>CM064355.1:13430234-14630234 GCA_032595735.1 Pelochelys cantorii
GAGAGGAGGGGGGAGGGAGAGGAGAGAGGGGAGGGGGGAGGGGAGAGGAGAGGAGGGGAGGAGAGGAGAGGGGAGGGGAGGAGAGGGGAGAGGAGAGGAGGGGAGGGTGAGGGGAGAGGAGAGGAGGGGAGGGGAGGGGAGGAGAGGGGAGGGGAGAGGAGGGGAGGAGAGGAGGAGAGGGGAGGGGAGGGGGGAGGGGAGAGGAGAGGAGAGGAGGAGAGGGGAGGGGAGGGGAGAGGAGAGGAGAGGAGGGGAGGAGAGGAGAGGAGAGGAGGAGAGGGGAGGGGAGGGGAGAGGAGAGGAGAGGAGAGGAGAGGAGGAGAGGGGAGGGGAGGAGAGGGGAGAGGAGAGGAGGGGAGGGGGAGGGGAGAGGGAGGAGGGGGAGGGGGGAGGGGAGGAGAGGAGAGGAGGAGAGCGGGGGGAGGAGAGGGGAGAGGAGAGGAGGGGAGGGGGAGGGGGAGGGGAGAGGAGGGGAGGGGAGGGGAGGGGAGGGAGAGGAGAGAGGAGAGGGGAGGGGAGGAGAGGGGAGAGGAGAGGAGAGGAGGAGGAGGAGAGGAGAGGAGAGGAGGAGAGGGGAGGGGAGGAGAGGGGGAGAGGAGAGGAGGGGAGGGGGAGGGGAGAGGAGAGGAGGAGGGAGGAGAGGAGAGGGGAGGGGGAGGAGAGGGGGAGGAGGAGGGGAGAGGGGAGGTGAAGGGAGGGGAGGGGAGGGAGAGGAGAGGAGGAGAGGGGGGAGGGGAGGGGAGAGGAGAGGAGAGGAGGGGAGGAGAGGAGAGGAGAGGAGAGGAGGAGAGGGGAGAGGGAGGGAGGGGAGAGGAGAGGAGGGGAGGGGGAGGGGAGAGGAGAGGAGGGAGGGGAGGAGAGGAGAGGGGAGGGGAGGAGAGGGGAGAGGAGAGGAGGAGAGGGGAGGGGAGGAGAGGGGAGAGGAGAGGAGGAGAGGGGAGGGGAGAGGAGGGGAGGAGAGGGGTGGGGAGAGGAGGGGAGGAGAGGAGAGGAGGAGAGGGGAGGGGAGGGGAGGAGGGGAGAGGAGAGGAGAGGAGGGGAGGAGAGGAGAGGAGGAGAGGGGAGGGGAGGTGAAGGGAGGGGAGGGGAGAGGAGAGGAGAGGAGGGGAGGAGAGGAGAGGAGAGGAGGAGAGGGGAGGGGAGGAGGGGGAGAGGAGAGGAGGGGAGGGGGAGGGGAGAGGAGAGGAGGGGAGGGGAGGAGAGGAGAGGAGGAGAGGGGAGGGGGAGGAGAGGGGAGAGGAGAGGAGGGGAGGGGGAGGGGAGAGGGGGAGGGGAGGGGAGGGGAGGGGAGAGGAGGGAGAGGAGGAGGGGGAGGGGAGGAGAGGGGAGAGGAGAGGAGAGGAGGAGAGGGGAGGGGAGGAGAGGGGAGAGGAGAGGAGGGGAGGGGGAGGGGAGAGGAGAGGAGGGGAGGAGAGGAGGGGAGGAGAGGAGAGGGAGAGGGAGGAGAGGGGAGAGGGAGAGGAGGAGAGAGGAGGAGAGGGGGAGGGGAGAGGAGGGGAGGAGAGGGAGGGAGGGGAGAGGAGGGGAGGAGAGGAGAGGAGGAGAGGGGAGGGGAGGAGGGGAGAGGAGAGGAGAGGAGGGGAGGAGAGGAGAGGAGGAGAGGGGAGGGGAGGTGCAGGGAGGGGAGGAGAGGGGAGGGGAGAGGAGAGGAGGGCAGGGGAGAGGAGGGGAGGAGAGGGGAGGGGAGAGGAGGGGAGGAGAGGGGTGGGGAGAGGAGGGGAGGAGAGGAGAGGAGAGGAGAGGAGAGGAGAGGAGGAGAGGGGAGGGGAGAGGAGGGGAGGGGAGGAGAGGGGAGAGGAGAGGAGAGGAGGGGAGGGGGAGGGGAGGAGAGGGGAGGGGAGAGGAGGGGAGGAGAGGGGTGGGGAGAGGAGGAGAGGAGAGGAGAGGAGAGGAGGAGAGGGGAGGGGAGGGGAGGAGGGGAGAGGAGAGGAGAGGAGGGGAGGAGAGGAGAGGAGGAGAGGGGAGGGGAGGTGAAGGGAGGGGAGAGGAGGGGAGGAGAGGGGTGGGGAGAGGAGGACGGGGGAGGGGAGAGGAGAGGAGAGGAGGAGAGGGGGAGGGGAGGGGGGAGAGGAGAGGAGAGGAGGAGAGGGGAGGGGGGAGGGGGGAGAGGAGGAGGAGGGGAGGGGGAGGGGAGAGGAGAGGAGGGGAGGGGAGGGGAGGAGAGGGGAGGGGAGGGGAGAGGAGAGGAGGAGAGGGGAGGAGAGGAGAGGAGAGGAGGAGAGGGGAGGGGAGGAGAGGGGAGAGGAGAGGAGGGGAGGGGAGGGGAGGAGAGGGGAGGGGAGAGGAGAGGAGGAGGGGAGGGGAGAGGGGAGGGGGAGGGGAGAGGAGAGGAGAGGGGGAGAGGGGAGGGGAGGGGAGAGGAGAGGAGAGGAGGGGAGGAGAGGAGAGGAGAGGAGGAGAGGGGAGGAGAGGGGAGAGGAGAGGAGAGGAGAGGAAGAGAGGGGAGGGGAGGAGAGGGGAGAGGAGAGGAGGGGAGGGGGAGGGGAGAGGAGAGGGGAGGGGAGGAGAGGGGAGAGGAGAGGAGGAGAGGGGAGGGGAGGAGAGGGGAGAGGAGAGGAGGAGAGGGGAGGGGAGGAGAGGGGAGAGGAGAGGAGGAGAGGGGAGGGGAGAGGAGGGGAGGAGAGGGGTGGGGAGAGGAGGGGAGGAGAGGAGAGGAGGAGAGGGAAGAAGAGGGGAGGAGGGGAGAGGAGAGGAGAGGAGGGGAGGAGAGGAGAGGAGGAGAGGGGAGGGGAGGGGAGAGGAGAGGAGGGCAGGGGAGAGGAGGGGAGGAGAGGGGAGGGGAGAGGAGGGGAGGAGAGGAGAGGAGAGGAGAGGAGAGGAGAGGAGGAGAGGGGAGGGGAGAGGAGGGGAGGGGGAGGGGAGGGAGGGGAGGGGAGAGGAGGGGAGGAGAGGGGTGGGGAGAGGAGGAGAGGAGAGGAGAGGAGAGGAGGAGAGGGGAGGGGAGGGGAGGAGGGGAGAGGAGGGAGAGGGGAGGGGAGGTGAAGGGAGGGGAGGGGAGAGGAGAGGAGGGGAGGAGAGGGGGTGGGGAGAGGAGGACGGGGGAGGGGAGAGGAGAGGAGAGGAGAGGAGAGGAGGAGAGGGGAGGGGAGGAGGGGAGAGGAGAGGAGGGGGGGGGAGGGGAGAGGAGAGGAGGGGAGGGGAGGGGAGGAGAGGGGAGGGGAGGGGAGGAGGAGGAGGAGGGAGGGGAGGAGAGGAGAGGAGAGGAGGAGAGGGGAGGGGAGGAGAGGGGAGAGGAGAGGAGGGGAGGGGGAGGGGAGAGGAGAGGAGGGGAGGGGAGGGGAGGAGAGGAGAGGGGAGGGGAGAGGAGGGGAGGAGAGGAGGAGAGGGGGAGGGGAGGGGGGAGGGGAGAGGAGAGGAGAGGAGGGGAGGAGAGGAGAGGAGAGGAGGAGAGGGGGAGGGGAGGAGAGGGGAGAGGAGAGGAGGGGAGGGGGAGGGGAGAGGAGAGGAGGGGAGGGGAGGGGAGAGGAGGGGAGGAGAGGAGGAGAGGGGAGGGGAGGGGGGAGGGGAGAGGAGAGGAGGAGAGGGGAGGGGAGGTGAAGGGAGGGGAGAGGAGAGGAGAGGAGAGGAGAGGAGGAGAGCGGACGGGAGGGGAGGGGAGGGGAAAGAAAGGAAGGAAGGAAGGAAAAGAAAAGTTTCTCCCCCAGTGGAGCTGGTTGATGAGAAAGGAAACCAATATATATTTAAAAAAATCCCCCAGAATGATTTCCCCCCTTCTCCCTAAAATGAAAAACTCCCCAGTTCTGCAGAGGGACTGAAAAATAGCACAGCCTGTACAAAGACCTTGACTGGATGGCCCATTATAAAACCAGCCTTCCTTATATTTAATACCTCATTGGCATCAAAAGCTAAGTACGGGACACTTCCAGCCCACTCAGTTAGCCTCATTAGCACCCACACTGAAGCTGATGGGGTTTTTTCCTCTCCCTTCTTTTTCTGTTATAAGTTCTGCTTCCCCCCCTTTTTTCTCCACTCAGGTTCATCAGAAGAAGTGGATTTTTTCCCATGAAAGCTCATGATACTATCTATATTTTTGTTAGTCTCTAAGGCGCCACAGAACTACTCGTTGTTGAAAAATAGTATGTGTGTTGATGGGGAAAGAGTCGGGGTATTTCATGGAAATAGCATGGTATCCCCTGGTTTAATTTCCTCCTAAACTTCAAAAATGTGTCAAAGTTTACAGCTCTGTCTATCTCCCGTTGTAAGCATCCCAGCGGCGAGGCTTCTTGGCTAGCCTCCCAGAACCTTTAGGGATTGATCCCCAAGATGCAAGACTACGCTTCCTCTTCTGTGGTGCTGCCATTGCTCCTAGTCACACACCCTTTGACCCAGCCCTAAGCAACTCTTGTGTCTTCTCCATGTTGTCTGGAAACACCCATAGAAAATACTCTATGGTGCACCAGCAGACTGTTGTAACTGTTTTTCAGGCCTTTCAAAACACCTCATGATTCTCTGATTGTGGCACTTCAAAGCACAGCTATGCCATAAGAACAGTCATGGGCGAGAGCGTAACACTCAGAAGTTATGTGTACATCTCTGTGAATGTAGCTATTTTATATCAGAAGCAAACAGAATGTCAGAGTTATGTTTTCCAGCATTGTGTCCCTGTGAGTATTGGATCTCTGCTAGAGAGAACACAGTAACTCTGCTTTGATCTGCAGGGTACAGTCTTGGACAAATATGATGCTCTTGGAAGATATTCCACCAACTTGTGAGCATATCTTTGTATTCTAATGAAAGGTTTAATAAAATGCTCCAGCTTAGGACAACAGCCAGGCCTAGGAGTCCAACAAGAGTGTCCTAGATTAACATAAAATGAAACAAGGCTTCCTATGCAAAGATGAATCATACACGGATTCAGCCATATCTGGAAAATCAAGTGAAGTTTCATAGATTCCGTTTTAAGGGCAGGGTCAGAGTTGCCTTTCTCAATCAAACTTTCCATTCAATAAAAATTATCATCTGACAAAACTTTCCCCCATTATACTGTTGACTGGCATTAATTATGCCAGAATACTTTAATTTTTTACTGATTTTATTCAGGATCAGTGCCAGGCTAACAAGCTTGTAGGTAGCTTAGGCAGGCTGTTAGCCTTTTCCACACAATATTAACTCCCTCTCCCAGTCCTCAGAACTTCTGCAAAACTCCAAGACTAGTTAAAAATCAATATCAGTGATTCAGAGAGCTCTTCATCTAGTTCTCTGAATATCCTTTGGTGGAACTGAACCGTTCCCGCCCATTTAACTATAATAGTTGCTGGTTAACATCTTCCTTGCTTACTGCCACTTTAAGATATGAATGCATCAGCCCACTTCTTTCCATATACAGAAGAGAAATATTTATTGACGACTTCTTCCTTTTCTGGGTACCACATTTCCAGAAAGATACTGGCAAACCTGAGCAGGTTTGGGAGACTAACAAAGTATAAGAGGCTGAAGGGACTGATGAGCGAGAAAGAGTTAATCATCTAGCTATGCATAGTTTAGCTAAGTAATGACACAGGATACAATAATTAAGAGGTAAGCCATGATAGAGTCTAATAGATTAAACATAGCGCTAGAATCCCAGCTAGTGCCACTATTGATGTACCGTTGTAGCAAATCCCTCACCGACTTTTAGCAAATCCCTTACCGACTCTGTAATATCTGTGACACGCTGTACAGAACATTGATATAAAATAGAAAGAAATCAGGATATCATGAGTCGCGATCACTTTAAGGATGAGGTTCTATTCTTTTCTTTCAGTCACTGTTTTCAATCATCTGCAAAGCCTTTCTAAAAAGTAATCCAGTGAGACATAGCCCAATTAGTCTAGACAGACAGAGCCTTTCACATTTTAAATCATTTAATGTATTATTGAATACAACGGCTGAGAATATTAGTTTCAATATTCTACAATAGCAACATTGGACATCCTAAAGAGATTCAAAGATGGTATACATTCAGCACCACGTTGAGAACAGAACAGCAGTCAACCTGCAGCAAAAAATAAAAGCACAGAACTATTAATTTATGTGTCAAGTAACATAAAACTTCTTCTATTATGCAACAAAATAGACACAGCCAAAAATTAATTTTAAGTTTCACCGTGAATGGAGCACATTGGGGGGTTGTCTGTGTTGATCTCTGTTTAGACAGCAGTTTCCATCTGACACAGAGCTGGCCACATTGATCAGTGAGCTGTTTGTCACACGGCATTTTATTACTTGCTGCTTTGACACACTGATCTACTGGAGGATTCCATAACTAATATATTTTACTGCAGTTTTAGAATGAGAAGTCAGTAACCGAGGGCAACCCAATCATAGCTGATGGACAAAGTGAATTCATGCTGGCAGTTTGCATTAGCAATGAGTTGCTCATTCCCACATGGCATGGATTTGAGACACTCCAGGAAGTCAATAATAATTTAAGTAGCATGCTAGGACCTTGCATGAAATGTCACTATTTCAGGCTGGTCAAGGGTAAAGATTCGGTCATTTCCTTGTCAGTAGTGTCTAAAGAAGCTGCCTTCCTTCCAAAGTGTTCCACTGTCATATAAGCATATTGCATTTATACATTATCAGGACACTTTACATCATAAAGAACTATTTGAGTAGAGTAGACATTATGATCCTATTGATAGAGAAGTGCAGGCACTGAATTCTTAAGCTACCTACAAAAATCAACCCAGCAAACAACTTCCAGCACTAGAACTAGAATTTAGATCCCATGCACATAACGCAACAACTCAGGCTAGAAAGCCAGCCAAGTCAGCCAACCAGGCCCACTGGGGAAAATATGAGAGAAAAAAACCTTTCTAAGGCAGCTTTTCTCACAAGTCTTTACTGTCAGGATTTAGGAACAGGGAAAACCCCAGCTACCAGAACAGGGACCAAAAAAATCCATCAGCTCAGTGCTCTTCTTCAGCTAACCCTCTCTCTCTGATTGGGCCCTCGGTCACATAACCTCACCCTTTACACCTGTTTGAGCATGCAGGGTAAACATATTTCCCTGGAGGGTAACATCTTGCCTGCTAGTGCCCGGACAGAGCCTCTATCTGTCCCATGCCTCTTATAAGAAGCTGTCTATAAAATAGAGAAGGAAGAATTCAAGGTCAAATGGAGCGGTCCTACTCGCAATGTCACCATGACAACCAGCTGCTTTCTGGCTGATGACAAGCCACAGGAGTTAATAGGAGTACCGAGAAGCCAAGCTCATGTTGTCATTGCAAATGCAGTTCGTAGTTGTCGGGGTATGTAAGGGTTAAAAAAGTGGTCTTCATAGACTCATAGAATCCTAGAACTGGAAGGGACCTCGACAGGTCATCGAGTCCAGTCCCCTGCCCTCATGGCAGGACCAAGCATCATCTAGATCGTCCCTGACAGGTGTTTGTCTAACCTGCTCTTAAATATCTCCAGTGATGGAGATTCCACAACCCCCCATAGGCAATTTATTCCAGTGCTTCACCACCCTGACAGACAGGAAGTTTTTCCTAATATCCAACCTAAGTGTTGGTAGTTGTGACCATGGTAATGGGACACGGCACAGGCTGACACTGCTTCTATTGATTTATAGATGTGCTTTGATCCCTCCTTTCCTGCTTGCTCAGAATAGATACGCATGCTGCTGTACCAAAGATGTAACTTTTAAGGAATGCTCTCCATGGGCTTCCTTACCCTCTTATCTGTTCCCATTTGCTATGAAACATATTCCGGGTCACATCTCCTCTCCCCACTCCCCCTGTAAAATGCTGATTTAAGAAGTTTGGTGATGTGAGAATTGTTTGCTTTAGCTAAAAAGTTGTAAACAATAAACAGGGGGCGGGTATAATTGCATTCATCACATGGTTATGATTATGCTTTATCGGGGGAGTTCACATTACTAAATTAGGCCTTAAAGGGTGACCTGATTGATAAGGCTATTTCCATGTTAATTAAAATATAAGGGTGTACCTGTGGTTAATTTGTTGCTCACTTGGATTCCAGGGTTTGGGGGCTCTGCGGGGAACGAGTATCTGTAATAAAGGAGCTTTTCTACCCCATCCGCTTCTGGGTCAGCTGTTCTTTTTAATAGTAGTAATAACAATTTTTAAAATAGTCCAGAGAAAGAGACCGGAAAATATCTAACGCACACATGGACATGTTTCCATGGAGAACATTTAAATATGTTTTGCCGTTATCTCCGTGCAAGAAGATACACAATAAAGTAACAAATATCTGACCTCCTATGACTGCAGAGGCTGGCTGGTCAGAACTTCGTGGTGAAAATAAAGCTACATGCCTCCAGCTCCGGACCCCTGTCTCACAAGCTAAAGTAGAATCACTATTAGGTGGTTACTGGCCCTGATGTAACAGAGCATTTATGATTCTCTCCAGTAGATGGTAGTGGTACATTGTTCATGCTGTGTCTCTATTGCAGATATTTGGAAGACAGTTTCCAGATTTATCCATTCTCATCCAAACTCATAGACAAAACACCTGGAAAGGCTCCCACATCTGCTCTCCTACACAATTAGGAGATGCTTTGGTACAGTGCACTCAGCTGGTGTTATCAATTGTGGTTGTCAATGCAAAAGCCAAGTAAATGGTCTTAATGTCTAGTGTAACTGGCAAAAGAAGTCTTCTGGCACCATAGAGACTAACAAAAATATATAGTACCATGAGCTTTCGTGGGCAAGACCCACTTAAATCTGCTTGTTTATACACAGGAGTGTTGTAATTTTGATTCACCGTTTGAACAGGGAAGTAGGAGACAGCTCCAGCTCCCATTTCAGGCTGTACAAATGATTCCTCTGAGCTCATTTTTTGTTTGTTTGTTTGGGGGCTTTTTGGGAGGCATTTTAGCCTAGTGAAAGCTGCATGGGAGATTCTGAGCTTGACTGTTTGATTCCTATTTCATTTATCTGAGCACTCACGCTCGTCCCTGCGGTTGGTATTTGGGAACTCAGAAAATAATCATTCATTTCTCAGACTCTGCTCCACACATCAGCATGTTCGCCTCAATTCTTCAAGGGCATTCAGCTCATCGGGTATTCAGGATCCCCGGATGGATCAGAAGCAGAGGGCGGGACAGAGCCTGTGCACAGCATTTCAGGACAATTGTGGAGAAACCACACAAGGTTTTTATTATTTTCAAATTGGATTTTAAGTGACTATAAGACTGAGGAGAGATGCCAGATTAACAGCCCTGGAGATAGATGCCTTCTGTTTCTCCACAGAACAGATAGGAAGCAGGCTGCCTCAGAACATGTCTATGCCGCATCCTGTCCCTGCATCAATTTGCATCTGACCACCTTTTCGGTCAGAGTGGAGTTTAGAGTCTATGGCCCATTCTTTTCATGGTCAGGCTGCTCAAAACTGCCAACTAACTCGTGACAGTTGTGTAGGTACAGGTTGAACCTCTCTAGTCTGGCACCCTTGGGACCTGACCAGTGCTGAACTAGAGAGTTTTCTAGACCATAGGAGGATAATATTTTCCAGCAGCATTACCAACACTGCCACTGCTTACTGGGCTCTTCAAGGACATGTGGGGGTCAAATAGAACAAGATAACAGCACAGAACACTGAGAGCCAGGCCTGTTGGCTGTCAACAAACTTTATTGGGCTGCTGGAAACTTGGCCACACCCATGATAAGTGGCCATCCAGCTCACTAAAACCACGCTGGACCACAGGTGTTTACAGATCAGAGAGTTCTGGATTAGAGAGGTTCAACCTGTAGGAATTTTCCATCGTGAATATTGGACTACAAACCTTCCAACTCATTTCATGCAAGGATCACGGAACAAGCCTCGGATGTGAGGGGCCATCAGGATCTGGAATCAGCAACTGGGGCTGGTATCCTAGTGGCTCATTTCCCATGACTAGCTGCCAAATATTTGTATTATATTTATTGTTGGTATGACCCCCCAGAGGGCATAGAAGGCCATTGGTGGCATACAGAGTATTTCACGCCATGGAGCAGGAGAGCTGCAAAACCCCAGAACAGCTCCCACTCCCTGTGCTGAGACTTGGGCAACAGTTAAGGTGTGTGATGAAAGATAACCCATGATGGAAAGCTGTGGAGTGCTAGTGCCTCACTCCTGCAGATAATCTCTCCATCCTCTCCCCCCCCCCCATCCTTCTTTTCTGCCTGACGCAAAGGAAGCTGCAGGGTTGAATGGAACCTGTTTGAGGTTCCAATTAAATCTTCATGGCAGAGGGGAATTCATATCCTCCCCCAGATACAAGGATAAATTCATTGGGAACAGCAGTTTCAGAACAGAGTGCTGCCACTGTCACCGCTAGCAGACTGCTCCACAGATGAAAATGTGCTCTATGGTAAGAGTCTTTTCTTCTCTGGTCAGAGGGAACCGATTTAGATATAAAGGTTGAGTTTAATTATGTTTATTTTAAATGTTCTACATTCTTTCTTTCTTTCTCACCCCCTTCCTTTCTTTCTTTTTCTTTCTTTCTTTCTTTCTTTCTTTCTTTCCAACCCCCTCTTTCTTTCTTTCTTTCTTTCTTTCTGTCTTTCTTTCCAACCCCCTCTATCTTTCTTTCTTTCTTTCTTTTTTTCTTTCTTTCTTACCCCCTCTTTCTTTCTTTCTTTCTTTCTTTTGTATTTGTTAGATTCTGTACTTAACATTTGTTTGTTTGTTCCCATTTTCCTTGAGGAAATAACTGAAGGAAAGAACCCAAGGTTCTGAGCCAACTACTAATGGGTGGGACCCAGTCATTCAGTTAAAGAAAAACAATATTGTTCATAAAGAATTAAGTGTAAGGGCAGATGGTTTTGTCCATGATTTCACAAATCAACAGGAGGGTGAGGATGAACTCTAGTTCTGATTCAGACCCTTTCTTCTAACCACTCTAGTCTATGAGGCGACAACACTTCTGTTTGCTTGTTTGTTTGTTTGCAAATTAATTGCAGATTTGTAATTCATTTATTCACCTTGGTGGCACAAGCAATGTTTTCTCAAGAGCGTCTTAAGCCCTGCTCTTAATTGTATTTGTTCGGTTTTTAAGTCTTGTGTTTGGCTGTGATGTTTCAATTAGGTGAAATGAAAAGAGGTGTAAAGGAAATGAAAAGCCTTTGAGAAACTTAATTTAATCTCCAAGGAGCAAACGTGGAATGAAAGATGTAGTGATCACTACGAATGAGCTACCAGCTCAATATTTGCTTAGCGTCTTCTGAAGCCGTACAGAAAAGAAGATTTAATCGGGGCGGGGAACCTTTTTTGGGTTGGGGGCCACTGACCCATAGAAAAATCAGTCAGGGCCCACACACAGGTAAAAAACTCTCTTTGTGGACCCTAAGAAGGAGAAAGACACTCCCCACGTTCCCCTCACACACCAGAGCTTAGGGGGGCCTGGGCTAGTAGGTTTTGTGTGTTCCAACCCTGCGGGGAACAGCTGGGGGGGCTGGAGCACCAGCATGGAGTCCCCAGTACTGGGGGGGGAGCCCAGGAGCCGAACTCAGGGAAGCCGAGGGGCGCAGGCCTGACGTTCTCCACCCTGATTTAAATGACGCCCTGAAGCCAGAATGGCTGATCTAGGAGACTGGTGACAAGTAATAGGGAACTTCAGAGCTAGGCTACAGTTTCCCATGCAGCACAGATCCACAGCCCGGGGAATTACCGTCCCTTGGTAGCTAAGCTGGTAGTTTCACTTTAAATCCTAACTAGTGATGCTCACGTCTTAAAAGCAGAGGAGACTGACTGCCTGACCCCTTCCTGGCCATCTCCGCAGACAATCCCAGGGCACCGAGAGAGCATCACCTAGAGGAGATTCCTGAAGGCAGTGGTCCCCAACGCGGTGCCCGCGGGCGCCATGGCACCTGCCAGACCATTTCTGTGCGCCCGCCGAGTGAACGGGGCTGGCCCTGCCCCCGGGCGCACGGCACATGGGCGGTGCCGGCCCCCGGGAGCACGGCGCATGGGCAGCGTCGGCCCCGGGCGCGCAGCACATGGGCGGCCCTGCCCCCGGGTGTGCAGCGTTTGGGCAGCCCCGGCCCCGGGTGCGCGGCGCAAGGGCTGTGCCAGCCCCGGGCGCGTGTCATAGGGGTGGCACCGGCCCTGGGCGTGCAGCACAGAAGCAGTGCCGGCCCCGGGCATGCAGCACACGGGCGGTGGCGGCCCCACCCCTGGGCGTGCGGCACATGGGCTGTTCTGGCCCCGGCGCACGGCGTATGGGCAGCCTCACCCCTGGGCGCGCGGCGCCAGCACCAGCCCCGGGAGTGTGGCACATGGGTGGCGCCAGCACCGGGCGCGCGCCGTATGGGTGGCCCCGCCCCCACGCACATGCACGGCCCCGCCCCCGGGTGCGTGTGTGGCCCCACCCCCAGGTGCCCGGCGCGTGAGTAGCCCCGCCCCCGGGTGCCCGGCAGCCCCAAAAGGTTGGGGACCACTGTCTTAAGGCAAGGGGGGGGGGGAAATGGAGGGACCAGAGAACTTCAGGCTGAGCAAAGACCACTGAAATGAGGCACACATTTTTATTGCTCACCAGAATCCAACTGTTATGTTTTGCAATTTCTACAGATCACAGCCATGTGTATTTTGTGGCATTTAAAAACTATTTTTATCTATTCAATGTTTCCAACTTGCACAAAATTATGTTGTAGCCATATTTTTTTTCTCCAATTTTTATCTGCTTACTGTTCACAGTTGCAAGGGAGGGGGTCTGATAATTGAAAACAGAAATCAAGATTCAAAAAGTGAACGCTTTATAACCATGGACACACAAACTGTCCACATGACATGTCAAAAAATACCAAATAAAGAACTGAAAAAACTTTAAAAAACGACAAATAGTCCAGCAGCACCTTAGGGTACGCCTACACTAGCCACCCTAGTTCGAACTAGGGTGGCAGTGTAGACATACCCTTAGAGACTAACAAAAAATGTAGATGGAATTGTGAGATTGTGAGCTTTTGTGGGCACAACCCACTTCTTCAGATCTTCTTTCATCTCTCTAAGCTGCTGCAGGACTATTTGTTGGTTTTTAATTTTTTTCAGTTAGGCTACATCTAGTCAGAGGCACTATTCTGGGATACTGGAAGTATCCTGAAATAGCAATGCTGTGTCTTTAAACGTGCCCATTATTTTGCAATATATTTCGAAATAACGGCTGTACTATTCCAGCATCCCTGTAACGCTCATTCCACGAGGGTTAAGGGACTCGTTGGAATAGCGCTTCATTTTGAAATAAGCCACGCAAATTGTGTCGCTTATTTCGAGAGAAGGGTACAGTGTAGACGCACCCTTAGGGTATGTCTACACTCTCATCCTCTTTTGAGAGAGGGATGCAAATGAAGCCGGGATTTAGATATCCCATGCTTCATTTGCATATTCTCGTTATGGAGCTATTTCGAAATAGCGCTATTTTGAAATAACAGACGCTGTGTAGACGCGGTTATTTTGAGAGAAAACCCTTCTCTCAAAATAACTAGTAAAACTCATTGTATGAGGAATAAGGGTTATTTCGAGAGAAGGGTTTTCTCTCGAAATAACTGCGTCTTGACAGCGTTTGTTATTTAAAAATAGCGCTATTTCGAAATAGTGCCATAACACGAATATGCAAATGAAGCACGGGATATTTAAATCCCGACACCATTTGCAATTTTGAATGTCTTCATTTGCACCCCTCTCTCGAAAGAGGGTGCAAGTGTAGACATCCCTGCAGACTAACACGGCTACAACTGTACATCACATTCTATAAGTTCTCAAGCAACACTTGTCTGATGTTGCCTAACTCTGAATTTGGATTATTATCGATGGAAATATTTTTTCATTGGTTCGTTTGCGTGTGCGGGGAGAAACGGATGTTTAAGGACATTTACTGATACAAAATCTTTCCAAGCTTGTTTAGGGCATGAGCGAAAGCTCATTAAAGTCAATGGAAAGATTTCTACTTCTGGCCCTGGGACCAGACCCTATGTATTCTGCAGGGTATTTTGCACAATGTCTTTCTTAAAGATTACAGGACATCGGTAGTCTGGAGAAGTGGGCGGAGCACACACTGGAGTGGAAAGACTGAAGCAACCCTACTGGGTTTCCAACAATGCCGCGAGTGGTGGAGTGTGCCCCCTGGAGGTGGCTGAAGGAAGGGAGGGAGTCCCGGAAACTGGTTCTGGTGGTGGTCTTTGTGGCGCTGCTGCTGGACAATATGCTGCTCACGGTGGTGGGTACGTTCAGTCAGGGCGCGGGCGTAGAAGTCAAGGTGTCCTCAGTGACGCGCTGATGGCGTTAAGACTCGGTGCATCCCCGCTGCAACTGCAGAAACTGGTCACAAGAGAAGTGAGTTTGATTGGGCTCCATGCCAGGCAGCGCTGCAGGTCTGGAGCAAGATTTGCCGGGAGAGTTGGGTGTAGGCAGTTTGCCCTGGTGCCTATATCTGGCTTGAACTCTTTGCCTTTCATTAATTTCCCCTGCACTCAGCAGAAGTGCTGAATAAAACCCTAAGAGCATAGGAATGGTCAGTCTGGGTCAGACCAAAGGTCCATCTAACCCAGTGTCCTGTCTGCTGACAGTGGCCCATGCCAGATGCCCCAGAGAGAATGAACAGAACAGGGAACCATCCAGGGATCCCTCCCTTGTCGCCCATTTCCAGCTTCTGACAAACAGAGGCTAGGACCACCATTCCTATCCATCCTGGCTAATAGTCATTGGCAGACCTAACCTCCATGAATTTATCCAGCTCTTTTTTGAACCCTGTTCAAGTCCTGGCCTTCACAACATCCTCTGGCAAGGAGTTCCACAGATTCACTGTGCGTTGCATGAAGAAATACTTCCTTTTGTTTGTTTAAAACCTCCAACCTATTAATGTCATGTGGTGACCCCCTAGTTCTTGTGTCGTGGGAACAAGTAAATAACTTTTCCTTGTTCACTTTCTCCACACCCGTCATGATTTTATAGACCTCCATCATATCCCCCCACTTAGTTTTCTCTTTTCTAAGCTGTGAAGTCCCAGTCTTTTTAATCTCTCTTCATATGGCAGCTGCCCCAAACCTCTCATCATTTTTGTTGCCTTCCCCTGAACGTTTCCCAATCCCTCTCTAACTAATCTCCTCCTTTAATGTTCTTCCAGTGCCAATCGTCCCCACTTTCCTCTATGCCACGGAATACAAAGGGGCTAACAGCTCTGCTTCCCAGAACTGGATCCCGGCAGCAACACCCAAGGACTTCCTAGCCCCCACCTTTTCCTCCGTGTTCTCTTACTTTGACAACACCACGGTGACCGTCTCAGGCTACGTGGCTGTGGACGCCACAGAGGAGGCGAACGGGACAGGGAGCAACCACCGGCCTCAGCTCCCTGGGGCCAGCCTGCCTGCAAGGAACAGCTGTGTGGAGGGGGAGGAATTCCTTGCTGAGGAGAACGTCCGGGTGGGGCTGCTTTTTGCCTCCAAGGCTCTGGTGCAACTCACAGTCAACCCCTTTGTAGGACCCCTGACCAACAGGTAGGCCAGCCAGGCTAGAAGAGAGTCTATGCGCGTAGAATCGTTGAAACTCTCCTTGAGTTCTTGACTGTCCCCTCTTTCTTCAGGATAGGCTACCACATCCCCATGTTCGCTGGATTCGTCATCATGTTCCTCTCTACCATCAGTGAGTAGTCTCTTTCCCCGCCTTTCCCCGGGTCACACCAGGGCTGTTCGAGTGAACCAGCCACAGATCTCCACGGAGATGGCTTGGGATCCTTTGCCCAGTAGGGTCCTAATGCCAGAAAGATGGGGAGGGTGGCATACAGGCCCATTCCCATTCTAGAAACAGAGAGTGAAATTCAACAGGGCTTGGCCGAATCTGAGTTGGACGCTTGCTGGAGCAGTGTTCCCCCCTTCTTGGGACTCCTCTGGGGGGTCCCCTCTCAGCCTGGTTGTCATTTAATGCCTCCAAGCAGGAGGAGAGGTGGATCATGACATACTTCAGCGGCCTTCAGAGACCGCAGGCCTGTGAGTGTGTAGCTAAGAAGAGCTGGGCGGGCTGGTTTTAGGGGCTTGGAGAGACACCCCAAATGCTGACGCTGCCTCTCTGCTTCTCCCTCCCCCAGTGTTTGCTTTCTCAGGTACCTACGCCCTGCTGCTGGTGGCTCGGGCACTGCAGGGCATTGGCTCGTCCTTCTCGTCTGTGGCAGGTAAGTGGATTGGCGGATGGGAGCAGCAAGCCCCGGAGGAGGACTGATGTCCCACCAGCAGCTTCTGGGTGCCGGCTGCTTTGTCTGAGCTTCCAGGGTCACAGGGTGAAAATCAGCCTGGGAAACCTGATGGTTCAGTTTGCTGAGAATCTCTCCCTAGGCAGCTCTCTCTAGGGCAGGCCCACTGATGGGCGGGGAGGGGGAAAGGGGACAACTGCCCTTGGGCCTGGTGATTCAAAAGGGCCCGGGGCTCCTGGTGGCGGCGGTGGCTGGTGCACGGGGCCCTTTAAATTGCTGCCGGAGCCCCACGCAGCGCGCTCTGGGTAACGCTGAGGGCAGTGGTGTAGCGACGTGGGGGCAGTTGCCCCGGGAGACACACTAGGGGTGTGCCAATTTAGTCCCCCTCTGCTCCCCCTGTCATCCCTTGGCTCGCCTGCTCCTCCTCCGTCTGCGGTACAAGCTTTCCCCACCTCCTTCCAGGTTTGGGGCCCCACCAAAACACCCTCGCTACGCCTTTGGCTGAGGGCTGCCTGGGGGGGACTAGCCAAAGCCCCACCCCTTCTGCCCGAGGCCCTGTCCCTTCCAGGAGGCATGGAGTTCGGCTGCACCCCCGGCCTTGCCCAGGGCCTGGCAAGTCTCTTGGCCCCACTGCATGGACCAAGCCCAAGAGCGGGCTAGAAAGAAGATTCCTCAAGCAAGGCCTCAGGCGCTGCAGTGCGCAGACCCGGAGTCAGATTTCAGACTGTCCGGGGGGAGGGTAAACTCTGGGGGCAGAGAGTTCAGAGGTTCCAGGGTCAGAAGGGCCCGTGCGATCGGACCTCCTCCATACCAGAGGCCAGAGAGCTTCCCCCTCCCCCCCCACCCAGTAGTTCCTAGCACAACTCGTTCAGGAGGAAACATCCAATCAGGATTTTAAAATGGACACCGAAGGAGCACCCGCTGTATACCTCGGCATGTTGTCCCCATGGTTAACGAGTCTCCCCATATTTCCAGTCTGATGTTGTCCAGCTTCCACGTCCCGCCGTGGGGTCATCTCATCGCTTTCTCTACCACATTGGAGGGCCCACAATAAATATTTGTTCGCTATGTGGGGCCGCGTAGATGGGGGGGCCAACAGAATTGCCAGACTCCTGAGCGAAGTGGGGGTAGCCGGCTCCAGGCCCCTGGAAGGCTCCCTGCCCCCAGGTCACTGGCCCAGTGGGCCGCCACCCTGCCTGACCGGGTTCTGCTCCCAGCCACTGGCAACCTCTGGGACTGGGGATTTCTGGCCCAGGGGCTCTCTCGTTGCTGGACCGGAGAGGTTCAACCTGTACCTCTTTTTCCTCTCTCTTGCCAGGCCTGGGAATGCTGGCAAGTGTGTACACAGATGACTACGAGAGAGGAAATGCCATGGGGGTAGCATTAGGAGGTCTGGCATTGGGGGTGCTTGGTGAGTCAACTTTGCTCTCCAAAGGAGTTGCGATTAATGAGAACTCTGCTAGGTGCTGGTTCTCCCAAGACCTTGACTGCAGCCCCCATCCTGTCACAGGCAAAGCTGGGCTCACTCCGAAAGGGACGGCTGGACTTCCCACCTGCCCTTCCCAGCTTTTGGAGCCCCGGTTCTCTCCTGTCCTCGCTCTCTAGCGCTGGCTGGAAATTGTTCCCAGCAGGCACCTTAGCCCATGAAAATGGCAACTGAGTATAAACGGCTCCTTCCTCTTTCTCCCTGCTGCTTCAATTCCGCACAGAATGAGAGATGGGCAGAGTGCTGACCAGGGGTGAAAGTAACTGAACATTTCTTACAGGTCCTGTCCTACCACAGCCTGGGTCCCTGCCAGCTCCTTAAATAGCTCCCTGCTGGCTTTGCAGCAGCTCCTACCAGAGCTGCGCCCCCCCCTTTCTTTCACCTCTCGTGCAAGCAGAACGCCGGAGTGCTAATGCTGGCTCTGAATCGACAGAAGACTTTCTGTTGCCTTCAGTGATCTGATGCTCAGCACGCATACAGAACAGCTGGCTGTTGTTCTTTGTCCCAAGGGTGCCAGGATTGGCTGTCCCCAGAGGGTGGGGAGGCAGGTCTCAAACCCTCAACCTCTGGAGGCAGGTACCTTAGTCACTGTGCCATTGGAGGAGCCCCCCAACAGCCCTACATTCTTTGGAAGGATGGGGGGGGTGTCCACCCCCCAGACACCCCCTCTATCCTTCCACCCACCGTACTGAACCAGCCTTTTTCCTCCCTTGCAGTGGGAGCCCCCTTTGGAAGCGTGATGTATGAATTTGTTGGGAAATCCTCCCCCTTTCTGATCCTGGCCATCTTAGCCCTTTTGGATGGAGGTGAGTGACCAAGTAGGCCGACCAGTTTCGGCATCATCGCTCCAAGCATCCGCCTCGGTGAACTCAACCATTCAAGGAGTCACGGAGAGGCTACATCGCAGACGTTGGAGGGAGAAAAAGACAGGCTACTGTACTATCGATGCTGTTATCATAACCAATTACGGTAGCTGGGTTTTATTGCGCACTCAGATGCTGGCTCTGTTTTCACTGCCTGTCGCCCTCTACCTCGCATTCCTGATAGAAACCACTTGACTGCTTCACTGGAGTGGATAACAGATGCAGGGAAACGTGTGTTAAAAGCTCTATGCCCTGGCAAATCCGGCTTCTCTGCTTAACAGGCACACCTGGTGCTTTCTGCAGCCTGGTCTGAGTTTGCATTTGTGGCCTAAAATGGCCCTTCTGACTCGCTTCAGGATGACTGTGGTATATTGTAGCTAGACTTGTTTCCTCAGTCCATATCATGGCAAAGTTACAAACAATTTAAAGCCGGGTCTTATAGTAGGAACCCTTAACTAGAGACATTGCTAACAGCGCTGTCTAAGGACTTGTCCGCACTGTAACATTTTGTCACCAAAGCTGCCTCTTGGTGACAAAACAGTGAGAGCGTTTACACTGCCAAGTGACTTTTGTTGGGAAAATCACCCAGTTTTGGTGACAAAAAACTTCCAGTCCTGTGAGAGACTTTCCTCTTTTCCCCTCCCTTTATAGAGGACAAAGAGCCACTGTGGATTCTGCTGTTTTGTCGGGAGAATTGGCTTCCACCAGTCTCCCACAAGGCCTGTTCTGTTGGCTCTGCTCAGTGTTTTGTGATCTCTGCTGCCCTGCAGGCATGTGCCCCTCCCCTTTCAAAGCTCCCGGAAGTGTCTGGCAGCTAGGTGAGCTGTTCCCTTTGGGGGAACAAACAATAAACAAATCACTGAAATGCTTCTGTTCTGTTGCTGCCGAGGGAGGGCTGGAGAGGCAGCTGTGCTGCTTTGATATTCCTCAACATGGGGAGCTCCCAGAGCCACGAGGGATTTCCAAGAAGCGCAGGGATCCTCTCTGCCTTCCCACCCCACTGCCTGGTGGGATGCTTACCCACAATGCTTTGCTCTGTCTGTTGACAGGGGAGCTAGCCATGTAGCCATGAAATGTCAACAATGGGAGGCAGAAACACGTTTGATCAGTTTTCACTGTTGGTGACTTTTGCTTGTCACCAGCACTTTCGGCACCAAACCTTCCCAGTGTGGATGTAGCCTTGGTGATTGGCATTGTTAACGATAGCCATCAGTACTGCTCTGCCTGTAATGCTCTGTCACTTCATGCTGAGCTAAAATCATTAGCAGCCCTGAATTATCTGGTGGAACAGGCGTAATTGCCTCATTTTGTTATTATTATAATTTGTTGGTATTATTTGTGTTGTATTTGTTGTGCCAAGAGGATCCAAGCCCCGTTACTTTACAGGGAAAACATGCACTCCACCCCAAAGAGCTCATCATGCAAGACAGAGGGGTGACATTTTCAAAAGCAGTGACATCAATGAAAAGCCTACATCCCATTTTCAAAAGGGATTAAGGCAGGAGTGGGCAAATACTGGCCCACGGGTCTGATCCGGTCTGCCAGGGTGAGCCCCCGGTGGACCACCATTTCACTGTATTTACCTGCACCTCCGCAGGTGTGCGGATCGCAGCTCCTATCAGCCGTGGATCTCCGTCCCCGGCCAATGGGAGCTGCGGTCGCCCATGCGTGCGGAGGCGCAGGTAAATACCCTGGCAGCAGCCCACCAGGGCTAACCCTGGTGAATTGCCGCAGTTCTATTGCCCACCCCTGGATTAAGGGCGTGTCTAAATGGCAAGTCACTGCACAACAAGATAAGCTGTGAATCTGCAGTGCCTCAGCTTGCCACGCAGTGGTGTCCTGCGTGGACACGGATACAGTGCAGTGAAAATCCCGGAGTTTTAGCAGGGCCCAGCTGGGACATAACTTTGTGTCAAGCTGGTGCACTGGAGAATCACACCCTCTGGTTTGCTCCTTCCCCACTCTGGCACGATGAATGCAGAAGCGGGGGTCCGCAAAAGTACCCCAAAACCTTATCTTTCCAGGCTGTGGCATAAAACTTCCCCCCCAAAATCTTAAAAACCTAGATTTTGGGGGATAATATCCGCTGCCACCACCCAAGTCAGGATAAGAAAATCAGGGGGGAGATCACTTGGGAAATCTCATCCCTAAAGTAAAAACCAGGACACAAAAATTAACCAATGCCAAGTTAATAAAAAGAAAAGAGAAAGAACTTTTATTATCACCACAATATTCCTGTTGCAAGCATAATGACTAGATGGAAAAGTCACAGAGTAATATACTCATGGGGGGGGAGACCCCACCATGGGCCAGGAGAGGAAACCCCATTTCTAAAGGCACAGACATCAGAACCCATTTCCCAAATCATAAAACAATAAAACCTTATCTGGCCTTAAAACTCCCCCTGACTTCAATGCGAGTGAAGCGCCTAAATCCCTTCACACCTCTTACCCTGGGTATTTCCAGCCATCGCTTGGGCTGGGCTGTGATTGTGGCTGTCCCACAAACGGCTCTCGCCTTACCGAGGGCGTCCGTTTTACTGCTTGGGACTTGGAAAAAACCCTGACGCTGTAACGGCCCAATCCTGCTCTCACTGGAGTCTAGGGGAGTTTTGCCGGAACAGAACTGGGGGCCAAACATTTCTCTCGTCTCAGCAGTGCCCCCCCCGACCGTGTTAGTACTGGGACTGCTGGCCCCCCTCTGGCAGGGCGGGGCTTTGAGCTACTGATGGGGATCTCCAGTAAATAAGAAACACGGGGGAATCGCAGAAGGAGGCGCCGTAGAAAGGAATAAGCCAATAATGGTATTTTTCTCTTAGCTTTGCAGCTGTGCATCCTGCAGCCCTCTAAGATTTCCCCCGAAGTAAGTACACACCTATGAGCATGACGGTGCGAACAACACAGACCTGGATTCCCTGTAGGGGGAGACTGGTACCCTACCATTCTCAGCGATGGCAGCTGGGAATGGGTGTGTGGATGAGTGGTTAGTGCATTGAATACAGCACTGGGCTCCGTTCGGGGATGCGTGTGCAGCTTCGGAACGACTCCACTTGTGTCAGGCCTAACGCCCTGCAGCTGATGGCGCGGCTGTTCCCCGTGGCAGCTGAAGACCCAATAAAGCGGTCAGGCTGTAAGGAGCCAGAGGACGCCGCGTCGTTTTTCCATTTACCTCCAGAGCGTTGTTTCTCCCAGTGTGGCGGAGAGCCCAGTTTGGACCGACTCTCTGCCCTTTGGTGAAAAGAGCCAGAAAGGAGCCTTCCCTTTGAAAGAGGCTTGGTCGGGCCTGCTGACGGGGTGGGGAGGAAAGGGGGCAGTTGCCCCCGGGCCTGGGAATTCAAAGGGGCAGCCAGAACCCCAGACCTTTAAATCGCTGCCAGAGCCCCATGCAGTGCACTCTGTGCAGCCCTGAGGGCTGGGGGAGGGCACCCACACACTCTTGGCAGCGCTAAGTGCTGGCTGCCGTGGCCCCGCCCCTTCCACTCGAGGCCCCGCCTCTTCCACTCGAGGCCCAACCCCTTCCATTTAGTGCCCCGCCCGTTCCACTCGAGGCCACGCCCCTTCTGGGAGTGCAGAGTTGGCCCTCCCACCTGGCCAAGGGGCTTGGGGAGGCTGACAGCTCCCCTGTGCTCAGTGCTTAAGGATGCCCCTTGGATGACCCGTGAGAAGCAACATGCTCCCGGAGGCTGCTCTGAGCTCCCCCCGCCGGGCTTGCCTCAGGGCCGATTTCACAGGAAGAGAAAGGAAGAGGCTGGCTTGGCAAAGCTGGGGTCAGGGTTAGCAAGCCCACGGGCCGGCTCGCCCCTGGCACCGTGGCTAGATGAGAAGGCTGGTAGGCGATGAACCCGCCGGCCCTGGCCACGGATCTGCACAGGGCCGCTCAGAAACAACCCCCTGGGTGGAACCGGCACCCATCGTACTTTCCCCACCGCGGCTCTCTCAGGACAAGGCAAAGCGGCTTCCTGCAGAAGGGCTGGCCGGCCGCAGGCGCTGTGCCCCCGTCCATGCGCAGGCTGGCTCCCGTGCTGGACCGGGTGCGTCCTTAGCACGTGGCTTGGCTAACCAGCTTTCCCTGCAGCACTCCTTGTAACCTCCCCTTCCTTTCTGTGTTCCAGAGTGCCAGGGGCACCCCCGTATTCACGCTGCTGCGAGACCCCTACATCCTGATCGCTGCAGGTACGGCAGGATGGCTGCGTGCCTCCCATCACCCCCTTGTGCTCCGGGCCATTCGCCAGGGTGGGTCGGAGCCCGGGGGTAGGGTCGCCAGGTGGGCAAGGACTACGGCGCATTCCCATTGTTTTCGCTCTCCCCAGGTGCCCTCTGCTTTGCCAACATGGGCGTGGCGATGCTGGAGCCCACGTTACCCATCTGGATGATGCAAACCATGTGCTCCCCAAAGTGGCAGCTGGGTAGGTGCCTCGCTACTCAGCCTGCTTAGTGACTGAACGACAATAATAAACCCCGGGCATTCAAACAACAGCGGAGGAGGCTCATGGAGAGGGTGGTGAAGGCAGGGCCGGCCTTCCCCAGCCACAGAATACGCAGCTGCATAGGGCACCTGAAAATTTGGGGCACCGCTGGGTCTTAATGTCCATCCACCCACCTCTTCCTCTCCCTCTTCTTCGGCTCTGCTTCCTCCAGAGAGGAGGTTTGCTTTCTTTCAACTTACAAGTGACACAGCCAGCCAGAGCTTTCCGCAGACTCTGAACCTGGGAAAGCACCAGTTACGCGGCAATGAAGCCATTGAACCGGCATTTGCCACACCCAGGCCTATCCTGTCCGTCTCTGAACTGGCTCTGGGAGTCGACAAAACATACTTCATTCGTGTGTTGCTGGAGATGATAAAATCACAGCTCTAAACAATCATTTCCCCTCCCCGCCCGGGGTACCAGTTTAACAGTACAGGTTGGACCTCCCTAGTCCAGCACCCTCTGGACCTGACCGGTCCCAGGTGAGGGATTTTGCCGGACCAGGGAAGGTCCTTTCTGGCCTCACTGCCACTGCCCCTACCCCCAGCCCTGGCCTGACTTCCCCCACTTGCTGGCCCCCAGTGCCCCAGTCAGCCCCCGCTGCCACACCAGGCAGCCCCACTACCATGTGTGGGGCTCCCACTGCCCTGCCAGCCTGCAGGGCTTGCAGGCACTGGTCTTCCTCCAGGTGATATACTCTGGGGGTGAGGCAGAAGTGAGGTGACCAAGGACCACATCTGTCCTCAGTGGCAGAGGGTGACCTGCCATTAAAAGCAGTGGGGTGGTGCCCACTTACCTCCCTGCCGCATTTGGCCCTTTTCTGGCCAGACATGCACACATGGCTTAGCCAGAAGGCTGGTTTCCCTCTGGGCGAGCTTCCCAGCCCAGGTGCACTCACCTGTGCTACTGAGGCTCTTGCTAGGGGGCTAAAAATAGCAGCATGAATGTTGCAACACCCGTGGAGGCCTGGACTAACCACCCACGCTGAATCCCAGGGGTTGGATGCATCCAAGTTCAGGTGCCCAGCCCCGTCCTCTCCCAGGGCCACAATATCAACACGCCCTTGTAAGCCCCAGGTAAAATCAGACGAGCTGAAGAGCCATGGGGAGGGCAGTGTGGCCCAGGCCAATAACTCACTGTCTAGGAAATGCGATAAGGCGGCACCGTTGCCTCCCTTCGGCACAGCCACCTTATAAAAGCCAACTGGCAGTGGAATGACCTTTGGGGAAGGCTCCGAGCTACACTTACAAGCCAAATTGAATTGCAAGCGGGCAGCAGCAGAGCTAATGAGAGCTGCTAACCGAGTTACTCACGAGTCCAGCAGGAGCATTCATGCAGATAAGGGGCCATGATGTCTTGGCTGGGATGAGTGACTGAGCAGGGGTGGAGGAGGTTTGCAGACTCATCTCTGCGGGCTGTGGAAGTGGGGGGAAGGGACAGTGCTTGGTGGGGGCAGCAGAAGACGCTGAGCAGTGTCCTTTGGGGGTTATCCCGTGCCCATTGAAGAGACATAGAATCTTTCCCTGGACATCTGATCGGGGCCTGGCAGAGGAAGAGGCAGAGGTTGGGGGGAAATGGAGCCCAGAAGGGTTACTAACCTGGGAATATATGTGAAGAACCCAAATCAAAACCTCAGCTGCCACCATCCCCAGAAACGTTTGACTCCAAGAACAAACTTTCCACCCTGCAGAGGGACCCAGTAACTCCCATTGATTTCAGTGGGAACAACTGGTACCCGACAGGCGGGGAAGGTCAAATTAAGAGACGCAATTCCAGCCACGTTAATGCCGTAGCCGTAGTCGATGTACCGTCATTTGAGTTTCCACGCCGTCTCCACAGCGGGAGGTCAATGGGAGCAGACACTCACATCGACTTCCTTTACTCCTCTGGAGGAGCAGGAGAACAGGGAGAGCCCTCTGAGTTCAATTTAGTGGGTCTTTACTAGACCCACTAAATCGAACTCTGGAAGATTGACCACGGCAGCATTGATCTTCCGTGTAATGAAGACGTAGCTGAAGAATAGCTTCCTGCTCTTCTTAACAGCATCCATCTTAAAAGCAGCTATAAACCCAGGTGACATTCTTGGTTTGTTTCAATTTGCCTACCCTTGGAGAAATGGGAAAAGCTCAGACATCCCCAGCAAACCTGCAGGATTAACAACGCTTTATAACCTTTAAAAAGGGGGAAAGGAAATTAAGCGCAAACCAGTGTGCTTTAATAAGGAAGCTGTCTTAATATGCAGGCAAATAGAGCCAATCAAGATTGCGTTATAGTTTGTAGCCGAGTATATTAAAAATAAACAGCTGGCAAACCAGCAGGATGGTCAAATATTTGATTTTAACTAATTACACTCCCAGAGACTTTTCAATATGCTGTTTTTCTATGCTGTGAGATGAAAGAGGGGGAAAGACAAAGAGAGAAAGAAAAAAGCAGAGCAGAGCAGCAGGATGGTTTTATGGTCAATGTTCCCTCTAATATTTTCCATCCATGTGTGGATTTTTCCATCTGGCTATGTCTAGACTGCAGATTTCTTTCGGAAGAAGCTACACAGCAAAAGTGCATCAAAAGTGCATTTCGCATTTAAGCTGTGATTACTATGACGGAGTGACCACCAGGGCATCTTTGCTTTTTCCTCTTTCCTCTTCTTTTGAAAGAATTCCCTCTTCCCTGTCCACACAAGCTTTTTTCCAAAAGAGCTCTTTCACAAAAAGGCTTCTTCCTCATAGAAAGAGGTTTACCAATGTCGGAAAAAACCCCTCTGTTCTTTCGATTGTTTTCAACAGAACACGATTGCAGTGTGGACCTAAGTGAAGTTTTTTCAGAAAAACAGCTGTTTTTCCAGAAAAAACTCTGCAGTGTAGACATGACTTGTGTGGAATACATTTTGTTGCATGCACTGAGGCCTGTGTGAGTGTGCACCACCCGTAGGAACAAAAACCTAGCTGTGGACACTTTGCTGATCATCTGGGTGGCATTTAAATCACTCCTGAGCAGCTACACACACTTACAGGGAACACTGTTTATGGTTAAAGCCACAGAATAGACGTCACAAGATCTAGATTCAGTTCCTAGTTTTATCCTAGATGCCTCATGTGACCGTGGGCAAACCACTTGATGGCTCAGTTTCTCATCTACAAAAAGGGGATAGAACCCCTCCTTTTCTACCGTACTGTGTGTGTCATGGCTAGCGAGACTGAGCTCTTTACGGTAGGGGTTGTCTCTCACCGTGAGCACAAGGAGGTCTTGCCATGTAAGCACTGTTTTAATACAGCTACAGTATATAATAAAAAATAATAATAACAGCAGAAAAGAGAGACCATTGACTAATAGGGCTAATATACATGATGCTTGGGGACTCTGTGTTGGATATTCCTGTCCAACCTCTCCTGGCTCACGTGGCCAATGGCAGGTGTTATTCGACTGGTTGCAAGACTGTTCATGATTCATCACTGGAGCAGATTCCGACTCTGTGGGAGCTGGATCTGACTGGATCCTGAGCTCTTCTGTGCCTTTGCAAAGAGTTTATTAGGGATCTGCATCTTTGCAAATTACTTACAGCATTTTAGGCCCCTCACTGGGAATACAAGGCCCAGTGACTGTAACAAAGACAGGAAATAGGAGCATCTGATTATGAGCCTTCTAGCATCTCCTGGGCTTGAGTCCTGGACTTTGGGACGCAGGGGAAAACTCTGAGGATCTCATTTGAGACTGGAGCTCTTCTTTTGCAGGGATGGCGTTCCTGCCTGCCAGCGTATCGTACCTCATTGGCACCAACCTCTTCGGGGTGCTGGCCCACAAAATGGGGCGGTAAGTGGAACTTAGTGGCTTTCACAACCTTCGTATTCTTCCCAGCTGTCTTCAGATTGCTCGGCTGCTTAGTTGTAATGAGGAAGTGACTCTGCTTGGCGGAAAGCCTGTCCCACATTTCAGGGTGGTAGGGAGGAAGGGTAGCTCAGTGGAATGAAAGGGCAGCAAATGTAGGAGCAAAGCAAAGGCTATTTCACGCAGAGTGAAATTGACCTACGGAACTCACCGCGGCAGGAGGCTATCGAGCTAAATACGGTCAAGATTTCTCGGAGGATCAGTAATATTTGTGGCTTTGTAGGATATGATAAGATGATCAAATCTCATGCTTCTGGGTATAAACTGCCTAGGTCAGGAAGTAAATGTTTCCCCTCTGCGAGCAGCATTGCATAGTTGGTGCTCTATTAGATGGAAGGACCAATGATCCAGTATGACAGTTCCCGCGCCCTGGGGGCTTACGGCGCGCCATGGTTTTCCTATCTTCTTTCTCACGGCAGGTGGCTGTGCTCCCTGATTGGAATGGTCGTGGTGGGGGTTAGTCTCCTTTGTGTAAGTATCGCAAGATGCTCTGAGACTTCTCTGCAGAGCGTTCAGAGGCCAGGCAGGCGGCGGAGAGCGTCCCTGCCCAGCCTTCCAGCTCTGCACACTGGGGTGAAGCTGGAGCCCCCGTGGTGTATGAGTTGACTTTGGTTATATCCACCCAGCCCCGAGGGGCGTGTGTCCATCTCGCAAAGCCCCGAGAAGCAGCCCCATCCCAAACCCGCCACAGGGCTGGCAGAGGGGGCTGTGTCGGCAGAGCCGTGGGTGAACAGCGGGGTTGCTGTTAATCACAGGTTAGGGGCATTGGCAGTGCTCCATGACAGCCATTTTCAAACGACGGGGCGCGGCCCAGGGCTGGGTGGTAGAGTGTCGGGCGCTGGGGCTCGTGGCTGCAGGGGGATCCAGTGAGCAGTGGCGGGGCCGAGGCAGCTCCCTGCCTGGCCTGGCACCGCAGACTGCGCTGCCCCCCAGAAGCACCTTGGTGTGTCGTGCGGAGGTGGGGGGAGAGCGCACAGGGCTCCGTGCCCTGCCCCTGCCCCAAGCACTAGCCCCGCACTCCCGTTGGCTGGGAACCTGCTGCCGGCTGCTTCTGGGGTTGGCGGTACCAGGAGAGGCAGGAAGCTGCCTTAGCCCCCCATCCCCCTCCTGCACCGCTGCCCAGGAAGCGCTCGAGGAAGCCCCTCCCGCCTCAGCCCTGCCCCCCAAAGCCGGAGCCCCCTCCTGCACCCCAAAGCACCCCTCCTGCACCCCACCCAGTCATTCTGTTGGGTCGTGGCATCAACGATTTTCTTCCATTGGGTCAAGGGAAAAAAAGTTTGAAGCCCCCTGTTCTATGAGGAGCCCAGACTGGGGCGGAAGAGGCCTCAGGCCAGGACGAAGGGGCACTGGCAAAGTATCTCTGGGGACCCATCTGTTCCTCTGTGGCATCTGTAAACGGGGAACCATCCTTTTCTGGGGCCCGGGGCACTGAGTGGGTTCTGGGGCTTAAGGCCAGAGGAGTAAACGTATTTAGGCATCAGCTAGGCATATACAGAGAGCTCACAAAGTGTCCAAGTGACTTAGGAGCCGAACACCGATGGGCAGCAGGTGCCTTAATACCTTTGAAATTGTGGCCTTTGGAGACTTTTCTAACATCTCATCTTCCCGCAGGTCCCAACAGGCTCTGCTAGGAGGGAGGGGTGAGATGTGTGCTCACGGGCAGGTAGCGGGACCCCAGCATTAGTGCGTCTGTGCCTCCTGCCCCGCAAACCCTAAGCTGGCCTCCCTCAAGTCTTCTTTCTTTCCCCTTCCAGGTGCCACTTGCGCAAAATATTTATGGGCTGATCGGCCCCAACGGGGGGCTTGGCTTTGCCATAGGTAAGACGCCAATGTCACTCATCACTCTGCCCTGTATCCCACATCCCTACTCCAGTCCGTTGGAAGGCAGGTTTCTCTACGACACAGCCAATGGGGATTTGGTAGCAGCCTTCAACTTCCTGAAGGGGGGTTCCAAAGAGGATGGAGAGAGGCTGTTCACAGTGGGGGCAGATGGCAGAACGAGGAGCAATGGTCTCAAGTTGTGGTGGGAGAGGTCCAGGTTGGAGATTAGGAAAAACTCTTTCCCTAGGAGGGTGGGGAAGCACTGGGATGGGTTCCCTAGGGAGGGGGTGGAATCTCCATCCCTAGAGGTGTTTAAGTCTCGGCTTGACAAAGCCTTGGCCGGGTTGATTTAGTTGGGATTGGTCCTGCCTAGGGCAGGGGGCTGGACTTGATGACTCCTGAGCTCTCTTCCAGCTCTGTGGTTCTATGATTCTATGAATGCCTGAGAGCCTTTAGTCCAGAGTGAACTCCCAGGAACCCTAGAACATGCCCTCGACCAGGGGTCACCAACCCGGCAGTCGGGATCGACTGGTAGATCTTGGAGCCTCTGACGGGATCCTGAGTGGTTTGGCCCCATGGTTATCAAGTGCCGGCCCTTCAGCTGCCCCTCCTCCCACTGCGGCGCATCTCTGGCCCTTTGCCTTGGAGCTGTTCCCCCCGGAGCCTCCTGCTTGCTGGGCAGGGCAGGGGAGGGAGAGGCGGGTGCTGATGTCAAAGTGCCCCCTTCTCCCACCCTGTATCCTATCTCCACAGAGCACAGAGGGGGCACAACAGGACTAGGGATAGAGCACATTTGCTGGCTTCTTTTGAGAGTGGTGCAGGGCTACGGCAGGGGGGTGCCTGCCTTAGCCCCACTGCACCGCCACCCTTAGCCACCTGAGCTAAACAGTGCCCAGCTGGAATCCACATCCTGAACCCCTACCCAAGTCATGAACCCCTCCTATGCCTCATGCCCCAGCCCTAGCCCTGAGCCCCCCTGCATCCCAGCACCCTCCCAGAGCCTGCACCTAGAACATCCTCCTGCAGCCCAACTGCCGGCCCCAAGCTCAGTTCAGAGCCCCTCACACGCTAAGGGTATGTCTACACAGCAAAGTTATTTCGAAATAACTTTCCTAGCGTCTACACAAGCCAACTGCTATTTCGAAATTAATTCGAAATAGCGGAGGGCTTGTTTCAAAATTGGTCAACCTCATTCCACAAGGAATAGCGCCAAATTCGAAATTGCTATTTTGAAATAAGCGCTGTGTAGACGCTTATTTCGAAACAGGGGGCCTCCAGTCCTTCCCAGGATGCCCTGCTGGCTGCCCTGGCCACAAGGTAACTTCTAACCTGATGCCTGGCCGGAATCAGTTCCGGCTGGCCTTAGATGCGATTCAGTGTCCAATCAGTGTGGACGCGCTATTTCGAAATAGCAAAAAGCTATTTCGAAGTGCATTTTGTGTGTAGATGCGTTATTTCGAAATAAGCTATTTCAGAATAACTATTTCAGATTTAGATATTTCGAAATAATGCTGTAGTGTAGACATACCCTAAATCCCTTAACCCAAGACCAGAACCTGCACCCCAACCCTCTGACCCAGCCTGGTGAATGTGAGGGAGGGAGGGAGGGAGGATGGAGTGAACCGGGGCGGGCCTCAGAGAGAGGTCGGGGCAAGGAGCACAAAAGAGGCAAGGCAAGGATACTTGGGTTTGAGGTAGCGCTTGGATTGTACTTATATTCAGAAAGTGATCTTGTGCTTAAAAAGTTTGGATACCCCTGCCGTCGACCTTGCTCTCAAATATGCCCCCGTATCACACATCCCCGCCCACCCTTGGTGGGAATGGGTCTGGCCAGGAAATAACCTTGTGCTGTTGAGTGACCACAGAGCCACAAACACAAGAACAGCGATGGTGCATTAGGCCTTTCAGATGGAGCTCAGTATTTTGCCTTCCCGTGAGAGCTGCTTTGAGTAGACTCCTGTGTGTTGCACTCAGAAGAGACCTTGGCAGCCCTAGCTCCTGGAGACAGCCCGATCAGGACAGCTGGGTCCCGGGCCTGGCCAATGCTCCCTCTAATCTTTTCCACCCACGTGGGGATTTTTTTCATTCGTGTGCAGTATAATTTTTTATGTGCACCGGGGCGTGTGCGAAAGCGCACTACCAATAGAACTCGAAATCTAGCCGGCCTTGGTGACAAGTGCTGGAAAAATGTTGCTTGCCTTTCTGTCTGCCTTTGGCAAGTTCATTTGGAAAGGGCAACAGCTGACCTTATTAATTTTTGCTTTGGGGCAGGGATGGTGGATTCCTCGATGATGCCTATTATGGGATACCTGGTGGACCTGCGCCACACCTCTGTCTATGGCAGCGTCTACGCCATTGCTGATGTTGCCTTCTGCATGGGCTTTGCTATCGGTACGGATTCACGTTTCCCTGAAAGGACAGCATATGTGGTGCTTTATCAGCGTGTGTTTTCAGAGCATTCATTCATAGCACCTCACCCTAGTGTTGGCTGGAAGCGATTGGCACAGGGCACAGAAACCAGCCACGATACAATCATTTTACAGTTCACCTGGGCTGACCTCGCCCATGTGGCAAAGGTGGTTTTTGTAATCTTGTGATATGTTTAACTGCTCTTTCCATCCAGGTCCATCTACCGGGGGTCTGATCGTACGGGCCATTGGGTTTCCCTGGCTAATGGTCATCATAGGAGTGACCAACATTGCTTATGCCCCTCTCTGTTGGTACCTGCGGAGCCCTCCAGCGAAAGAAGAGAAGATTGTGAGTTTAACCCTATAGCATGAGGGTTTGATCATCCGGGGGGCTTGCATATGACTGATGCAAATGTCTCCAGAATATTGTAGTCAGCACACAAAAGATATTAACAAATTGGTTGGCATTCAGAGACATTCAAAAAGAACCCAAAATGGGCTGGATGGTGGAGGCATTGACACATTGAGGCCAGCTGCGGTAGATCTCTCAGAGTTCGATTTAGCGGGTCTAGTAAAGACCCGCTAAATCAAACTCAGAAAGTGTCCCCATTTGCGCCAGTACTCCTGCTCTTCGCGAGGAGCAAAGGAAGCCTACAGGAGCATGTGCTCCCGTCAGCCTCCCGTGGCGGAGACCATGCAGAAACTCAAATTAAGGCACGTCAAATTAAGACTCAAGCTATGTACTTAATGTAGCTGGAGTTGCGTATCTTAATTTGGCCGTCCCCCGTCATGTGGACCTGGCCTAAGAGTTAAATTTGTGGTACCGTGGTCCTGTAGACAAAATTGGCCTAGGACTTGAGATCCCTGGGGGTTATGTGGCTCTGCCACTGGCTTGTTGTGTGACCTTCCCCTCTCGGTGCCTGTTGCTCTTTCTACGTCATCTCTAGCTTGATTGCAAGGAAATCTGAGGCGGGGATTGTCTTGCACTGTATGCTTTGCATGTGACTTGCACTGTGTCCCCAACACAACAGGGCCATAATTTGGGTTGGGCCATTTGGCTGCTACGGTACTTGTAATATAATATTTCAGCAGTTCTCCCTGTGCCAGGCTCAACTAGCCAAAGGTTCCCCTGTTTGCCCACAAGAGCAAATGCCAACCGCTGCCACTTCTAGCCACTCAACACTTCTCTTGTGTCTTGGGTAAGAAGCCAGAATCCACTGAAGGACAAAGACTTTCTATGGTTTAAAAAAACCCAAACCACCCCCCCCTCCGCCCGCTTTAAAATTTCCCTTTTCTTCTAGTTTGTCATCACTGTGCAAAGTCCGTACAGTGCTTTGGGGGTGATGGTGGGTTGTTCTCTTCATTTCTTAGCATTAGATGAAAAATTATTCTCCCCCTTGTATTCCCAGGCAATTTTAAACCAGGAATGCCCCATGCAAACCAAATGCTATGCCACCCAGAAACCTCGGCGGGAGTTCCCCCTGACAGACAGTAGTGACGAAGAGGCAGAGAGCGAGGAGGAGTAGCCGCGAAGGTATCGAGGAGGTCTCATCATACAAGGCGAAACCGGAGACCTCCCTCCTGAGAGCCGACAGAGCAAGGAATCCTGGCTTTGTTAATTTGCTGTGCTCACAGCGTTGGGCGGTCAGGTAGTCTGAGAGCCAGCTATACCCTGGCTGTTCTCACCGGCTGTGTGGACTTGGTCACCTCACCTAACCTCATCATGTCTCCTCTGTAATAAGGGGCTATAGGCAGGTGGGGTCAGCCCATACTGTTCTACAGAAAAACAGTTGTGCCATGCAATCCACCCCCCGGTGATATGGGGAATAGCACCAACCTACCTCACAGGGGTATTGTGAGGCTGTGTCAGTCAATGCCTGTAAAGTATTTGTGCTCCTTGGATGAAAAGCACTAACGCAGGGAAAACTGTTATCTCCAGGGAGATTTCCTTCTCCGGGGATCCTATTATAACTCCCCCTCGCCAGCGTGGACTTGCTCTGTAACACCACGGAACCATCTCTTTGCAGCACTGCCGATGTGCCAATAAAGCTACCGCTACAGTCATGTGTCCCTGGCTTGTATCAAGGTGGCAACCACAAATCCTAACTACCACAGTCTCCCTTCGGCTTATGTGCCACGCAGGCCATGTATGAGGTCAGTGCCACTCCTCTAAGTATCTGTTCTACTCAATCTTCATCAATTCCCGGTGGGAATTGATAAAGAAATTCAGGTGGAAACGGAATGGAAGCCAAGGGTGGAATCCTCTTATTCCCCTTGGCACCACCCTCGGCTCAGACCACAGCAGAGTGCAGCAGTTTCTGCGGCGGCTTAGATCACCGGTCCCTGGAGCCCTGTATCCTGCCTGGGACAGTGGTGGTCATGTGCTTCGGAAGAAGGTAAAAGGAGCCCTCCAGCTGCCCATAAAGGAAGCTCCTTCCTAACCCCCATGAGCTACAGGTTGGATCTCCCTGGTCCGGCACCCTCAGGACCTGACCGCTCCCAAACCAGAGAGTTTGCTGGACCAGGGGAGATCAATGCCAGCCCTTCTGATGCTGTCCTCTGGGCTTCACTCCCGGGGGCCACTGCCTCCCCCCCTGACCATTGGGCTCCTCTCCCTGCCACCAGCCCCCACTCTGCTTCCGGCCCTGGCTGGCCTCTGATGACGGGCTGTCAGCTGGACCCTGCTCTCAGCTGCTGGCTCTGTCACTGGGCTTTGTGCCTGGCCACCAGTCCCCCTGCCACCAGGGCTCTCTGGTCCTGCTGCCACGGTTTTTCCCCAACCCTGGAGCCCCTGGATGCCAGATCACAGATGTTGCCAGACCAGAGATTAGAGAGATGCGACCTGTAGTGATCAGCGTATGCCTTGAAGGGTTTATGTCCTTTCCATGACTTAGATTTTCCTTCACATCTCTACTTTGAAATTCCCTATAAATTACCATGTCAAAATTGTCGCCTTATTCCTATCTCAGTGTCTGTGTGTGGCGTTCCCGACTGCCCGTCTCACTCAGTCCATATGCACCAGGGCTGCCCCCCCCCCATGCAGACAGGAAACGGTGCAATTCAATTTCTTAGGCCACCTGGAGCTGACTAGCTCAAAACCGACATACAGCAGCATGTTTATTTGATGACTCCCTCCCCAGCTCACGTCAGCACCTGCCTCCTTGTTCTGCCAGGATTTCCAATGAGAAGAGTGTTTACTTTCTCCAGGGAAGAGGCAGAGGGAGCAACCTTCCTCCCCGGAGATCTATTCACACATCTACAATAGGGTGCCCAGGTAAATATTAACTTTAACCTCACGTGCGCATTCCCTGCAGCTGGATGCTATGGAAACTCACCAAACATGAGAAGACTGGGAGACAATGGTACCTACACTATGGGTTTCTCATCAATTACTCAGCCACGGGGCAGCCACGGGGCAATTACTCTCACAAACTGGCAGTGCTCCATCCGGTGCAGATGGGGACTGCAAATCAGAGCCCTTGCTAATTTCAGAGGGTGTTTGTAAGTCTGGCTGCACCCCACCAGTGCATGCTGAGTTCATAATGCCTTGATCCCCTGGTGTGGGGGCGGCTTTCGGGATTTTTCTTTTGTATCTTATGCCAACCATGTGGAGAGAATTGTCCAGGCAGGCAAGTAAAGATACACACCTATGCAGTATGTTATCCTTCGTGTCAAGTCAAAGGTATTAATAGTGACGTAGCCAATGAGACCCTACATTGTAATCAACCTTAAAATGAAAGCCAACATTTTAAATGATTGAAATACATATAATGATGCTTTAAAAGGAATATAAACCAGTTAAACCATATAACCACCATGCTGCAGGCCTCTTCTTTTGGTGGCTGGCCATGCAAGTACGGCCGCTGTTTGGATTGTAGATGCACTGTCAGTGCCTAATAAAGATTCCGTTCTCTGCAAGGTCGTAGAAAAAGGCATTGGGGGCAAAACCGCGGAAAGCCATTTTGACCTCACGTGCAATGCACATTGCAGTGTAATACTGTGATGGGTCTTCTGCCCGGAGACACATGGGCAGAGACAGTAACATTTCACAATGCCCAGAGGTTGGTCTTCTAAGTCAGCTGTTCTTATCTGTATATCTTGATGGGGCCTGTCAAGCGGGCTGCGCACCCATCTTGCCCACGCTAATTCTGGTTTTGAACAAACTGAGTACCCATTGGCTGAGATCCTGACACAGAGAGGAAATCATTTGCTAGCGTTTGAGGGTGTGTCTACACAGCAGGGCTAAACGTGAAATAAGCTACGCAATTTGAGCTACGCTAATTGTGTTGGCTTACGTCGAAATAGCTTATTTTGAATTTGAAATCGAGCACTCTTCCTCCGACTTCCCTTACTCCTCAAACAATGAGGGTTGCAGGAGTCCAAGTAAGCAGTCCTCCAGCTCAACATTATTTCGACATAATGTCAAAATCATAGAATCACAGAACACTAGAACTGGAAGGGACCTTGAGAGGTCATCAAGTCCAGTCCCCTGCCCTCATGGCAGGACCAAGCACCATCTAAACCATCCCTGATAGATGTCTAACTAACCTACTCTTAAATATCTTTGGTGATGGAGATTCCACTACCTCCCTGGGCAATTGATTGCAGTGTTTCACCACCCTGACAGTTAGGAAGTTTTTCTTAATGTCCAACCTAAACCTTCCTTGCTGCAGTTTAAGCCCATTGCTTCTTGTCCTGTCCTCAGAGGCCAAGGAGAACAATTTTTCTCCCTCCTCCTTGTGACACCCTTTTAGATACCTGAAAATGGCTACTATGTCCCCTCTCAGTCTTCTCTTTTCCAAACTAAACAAGCCCAATTCTTTCAGTCTTCCCTCACAGATCATAGAAATAACTGCGGACTATATTATTTTGGAATAACATCTGTTATTGCGAAATAACACAGCTGTGTAGACATAGCCTGAGAAGGTACAAGCTAGGCACAGAAAGTACATGTACTACATAAGAGCAGGTTAGACAAACCCCTGTCAGGGAAAGTCGAGATGATACAGGAGCTGGACTAGATGACTTCTAGATGCATCTCCCTTCCAGCTCTCTGATTTTATTATTTCTCATACGACTGATTCTAATCCTACTCTTTCAATTGACCGTCGCCCCTTGGGGAGACAAGGGAGTTGGGGGGAAACAGGACTGGGATAGCTCCCCGTGGGGTTGCACCCCTGCAGATGTGTCCTCCCCTCCCAGCTGCAGCGACGTGTGCACTCAGCGTGGAATGAAAAGGAATCAGTCCACGTCAGGAGCTGATTGTATCGGTCGGTGTGTGCCGCTGTGGCAGCTGCAATTTCCTTTGCCCAAACCGGAGTGGGGGTGTGTGGAAAGAACAGACATGCCCTGTGACCAGAGGCCCCTCTGCGGTGGCCCTTTCACCTCTCACAAGCTCAGGGCGGGGGCTGGCCAGTACCTGGAGGAGATACCTCCCTAGAAAGCCCGGGGGCTGCAAAGATCAGTACTGGAGGCTCAGAAGGGCCACATTAGGGGCAGAGGCTGAGGCATATCGGACTGGACCTGCAATTTTTCCTATGAAATGCAAACCTGGCCTCCTGAGGTCATTACAACTCTGAGACGCCTTATAAGGCGTTAGAGTCACAGAATCCCAGGGCTGGCAGAGACCTCAGGAGCCATCGAGTCCAGCCCCCTGCTCAAAGCAGGACCATCCCCAACTCAATCATCCCAGCCAGGGCTTTGTCAAGCCGGGACTTCAAAACCTCTCCGCATGGAGATTCCACCCCCTCCCTAAGGAACCCATCCCAGTGCTTCCCCACCCGCCTAGGGAAATAGCTTTTCCTAATATCCAACCTAGACCTCCTCCACTGCAACGTGAGACCATTGCTCCTTGTTCTGCCATCTGCCCCCACTGAGAACAGCCTCTCTCCATCCCCTTTGGAGCCCCCCTTCAGGTAGTTGAAGGCTGCTCTCAAATCCCCTCTCACTCTTCTGCAGACTAAATAAGCCCAAATCTGTCAACCTCTCCTCATAAGTCATGTGCTCCAGCCTCCCCATCACTTGTGCTGCCCTCTGCTGAACTCTCTCCAATGCGTCCACATCCTTTCTATAGTGGGGGCCCCAGAACTGGACGCAATACTCCAGATGGGGGCCTCACCAGAGCTGAATAAAGGGGAATAATCCTTTCCCGAGATCTGCTGGCCATGCTCCCCTTAATGCAGCCCAATATGCCATCAGCCTGCTTGGCTACAAGGGCGCCTTGTTGACTCATATTAAGACTGGTGTCCTGACCTGGTTTCCATGCACTTTCTGCCTCTCTAAAGCTTTCAGAGGAATTCAGGATTCTATTTCGGCTCTTGGGCTGGTGGCTTCCTTGCCCTGGCTGTTGTGCTGCGCACTGTTAAAGAGCTGCCAGGCGCCAGTTCAGAGCTGCATTTCCCGCTGGGGGTTACGATCCCGCTGCATCATTCACAGAGTGAACCAGATGGGAAAGTGCTTTCGGAAATTGCATTGGCCTTTGGGGGAATCGAGCGGGGACGCGTGTCTGGGGGAGCAGCAAAGGCTCTGAGTACTCAAGATGCCCCTTGGAAATGCCCCAGCTGCAGCAAGGTTCCTAATTTAACCCTGCGTTCTCCTGTTGGGGACTGGGGACGTGTCACACGTTCCCCATAGCGCCCTGGGAAATGCTGTGTGTCAATAGGTGGAAAAGCCGTCTGAGAACCAGGATGGGACTGTGAACAAGTGGGCACTGAGATAAAACGGTTGCTCACAGGTACGAAGTCACTGAAGACGTGTCCCTAACGCTACCCAAGGGCACCACGCAGGGCAGCGTCCTGGCCCTCTCTCTCAGACACATCCCTGGGGGCGTGTACATCTCTACGTGCAGCTTTGCTAGAAAGTGGAATCCCCGTTGGTGCGCTCACAGCTCCGGGACCTCGTTACAACTTCAGCCCGAAGTCCCCAGGATGACCTGGATACGAGTTAGGGATGTAAAGGGTTAACCGATTAAGGGGGGAGGCTTACTGCTTCCAGTTAAGGGCTGGAGTAGCTCCCCGCCTGCCCTGGGCAGGTGGCTGCTCCAGCCCTGTGGGGCCCACAATGGGCAGGGACTGCTCCGTGGGGCCAGACCTCCTCACCCTAGGTTACACGCTGGCTCCCTGGGAGCCTGGCTGGGGGGAGTGCAGGGGAGGCTGTCAGCTACGCTCCTAGGGAGGCTTCGCTGTGGGCTTTGCAGTATAAAGCATATATATCTCATCTCGGTTACATAGTTACGTTTTTAAACGACTTTTTACATCCCTAACGTGAATCCAAAGATCTTAATTCTTCTCATCCCGGGGACGGTGCAGACACAAGAGAGCGGAGGGCTTAGGGGCATTTCACCGATGCAGCGAATTCAAGGGTGTAAAAGGCCTGTTAGTTCAGCCTCACCTGTCCCCAGTGCAGGCTTGTTTCTCACAATCTATTCGTTAGGGCAACGTCCTGTCTGATTTTAAGGGTCCAGAGGGATGAAGCTTCCACTGGTTCTCTTAGGGGGAGGATTTCATGGCCTCGCAGAAACTTTGCCAGTTCACAGCCATGCTACATGTTCCACGGCTGGTTTCAGCTGCCAGTTTAAATAACAAGCTCCTCGCTGATAAGACATCACAATCCCGTCATTTGGCCTCTGTTAATTGCCTCCATGAATCATCCAGAGCCACTGAATACAATCAGCCAAGGCCTTAGCTTTCATCTGGCCCACAACCTATACACATAAGACCTGAAAGACCAGACTTCCTTCTGCTTCTCATTGAAATCCCAGCTGCACGCACAGAGCGGCTGCTTTCATCTGATAAGGTGGGTTGTTATTATTAATAGCCCGCAGAGAGGGACGTGGGCTCTGTCAGAGCAAAAGAACAACGATGGAGAAGTGGCTGCACGGGGAGGGGGAGTCCAATGGAACACAGCTCCCTTGGGAACCTCGCTCAGAGGTGTATGTATATCTTCCCCCAATGGCAGGGCTGTAGTTAGTAAAGAACGTGATGGTCTCTGGTCTCCATGAGAAGGAAAAGGCATCACCGAGAACATAAAAACAGCCAGACTGGGTCAGACCAAAGATCCATCTAGCCCAGTGTCCTGTCTGCCGACAGTGGCCAGATGCCCCAGAAGGAATGAACAGAACAGGGAATCATCAAATGATCCCTCTTCTGTCACCCATTCCCAGCTTCTGACAAACAGAGACTAGGGACACCATCCCTACCCATCCTGGCTAACATTTATTGATGGACCTGTCCTCCATCAATTTATCTCATTCTTTTTTGAACTCTGTTAAAGTCCTCGTCTTCACAACATCCTCTGGCAAGGAGTTCCACAGGTTGACCGTGCATCGTGTGAAGAAATACTTCCTTTTGTTTGTTTTAAACTTGTTACCTATTCATTTCATTCAGTGACCCCCTCGTTCTTGTGTTATGGGAACAAGCAAATAACTTTTCCTTATTTATTTTTCCCAAACCTGTCATGATTTTATAGACTTCTATCATATCTCCCTTCCGCAGCTAAAAAGTCCCAATCTTATTGATCTCTCCTCATAGGGCAGCTGTTCCATACCCCTAAACACTTTTGTTGCCCTGTTCTGATTTTTTTCCTAAAAAGGTCACATCGACACCTCTCTTGCAGCATGGCGGGACTTAGCCATGAAATACTCCTGCCAGCCTGCAAATTTAGAAAGTTTCAAATCACTAGCATATGATGGATACAGAGACAGGAGGAAGGCAGGGACCTGAGAGATGGTTTCAAAGAAGATCCAAGCTGGGACATCGACAGGGCCCAGACAGACAGTCCGTGACTGGCTCGTGAGAGGTGGCTTCCCGCCCCAGCTAGCCACAGACTCAGACTATGTCTACACTGAAGGCTTTTTGCCCAAGAACTTTTTGCGCAAGAGTTCTTGCGCAAGAGCTCGTCCACACTGACACGTGCTTTTGCGCAAGAGCATCCATGGCAGTGTGGGAGCTTCAGGGGGTAGCCGACTTAGTCTGTTACAGAAAAAAACAGCAAGCAAATGGTCTGGTAGCATTTTATAGACTAACAAAACATGTAGATGGTATCATGAGCTTTCGTGTGCACGCTCTCTTGCGCAAGAAAGCTCTGATGGCCATTTTAGCCATAGGGGTTTCTTGCACAAGAAAACCTGTTTCCATCCACACTGCCCTCTTGTGCAAGAGCTCTTCCGCAAGAGGGCTTATTCCTCATGGGGAGAGGAATAACTCTTGCACAAGAAGCCCTCTGTTCTGATGCCTTACTGTAAATTTACTTGCGCAAGAACACGCATGCAGTGTAGACGCTCCGCAAGTTTTTGCGCAAGAACGGCCTTTCTTGTGCAAAAAGCCTGCCATGTAGACGTAGCCTCAGCGTGTGCAGAGAAGAGCCCTTCCCGCTGCTCTCCACACCGGAGCAGGGCAGCCCCTGGGCGTGCGATTTGGAAAGCACGGCGCATCGACTGCTCCGGGCAGACCCTGCTGGGGTGCGCGACAAGGACCCTCGTGCCCCTCAGAAGCAGCGCTTTGCGAACACGCAGGAAGGACGGACACGCCGAGCCGGGGGACTCAGCCAGAAGGATGCCACGCTCAACAGTGAGGCATTTGGATGGGAGGAGGGGAAATGCAGACAAAGCTGTTGCCAAAAAAATCTTGGCCGTGCAGGAGGATCAAGGAGGAATTCCCCCCCAGCACGAGGCAGGAGCCACGCACTGCTAAGCACCCCCCCCCCCCATTAATATCCCCCGGCAGCAGCAGGCCGAGATGCGCAGGTAGGATCCGCGGACCCCGCACCTGCAAGAGGCGTCTTGCTGCCATCTGCTGGCGGCAGGCGCGAACGACACCCCATGCTGCGGTACCGGTACCCAGGGGCGCTCCCCCGGGGGCGGCTTATCAGTCCAGAGCCGGCAGAGGACGGAAGGTGGTTTGGGGAGCGCTGATAACTGGGGGGGTCCGCACCTAGCCCATGGCCCCGATGCTTCTGCACCACTCCCCAGCGCTTCCTCCCTCCTTTATACCCTCTCCCCCTTCCATCTCCCCATCCCACCCCCCAAATCCTCCCCCCACCGTTTATTCCCCCCCCCCCATAATTCCTCCTTCCTCCCTTCGCCCCTCCTCCTTTGCAACCCCCCGCCCCCCCCCCCCTCCGATCTCGCGAGAGCCCGGCCTCTGCCCTCCCACTGTCATGGCGGCTCCCTGAAGCCCCACGGGCCCCACGCGTGGAGCTGTCGGCGGAGCCCGGGGCCGGCGAGCGGCGGAGGCAAGATGCACTCGGACGATGTGAGTCCGCGCCGGGGTGGGTTCGGCTGCGTCCGCCCGCTCCAGGCAGCCGCGTCCTAGCCAATCAGCGCGCCCTAAGCCCGGGTTGATTCGGTAGCGTCCGGCCGGGTGGCCCTTCCTCCTTGCCCACGTGGAAATGGGAGCGGCGGGGGGGCCCAAGGCCCTGAGAGCCCGGGAGGGGGAAGCACGTGGGGTGGCAGATAGGGGGCACAAAGGGGGCGATTGTCTGGTCCCAGCCAGACCTGGGGACCCACCAGCTCCCAGGGGGCGGAGAACAGGGTAAGGCGGACCCAGGTCTCCCATGGGGCAGCATTTGGGTCTCCCTTTCCTCCCGCCCCCCCCGTTCCCGGCTTCCTTGCATCTGGGGGTGATGGGGAAACCAGGTCTCCTGCAGGGCTGCACAGCTTAGTTGGAAACTGGATTTGTAAGCTGCCTCCAACATTTCAAATAGAGAGGTGGGCTAAAAATATTGTCAATAAATAGATAGATGAATAGGGTCACCCCCATGACTGCGCTGGGGCTGAAAGAGCATGGTCGGGATAGGGATGTGAAGGTTCAACTGGTTAACCAGGAAGCCTCACCCTTAATGGATGGGGCTGACCAGTTAAAGTTAACTGATGGGGATGGGAGGGGGGCATTCCAGCCAAGCAGTGGGTGCCCCCTTGTAATTGGTTAACTGATTAAACAATATGGTTAACTGGTTAGCCAGTTAAACAGGATTATTGGGCAGGAGCCCAACAACAGCGTGTGAGGTGCCTGTGCTCTGGATGGCAGGTTTGTCCAGACAGCCCCGGCTTCGTCTGTGACACTCATGGGCTAGCAGCTGGCTGCTAGTTTGGCATATAATGCAGCCGGTTGCGGTACTGTTGTGTGTGAGTATCACGGCACCCAATGCTATTACAACACTAACCGGAGAGCTTGGACCGCACAGGAGATGTGGTCTCTCTCCTAAAGAGTTCTGGGTTTAAATGAAAACGTGAGAGCCCCAACGGGGGATGTGGTCCTGGCAAACCCTGCACCCATTTTCTTGGGTTTTAATACTTCGGGATTTTGTTGCTGTTGTTTGTTTTACACTGAGAAAACTTATAACGTGTCAGCAGCAGTGCATCCTTCCTTGCTCCTTGCACCCTCCAAAACAATGAAAACCACACACCACTCAAAGGCTGCGTCTAGACTGGCATGATTTTCCGCAAAAGCAGCTGCTTTTGCGGAAAAACTTGCCAGCTGTCTACACTGGCCACTTGAATTTGCGCAAGAACACTGACGATCTCATGTATGATCGTCAGTGTTCTTGCGCAAATACAATGATTCTCCCGTTCGGGGAAAAAGCCCTCTTGCGCAAATGCTTTTGCGCAAGAGGGCCAGTGTAGACAACTAAGAACCATTTTGTGCAAAAAAGCCCCGATGGCGAAAATGGCGATCGGGGCTTTCTTGCGCAAAACCGCGTCTAGATTGGCACGGACGCTTTTGCGCAAAAGCGTCCGTGCCAATCTAGACGCTCTTTTCCGCAAATGCTTTTAACGGAAAAACTTTTCCGTTAAAAGCATTTGCGGAAAATCATGCCAGTCTAGACGTAGCCAAAGAAAGTATGGAATCACAGGCTGGGTATACCCATACCCATACCCATACCAATATCAGGCTCCAAATTTGGCTTCCTTCCCTGCAATGGGCTGTAGTAGATCCACACAAGTCAGGGCTCTTGGGTTCAATTCCAGGATGTTCTGCTGACTTTAACCCCGACAGTTCGCTGCTCTGTACCTCAGTGTTACCCTCCGTAAAATGGAAATAATCACCCAGCTCTTCCCTCAGATGGGCTGACGGTCCTAGAATGTTTGTAACGTGCTGACAGAGCTCGGGGTGACTGGCTGCTCTATGTGCTACCCTGTGAAATGCACTAACTGAACTCTGGTTAATTCAGGTTGTCTGGGACACCCTGGGGAACAAACAGTTCTGCTCGTACAAGATCAAGTGAGTATTTCCCCGGGCAGCTCTACAGATGCCGGCTTGAGACCCGAGTGGCGGCAAGGAGGGTGGGCCTCGGTGGCTGGGGGCGCTCTGAATTGAATAGGGTGTCCCTTAGCGCTTTCATGTTACTGCTGGAGGAATTCTACACTTTTGGGGCGGGGTGGAGGCAGCATTTGGAATGGGAAGGTTAGGAAACGCAGGGTATGCCTACCCTGGAATAGAAGACCCACAGCATGGCCATGGCTGGCCTGGGGGGCCACCGGGGGGCCTGGCATGGGGCATCAGCAGGGGTTGGATCCCCCCCACTCACCACAGTGGCAGGAAGCGAAACGACCGGGCTGGCCTGGGAGACAGGGATGGAGAGGAGCAGGCTGCTGTGATGCTCCACTTCCCCCCAGCTTCTGCCATCGCAGTGAGTGCAGGGGGGCCTGATGCCTACGACTGGCCCCAGCCCGCCCAGGGCCCCACAAGCTAACCTGAGTATGGGGGACGGTCCCATCTTGAGGGTGGGCCTGGGGCGGCCATCCCGAACCATCCCGAGGATGGGACAGCTCCAGACACACCTACTCCGGACCACGTGCCGATACTGGCGTGGACCTAGCAGCCGGAAGCTGCTCTAGCCCCAGTGCGCTGCCCATGGTGGCGGTGGAGGCCCTAGTGGGGCTTAAATCCCCTGGGGGCGGCAGTGCCCCCCCGAGTCCTGCCAGAGGAGGGTGCCTGCTGGCCCACAAGGAGGATCTGAGGCCTGGCATTGACCCTAAGGTGTGTTGTGTTTGAGATCCCTGCCGCAGACATATCCCGAGGGTGTCTAGTGCCATTTTATAGGTGGGGGAACTGAGGCAGAAATACCCTTCTCGGCCTGACCGCCGCCGCGGAGCGTAAGGCACAAGCGCTTGCACCGGTTGTGAGATGCGCAGGTGGACTGTGAGCGGCTCATCCCACGTGTCTTCTTTCCAGGACAAAGACCCAAAGCTTTTGCCGCAACGAGTACAACCTGACAGGGCTCTGCAACCGCTCGTCCTGTCCCCTGGCCAACAGCCAGTACGCCACCATCAGAGAGGAGAAAGGTGAGGCTTCGGCAGCGCCCTCGCAGCTTGGCACGGCTCTGGCACCTCGGCGCTCTCCTGGGCCGCTCTGGCTCCCTCTCCTCGGACAGACAGGGTCCCCGTAAGGCCCCTCTGGGTCTCGAATGTACGCAGACATCTGCCGCGCATTACAGCTAGAGGCTGCAGAGGGGAAGTCTCTGTCCTTTCCAGCAGCCCCTGACAGTCTCTCTCTCCAGGCCACGCCTTGAATCGCCTGGCCTTGGCTTTCGGGAATTTTCTGTATGTTCCTTTTTCCTCCCCAGTGAGCTAACGGTAGCCGGCGGGAACAACTCCGGGTTCTACGCCTCCGGTTTGGAAGCTTCTAAACTACCCCCAGACCAGTGGTGGGCCCCTCAGGGTTCTGCATGTGGCTCATGGGACATTTTGTTTACCGTTGCCCACGTGCAGGGTGGCCAGATTCTGCTGGTTGCCGTCTGCCTCTTTTTTTTTTTTCCTACTGGCAATTGCTAAAGGGACATTCACGTACAGCCAGGGCCCGGGAAGTGAGGTGTGTGCTGACTGCACCCAGCACTGACTGAGAGCCGTGGGCTCCCTTTGCATCCCACCAAATCGCTGCCACGGGTCAGTCGGCACCTCCCGCAGATTGTAGACGAGCCAGCCCCGTTCGCAAAGCTGCCCTGTCTCCGGAGACTGTCTCGGTTCGGATGATCTTGCAGCCTGCTGAGATGGAGGAGGGCCGCTCACTAGCCTGCCTTGCCCATGGCTGCCTTAGACTCTCTGGGGGTGTCGGCGCTGCAGTGTAAGCCCAGGAGAAGCTGAACTCCCGTTAGCAGATGCGGGTTTGTTAATCTAGGGGTTGAGCATTTATACTCATTTGTAACCCCAGGGTAGGAATTAACATAACACAAGAGTGGGCAGACTGGGTCAGACCAATGGTCCATCCAGCCCAGTGTCCTGTCTGCCGACAGTGGCCAATGCCAGATGCCCCTAAAGGAATGAACAGAACAGGGAATCATCCAGTGATCCCTGCCCTGTCACCCATTTCCCTGACAAACAGAGGCTAGGGACACCATTCCTACCCATCCTGGCTGATAGATTCATGGAGGTTATGGCTATCTGGCTCTTTTTGAACCCTGTTGAAGTCCTGGTCTTCACAACATCTTCTGGCAAGGAGTTCCACAGGTTACTGATCCCTGGGCCCCAACCTGGGCCTCCTCATGCTGGCTCATGTCCAACTGCCCGTATCCCAGACTTCCTTGTGCTCTCCCAAAGTGTGGCCATTCTCACCCTTTGTGGTGCTGGGCGGGAAAACCTGGCTGTCCCCCAAACTGATGGACAAAGACAGTCAGCCCGTTGGATTGTGGAATACTCCTAGAGCACAAGTCCAGTGGGGCTGTGTCCAGTCTGCAAAGCCACTGGGCCCGAGTGTTATTTTGACCCAGGCTTGGACCTTCCACCCTAGGGCGGGTATCCTGAGTGTCGTGTGTAGACAGAAGGAGGGCTAGGTTTGAACCATGGCTTACACGGCAATGGAGACATGATCTCTCGGAGCGACCGGGGGGAGGGGGGGAGGGCTCAGCCCTTTGCCCCAGTGGGGGAAGCAAGGTCTTCAGTTGTAGGAAACCTTGAATTCTTGGCTGCCCTGGGTGTGTTTGAAAGCTCCCTGTCCCACGGGACTTTCCTCCAAGAGTTCCCCTGTTGTGCATCTGATCCAAAGTGGCTGCATCTCCGTGGGGCTCTTTGGGGCAAAGATGCTGTGTGTCTGTCAGTGGTGGCCTTTGGGCAGGCAAATCACCTATGCTCCTGCATGAAGTATCTGCTCTGTAGAGTGGATGGGACGTGGTTTGAGCGGACGGGTTGATTTCAGGCGTGGGTGCCTCTTTCAGCGCCAAGTGGGCACGCTCAGGCTGGTGGCTTTTCACTTGGGAGCTGGGCACCTTACCCTCTGTGGCGTAACCCCCTGTGATGAGTGCTGGGGTTTGACATTGGATCCCCCGTTCAGGCTGGAGGCCAGGGCGAGCGTCTCAATGCTGGGTGTTTTTGCAGAGACTGGGACGAGCTGCGCCTGTCTCTTGGGTGCCAGCTTGCCATGTGGGTGCGTTCACGTCGTTCCTCTTTCCCTTAGGTCAGTGTTACCTGTACATGAAGACAATAGAGCGGGCGGCTTTCCCCAGTCGACTCTGGGAGCGGGTGAGTCGAAAGGGGGAGGGTAATTGCACCCTGAGCCTGCAGCTTAACCCCGCCAGCTGACACGTCATTGGAGTAAAATGTTCCGAGCATGTCTGTCCTGTGGTGTGGGTGGCATAAAGAGGAGGTGGGGAGACTGACAGCTCAGCAGTGGGATCCAGCCACGGCCAGCCTGGGATTGTACTAGCTAGTCCAAATGATTTTAATTTCTCTGGGACGTTTGGATAAAAATAAAAGTCCCAGCTGTCCTGGGGAGAATGCATCCTCCGTTGCTGGGTGTTAAGGCAGCGTGTGGCTTGGACACTGGCCCTTCAGAACCCTCGTGTCACTGCAGTTTATGGGGCTTAACATCCTAACGAAATGTCCTGTGCACAGAGAATATGCGTAGGCCCTGCTTTTTGTAGACTGGCCAGGAGGTTGGGCGTAGGAGCGGACTGAGGATGGGGAGTCTGGGTGAGAGGTTGGGTGCAGGAGTGGGCTGAGGGTGAGGGGGGTCGGGTGCAGGAGCGGCGGGCTGAGGGTGTGTGTGGGAGGGTCTGGATGGGAGATTGGGTGCAGGAGCGGGCTGGGCATGGGGGTCGGGGCAGCAAGTGAGGGGCTGCCTGCACTATTTCCCCAGCTGGGGGGTGGGGGAGGAGCAACAGCATGCAGAGCTGCTTCCTTCCCCAGTGAGCTGGAACCAGCCCATGAGACTTGGGGCTCTCCACCCCCAAGCCAACTTTTCAGGGGACATGTGCGAGTCTGGAGCGCCGACACGGGCTCCCTGCTGCAGGAGTGGAGGCGAGCCCTGAGCCCGCGGCCCACCTGCAAGCTGGCCGTAGGCTACAGACCACACTTTGAGACCCACTGGCTTATGGTCTAAACCGGCAAGACAGACCGAAGGGCAGGAAGGGAATGGTCCCCATTTTACAGGAGAGGAGAGAAGGGTGGGGAAGATGAAATGACTTTCCAAGGTCACTCAGGGAGTCTGTGGCAGAACTGGGATTAGAAGCCAGATCTTGAGTCATTTTCCAGTGTCTTATCTGCAAGGACATCCTTCCTCTTGAGGGCCAGGTTTTAGAAGAAAAGCCAGGGGCAGAAGCGGTGCAGCCCCACCACCCCCTTACACTCCACTCCCCTTTGCGAGGATGTCCCGCCACTGTTTCCGCTCCAAAGCTTTTCGCCCTCCCTCTCTCGCCAGGTGCGCCTGAGTAAGAACTATGAGAAGGCTTTGGAGGAGATCGACGAGAACCTCATCTACTGGCCACGCTTCCTCCGGCACAAATGCAAGCAGCGCTTCACCAAGATCACCCAGTACCTGATCCGCATTCGGAAGCTGACTCTCAAGCGCCAGTAAGTGATGGCGCTTCCCTCCCTTTTGTCCTCCCTCTGCACTAAACCATCTACCGGTTTGCCTCTGTTAGATCTACTGTTTAAAAAAAAAAAAATCCCTCTAACCGAATCAGTCTGAAACCAATTTAGTTACACACCTAATGTAGACGCACTAAAACTGATTCAGACCGCACTTTTACAAGCTTAGCGTATATTTCCTTTGAGAAGCTAGTGCATGCCAGGTAGGGAGCAGGGAGTATCCTGTATCCGAGGTTGCAGAGGGACTTGAATAAACATTCACTCGCTCGTTGTTCATCTGTGGCCAGTAGACCGAAATCATCACTAACCGCCCGTCTCTCTTCCCTCGCCACAGGAGGAAGCTCGTTCCTTTAAGCAAAAAGGTTGAAAGGCGAGAAAAAAGGAGGGAGGTAACGTGATGCTTGTACAGTTCTGACTTCACTGCTCCTGGTTATTTACATCTTGGAAGTGAATTGATGCCAACTTCTCTTTCCCCTGGTACTAGGAAAAAGCCCTGATCGCGGCGCAGCTGGACAACGCCATAGAGAAGGAGCTGCTGGAGAGACTAAAGCAGGAAACGGTAAGAGTTACCTTTTTGTGTGAGGAGATGGGAGGGGCTATCCCTCGGCGAAGGCAGGGGGGCATTGCTCCTACTCGTTCTAACGGCGATACGGGAGGCAGAAGATGCTGGATTGTCTGCAGGGTTGCTCACAGCAGTTCCAACTTACTTGTGGTCATTCGCTCAGCTGAGATGGGGGGGTACGGAGGGCGGGTTGGTCTTACATGGCCGCTCTTCTGATGGGGAATGCTGGTGGGAAGACAAGTGCTCTCATCTTAGGACAATGTTACTGGTCACTAGCTCTGTCCTGTACTTATTCATTGCTGCAGTGGTTCTGAGTCAGTCTTGAAGTGGCCCATCACACGATGGGCATAAAGTGCGGCAAAAATCAGCGCTATAAACCAGTGAATAACCTGAGTAGTCTTGCCTGCCTGCTTCCTCAGCATCTCCATCCGGGCCAGGACCCCGGCCATCTACAGCTGAGTCAGCAGCGTGAACGGTCAGGCTAACAGCGAGGGCTGGTGAGGAGCCCTGATGAGAAAGCTACACGGCAGGGAATCGCTGAAATGTCTCCCTTTTTATAATATACGATTAGAAAGTTCAGTCTTTTCCACCAGTTCTAACGAATCAGCTCTCTCCATATGCCACAGGGGCAAGACAGCTCAGTAATCTCCCTTAGCAAATCCACCCTATGCTCCCTGTGCACAGAGATTACTCCACGTATTGAACCAGAAAGGGGTGTGCCAGGCACTAGATTTCACAGAGCTGGGTCACTTCAATTCAGCGTGTTAACCTGAAACGCTCCAGAAGGGAGGTACGTGATAGGGTTTGGCTGCATCACCAAAGCCCTGTCGATGACTTGATCATCAGAACCGTGCGTCTTAAACTAGGGGAGTGAGTTTGGGAGAAGCTGACACATGTCAGGGCATTATGGGACCACTGCAAATGTCAAGAAAGTAAGTTCTACCCCTCCCCTTCCTTTCACGCTGCTAACTCAGGCAGGTTCCTTAGGGGCCAGTACCATATGTGGGCCTACTGGTCTCATCTGGTTTGGTATCACCTGCGTTCTTAGCCCCCAGCATGGTGCGGAGCAGAGCCAAGAGGAGTCGGTTCCAAGCTGATCTATCTTCTTAGCATGATTTAAAGCAGGGGCTTGTTTTCCTTTCAGTACGGCGATATCTACAACTTCCCCATTCATGCCTTCGACAAGGCTCTGGAGCAGCAGGAAGCAGAGAGCGAAGCAGAGTCGGACGCAGAGAAGGAAGAGGAGGAAGAGGAGGTTAATGGTTTTAAAATGAATTCTTCCATCAGAGTGTGGCAGTTAACCCCGGACTGCTGTAGAGCTGGGTGCATGGGGCTGTATGTGAATTTTGCAGAAGAGGGACATATATGTAGACAACGGCATATTAAGAGTCACTCACATCTCCCTTCTATTCTGCTGTTTCCTCTTCCTTCCCTCTTATTAGCTGAGTACAACGGCGATTTGGCTTGTAGTTTTGTCCCCAAGCCCTTTGTAATCTGCAACCAGTGTTCAAATCCCTTACGTGAGAATTGGTGCCAAGATCTGTAGGGGGTTTAGGCCAGAAGTCAGATGTAGAGATCCCAGCATGGCTGCCCTGCAGAAGGCAGCATGCTGTATTTGTTCTGTTGATGTACTCCCACAGACTTCTCTTGGGTGCCCCTATGGGTTGAGGGGCACTGCCCTAGGCCACTCCAGGGTCTACCCCCCCTGCCCCCCGCCTTTGGGGAGTCCCTTATCCTGCCTTCCTAATCCAGAAGCCTGGTCCATCCCTGGGGCAGCCTGTGTTGGTTGTCCAGCAGCTCCCAGGACTGGAACCCGCACCACCCTGTGCTCTCCAAGCGAGGGTGCTATCCTCTAGGCCACTCCAGAGCTGAGCCCACCCCACCTCCCTTGCTAGCAGTGACTAGCGTTCCCGGCTTGGCAGACACACCACTAGCTTCTGGACTCTGCTGTTAGTGGCTGCTGTGTGGTGCGGAGAAGGTGTTGCTATTAGCTCATCATTTACAGTTTTGAGTCTTCTATGCAGTGAATGGAGGGACAGTGCTCCAGGCTCTCCTGACTCCTGCTGTGTAAAAGATGGCGTAGCACCTTGACTTTCACTCCCTGAGGGGGGGTGCACACTCCTTGCAGTGATATTTCCCCACCATGAGGTCCTCGGGCCATGTACTCAGTCTAGATGCTCAATTTCTGACCTGATCTCTTCCAGGACGCTAACAAGAGGGAGTTTGTAGAGGTGGACGAGAGCGACCTTAGTGATTTTGAGGTATGTGAAACAGCCTGATCCAGCTGTGCATTAAATGGGAAGGGGCACAGTGTCCTGGCCCCGCTCTGGCAGGAGGGTGGCACTCACCTGGCTGAAGGGTTGAAGTTAAACTCAGAACAGGAACGGGTGTTAAGTCAGTGGAATGCAGCCCTGATCATCCTGATATATTCCACCCTCCTGCAACTGCCCAGATTAGCTCCTCTTAATTCCAAACTTCCTGCCCTCCGGCTGTGGTCAGAGCTGGGTTCATGGGATTAATGCCAGAGCAATTGGATTCACATGCTGTAATATCAGACTACAGTGTATCCATTCTGTTCCCTTCCAAAGCAGCAGGGAATAGATAAGGGGGAGCTGGGACCTCCACAGAGGAGCGGAACGGAGGCTTAGCTAAAGTCCTGTGCTTTCTAGTCATTATCTGTATTCACCTGTCTGGCTTGCCTCCCGTCCAGGACATGGATAAGCTCGGGACAAGCAGCGAGGAGGAGCGGGAAGACCAGTCCTCCAGCGAGGAAGAGGAAAGCGAGATGGTGGAGCGAGCTTATCCCTCGAAATCCAAGGGCAAAACGCCTGTGAAAGGACCAGCCAGGAGAAAACGAGCCTACGTTGAAATCGAGTATGAGCAGGAAACAGAACCTGCAGTCAAATCCAAAGGAACCTGACTCCTTCCACGGAGGGCATAAACTTGAGCTGTGTGCCAGACAGCGGGGCGGGAGAGGCGGGGGAGCGCCCGACAGACTCTAGCAGGGCCACTGACACGTGCAAAGCCCACACATTGAAATAGTTTAATGTAAAAAAAACCCCAAACCAAAGCAGGTTCTGGCTCTTCATAGGCGGGTCTCAGGTGTTCTCTTGCACTTGCCTGATGCAGGCCTGAAGGCTGCCCTCATCACAGCTCTTGCCGATTACTTCCAGCAGGATCTGAACGGGGAAGAGCAGAACCCCCCTCATTCAGGGCTGTGTGGAGAGCCCTGCATATCGGGGCTGCGGATATTTGGGATACCCAGGCTGGGCTCCCCCCTTTGCAGCCTGGCGGGGGCAGGGCCTCTGCACTGCTGGTGGGGAAGGGATGCAGCAAGCTCCTAAATCTCCCTGCAGGAGGGGCCAAGCGCCACTCCCATCTGTCCGATGAGCTGGGGGGAGCCCGGGTCCCAATTTGCTCGGGGACACATGCTGCCCGCCCCACAGGCTGGTCTGTGCTGCCGGCTAGTGCAGCTGGGAGTATGGGGAGGGGACTCATTTCTGGAAGAGGAGGAGGAGGAGGAGGAGGGCTCCCAGCAAAGTAGCGAGCTACCCTGCTGAGGGGCAAGGGTGCAGGGCTAGGGCTGGCGCTGATGCTGTGGGGGCAGCATTCTGGGCAACAGGGTCTGCTCCTGCTGTGGGGACTGGCACGGGCAGGCCCCAAGACAGTACCCTCTACTGCCAGTGCTCACGAGCCCCCAGCTGAAACAGCGCATGGTGCAATTCTATTCCCTTCCCCCGTCCCGCCCCCCTTCTCAGGACCCTTACCCCAGTCCCTGCTCTCATGCTGCCTGCCTCTTCCCTGCCAGACCCCCCGCCCCCTCCCCCCACACATCTGTGCGCCCTCCCTTCCAGCTGGCCGTGTAGATGTGGATGGAAATAAAATCCGGATGGCAGATTGGATGAATTGAGCCTCGCAGACGCGGAGCCCCATTTTTGTATCCGCACAGAGCTCAGCGTGGCCCTCAAGTATTCCTCATGTATCTACTCTCTCATTACCCACCTTCACTACCTGAGGGGCATGACCAGCACGGAGGGGGCAGTTTCCCTGTACTTCAGTGCGTGACTTTTACAACTCCAGTTTCCCTATGTATGCAGCTGAACCACCTTTGTCTCACTTGGAGGACACTGACAGAGTCTATGTCCTGGTCCAGAGAGGTTTACAACTCCCTAAAGGATGTCCACATAGCAGAACTAAAGCCGGAATAAGCTATGCAACTTCAGCTATGGCAATTGCCTTAGCTGATGTCGAAATCGCTTATGTCGGCTTTTGGCGCTGTCTGCGCAGCAGGAAGTCCGAGGTAGAGTGCTCTTCCTCCGACTTCCCACCCGTAAAATGAGGGTGTCAGGAGTCAGGACATTATGTTGAAATAACAGCTTGCTGTGTAGACCTAGCCTAAGTGGGGTGCATTTAGCAGCCTCCCATAACCGCAGGTGTTGCTGCCGACTCCAGGACTTTGCCAAGGGAAAGCCAACCCCCACCACATGCCCAGAGCCCTTCTGTGCGGTATTCTGTCCTACCAATGTCACCAGTACTCTTGGTTTCCCCTCAAAGAAGCAGATGCAGAGCACGGGATTGGGCTGGAGGCCCTGGCTCACCTTCACTTGCCCCTGAGAGCAGTGATCCAGCAGGATCAGGCACTCTGTGGCCCCTTGAAGCAGGGCTGTTCTCGCTGGCTCGGGTGTCAGGCCTCCATCAGTAGCGACGTCCCAAATCAGCCTCAGCAGGGCCTTGAGGAGCACGGCGAGCCTGCAGGCCATTCTGGGAGGGGAAAGAGACGCTCTGAATAGCCTCTTCCTGAGCCTAGCTCAAGGGCTGGGGAACGTTGCCCTGACCTCTGCCCATTGCGCTCAGGTAGGCTAAGGACAGCAGCCTAAGCTACAGGCTGGATTAGACATGCCTCAGAGGCGGGCGCTAGAGGGTTGTTTTTAAAGCAGTGAGAGTAGTTTGGCATTTACTTTACACACCAAAGGCTGGGAAATACAGTCCTAGAGCACAGCCCTTATCCTGTGTTTTTCCTTCCCCGCCCCTGAAGTTTCCCTCCTTTAGTCTGTGCAGTAAGCCAGGGTCTGCGTCTATCGGATGCTAGTTACCACGAAGACTATGAACATGGCTACAGCACAAGCCCAGAAGCACAGCCTGACTTCCTGAAGTGCCGGACGCCATTCGGCATTCCGGGCCGTTGACTGTACTGTGACAGTGTCCACGTGGACTGTTGCTACGCTACAACCTGTGGGCTGTTAATTCACAGCCTGGCTCATTGCATAGTAACGTACTGTCTAGAGCCAGCTTTAGGGATGTAAAATCCCGTTTAGTTAGTGAACCAGTTAAATGTCATGTTTAAGCAGTCAACCAATTGAATGGGGGTGAGCAGGGGGTCCGCTGCAGCCCAGCCGGCTGGGTTGAAGCACCCCTGCATGCCAGGGTCAGGCCCACGGTGGAGGGGGGCAGTTCCAGCCAGGCTGGAGTGCCCCTGTGTGTGGCGTGCCGGGCCAGGCCTGCCACGGGTAGAGCTGCTCCAGCCCCGCTTGGTTAACCATAACAGGTAAGCATCATCTGGTAAGTGTGATGTTTACCAGTTAACCTTCATATCCCTACCACCCTCGTGATTTGAACTTTCCTAAAATGCAGGCAAATCCTGTGGCCATTAGGATGGACATGTTCTAATGTGACCACCAGAGGGAGTCCGCTGTCCCGAAATGCAGAGGAAACGGAGTATGAAATCGTGCATCTACAGCACTGAAGTCTATAAAGAGCTGCACACAGAAAAAAGGGCTTAGTTCCTGGGTGGTACCATAGTTGCCAAGTCAGGCCAAAGCGAGGACTGGTTTTGCTGTGGGCCAGTTTCTCAACTAGCCTGGGGATTTCAGGCTGTGAGCGAGCCCTGGGCAAACACAACTCCCCAAGACTAAGTTTTCCACTAGGTTCAAGATGCCCAGGCAAGTGTAAGCTCCGTAAGAGCCAGAGCCAGTCAGCTCTGGCTTCCTAGCAAGGCTGTCTCTGAACGGTACCTTGGCCAGGCATGCTGTATGGTGCACTTCAGTGTCTCTAGTATTCCCAGTCTGGCTGCTTCCTCTGGACCGTCACAGACCTCCAGATAGCCCACGATCACCCGCTCCAGCCTCTTCAGGTGCTGTGTGACCAGGATGCCAAGTCTGCCAAGACAAGCAGAGTCAGGGAGGGAAGTGACCCTGCCAGGTAAGCGACCCCTGACGGGCTAAGGGGCAGCGCTCACCTCTCCACAAAGGCAGGCAGGTTCCTGGCATACACTCTGCGGAGAGGGAGCCGATGTTCTGCTTCCATGTGAGTCAGCACGAGCTGCAGGACCTCATGGCAGGGAGCAGCTGCTTTGGGTTTCTGGGACAGTCCCTGCGGGGCTCTCTCCAGCACCAGCAGCAGGTCCAGCAAACACAGCAGCACCACCTGATGCAAGGAGAAGCAGGGTGGGAGTCACCATGCAGTGCCTTTAGTACTCTTGGGGCTGTGGCCCTCCCCCTTTCCCAACTACTGCACCCCTTCCGGGAGTCTGATTTGTCTGGGGTACCCCCAAGTTCCATCTCCCTTAAAAACTACTTGCCATATTAGACATAGCAACACGAAAGCATCACCGCATGCTATTAATGAAGCAGACGGCTTGCTCTCTCACATATACTAGCAACTGGAATACTGTACTTACACGGCAGTATGTCGGGCAGTGGAAACAAGTCACTGTATGAAATTTTTGTTTGTCCTGAGTTCACTAGTGGTGTTTACGTAGCTTGTAAAACCAAGCAAATACCTAGATGAGTTGACATACCTCCTAGACAACCTGTCTTAGGGCATCAGATTGTATGTCATTCCCTCGTGGCCCTTCGCAGCTTTGGCCTCTCTACTTGGCTTGCCAATGCGGGGAGCAGGAGGTGAGGTCCTTTTCCCTGTCTATTAAGACCTAGATCCAAATTCATGTCATACGGGGGCCACTAACCATTTGTCCGAGAGTGCTAACCTAAGCCTAGATTAGAAAGGTTGACCTAGAGAACGGAGATTCTACGTCTCACTTCCAATCCTCTGAATTAGCCAGTATAGTAATTAAAATCCCCAGCGGCTCACCTGCATGAGCTGTGCCTCCCGTGCATAGAGGTGGTGGTACAGTGCGTGGTAAACAACCTGTGACCTGTTGAACTGGTTCAAATCGGCAGCTGGCTGCAACAACGGAAACATCCGTGTGTATATTCAGCATGATGCAAGATGCACCATATACAGTAGTTTTATACAAGGCTGATCACCTCAGCTCTCTTAGGCCATGCCTTTACTATTGGGAAGATCAATGCTTTGACAGTCGATCTTCTGGCATTTGATTTAATGGGTCTGGTAAAGACCTGCTAAATCAAACGCTGAAGGCGCCCTCATCGATGCCAGTACTCCTTGATTTGCAAGGAGTAAGGGAAGTTGATGGGAGTATTTGCTCCTGTCAATTTCCCACTGCAGAGATGGCACCTAAGATCAAATTAAGGTGCGTTGACTCCAGCCCTGCAGATAACAGACCTAGAGTTGCGTATCTTAATTCGACCTTCCAGGTAAGTATAGACAAGGCCTAAGAGAACAGGATACTAGCTCTGCCGCACTTCAGAGCATAGAGAGAGTGCAACAGCAAATCAGTGCTTTACAAACCAGCACTATTAAAATATTCTTCCAAATAACAAACACTAAGCCCTAGCATAATGGTTGCAGGGAACTGGAAAACAGGACAGCTGAGTTCTATTTCCATTACTCACCATGTGGCCTTAAGTCACTTAACTGCTCTGTACCTCTTTTACTATTTTTTAGAGGGGATGAATATTCACCAACCTCGCAAGAGGGGGAGATGGTGTCTTTGTATCTCTAAAGTGCTTTGAGATACTAGGTGAAAGGTCTAGAGAAAGGCAGTGTTTTATTTATAAACAATTCCTGCTCAAACAGCACTGCCTGAAAACCCCCACAGCACTAAGTTAAAGGTAATTGGGAGCATATGTGGAAATATTTTAAGATTTGCCCAGCCTCTTATAAATAGCCCCCATTAGCATCCACCTTTTTATGAGTCACACACAGATGGACGTGAATATTTTCCAGCTGCCACCATGAGTAGTTTGAACACTAACGAAATGAAGCTGAGAAGCGGTGTTCCCTGTCCCCGGTCATCCTGAGAGTGAACAGCAGAGTCAGGAACCCTGACTTAACAGTCTTCTGCTCTAACTGTTAGTCCACAGTTCCTCCTTATGTTCTCCTATGGCACCAGGGTCCTTCTTCCTCCCAGCAGTGATCATTCCTTACCACATTGAGAATGATATGATGCAGGCAGCACACGCCCAGGATTTTATTCTCCTCCTGGTAGTCATCCGAAAGGAACAGAGATGGGGGGAGGACCGTCTCCAGGTGACGGCTAAGCCATGGCCGGGTGACTTGACGCAGCGTCCAGGAGAACACATGCTTTGTGGCAGGATTACGCTTCCAAGTTTCTCTGGAAAAATGCACAAAGCAAACATTTACCATAGTGATTTCATTGAAGCAACTCACCATGTAAGATTCCGGTCACAGATCAGGACCGGCCCGGGATTAGGGCAGACTTCTGCTCTTTTTTAATATGCAAACCTTTCCCCTCTTCAGATCAAATAGTTTCTTGCTCTGCAAAGAATCCTTGACACTTGAACCAGCAAAAAGGTGATGACAAAGCCACTAGCAGCAGAAGTAAGATTCCAAGTAAATAAAACATTAACACTAACATTTTCACATGTACCCACAAATTATTATTTTTTAACGCTATTTACATGTCTAGGAAGTTTTACCAGGTTTATTAATCCTTGCTGTGAAAACGTCAGAGATGTAACAATCGTTCCAACAGTGGCTTTTGTTTAGATAAGAGAAACAGACAGTAACATAATCGTCTGGTCTTTCTATTACCATATTACAGTCAGCATCTTTCTGCTACCCATGGCCCGTTGTTTCCATAGGTTTGGAGGTACACTGCTGACATCCTTCAGGCCTGATTTTCCACAGAGCTCCCATTAACTTCAAGAACAAGCACAAGACTGGGCCCCAGACAGTCACACTTGTTTATGTCCGTAACACGTGCTGAACAATAATCAGGCCAGTGCGGCAGTCAGCAACCTCGGCTACTGCGGCAGACTAGCATACCACTTCCCTGGGAGGAATCCAATGTTTGGGCTGATAGATTCTCTCCAATCCAGGTGCTGATCCCAGCTACCTGCCCTATCCTCTCAATAGAGCTTGTTCCTCATCTCACTGGACGATGGACACCAGTAATCCAGACCTTCAATAGTGCGACTCAAGCCAAAACTTCCACCCCCAACATGCCCCCCCCCCCATAAGTGATCTTACTCACTTAGTCAGCTCTGGCTTCAGGAGTCCCATCACGGCAGCAAACTTCCCTTCCTCATCTTCACTTTCTCCCCGGAGGAATTCAGCCACTGACCCACAGCCTGCAGCCTGAACCAGCAAAGTCAGCAGTTCCTGTGCTATTGCCCGAGACTTCGGGTTGGTCCACGGCTTCTCCGAGTGGTGTGTTGCAGCAAAGATGTAGATCTGTCCTAGGCCGCGTGGCGGGATCTGTCTCACTGCCAGGGCACCCAGGGTCTTAGAGCTCTTGGTAGCTTCCACTTTAGCAAGGAGGCTAAGAAATACCAAGCCAACCTCGGCTGTTCTATCAGGCACTGTGGCGTAAAAGCCCTCATCGCTGGGTGGGCCCCTGGTGTCCGACTCCTGCTTTGGCAGTGCTGTGTAGTGGCTCAGGGCAGTCACCAAATCTTCCAGCAGCTTGGGGGTTGCACTAGGGCGAGAGTCCCCAAACAGCCACTGACAGTCTGCCGCCTCGAAGAGCGCCCGCAGGTCTCTGACCATCCCTGCCTTGGCACTGCTGCTGACTCCTGGTGCTGAGAAAAGCGACAGGATTTGGGAGAGAACCTGCTCTGCTGGGGGGGCAGAGACAGGGGGGCTTTCGGGGTCTCCTCTCTCCCGCTGGCTCTCCAGCTGCAGGGATTTCAGCAGGCCAGCAAGCTCCATGGTGCTGACGCCAGAGACACCCTTCTGCCCTTCCTACAGTGACCCCGAGCACAGGCCCCCTACACACCCTCTCCCTCACTGATGGACCTGACCCCAAACTCCTCTCCCTAGACTGACTTCTCTCTTTCCACTGACCCCTCACTCTTAAATGCTGACCCCCCACAACTGTAAGCCCCACCCTTAACCCTGACGCCACCCCTTCTCCTTACACTGCCCCCCCAACTGCAACCCCCACTCTAAAACCCTGACCCCACCCCCTCTTCTTACACTGGCCCCCCCCAACTGCAACCCCCACTCTAAAACCCTGACCCCACCCCCTCTTCTTACACTGCCCCCCCAACTGCAACCCCCACTCTAAAACCCTGACCCCACCCCCTCTTCTTACACTGCCCCCCCCAACTGCAACCTCCACTCTAAAACCCTGACCCCACCCCCTCTTCTTACACTGGCCCCCCCAACTGCAACCCCCACTCTAAAACCCTGACCCCACCCCCTCTTCTTACACTGCCCCCCACAACTGCACCCCTGACCCCCCCCCTCCTTACACTGACCCTAACTACCCCCTGCCCAGCTCAGCGTGCCCCCCCCCCCAGGAATGACTTTAGCAGCAGGGGAAAGCCGCCCCCAGCCCTGCCCCTGGTGGGGTACAGGCCCCAATCCTGGCCCCTCTCCTCAGGGGCCCCCCAGGGCACTGCCTCCCCTCCCAAGCGGGGGGGGGGGGCACTCTCCCTGCACCAGGCACCCCCCTCTTCAGGGGGTTCCCAGGAGTGCGAGGGGGGGACGCTGCTGCTGCTGCTGCTGGGGGGTGCACAGACTCCCAGCCCCCCGCCCTGGGTGACAAGGGACGGCTCCCCAGGAAACACCCCTCCCCCACTGCCGGAAACCACGCCGCCCTGTCGCAAACACCCCCCTCCCTCCGTCCCCGTGCCCCCTTCCGACTCCTCCCAGTCATGGCGGAGCGCGCGCCGCGGCGGGCGGAGGCGGGGTCGGGCGGCGCATACATTAGCATGCGTAATGAGGCGGCTCCTCCGGCTCAGCCTCTGCCCCTCCCGCGGGCCCGGCGGGGCACGGAGGCCCCGCCGGAGCGGGGGGCGGCTGCGGACACCTCCCACCGGGGGGGGCGGAGGGGGGCCCGGCCGCAGCAGGGGGCCGGGACCGAGCGCGCCCCGCTCGCCCTGAGCGAGAAGCCGGTGGCGAGGCGTGGCCAAGCCGCGCGCCAGAGCGGGGCGCTGATCCTTCAGGTTCTGCCACGTGATGAATGGGGAGCGCACACGGCTGTGTGACATGTGCCGCCCTCTGCTGTTACGACGGGGCACAGCACCCTTCTGAGCCGAACCTGGGGGGGGGGGGGTAGATAGGAGGCAGGTCCTGTGCCCGGGGGATGCGCGAGAGGGGGTAGTTAGGAAGTAGAGGGGGTAGTTAGGAGGTAGGTCCTGTGCCTGGGGGTGCGCGAGAGGGGGGGTAGTTAGGAAGTAGATGGGGTAGTTAGGAGGTAGACGGGGTAGTTAGCAGGTAGGTCCTGTGCCCAGGGGGTGTGCGAGAGGGGGGTAGTTAGGAAGTAGAGGGGGTAGTTAGGAGGCAGGTCCTGTGCCTGGGGGATGCGCGAGAGGGGGGGTAGTTAGGAAGTAGAGGGGGTAGTTAGGAGGTAGGTCCTGTGCCTGGGGGATGCGCGAGAGAGGGGGTAGTTAGGAAGTAGGTCCTGTGCCCGGGGGATGCGTGAGAGGGGGGTAGTTAGGAGGTAGGTCCTGTGCCTGGGGGATGCGCGAGAGGGGGGGTAGTTAGGAAGTAGAGGGGGTAGTTAGGATGGTAGTGATGCCTGTGCCCGGGGGATGCGCGAGAGGGGGGGTAGTTAGGAAGTAGAGGGGGTAGTTAGGAGGCAGGTCCTGTGCCCGGGGGATGCGCGAGAGGGGGGGTAGTTAGGAAGTAGGTCCTGTGCCCGGGGGATGCGTGAGAGGGGGGTAGTTAGGAAGTAGAGGGGGTAGTTAGGAGGTAGAGGGGGTAGTTAGGAAGTAGGTCCTGTGCCCGGGGGATGCGCGAGAGGGGGGGTAGTTAGGAAGTAGAGGGGGTAGTTAGGAGGTAGAGGGGGTAGTTAGGAAGTAGGTCCTGTGCCCGGGGGATGCGCGAGAGGGGGGGTAGTTAGGAAGTAGAGGGGGTAGTTAGGAGGTAGGTCCTGTGCCCGGGGGATGCGCGAGAGGGGGGTAGTTAGGAAGTAGAGGGGGTAGTTAGGAGGTAGGTCCTGTGCCCGGGGGATGCGCGAGAGGGGGGGTAGTTAGGAAGTAGAGGGGGTAGTTAGGAGGTAGGTCCTGTGCCCGGGGGATGCGCGAGAGGGGGGTAGTTAGGAAGTAGATGGGGTAGTTAGGAGGTAGAGGGGGTAGTTAGGAGGTAGGTCCTGTGCCCGGGGGATGCGCGAGAGGGGGGTAGTTAGGAAGTAGAGGGGGTAGTTAGGAGGTAGGTCCTGTGCCCGAGGGATGCGCGAGAGGGGGGTAGTTAGGAAGTAGAGGGGGTAGTTAGGAGGTAGGTCCTGTGCCCGGGGGATGCGCGAGAGGGGGGGTAGTTAGGAAGTAGAGGGGGTAGTTAGGAGGTAGGTCCTGTGCCTGGGGGATGCGCGAGAGGGGGGTAGTTAGGAAGTAGATGGGGTAGTTAGGAGGTAGAGGGGGTAGTTAGGAGGTAGGTCCTGTGCCCGGGGGATGCGTGAGGGGGGGTAGTTAGGAGGTAGGTCCTGTGCCCGGGGGATGCGCGAGGGGGGGGTAGTTAGGAGGTAGAGGGGGTAGTTAGGAGGTAGGTCCTGTGCCCGGGGGTGCGCGAGAGGGGGGTATTTAGGAAGTAGAGGGGATAGTTAGGAGGTAGGTCCTGTGCCTGGGGGATGCGTGAGAGGGGGGGTAGTTAGGAAGTAGACAGGGTAGTTAGGAGGTAGAGGGGGTAGTTAGGAAGTAGGTCCTGTGCCCGGGGGATGCGCGAGAGGGGGGGTAGTTAGGAAGTAGAGGGGGTAGTTAGGAGGTAGAGGGGGTAGTTAGGAAGTAGGTCCTGTGCCCGGGGGATGCGCGAGAGGGGGGGTAGTTAGGAAGTAGAGGGGGTAGTTAGGAGGTAGGTCCTGTGCCCGGGGGATGCGCGAGAGGGGGGTAGTTAGGAAGTAGAGGGGGTAGTTAGGAGGTAGAGGGGGTAGTTAGGAAGTAGGTCCTGTGCCCGGGGGATGCGCGAGAGGGGGGGTAGTTAGGAAGTAGAGGGGGTAGTTAGGAGGTAGGTCCTGTGCCTGGGGGATGCGCGAGAGGGGGGTAGTTAGGAAGTAGAGGGGGTAGTTAGGAGTTAGGTCCTGTGCCCGGGGGATGCGCGAGAGGGGGGTAGTTAGGAAGTAGAGGGGGTAGTTAGGAGGTAGGTCCTGTGCCCGGGGATGCGCGAGAGGGGGGTAGTTAGGAAGTAGAGGGGGTAGTTAGGAGGTAGGTCCTGTGCCCGGGGGATGCGCGAGAGGGGGGTAGTTAGGAAGTAGAGGGGGTAGTTAGGAGGTAGGTCCTGTGCCCGGGGGATGCGTGAGAGGGGGGGTAGTTAGGAAGTAGAGGGGGTAGTTAGGAGGCAGGTCCTGTGCCTGGGGGATGCGCGAGAGGGGGGTAGTTAGGAAGTAGAGGGGGTAGTTAGGAGGTAGGTCCTGTGCCCGGGGATGCGCGAGGGGCAGCTGGGTGCTGAAATAGCCTTGACCGCTGTAAAAACACAGCATGAGGGGGAAGGCTGCACAGCGTTAGAACAGCGGTTCCCAAACTTTTTGGCGTCGTGCCCCCCCCCCTTTTTGATTTTTGAAAAACCCTCACACACCCCCAAAAGCAGCAAAACTTGTTTCGAGAGAGGAAAAAAAAAAGGAGCTGATTGGGCAGCAAAACTTGATGGGCGGGGCTGATTCACCCTGTGGCGCCCCCCCCCGGAATTTCTTCACGGCCCCCCCCCCACGGGGGCATGCCCCCCCAGTTTGGGAACCCATGCTCTTGAACAAAGGAAGGGATCCAAGGAGGAAGAGCCTGGTAGTGTAGATGTAGCCAAGGAGTAACCCTGTAGCATCTTCCAGACTAGCAAATTACATAGCTGGGATCGTGAGCTTTTCCGGGGCAAAACCCACTTCCTCAGATGAGGGTGGAGAAAAAAGGGGGGAACCTCCCCATTCATAACAGCAAGGGGGACAAGAAATGGGGAGGTTCCCCCTTTTTTTCTCCACTCATCTGAGGGAGTGGGTTTTAGCCAGGGAAGTTCATGGTTGAGTGCGTGAGAGTGGATGTGTGTGAGTCTCTACGGGTGCGTCTACACTGCAGCGTTTCCCCGGAAAAACAATACTTGCATCTACACTGCCCTTGAGTTCATTCACTGAAAGAATGCTCGGGTTTTTCCAACGGCAGTAAATGAGGAAGAAGCCTTTTTCTGAAAAAGCGTTTTCAGAAAAAGGTGCGTGTGGACGCAGAAGAGGGAGTTCTTTCGAAAGAAGAGGCCTCAGGAAATCTTCATCCAAGAATATTAAAGGAACTGGCACATGAAATTGCAGGTCCATTAGCAAAAATTTTTAATAAATCTCTAAACTTAGGGGTTGTACCATTTGATTGGAGAATTGCTAATATAGTTCCTATTTTTAAGAGAGGAAAAAAAAGTGACCCGGGTAACTATAGGCCTGTTAGTTTGACATCTGTAGCATGCAAGATCTTGGAAAAAATTTTGAAGGAGAAAGTAGTTAGAGACATTGAGGTTAATGGCAATTGGGATAAGTTGCAACATGGTTTTACAAAAGGTAGATCGTGCCAAACCAATCTGATCTCTTTTTTTGAGAAAGTAACAGATTTTTTAGATAAAGGAAATGCAGTGGATTTAATTTACCTTGATTTTAGTAAGGCATTTGATACAGTACCACATGGGGAATTATTGGTTAAATTGGAAAAAATAGGGATTAATATGAAAGTTGAGAGGTGGATAAGCAACTGGTTAAAGGGGAGACTACAGCGGGTCATATTGAAAGGGGAACTGTCAGGTTGGAGGAAGGTTACTAGCGGAGTTCCTCAGGGATCAGTTTTGGGGCCAATTTTATTTAATCTTTTTGTTGCTGACCTTGGCACCAAAAGTGGAAGTGTCCTGATAAAATTTGCAGATGACACAAAGTTGGGAGGTATTGCTAATTCAGAAAAGGATCGGGATATCATACAGAAAGATCTGGATGACCTTGTAAATTGGAGTGATAGCAACAGGATGAAATTTAACAGTGAGAAGTGTAAGGTTATGCATTTAGGCATTAATAACAAGAATTTTAGTTATGAGCTGGGGACACATCAGTTGGAAGTAACGGAGGAGGAGAAGGACCTCGGAGTCCTGGTTGATTATAGGATGACTATGAGCCGCCACTGTGACATGGCTGTGAAAAAGGCTAATATGGTCTTGGGATGTATTAGGCGAGGTATTTCCAGTAGGGATAAGGAGGTGTTAGTGCCATTATACAAGGCATTGGTGAGACCTCATTTGGAATACTGTGTGCAGTTCTGGTCTCCCATGTTTAAGAAGGATGAATTCAAATTAGAACAGGTACAAAGAAGGGCCACTAGGATGATTCGAGGAATGGAGAACCTGTCTTATGAAAGGAGACTCAGGGAGCTTGGCTTGTTTACCTTAACCAAAAGAAGGCTGAGGGGGGATATGATTGCACTCTTTAAATATATTAGAGGGATAAATACTAGGGAGGGAGAGGAATTATTTAAGTTTAATACTAATGTGGACACAAGAACAAATGGATATAAGCTGGCTAGTCGGAAGTTTAGACTTGAGATTAGACGAAGGTTTCTAACCATTAGAGGAGTGAGGTTCTGGAATGGCCTTCCAAGGGAAGTAGTGGGGGCAAAAGATCTACCTGGCTTCAAAATTAAACTAGATGGGTTTATGAAGGGGATGGTTTGACAAGATAACATGGTCTTGGTAACTAATTGACTAGTCATTATCAATGGTAAATAGGTCAATGGAGGGATGATAGGGGTTACTATAAAGAACTTTCTGGGTGTCTGGCTGGGGAGTCTTGCCCACATGCTCAGGGTTTAGCTGATCGCCATATTTGGGGTCGGGAAGGAATTTTCCTCCAGGGTAGATTGGCAGAGGCCCTGGAGGTTTTTCGCCTTCCTCTGTAGCATGGGGTACAGATCACAGCTGGAGGATTCTCAGCATCTTGGGGTCTTCAAACTATTTGAGGGCTTCAATATCTGAGATATAGGGGTGAGGATTATTCTAGGAGTGGGTGGGTGAGATTATGCGGCCTGCATTGTGCGGGGGGTCAGACTAGATGATCATAATGGTCCCTTCTGACCTTAAAGTCTATGAGTCTATGAGTCTATGAGGAAATAACGCAGGTGCCCTGCTGGCCACTCTGTCCAGACTAATCACAGCTTTCATGGGAGATGGCATCCAATTAATGTGGACGCTCTCTTTTGAAAAAGCAGATCGCTTTTTCATTGCACTTTTGCTGTGTGGATGCTCTCTTTCGGAATTAGCTTGTCCAGAAGATCTCTTCTAGAAAAGCTTCTTCTGAAAGAAGCCTGCAGGCTAGACCAGTGTTTCTCAACCAGTGGTACGAGTATCCTTAGGGGTACTTGAAAGAAGTCTACAGGCCACATCAACACAACTGAAATTTGGAGAAAACTGAATTTTTGTTTTAAGTTTTACAGCGCTTTATTATTTTTGTACTTTTTACACCCAAAAATGTCATCACTTGCCCAGCTACGATTAAGTTGTTTAAACAAATGTGTTACAATGGTAGAAAAAAAAAATGTGTGTCTGAAAACTGTAGGTAGTGTGGGGGTACTTATTTTTTTTAAAAGGGGTACTTTATAAAAAAAAGTTGAGACACACTGGTCTAGACGTAGCCTAAGCTGCTACAGGACTCCTCCTTGTATATATATTTTTTAAAGTTACAGACTAACAGGGCTACCTCTCCAAGGTGTTGGTGTGATTTTGTTGCCTTGTTTCTGGCTGGTTATTGGGGTGCTCTAGGAAGATTCTAGGACAATCAAGCATTTTGTACTCATGGGGTGCTCTGTGCTCAAGTGTGATCCCTAATTTTGGGGGCCCAGTGGCGGCACTTTAAAAGGGCTGTTTTTTCACGCAATGGGTTTTCACTAATTTGGGGAAAATCAGGTGTAGTTTGTCTCAGAGGGGTTGCCATGTTAGTCTGTAACTTTAAAAACAAGTAGCCCCGTGACACTAACCAAAATATATAGGCTCATGAGCTTTCTTGGGCAAAACCTGCTTCTTCAGATGAGCTGTATTTAGGGCACTTAATCTGGGGCACAGCCTTTAATAATTTTTTTTAAAAATCATGCACTGTGGTTACAGAAGTCATTTTCTGTGGCTAGGGCTGACATTACCTCTTCTTATAGCTTGGGCTAAGAAATCTTATTTTATGAGCCTGCCTTGTAGTCCTTTGTATCTCATTTACAGAATTCCCTCATTTTTTCTGCAAGGAGAACAGAAAATAATAATTGGCACTGTCTCTGCTTATTGCCCTCCAAACTAAGTACTCCTCTTTGGTGACATCAAAACTTACAGATTTGGTCAAAGCCTCAAAAACCAGATTTCAGAGTGTCCAAATTCCATTATCAAAGGTGATTTAAGTGCTTAGCAAATTGGGATTTAGACACTTAGAACATGTGCAGACTCTGGATTGGTAACGTCTCTGTCAGTGACTTGCTTTGCCACTGTGGGCAAGTCACTTTTTCTTTGTGTAGCCAAATTTCTCCTCGTGTGCAGCAGAGATCACAATACTTCATTTCCTCAACAGAGATGCTTCCACACTGAAGGACGGTGTAAGGGGGAATACTATCCTATCCCATAAGTGGACAGGTGTTTGGGACAGTGCGAAGCAAGTGAGAAAACCCAGGGAAGTGCCGTATTTGCTGAACTGATCAGACTTCCTTCCACCGGTGGCTTGTGTCTGCTGTGGGGTGAATTTTCCTATTGCGTCCGACAGATGTCAGTAGGGAATGTGGGAAGCAATGCTCCCAGCTGCCAGCGCGCTCAGTGATAAATTCACAGAGGTGCATTTGGAATGCTTTGTGCCTGGACTGAATGATCTGTGCTCTAGGATTTCCTTGTTTCTCTTGTCCCACAGGCTGCCAGAAAAGAAAGAGAAACTATAGAACTGCCACTGGAAGAGCTGGGATAGAGGCACCGATGTTATTAGGGTTGCCAGGTGTCTGGTATAGAACCAGTATTTTTGCCTCCTGTCTGGTAAAAAAAAAATTCAGAAAATACCAGACACCTAAAATGTCCGGTACTTTCTGATTTTTTCCTGGCCAGGAGGCGAAAATCCTGGACTGTCAAGCTCAATACGGAGGCAGCCTGGCACCCCTAGAGCTGTCTGGCCCGGCGCAGGGAGGCAAGATGGTGGGTGGCCTCCCACAACCTGTTAGGGCCAGAAAGCCTCGCCACGTGGTTTTTAAAGGGGCCACGGTGGTTTTTGGGGGGTTTTTTGTTTTGCTTAAACTTTTTCCCAGTGTGTTTTGTTGTTGTTGTTTGTTCGGTATTTTTTCTGAAACCATCTGGCAACCCTAGATGTCATGGCCCTGCAAGGGCTCCATCCGCCACTAAACTGTGATTTTACTGGCATGAGAGAAAAGGCCTTGGATCTAGAGAAACTAGGCATGTAAAATCCCGTTTTATTGGCTAACTGGTTAAACATATTGTTAGACCGGTTAATTGATTGGGCGGGGAGGTGAACTGGAACAAAGCCCTGCCCATCACTGGGTTGAGTCCCCTTCCCCGTCACAGGCCAGAGCAGCCCATCCATAGGGCATGGGAGAGCGCACAGCACTAGCTCCACACTCCCATTGGCGGGGAACCTGCTGCCGGCTGCTTCTGGGGCACAGCAGGGTTTGCAGTGCCAAGGCAGGAAGCTGCCTTAACACTCCCCCCCACCCCACACTGCTGACCGGGAGTTGCTCAAATAAGCCCCTCCTGCCCCCACCCTGACCCTCCAGATTCCCCTCCTGCACCCCAAAGCTCTCCTCCTCAGCCCCACCCCCGAGACCTCACAACAGTCACATTTTCTTCAACTGGGTCATAAGAAAAGTATGAAAACCACTGTGCTAGTGTGTGTCCTAAGACAAGACACTTCTCTGGGCCTTGCGAACTTACTGCCAGACACCCCTTGGCAGAAACAAAACTTTAGAGACTAACAATATATATATAGGGTCACTAACTTTCATGGGTAAAACCCACTTCCTCAGATGAGTTGGAGTGGGGAAAAAAAAACCCTCCTTACATTGAGATGTCTTCAGTTTAATTATTGTTTTACATAAAACTGTACATCCCCCATCTTCAGGGGTGCGTAGGAAGCCTGAGACAGTCAGGAAAGTAATACATACAAAAATATTATTTACAATGCTACAGGCTGGGTCGGAGGTGGGGGAACCCAGTCTGGGTTTTCCACCCATCAGGTCCCCCCTCCCCAAACTTTCTCCTGTATGCAAGTAATGAGAGTTCACTTTCAACGTACAAAAGAGAATATCTCCAAGTGGTTTTACCGTTTTACAGAGTCTCTGAGCTGGAAGGGAATTCTGAGAGGTGACTTTAAAAAAAAAAAAACAGCCTCAAGTTTAAATAAAAAATAATTAAAAAAGAAAAAAAAACACACGCTTTATAGTTGAAACCTCTCCAAACCATCTCCACCAGCTGCCAACGGGTCTTGCTAGATTGATACAAGAAAGGAATAAAAATGGCAGATATGGGGCATTCCCCTGGCTCCCAGCTGTGGTTCCTACACACCCCTCCCACTCTTGCAACAGGATCTAATCACATACGACCTGCCCTCTGCAGCTTCTGTTTTTGTTCAGGCCCTATGTAAACACGGACTATTTTGTTAAGACAAAGAAATCCCATGAATGGGCCGTAGTCGATAAGAATCAGAGCTGTGGTTCCAGCAGTCAGGGGACAGTTCCCTGGCTGGCTCTGGTAGAGCTGAAGTTTTGGCCTTTCCAAGGGACCTCTAGAAGAATTAAGGCTCTAGATGTAGGTTCTGGTTTTGAAAGAGGGTTACAGGAGCCTGTGAAGAACAGCAGAGACAGGTGGGTTTCAACCACAGCCTCCCAGCCGGCTGGGGAGGAGGCTTCTGCCTTGTTTGAACTGGGTGGTCTCTGCCAGGAATCTCCAGGTTCAGAAGCCGGGGCCCAGGAATCAGACGTCCCCGCAGGATCAGCCAGGAAGGGGCATGGTTCCATCGCCCCGGCCCCTCGTGCATCAGCAGTTTGTGACACTCCGGTCCCAATGACCCCGCGTCAAGCCAACCCTTCCTCCTCTGTGTGCTTCAGAGGGGGATGCAGTGTGCTTTCCTCCGGCGCGCATGGCAGCGGATCTGTCCTGGGGGCTACCAGGGGGCCCTATGCCCATGGCAGCAAGTAGCCAGCTTAGCAAGCCACAGGGGAGGTAGGCGGAGGGGTTCAGTGCGAAGGTCACCGGGAAATGGTCCGTCGGGATGGCTGTTTGGCTTCATGGGGGGAGACACGGGGCCCTCACACCAGCTCATCCAGGAGGGTCCCGATGGCTTGGTGGGGCTCCGGGGGGCCTGCGATGGGCTTGTTGCACATGGGACAGACACAGCGAACCTCCAGCCATTTCACGAGACACCTGCAGCCGAGAGACAGCGGGACGGGGGGGGGGGTATTTAGGGCAGACGTGGCTTTCCTGAGCCCATCACCTTCCTCCCTCCTGCCCTCCCAAGTAGGACACCAGGGGCCCACGTACCCCAGCAGGCTCCTGCCACTGGCATGCGCCCACCCCAACGGGAAGAGCCATTTCGCTTTATAGCTCCAGTGAGCCATGCTCCCCCCCAGCCCCGCAGGCTGCTGTTTGTTACCATGGTGCCTCCCTCACCTCCTTCAGGGATCCCAAGGCCTGTGAGAGCATGAGAAGCCTCCAGGACCGAGAGCGCTGTACATCTGTCCCTCCCCGGTGCTCGGAAAGGGGACCCCCCACGTAGACCTCCCCCCGCCCCCTTCCCCAGTCAGTCTCTCTCCCCGGACACAGGCTTTGGGTGGGGAGGAGGCCGCGATGGTTGCAGCAGTGGCTCTGCGTGCGGGGACTGCCCCCCGGGGCCCCCACAAGGGGCAGAAGGGGACCAGCCTGCCGGAGCCAGCCCTTCGCGGCTGCAGCTCCTGCAACGGCCGCGAGGAGCCGTAGGGCTCCAGCGTTGATTTGAAGGAGCCCGGAGGCTCCGGCAGATGCAGGGGAGCCTGGGGGCAGCCGCCCCTTTTGTCCCCCTCCCACCGTCCGCTGGCAAATCTACTGACTGGGGGCGGGGGGGCGGGCAGGGGTAACGCCGCCGTGTCGGCACTGTAACGTGGATCTCGTATGGGGTGGCACCAACAGCTCCATGGAATCCGTGGCGCCTGTTCCCACTCATGCCATGGAGGGGAAAGAAGGGGGCTGCAGCCGTCAAGGGTGCCTGCTGAAAGGGCTGGTTAGAGAACTCGGCCCTGGGGCAAGAAGGGCCCGGCCGCATCCTCACGGCCAGCCCTCTGCTGCCAGCACATCATCCCGCTCAAATTTGCCCAAAGGAGCTGCCCCTTCCTTATCTCCCCCCCCCCCCCCCGCCGGCTCCGACTGGGACCTTGCTCCATCTTCTCACATCCGGCCTGAAGTGTATTTCTGACCTGTTGGCACCCGGCTGAGATGCGACTCCCCGCAAGCAGAGGCGGGCTGAGCCGTCAGCTAGAAGGCAAGAGGGTGCAGCCCGGGGCCCGGGGACGCAGCCCGGGCCCGGGGACGCAGCCCGGGACCGGGGACACAGGATGATCCAGCTTGCTCAGAGCTGCTTGGGACATCTTTGCCATCCGGGAAGGACCAGCCGTTTTGGCCTCTCCCTACCCAGGAGCTGCACAAGGCATAGGCTGGGCCTCTCCCCAGCCACGGGCAGGCGAGGCACAACTGAACCCCGGGCCTGGTGCCAAGCTGGGGGCACGGAGCAGGCTGCAGGCTGTTCTTGGCAGCGACTCACTTTCTGTGGAAGGCATGTTGGCATGGCAACACTCCCAGCTCATCTTTCACTTTGAAGTCTTCCAGGCAGACAGCACAGGTCTGCTGCGGGGAGACAGAGAGAGAGGGGGGAGGAATGAGCTTGCCGAACAAAGCATCGCACCCACAGGCCCCAGCCGGCCCAGACAGAGCCGGCCCCCCGCCATCGCCTTCTCGCACTCGCCCTTTGCGCCCTCGGCAGCTCCCACAAACGGCCCTCGGAAGGGAGGGGTTCACGCACTGAGTGCAGCTGCGCAGCTGGGGCCCGCCTAGCATCCGCGTTCCCCGGAGTCACCCAAATGAGCCTCGAAAAGCATCGTTGGCAGACAGACAATGAGACCGGGGCAGACCGAGCGGACTCTCCGGGCTTGTGAATGTTTGTCTGACCTCCAAACCCCAAGATAACGAGTTTTGTTAACAGGCATCTGCTCCCAGGCAGTGAAACTCTCCCAGGGGCCCATAAGAGCAGCCAGACTGGGTCAGACCAAAGGTCCACCCAGCCCAGTGTCCTGTCTGCTGACAGGGGCCAATGCCAGATGCCCCAGAGAGAGTGAACAGAACAGGGAATCATCAGGTGATCCCTCCCCTGTCGCCCATTTCCAGCCTCTGACAAACAGAGGCCAGGGGCACCATCCCTGCCCATCCTGGCTAATAAGTATTGATGGCCCTAACCTCCATGAATTTATATAGCTCTTTTTTTAACCCTATTAAAGCCCTGACCTTCACAACATCCTCTGGCAAGGAGTTCCGCAGGTTGATTGATGAAGAAAAACTTCCTTTTGTTTGTTTTAAACCTCCTACCTATTTGTTTCATTTGGTGACCCTGACTTCTTACCTTATGGAAACAAGTAAATAAATTTACCATATTCACTTGCTCCACACAAGCCATGATTTTATAGACCTCTATCCTATCGCCCCCTTAGTCTCCTCTTTTCTAAGCTGAAAAGCCCCAGTCTATGGCAGCCGTTCCAAACCCCTCGTCATTTTTGTTGCCCTTTTCTGAACCTTTTCCAGTGCCAACGTATCTTTTTTGGAGATGAGGTGGCCACATCTGTATGCAGTATTCAAGATGTGGGTGTGCCATGGATTTATACAGAGGAAGTAAGATAATTCTTTGTTTTATTCTCTGTCTCTGGTAATCATCAAGTTATCCACCCCCTATCTAGTTCTTTTTTGAACGCTGTTAAAAGTCCCGGTCTTCACAGCTCAGGTCTGGCCAGACCTACCCCTTATCCTCCAGGGAACAAAAGCAGAAAGAAAGTTCAGGGTAGAAATCAGAGCGGAGGTCATCCTTACCCCATGCAAATTTAACTTCCTGGCATCCCCTTTCACAACCACCTGCAGGAGAAGAGGGAAAACAAGGTGGCAGAGGAGAATCAGAAGCTGTTCTCTCAACACGATGGGGCTGGTTATTTTTGAAAAGCAAATGTTGGGCCTGTGAAAGCTGTCAGCCCGACAGTGCGGGAGACAGAAGGCCTCTGCTCATCCAGACAGCAGGCAGCGCCCAAGGAGGAGAGGGCTAGCTAGTAAGCGGTACACAATTCCACTCAGGATAACCCCAAGAGTGGGCTGTAGGTCAGGATGGAAGCACATCGATGGGGGTGGGAGGGGGCAGAGGGGAGTGGGAGAGCCCCGGCCTGGCACAGAGCAGGACACAGGAGCAGCAATGGAGCCGGAAGGGATCCCAGAGCTGGAATATCAGGGAGCAGTAAATCAGGGTCGAGAGGCGTTGGTGGGGGTGGGGTGGGAGATCAGACCTGGAAAAGGAGGGCAGACTGCCCGTCTGCACCGAGGGGCACTGGTAGAGATCGGGGGAGGGGACTGCCCTGCACATGACCACACCATCCCGGACAGACCCTCCCTCTCCCCCCCCCAGAAATAAAAGCCTTTGGCTCCCTTTGGGATGGACAACTGGCCCCTGCAATGGCAGGTCTCCCCCTGCAGAGGGCAGCACCTGACCGCCCAGGGCCCATTTGCTGCTTGTATAGGATTCCCACTGTAATCCTGGCAGGCTTTTCCCCAGCACTGGCTTTGCTTTGGCTCTTTATTCAGTTCAATGGCATCCTCAGCGCTAAATCACTCCAGGCCTTCCCCTCCAGACCCAATTCCCAGCCGTGCCTCAGCTCTGTTCTCTCTCAGCGTCTCAGAAGCTGCCTATGGCTCTACTCCGGAGGCCTGGGAGTGAAGCCCAAGACCTCACACTGGCCTCCCATGCAGGGGAAAATTATCACCCTCTTGTGCGCAACAGAGTTGCCTCTAGAAATCAGGGTCTGCACTAAAAAGGGAAAGGTCGAATCAAGATACGCAACTCCAGCTACATTAATTACGTAGCTGGAGTCGACGCACCTTGGTTTGAGTTTCCCCACCATTCCCACAGCGGGAGGCCGATGGGAGTAAATGTTCCTGTCAGCAGAAGCAGGAGTACCAGCCACCGGGAGGGGCACCCTCAGGGTTTGATTTAGTGAGTCTGAACTAGACCTGCTCAATCAAACTCCGGAAGATCGATCACGGCAGCATCGATCTCCTTCTGTTTAGTGAAGACATGTCTCTAGGAGTCCAAATCCCGCTCTGGGGCAGCAGTGACTTCAAGCTATACCCATAGATGGCTTTTTGACCTACATAAATGTGTGTCAGTCCAACTCCTCCCAGAAAAGGGCCTCACAATCCCCTCCACTCACTAGTCTACATGCTTGTAACTATCAAAGGCCCGCAGTGAAATCTTACAGCGATATTTAGAAATTAGCCACACTTTACCTCCTTATATCCAAATCTTTCACTCTGTGCCTGATGCCGAAGTTTGCTGGTGAAGGAAAAATAATATATTCGGTCATAAAATAAATGTGGTGAAAGGCAGTTAAGGCAAAACTCAAACTTATCAAACTAAAACACTACAGCATAATGCCATCTCACATCGACATCCCCCGCTCAGATTCCCATTGATTTTGGCAGTGAAATGCCTAAAGACCTTTGAGGATCCAGGCCCAAGATCACCTTTACTCTGCCCTTCATTTGATTCAAGTGATCCTGCGGGATATGGGAATTTTCAATTGAAGAAGACTGGGAAAGGACAAAGCCCGAGAAAAACAACGAGAAGGTCAGAGAAAAGTCTGCTCTATTGTCAGTGCAAATCTGACCTAACGTCACAGGAAGCATGAGGGGAGTTTGGTGTGGGACTCTATAATTGGATTGGATTAGAGTCAATCATGCCCATCAGCCACCGAAGGCTGTTTTGGAGCCTCTAAGAGGTGACCTTTGTCCAGCTTCTAGTCTAAGAGGTGCCTTTATCAAAAAGAAACACTGACTGTTTCTCACTGAATGCCCCCCTTGCTTCTGGTTTCAGGAGAGAAGCCAAGGGACTGAATAAGCCACGGAGAATGAGCTCCCTTCTTCCAGCTCCTCCTGGAAGGGCAACCAAGGAAATAAAGGACAATTATATGAAAACCATCGGACAAAGCTTATTAGCAAGGGACACCAACCCACAGAGATGTATTCATAGCGCAGAATACGTTGCCATCTCAATGAATGGGCCTTTTCATAAGGAACTCGAGGGCAGTCAGTCCAGAACTTTTCACCGACACAACAGTCAAAAAAAATTTTTTTTTAATTCCTATGTTTCTTTCAGTCGGTTAAAGAAATCAGAGGAGATTTTCAACATCCGTATTTAACGATGAAGTAGCATTTCTGAGGCATCTCAGACTTTGCCCCAGGCGCTTAAGCTCTCTCAGGGAAGATTAAGCATCGGGTAAGAAGAGTAAGGGTATGTCTACACAGCAAAGTTATTTTGAAATAACAGCCGTTATTTCGAAATAACTTTCCTAGCATCTACACAAGCCAACTGCTATTTTGAAATTAATTCGAAATAGCGGAGGGCTTATTTCGAAATTGGTAAACCTCATTCCATGAGGAATAGCACCAATTTCGAAATTGCTATTTCGAAATAAGTGCTGTGTAGACGCTTATTTTGAAATAGGGGGCCTCCAGCCCTTCCCATGGTGCCCTGCTGGCCACCCTGGTGACAAGGTAACTTCTGACCTGATGCCCTGCTGGAACCAGTTCAAGCTGGCCTTAAATGTGATTCAGCGTCCAATCAGTGTGGACACGCTATTTCGAAATAGCAAAAAACTATTTCAAAATGCATTTTGTGTGTAGACGCATTATTTCGAAATAAGCTATTTCGAAATAACGATTTCGAAATTAGATATTTCAGAATAATGCTGTACTGTAGACATACCCTTAGAGACATACGGGAGTTTATTTAAGAGGCAGAGTTTCTAAAGCTTCCTCAGATTTGCGGTGGTCCCCGTCTAAGAGGCGTGGTGCTGGGTCGGAGGTACACCAAACGGCTGCATTGCCCGAGGGCTTCAACGAGAGCCCAGTGAACCCAGCGTCTCTCATGGAGGGCACCCAGTGACAGAGTCAACTGAAGTCATTGGTCCCTTTGGAGGCTCTGTCCAAGGCCTCGGACAGGAAGCCATTTCTGAGGTGGGTCTAGGAGGTGGGCATACCCAGCTCCCAGATTTGTGCTTGGCCCACTGTGCCGCCACTGAGACAACCTCCCGTCCCTTCTCTCTGCAAGGGCAAGCAGCCAGCATAAGTGTCTGCGGGGAGGGCATTTATTCAGGACAGCCCAACGCCATTGGTTGTCCAAAGGCCGCACGTCCAGGGCTGGACAAAGCACAAAAGCGTCTCCTGAAAGACCAGCAGGAATCGGAGATCATGCAGCCTGCAGCCCCAATTGTTTTATTTAGGAAGCAGTAAGCGTTCCAGGAAGCCCTGTATTTCCAGAGCTCTGCCAACCCGCCAGCAGCAGCTACACCAGCCCCCAACCTCGGTCTGGGGCGGGGGAGGCAGGAATTCCCAATGCTCCCCGGGGGGACATTGTGGGTGACGAGATTCCCTGCAGGCAACGAGCAGGTCCATTCATTTTCCTTGCACCCCGGGGCCCTTCAATTGCACCCCCCGCTCCCGCAGCTTTGCAGCGCTTGTGGAAAAGCTCGTTATCGATGCGGAGCATCGCAGGAGCCTGGGAAGTCTATAACCCCGGCAACTGAGCTGTGTCTATAATCTGGGCTCCTCTTCCCCGAGCCCTGCCAGCAGCTTGCAAGCTGTTTGCCTGCTGCACCCAGTGACGGCCAGGGAGGCGCCAAGCTTACGGACACCCTGCTGGAAAGGAAAGGGGAAGGGTGGGGAGGAGCGTGAGGCAGGGAGGGAGAAGACACATGCCTTCGCCCACTAAGGACAGAGAGCCTCCCGTTGACACAGAAACTTGTTTTTACTTTCCCGTGGCTTTGATTCACGCCCCCGGGGACAGGACATGGGCCCACCTGGTGCACCACTAGATCCTGTTTGTCACCTAGCTATCCGCGTCCTTAGCCGCCGAGGCGGACCAGCCTGCAGCTGCTGTCCTCCTGGGAAGCCGGCATGGAACTGGGGTTGCTTTCCTCAAGCTGTTCAGCATGGGTGGTGGGTGAAGGAAGGGCTGGGGGAGGTGAGCCCCTCAGATCCACCTTAGCCCCACCCCTTCTGCCCAGGCCCCGCCCCCTGCACTAGGTGCCCCAGCCTCCCGCCCAGCACCACAGGGAGGGAGGAAGGCACGCGGTCCCAGCCTCCCCGGCCCCAGAGCATCAGGAAGGGCCCCAGCCGCCTCAGCCCTGGAGGACGCGGAGGGCAGGTGTTCCGAGGTGGCAACACTCCGCCCCCAGAACGCCTCTAGTGTAGGCGGAGCGTGGGCGGGGCCAGGCTGGCGGTTTGGGAAGGCAATGCCTCTCCCTGCCTAGCACATCCGCCGCCCATGCTGGCCAGGGAGTTGGTGTCACAGCCGGGAGCAGCGGGAAACGGTGACCCGCTCCGCACTGCTTCCCGCCGCTCCGATTGGCCACGGCTCGCCACTCCCGGCCAATGAGAGCTGCGATCTGCTGAGCCCTGCGGCGGCGGCGGCACAGGTCAGTCTAGTGGCAGCGGCCCACCGGGGACTAACCCTGTCGGGCTGCCGTTTTGTCATTGCCTACCCCGGTTCTAGCTGGAATGGGAAGCCGGGACCACGGGGCGTGTCCTGCCAGGCACGTCCCGAATAATCACAGTTGCCAAAATGAAAATAACCCCCCTCCCCAGGCTTGACAGCTGGGCCTGAACTCAGTCCCATCCAGCGCGGGCCTCTCCCTTTGAGCTAAAGGAGTACCTTAGTGGGCAGCAGTTGCAGGCTGTTACCTTCGAGCGGCCCAAACTCGGGGAGGAGGAATGGGACCCTGCGTGTACTCGGTCAGGGTGTTCCACAGGGGTGCGGAGAAGCAAAATGCTGGGCGTTCGTCAGTCTGCGTAACTGGCAAACCAGGAGCTGGGGCAGGCCTGAGGCTTCATGTTTATCCCTCCGGCGCCCCCTCCTCAGAAGGTCGTTGGAGAGCCGAGGCCTGAAAAGGCCCCTCACGCACAGAGCATCTTTTATGTGCCAGCTAGGAACAGCTGCAGAAAGGGCTTATGAGCCACCAGAACAGTTTCCTGGGCAGTCTGCCTCCCCCCCTGCCAACCCAGGCCAGCTGTAAAAAGCCCAGCTCCCTCTGTGTCTCCTCCTGACCCCTCTGCTTCTATTTTAATTAATAATATTAACTAAACCACTGGAGCGAGGGAGCAGCTGAGCACGGGGGATGGGCTGTTTCGCGTGGCCCAAGCTAGCGCCAGGCCAGGGTGCTGTGTCCAAAGCTGGGTGGGTCTGTGTGAGGCAGTGGCTGTGTTCTCTGCCCCCCAGGAAACCCTGGGGCAGAATCCAGGAGCTGTCGGGCCTGGCGGAAAGTCGGACACTGCACTACCAAAAGCTGCGGGGGGGCCGGCGCCTCCTCTCTACGGGGAGCTTTTGGTTCCCTGCAGGTTTGAGGGTTCCCTTGCAAAGGAACAGTTGCAAGCTGGAGAGGAACTAGCAGCGCTAGGGAAGCCGTGGGGCAGAGGGGGAGCAGGGTGGAAGCGCTGCAGAGCAGGAGGAAGGGGCAAAAGCAAGCCATGCCGAGTCTCATGACTGGGGCAACGGGAGGGCAGACAGGAGACGCAGGAGCAGAAAGGGGTGAGGCCCCCACGGCGGGTAACGAATTCAATTTTCCCCAGGCCACTTGGACTTCTCCAGAAATCCCAGCTGCGGCTGACCTCAGGCGGTTAAAAATAGCCTTCTGCCGCAGGGGAGGGTGATGAAAAGACACATCCGTCCCCTATAAACAATGTGTTTGTCTAGCTGGGTCACCTGAATCACCAGGGACCCCCCCCCCATTTCCGGCGTTTCCTGCTCCGCGGACTCCCAGTTCGGTCTGTGCTTCGAGGGAGACCAGGGTCCTGGCTTGGCTCCGAGTCCTGCAGCGAGTCGACTGTTTGCGCCTTGGGGAAACAGGGGGAGTGCTCCTGGCGAATGGCTCCCAGCAGGTTACGGAAATAAACAGCCGAGGCAGCAGCAAGTGGCGTGCTCAGAGCCAGGCTAGACAATAGGGTGCTGGAAACGCTCGGCGCCGCCTGCATCCCAGCCTCGGCTGTGGCTCGAAATACAAGAGCGGGTGAGGGGGGCGACTCTCTCGTCCCATCTTTGCCAGCGTGGGGGTGACGGAAAGCTCCCAGCGCGCTGCCAGAAATGGAGGCACCTAAAATCAGAAGCGGCTTTTGGGAAAGAGGGGGAGGGGCAAATGACTTTCCTAAGGTCTACCCAGGGCCGGATTAAGGGGGGGGCTGGCCAGGCAGCTGCCCGGGGCGCCAACCTATGGGGGGTGCCTGATGGGAGCTGTAAGGGGCGCCGTGTGCCCGGGGCCGGGGGGCTGCGTGGCACCCCTTAGAGCTGCCATCAGGCGTCGCGCGCCCAGGGCCGGGGGGGCTGCGTGGCGCCCCTTTGAGCTGCCATCAGGTGCCGCGTGCCCAATTGCAGCTGTAAGGTGCGCAGCGTGCCAGGGGGCGGGGCCATGCATGCCCTGTGCACCTGGGGGTGGAGCCACGCATGCGTCGCACGCCCATTGCCCGGGGCGCAGGAATGGCTCGAGCCGGCCCTGGGTCTACCCGAGGCAAAGTCCTGAAAAGAATCCAGGGTTCTTGAGGCCCAGACCTGGGCTGGGTCGAACGGCGCATTGGGCTGCATTAGGAGGAGCATGGCCAGCACACCTAGGACAGGGATTGCTCCCCTTTATTCAACATGGGTGAGGCTGCATCTGGAGTGCTGCGTCCAGGTCTGGGGTCCCCACTACAGAAAGGATGTGGGTGCATTGGAGAGAGTCCAACAGAGGGGACCCAAAGTGATGAGGGTCTGGAGCACCAGAGGCGGAGCGAGGGTGTTATGCGCCTGGGGGCAAAGGACAAATCTGCACCCCTCCCCCCCCCCCGCCGGCACCCCTGAACCTGGTGCATGGCTGAGCCCGACCTTGGGGGGGGGGGAGCTTGTATTGCTTCTTCCCCCGCCCTCTCCAGTTTGGGGCCGGGCCCCCGCATGCACTAACCCGCCGGCGGAGTTGGGCTGGGGGCGGAGAGGCGGGGAGGATGCTCCAGCTGGCGGTGGTGGGCGGAGAAGGAGCAGTCGAGCTGAGGGATGGCAGGGGGAGCGGAGGGGGACTAGACTGGCACCCCCCCCCCGCGTGGCACCTGGGGGCAACTGCCCCTCCCCCGCCCCTCCCTACGCCCCTGTGGAGCACATGACCCCCGAGGAGAGGCGGAGGGTCTTGTTTAGTCTGCAGAAGAGAAGAGGGAGGGGGGATTTGAGAGCAGCCTCCAGCTATCTGAAGGGGGGTTCCAAAGAGGACGGAGAGAGGCTGTTCTCAGTGGGGGCAGATGGCAGAAGAAGGAGCAATGGGCTCAAGTTGCAATGGGCGAGGTCTAGGTTGGATATTGGGAAAAGCTATTCTCCTAGGCGGGTGGGGAAGCACTGGGATGGGATCCCTGGGGAGGGGGTGGCATCTCCGTCCCTAGAGGTGTTTAAGTCCCGGCTGGACAAAGCCCTGGCTGGGATGATTGAGTTGGGGTTGGTCCTGCGTTGGGCAGGGGGCTGGACTCAATGACTCCTGAGGTCTCTTCCAGCCCGGAGATTCTCTGGGCTGAGATCGCTAACCCAGCCTTGGTGCATGCTGTTCTGTGCCTCAGCAGGTGAGTTTGCCTGGCAGACATGAACCCTAGAAAACCCCCCTTTCCTTCTGCTGTCTCCCCAGTGTATTCCTCCGGCGGCGGGGGGGCTTTATCTGAAGCAGGAGAAGTGCTCATTTCCAGCCCCGTGTCGGACACAGACAGAGCAGTTGTGTAGGGAGCCAGCTCACAGCTGCTGTTCCAAAAGGTGACACATGGAGGGACCAGGTGTCAGATGACAGCAGAAGCCTTCAAAGGCGGAAGGGAAAGTGCTGCTCAGAAGCAGATTTTGATACTAGCTTTGCTGGGGCAAAAAAAGAAAGGAAAAAAAATCCCGCCAGACAATTTGTTTTCCTGCTGTCCTCTGCCAGCCCTGATCCCCAACTCCATCCTTCCCCAATGGGAAGCTTTCCCAGCCAAGCCAGGCCTGGGTAAACACGGGGTTAATGCTCATGGATTTGTCACAATGACCCGCCAGGAAGCTCAAGACGGGCTGATCTTGTAACACAGAAGAGATGAAACGACTCTAATAGTTTCCATAAAAATAACAGAGCCCAGACTCCGAACGGAGGTGACAGGCAGCTTCTGGGGGGCTTTAAAGGCTTCTAAAAATAGTCCCAGATCCTCTGATGATGCCAGCTCCAGAATTCCCCTGGTGTGTGTACACACAAGGGTCAGGGTTACAGCAGGTATTTCCTTCCTTCCTGGCTCGGCCGCCCCAAACACCAGTCAGCGCTGCGCCTGGCAAGCGGTTGATTCTCTGCTCCTTGGCGGAGCGAGAGCCGGCAGGACTGCCCTGAACAAATGGTTCCCAGCAGATTACAGGGCAGAGGGGAGTGAGGGATGGTTATTTTTAAGGGGTCACCCCTAAAAACTCATTTCCGTGGGGGGGGGGAGAGATGAGTGAGGGGGGAGATTTGACAGCAGCCTTCCAGTATCTGAAGGGGGGCTCCAAAGAGGATGGAGTGAGGCTGGTCTCAGGGGTGACAGAAGTCAGAACGAGGAGCAATGGTCTCAAGTTACAGTGGGGGAGGTCTAGGTTAGATATTAGGAAAAAGCATTTCCCCGGGAGGGTGGGGAAGCCCTGGGATGGGTTCCCTAGGGAGGGGGTGGAATCTCCATCCCTAGAGGTTTTGAAGTCCTGGCTTGACAAAGCCCTGGCTGGGATGATTGAGTTGAGGTTGCTCCTGCTTTGGGCAGGGGGCTGGACGTGATGACTCCTGAGATCTCTGCCAGCCCTGGGATTCTATGAAAAACCACTAGAATGACGGCAGCACAAAGGATACAGTTTACAATGGGGAAATGGGTTAATTCTGCTTCCGTAAAGGGGTCCTGAGGGCGGCAGAGACAGAGGTGTATTTCCCCCTCTCTCAGACATCTGCAGAGCCCTGGAAGTTCTTCTTTTGTCTTCTTCAAATCAGAAGCTTGAGTGCGCTTTAGAAAAAATAAAGCAGCCTGGCCCTCGTAAGCAACACTAACAAGTCAGCATCCTCAACGCAGGGTTCACAAGCAACCCCTATGATGAGCAGCTACCGTGTGTGTGTGTGTGTGTGTGTGTGTGTGTGTGCGCACGTGCGCTAGAAGAAAAATCTGCAGCATTTGTTGTAGCAAAACAGAAAAAGAAAGAAACACAGAGGTCTTTGTACTGTACAGATATAAAAGCAGGGGTGGGCAAATATGGCCCTCAGGCTGGAGTCGGTCTGCTGGAATTAGCTCCTGGTGGCCCCACGCGGTTATATTTACATGCATGGCCACTTCCAACCGCTCCCATTGGCTGGGAACAGTGATCTGTAGCCAATGGGAACTGCAAGTAGCAGTGTCTCGCTCCGCCCTGCTTCCCGCTGCTTCCATTGGCCGGGAGCAGTGATCTGCAGCCAATGGGAGCTGCAATCGCTGGTCCCTGCGGCCGTGCATGGAAATATAGCAGCAGCGGCCCATCAGGGACTAACTTTGGCGGTCTGCCACCATGTTATTGCCCGCCCCTGTATAAAAGCGACTAAACTGGGTTGGCACAGTGGGTTTGTCTGGGATTCTCCCCACTGGGTTCCCACTAAATCGGTGAGAGTTGGAGGTTGCTAGGATTCCTCATGGGAGCCCTTGAAATTAGGGCAGTTACAGTGTTGCCCGTTATCATGGGTTTTATCGCAAGGGCCAGGGTTTTTTCAAGACCCAGTTCTTGGAGTCATGTGATTACATGACTTCCCCAGCTTTCACCTAAAACATTTCCCACTGGCCCCCTGGGCACTCGTGTCCTTACACCCCGCCCCAAACGCAGCTAGAGGTGAAACTTTCCCAGGCTGGAGCCCCAAGGCAAGCATCCCGCCCGGTGCAGACAGAGCCCAGCGGCTCCCTAGCTCACCTGATGAAGTAGCAGCAGAAGATGAGGCTAAGCACAAAGACAAAGATGCCGGTGCCGAAAATGACCATGTAGATATTCAGCGGGAGGTCCTGGAAGGTGATGGGAGGCATCGTACACGATTTATTGGTATAAATCAGCCCCAAACCACAGAAGCATCCTTCGGGGAGAGAGAAAGGGAGAGAAGCCGCTTTTAGGATGAAAAAAAAAGAAGAGGAAAAAAACCTGGAAGATCAAATTTTACCTTCTTAGAGAAATACAATGCTCCCCCCACAAATTCTGTGCATGGGCCACAGGCAGCACAATTGTATCTCGCTGCGGCTTTGGTTGTGTTCCTCTCTCGTTCCCTCCCCCCGCGAGACAGCCTGGCTCTTGCACTCAAGATGTAGACATTAATGCATCTCGCCCTGGAGATCCCCTTTCACATCCTGGGGGTTTGGCCCTCACATGATAGTTTTGGCTTTTATCTTCCGCCTGACGTGCCGGCTAATCCGGACTCCAGCCACGGAACAGAGACCCCCCTGGATTCTTCGTAGGCACTTCTCAGTGGGGCGGGAATGTTTTTAAAAGGGGGGGTGCTGAGTCTCCCAAGCCCCACCCCAGAAGAGGCTGGGGACAAAGCCTCGGCACATGGGACTGGAAGCCAGGACCCCGGGCATGGGGCTGGCAGCAGACACCCCTGACGGATGGGGCTCAATCCAGGACTCCAGCACACAGGACTGGCAGCAGAGCTCCTGAGGGGTGGGGTGGTAGCAGATCCCTTGGCGCGTGGGGCTGGCAGCAGAGCTCCTGATGTGTGGGGCAACAGCCAGGAATCTAGTGTGTGGCGTGCCAGCAGATCTCCTGGTGCATGGGGCTGGCAGCAGAGGCCCCCAGCACATGGGGGTTGAACTGAGACTTCAGCACGCAGGGCAGCAGCCAGGACTGGGTGTGTGAAGCCGGCAGCTGGGATCTCAGACCCTAAGCTGTCAGCCTGGCCTGCTGCAGCACCCACCCCTGCACCTATGGCACATCATGCACCATACTATTGTTGTGGGGTGGGATAGCTCAGTGGTTTGAGCATTGGTGTGCTAAATCCAGGGTTGTGAGCTCAATCCTGGAGGGGGCTATTTAAGGATCTGGAACAAATCTGTCAGGGATGGTACTTAGTCCTGCTGTGAGGGCAGGGGACTGGATCTAATGACCTCTCAAGGTCCCTTCCAGCTCTATGAGATAAGTATATCTCCATATATTATTACAATGGGTAGCTATGCAGAGGAAAGGGACTGTGTGTGTCCACTGCTATCAGCTATCCCAGACTAAGACCATGCCTCCTCTTGCAGTGAAGGCACAGCAAGCCACCTGGAGTTGAACTGGAGCTGCTAATCTGAGTTAAAAGTCATGCTGTCCTGTCTCCACTGCTACTTTAATCTGAATTAGCTAACCAGAGTTAAGAACACTGTGCACAGGTTTGGAAGGACTAGATTTTTTTTTAAATAAGTAAACATTGCACACATACAAACACAACATTATTTTCAATCAGTGATAATCAAAATGTAGGGAGGCAAAGAAAGAAAATAGTGTGTGAGAAATGTTTACAGTTAAAATCCCATGACGTAGACTTTTGAATTAGGCTGGTTATTAATGGCCTAATATATTAATGGTTTAGTGAAAATGGGTAGAAGTTGATTTAAGAGATTTACTGCATCTATTTTGACATGCAAGGTTGGCAATTTGTGTTTTACCCGTTTATATAAAGCTTTAACTTTTTGAATGTCAACATCTACAACCATTAAATAATTGTCTAATCCCTCCCATCATTTCTCACAATTGTGAAAATTTAAAAATGGATTTAAAAAAAAGCTTAAAATCAGGCACTGATTATTAGCTGTCAAAATTAAACGCAATTGCAAACCAAATTCTGCCAAGCCTAAGTGTAGACATATGTAAGAATGGCCTCTGTTCACACAGCATCTCTCTGCTCCCTGTTAGGCCAGGTCTAAACTTACCCAGAGATAAACACTCTGGAGATTGATCTTCCCGGGGTTGATTTAGCATGTCTGGTAAGGACCCACTAAATCAACTGCTGATGATGCTCCCATCAACCCCGGTACTCCACGGGGTCATGAGGAGTAGGGAAGTCAATGGGAGAGTGTCTCTCGTTGACTTCCCGCAGTGGGGACGTGGCAAAAATTGGACTAAAGATACATTGACTTTGCTACGCTATTCTCGTAGATGGAGTCACATATCTTAGGTCGACTTTCTTGCGCAGTGTACACCTAGCCTTAGTCTGAGTCTGTGCTGATGACTTAATGGCCTCAAATGCATGTTTTCACTCCCATTAACCTTGTGGAGCCGACAGCTGCAGGAGAGCAAACTGGAGTCTTGTTCTGCCCCATGCACCCACTGGAGAGTATCCAGTCCAGCTGCAGAAACTTTACTGCAGGAGCAGGAAGAGCCCAGGTTGATTTTTTTTTATAGACCTCAAAAGTAGAGTTGCCAGGTGTCCGGTATTGAACCGAACAGTCCGATAATTTTCACCTCCTCGCAGGGAAAAAATCAGAAAATACCGGACATTTTAGGCAAAAATCCTGGGTGCTTACCGGGTTCCACAGGAGACCTGTCTGGCCTGGCACAGGGAGGCAAGATGGCAGGCGGCCACCAGCCACCTGTTCAGCCAAAAAGCCTCAAAAGCATTTCTTAAAGGGGCCATGCTTTTTTTTTATTTACTTATTTTTTTGCTCAACAGCTTTGGTCTCCCCCTTTTTTTTTCCTCAACAGAATTTTTTCCCCCAGTGTTTTTTTTTGGGGTGGGGGCTGGGAGGGCGGGGTTTGGTATTTTTGGTTAAGCCCTCTGGCAACCCTACTCAAAAGGTGTTAGCACAACGGGCAGAAAATAAAACCAAAATGTCACCTTGGGGCTTGCAGAGCGAATGGCCCCAGAGTGGTCAGAGAGGGAGAAGAAATAGCTTTGCTGGGCCCCCTTTTACGACATTGCCTCACCTTCAGCACAAAGCCTTTATCTCCCCAAGATCTTCCCTTGGGGGACTTCAGCCTTGTTAGGGCTCCTGCTGAAGGTCACCTTTGTTCTACCCCCCCTGGATGCGACGTTGTTCTTCCCACGTTCCCACTGACCCCCCCCCCCAGGCCTGTGAGTGAGTGGATCTTTGGATTTATCTGCACTGGGGATTTGCCCTGATTTCAACAGCTGGGGAAGCCTCCAGCTTCGACAGGATAAGCTGCTAAAAGCCCGTTGGCATTGATGCAGCTCACCCTCGTTCCAAGCAGAGGTGGCAAATATTTTGATACGTTATTATCTTAGTGCAGCAACCTCTAGCGGCCTCAGTCATGGACCACCGTGCTAGGTGCTGTACGAACAGACTCAAAGAAGAAACGGTCCGTGCCCCATACAGCTTGCAAGCTTAACAGCTGCTTTGTTTGTATATACAAGGGGTTTCCCCCTGGTGCAGCTACAAAGAGGTCTAGGATAGCAAACCTCTTGCATTGACAGTGCCTGCGTTTTGCATCAACAATGCAGACACTTGGGGCGGCGGGGAAAGTAGGCAGGGGAAGACACTGCCTTCCCAAACCTCCAGGCATGGCCCAGTCCCACACCGCCCTACCTCTCTGCGGTGCTGGGCAGAAGGGGCAGGGTTAGAGGCGGTGCTGGGAGGCTTGCCTCCCCCAGCCCTGCTGTCACCCACCACCCATGCAGACGCGACAACGCAGTCTTGCCCCACAGTGAGTGCTTCTTTATGGCAGGTGCTGTTTGTCAAAAGAGGAGCATGGGGAAGGGGACCCCCGTCCACTTGCTTCTGATCTGTGCTGTTCTTAACCCCAGCGGAAACGGATTTTTATAAAAACGATCCTGCTCCTTCAGCATCCTGGACCCCCGCCAGAAGCCCGAGCATTTGCAAGAAAGGCAGGCACAGTCTGTCTGATGTCTGTCTCTCTCCATAGAAATACAGAAAGCTCCTTTCCCCGTCCAACGTAAGGGCAGATCAGAAAACAAAGGCTTGAAAAACAGGAACAGTTGGCATGTGTCATTCCAGCCTGGTGCTAGCGCACAAGAGCCAGGAGCTGAAATTGACTAGATCCTCCCTAGCCGGGGAGGATGGATGAATTCCTGCCTCCAAGCCTGGAGCGGGGGCACATTCAATGGGCCTCCAAAACGACCTGAAGTCAACGGGACTTTTTTCCAACTGACTTCAGTGCACTTTGGGTTCGGCCCCCGGTACCCTCCCCACTGCATTCCTCCTGCAGCTTGTCTTGGTGCTAGGATGGGATTTGACTTCCGCATCCCAACTCATTCAGCGGCTTGTTCCCTTAGGGTTTGGAAACTCACAGGCCCCACCAGGGAGGCAGCCAGCCTGGGACCATGGCCAATGGCCACATCACGGCTGCTCTGCCAGAGACAGCAGCGCAGGCGTCCGAAGTGGAGCACAACCAGCTCTGGCAGGGGGGTGACGGGGCAGCCGGGGACGGTGAATCCAGCAGCCTCGAGGACCGGGGAGAGCACCGCGGTTAAAACAAAGAGAAGAAAGCAGGGGGGGAAAGCCCAACGCCCACTCTGACAAACTCCCCTGAACGCTGCGGGGAAGCAGGATTCGGCCAGGACAAGGTGCCCTCTTTGTCGGTCAAAATGACGCCGACTTCACGAAAAGCGGGGGCTTGGATTTCATTTCAGAGCCCACGCCAGTGGCGATTTCAAAGGGGAGCCACCTCCGGGCTGAGGCCCCATCTGTGTTCTCAAGTGCCTCTTCCTCTCCCTTTCCGCTCCAGCGCCCTGCCTCCCTGCTCTGCTGCCTCTCAATCAACCCCTCCTTAAGGCTTTAATGACAGGCAATTACATCACCCTTCTCTCCCCCAGCCTCTGGAAGAGGGTGATCACTTCCCCCCAGTAGGGGCGGAGTTGTGGACAGTGGCTTATGAGCACAGAGCTCCCAGCTTTGCAGGCTCCTGGAGCAGAGCCACTGCCAAAGGCTTGCCCAGGAGCCAAGCAGGAGGCTGAGGACAGCTGTCCCGAGACAGCAGCACATGTCTAGAGAAAGTGGCAGGGCCTGGGAACTGAGTTTTAGTCCCATCTCTTAGGCCAGCGGGTTTCACGGCCCAGCACTGGGTGGGGGGAGGTCGGGCGCTGGGGCTCGTGGCTGCAGGGGGTCAGGTGAGCAGTGGGGGGCTAAGGCAGCTCCCTGCCTGGCCTGGCACCGCAGACGGTGCTGCAGGCCCAGCTCCTAAGGGGAGAGGGCTCCCCGCACTGCCCCTGCCCCGAGCACTAGCCCCTCACTCCCACTGGCTGGGGACCGGCTGCTTCTGGGGTCTGCGGTGCCAGGAGAGGTAGGAAGCTGCCTTAGCCCCCCCGCTGCACCGTTGCCCGGGTGCCGCTCGAGGTAAGCCCCTCCTGCCCCAGCCCTGCCCCTCCCCAAAGCCGGAGCCCCCTCCTGCACCCCAAATCTCCCCTCCTCAGCGCCACCCCAGAGCCTACACTCCAGTCACATTATGTGGGGTCGTGGCATCAACGATTTTCTTCAGCCGGGTCATGAGAAAAAAAGTTAAAAACCCGCAGTCTTAGAGCGGGAGGGGGGATGTTCCTACAAAAGGGGATGGATGGATCCACGCCCCTTTGAACTCAGTGGCTCCCAGACTTGAGTGAACCAAGCTGTCCCCCTGGGAATCTCCTCCCTGTTCCAGGACTTCACTGTATGAACTTGGGCACATCCCACCCCCCCGGCTGCTGGTTTATCCGTCCCTTCCAGAGGGATGACGGCGCTTCCCTACCTGCAGGGAAGGGCTATGGGGGTTATGAAAGCAACAACTGTAAAGTGCTGGACAGTCCTGGGATGTAACGGGCTACGGATACTAGCTGCTATTCCGCCACATCCAGCTCTTCCTAGCCGGACGTCCCAGACATCCCCCCGGAAGATGGCGTCATTCGTTTGGACGCATGTGAACACCCGAAGACAAGGGCCTCACCTACAGATCTTATGGTCCCAGGCCAGGTTCTGCAACCCCAACGCACACTGCTGCTGCGGGCGGGGCAGAGCCGAATGCGGTAGCTGGACAGATAATTACAGGTCTGGGATGTGTCGTTCTACAAGCCAAGAGAAGGGCAGTCAAAGTTCATGCTTCAGGGTGCAAACTGATCCTTGCAGGGGTCAGGCATGAAATCCTGCAGACCACTGCCTTGGTGTGTTGCTAGCTGGGAGCTGGGGAGGGGCGTCAGTTTTTGCATAGTTTTGGAGTATGAGGTATCCCATGGACCGAGGGAGCAGCAATCAAAGCTAGGACAGGAGCTAGGGTGCTGGACTGTATGGACCAGTGGTCTGTTCCTATATGGGAGGGGAGAGGAGACAGGGTTAGAGAGACCAGCGATTTGTTTCACAGTAGGAAGCAGCGTGTGTCACGCCGGGGCAGGCCCTGCCCACCCAATATCCCCACTCGGCTCGTGTCTCGAGACTCCTAAGCTACTTCCCCTTGGACCAGAAACGCTCCTAGGGGTCAGAATCCCGTAACCCTTCTCTCGCCATACCGGAGCAGAGCATCCTCCACCCCATTTCCCAGCATCCTTCTCTTCTGCCCCTAGGGGAGGGGAAAGAGACGGGCACAAGGGGGGGGGGGGGAGCTCTCTCTTCTCTGTAGGGCCCGAAACGCATCAGAAATGATCAAAACAGGATTAAATCACCCCCTTTTTTTTTTAAAGACACAGTAGGAGTATCCGGGGCAACTGGGGAGGAAGTTGGGGGGGGCAGCCACGTGACTGCCCACGTAGCTCCTCCCCGTGCCACTCGGGGAAAGGCCAGGACCATGCCCCCTCCACCCCGGGCTCTGTCTCGCCCCACCTCTTCCTGCCCCCACCCTCATCCTGCCTCTGCCCCCAAGGCCCCTCTCCTGCGGGAGACTAGAGGGGGGTCCTGGTGCCAGCAGCAGGGGGTTTACCCCTCACCGCCTGCCTTGCTACACTTCCTGCCAGTGCATGTGGGGGTGGGGGGCAGGCGGTCTCGCCCCTCCCCCGAGTGACGCAGATGGGAGTCAGAGGAGCCGCATTGACCGCTTCCCTCCATCACTGATCGAGTGTTTGAGAGGGCCCGACCCCTCCTGCCCGCACCAGCCCCCTCCTGCTAGTCCCCCAGGCTGCCCAGAGGCCCTGGCCCCTTGCCCCTCCCGCCCACAGCATTTGGGGGGGTTACATGCCCCCCACCACACATATCACCCACCAGTGGTGTTACCCATTGCACCATATTTAACTTCGCTGCCTGCGTCCCAAAGGAGGGCTTGGCGTGCTTTCACTGGACACAGGAAGGCCCATTAGAGGTCACCCCCTAAAAGTGATGACTGACGATGGGGATACTGGGCCACACATACGTGACGGAAGCTCGTCGTTTGGAAAATTCAGAGCACCCAGCTCAGCAGACGTCTACTTTGACGCCAGGTGACCCGTTGGGCCCCTACCGTAAAGTGCCAGCTGCCGAACCCTGGCGCTGTCTCTGCGCAAAAGTTTTCCAGACAGAGTTTGCCACCCAGGCCTGTGACGTCTCGCTCGTGGGCAGGCCGAAGCCTCCACGCGATGCGGAAGGAGGATGTGTGGTTAAAGTCACTGGACTAGGAAACAGCTGGTCCAGGTTCAAGTCGCAGTGATCACCGCCGCACTGGGTGACCGTGGACAAGTGGCATCAGAACTGTGTTCGGCTCCTGTGGTCAAGCTTCCCGGCAGACTGGAAAGACTCTGGACTCTCCCCTGGCTGGGGAGTTGAGCGTTAAACACCCAGCGTGTGGCTTCTCTCGCTGTGAGCCCCTGAAAGCAGTGACTCAGAAGAGAGATTTTGTCCTCGAAAATGATCCGGGCTTGTGAGCCAGCCTCTTGAGTGGCAATTTGATCACTCGTTTATGATGGAGTGGAAAATCCCCGTCATAAACGCGTCTCAGCCGCACCTGCTCTGGACGTTCGGCTCTTTGAAAATAGGCACGTGGAATCCAGGAGATGCAGCTCGAAATGCCGTAGAGAGAAGCAGCATCCCTTCCCAACAGCAAACGGTCCAGTCCAAACTAGACTAGGACAGAAAGGGGAGTTGTTGGCGCACGTTCGGTAGCAGGCTCAGGAAGTGTAGCTTTACCGTAGTGATTCTCAGCACGTGGTCTGCAGACCACTAGTGATCCACCACCATCTTGCAGGTAGCTGCAGGCTCGGGGCTCACCCCTGGTGCTCCAGCCCTGCCCCCGTGAGGTTGGAGCTCCAGCGCCGGCATCCCGCTGCAGGGAGGGGTGGGGGAAAGTTGAGCCTCACGGAGAGGAGGCCGCTCCACACGCTGCCCTTTCCCCTCCTCCCATTGGCCAGAATCATGGCCAATGGGGGGAGGGGGTACTTGGCAGCAGCAAAAGGCATGGAGCCAGGTAAGCACCCCCCTTTCTCTCATGCACTCCCTCCCACCGAGACCCTGAATCCCAGACCACTCCTGCACCCCACCTCCTTCCCAGATTCCCCACCCCTAGCTCGCTCCTGCACCCTACCTCCCACCCAGACCCCTCCACCCCCAGCCCGCTCCTGCACCCATTTTGTCATCATGGGTAGTTGGTGGGTGATTTGCAGAAAGGCCTGTGTTGAGCAGGGTGGCCAAAAAGTTTGAGGACCACTTAGCTAGTCAAACAGCCACCTCCACTCCCCCTAATTCCACCAACGTGCCTTGAAATCCTAGGCTAGCTAAAGACCTTGTCCACATGGACAACGGCATCAGTTTACGTGAATCCAATTTAAAAGCAATTCAGAGTAGGTTGCAGATTAAATTAATTAAATCCTTCTTCATCCACAATAAGAGGATCCACTTCAGGGTTTGCATCGGTTTAAGCAAAACAGTGCATGTTTGTAGACAGACAAGCCCTGCACTTGAATGTTTTTAACCGGGCATCCTCTAACTAGGAAAGCTCCCCTCCTGAGGAGAAAAAGCTTTTGTTTGTACAGGGCCACCACAAAAACTGAGTAGACAGCAACAATCGATTGCTCAGAACTGTGCGGACAGATCCTGCTCACAAACCAAGAGACAGTGAGAGAAGCCATGTTCATTTTCAACATTTCAAAGCAACACAAGCTTCTTTTTAAAAAATAAGAAAAAAAAAACCAAAAACGTTTGCTGCGGTTGAAGAGACCAAACGTGTTAGAACTTCTGGAAGAAAAAAAGGAACATCTCCCACTCGTGATAAGAGAGAAAACAATGGAGAGAAAACAGCTCTCGACCCTGTCCCTTCGAAGTTACTTGTCAAGGACAAGATTTGCATTTGCTAGCACGTATTTAGGCATGAGATCATCCGCCGTCTCAGTGCCAGATTCACTGGCAATCCCAGTGAGAATGATGTGAGCCCTAAACACGTACAGGCCCGCCGATGAGAAGTGGACCACAGAAGCCTTGCTGAGCTCGGGGACCTACCTTGGCAACGGTCGCCAAGCCAAAGTCTGCATGTACTGCCTCATCTGGATCGGTGCAGACAAACTGCTCCAAAATCAGAGTTTGGGGCAAGGGCAGGCCTCGTACCTTTTAATGAGGCTCATGAGACACTCAGGAGGTCGTGAAATAAACATCACACCTAGCCCCGCATCCCATTGCTGTTCCCAACACATGCATTCCCCCAAGCCAATCATCTCTGGACCAAATAGCCCACCACCGGGATCACGCCTTCCCTGGCTCACTGGGCTCTCAGCCACCCCTGGAGTGTCTCTCTGCAAGACCAAATATATAATTCAGCATTCCGTAAACAGCTCGACAAGAAGCAGAATCTTTTATAGACTTCTAAATAAATCATGGGAGTTGGAACTCCCCAGTTAACTGTAGCATGTGCTACCTCCTACCCAATAGGAAACAAACCTGATTTATGTGGAAAGGTCATCAGGGCGTAAGGTTTAAGCTAAAGCCATCACATCCTGCCAACACTGTTGCTTAACTTTTAAGCGTGCGAGACGTCCCCAAAATTCACAAACCACAGGGCCTAAGGTTAGTAGACTGAAGCGCTTCTCATCTGAAGAAGTGGATTTTGCCCACAAAGCTCACAATACCATCTGTATTTCTGTTGGTTTCTAAGGTGCCACAGGACTACGCGTTTTTTAACAGTTAGTTTTTAAGTAACAGACAAGTACGGCCACCCCCCTGAGTCTCCGAAAGCCATGGTTAGGTTTCTGAGTAAGAGTGGTCTGGTTTTCAACATTTCCAAGGATTCTCAGCTTCTGAAATCAATGAAGCTGAACTCTCAGAACCTCTACAATCCACTTTCTGTTATTTAGGAGGCTTTATGCATCCAAGTTGGAACATTTGTCTCTGATAGCTTTATGCACATCTAATTTTAAAGAGGACAAGTGCATTCTCAGCAAACTAGCACTAACCATAGGGCAATACCACTGGCTTCCGGTCCCCAAAGCTGCATGAGAACAGGCTAGATATGAAGCTGTGTTGTGGGACAGGAAGCTACTGGTTGCCTTATATTCCACTTCAAAGCCTGCAGCTCTTTCAGAAGTTTCAGTCAACCTGCCTCTCACCGACGGCTTCATGAGAGAGTTCCCAGCACAATTTTGAATCGCTTAGTCATAAGAAAGGTTTTACTATTGCATAAAACTCATGAAATACACTTGGTTTTGTCATGTCCCTTTTGCATGTGTAGCATGAGAGAATGGAGGTACAAGGCCCTATCTTGGGTCCTTTTTTAACAGGTTTATTCTCATTCTGCGGACTCTTGGAAGTAGGATTTTCATTATTAGCAGCCTCAGAAACAAATGCCTGGCAAATTAATTTAGTAACTGGCTTCTATTCACCAAAGCGAAGCAGGATTCGCTGTCCTTGAAATAACTGATTCTTTTCCCCACTCCCCTTCCTCTTCCCTTCCATTGTCTTTAAGCACATGGCCAATCGGCTGTGTTAGTTAAATTTCATGAAACTATCTACAATTGGGGGGGGGGGGGAGGACGAAATACAAACTAGCCTTAGAACAAAAAGCCTCTTGAAATAATTGATCCAAGCTCAGCATGAGTAGATCCAAGAAAGGATTCTTCTTCTAATTAACCATGTTCCATACAAAGAGCATTTACCATCTGCTAGCTATTAAAACCACATCTCTGGGAAGAAAAAACAAAGGGGGGAGGAGGAGAGGAAGCAGACTAGGAGAACAGCAAAAAAGGAATAAAAAAGTTTCTAAAACTACACTGAAATGATTTTTGTAACATTATTTAGAATTGTATTAAAGGTACTTTGATGTTTAAAGACAACTAAGATCCTTTTTTGGGGGGGATGGGGAGGGGCTAAAGGAAAATAAAGAACAGCGGAATAAGCCAGTCTATTTAGGTGAATTGGGGGAATTGGATCCCAGTTGGATTATCCACAATAGAAGCTAAGCTTTGTTTTTACTGGAAGCTGTGTGAATGAATTGACTCATCCTAGTAATCGTTTAACAATTAACCATATTCAAATGCTATCAACGCCCATCGCAAATGGATGAAAGGGAAAATAATCACAGAGCAAACCTGAATAATTCAATTCAACGGTGGGAAAGGAAAATCTATCCCTCTAAACGTAATAAAACTGGGGGGAAAGGCATCCCTTTGGAATAGTGTTTGGCCTGGCTTTGACTTCATCCAGGAGCACTGGCCCCAGGAGCTTTTTAAACACACACAAAGAGGAAAGTGGAAACAAAGCCCAAGCCTGCATCTCACATGGTTCAGCAGAGCTCTCCCACTCCAGATCTCTGAGGAAAGGAGGAGACTTAAAAAAAAAAAATCTTTTAACAAATAGGTTTGGATTGTGTGTGCAGAGCCTGCTTTTATACATAGAAACAGCTTCCCACCCCCCATCATGTCATGCAATGAACTTGGACACAGCCTGTGTACAAGTGGACACACACACACACACACACACACACACACAACTGAGTTACACCACTGAAATGGGTGCATCAGTGAGGCCCCAACACACACACAGACACACAATCCCCCCTACTCACCCCCCCCCACACACACACACTCCCCTCTACTCACCACACACACACACACACACAACTGAGTTATACCACTGAAATGGGTGCATCAGTGAGGCCCCAACACACACACAAAATCCCCCCTACTCACCACACACACACACACACACAGACGCACAACCCCCCCCCCACACAACCCCCCCTACTTACCGTTACACCACTGAAATGGGTGCATCAATGACCCCCAAAGTCCTGCAAGGAGCAGAGAAAGCGAGAGGAGGATCTCTTCTCTTTCCAGACGCTGGAGGGGCTGGGCAGCTGAGCAGGGCTGGGAGAGGGCTCTCTTCTTCCCCCCCTTTCCCCCCCACCAATCCAGGACACCGGCTGGATGGGTTTGCAAGTGACAAAAAGAAAAGTCCCAGCGCGCAGGGCAGGATGGCAGAAAGTTCGTGGCTTGGCTACCAGGTGGCCTCTGAATGAGCAACCATTGCAATTTACAAGCAGCTGCTGCCCAAGGGTTCTCTCCTAGCCTCTGCTACATTTCTAGGAGCTGACAAGCAGCCTCCCCCCTTTCTAGCTTGTTAGCCACACACCTCGCCAACCACAGCCTGAGCTGCTGGGCTCATTAACATACTTTCCTCCCAAAGCCTGGTGTGATAGGCTGGCCTGGAAGTCTCTCTCCAGCCTATGGCTTTCAGGCCAGGTTTGCTTTTCTGCAGATGTGCTTGCCCTGGCTAAAACAAGGTAACTTTACATGTATTATTGAAAACTCCGGTCATCTGAAGAAGTGGGCTGTGCCCACGAAAGCGCATGACACCATCAACGTGTTTTGTTCGTCTATAAAGTGCTACCAGACCATTTGTTGTTTTTAAAGTTTATATGGAAAGCCTGCTAGTCAACTCGTAGGTCTTTCATAGGTGTGAGGGTCCTCAAAGTGTCCTCTGAGCGTTAGTGATTAAAGTTGCATTGTTCTACATCGGAACAGGTCTGCTTTTTAGGGTTCGCACACCCTAGAAAGTAGAATATCCCCCCCTCATTCCCTTGGAAGGCCACAAAGGACAATACTGCTTCGCATTTATAGCAGGCTTTATATTGTCACAGCTGTGTGCTCACTGGACACTAGTTAGACCTCACTCCACCCCTGTTATGTAGAAATGGGGAAATCAAGGCATGGGTTGTAATGGAAGTTACTTGTCTAGGGCCTTGCTCCTCAAGGCAGCAATAAAGTTTGGATCAGAATTCAGGACTGAAGGAATCTTTCCCTTGGGGTGAGTCCGTTGGTCCACACTCTGTCAGTGCGGTGGAAAGCTCTCCTATAACATATATTCTCTCCCCTGAACCCCAGAAATCGGTACATCACTCACAGAGATGTGTTCCGCATCTGTTGCCAGGCCTCCTCCAAGATTTGAATCCCATCGTACCCATGGGCCACTTAGCCCTCGTCTACGCGAGGGCGTTATTTCGAAATAACACCCCTTATTTTGAAATTGTAAGCAGAGTGTCCACACGACCAAGCCTGTTATTTCGAAATAACGGGCTGGTTCTTTCGAAATCGGCACTCCTGCTTTCCTCAGGGAATAATAAATAGTTATTTCAAAACGGCGGCCGTGTGGACGCTCCAGTGCCGCTATTTCAAAAAAATGACTCCCCAGAGTCATTCGAACTAATTACTCCCCAGTGCTTCCCAGAGCTCTAAGTTGAGGTAGCACGTCCACACTAATGGAGCCAGCCGCGGACTATTTTCGAGGCTCCCCCGTAGCAGGGACACACTATTTTGATCTGGTTATTTGAGGAGTTATTGTTTCAAATTCAGTTATTTTGAAATACTTCCCTAGACATGCCCTGAATGTGCTGCAAGTGGAGGAAGAAAAAGTTTGAAAGGCCCATGAACTGTGAACGCCGCACTTCAAGGACTAACCCAACTGGTGGTGGATAGGAAAAGTCTATTACGCCACAATCAATAACTGTGGGATTTCTTGTCCTTCCCACCGAATCAATTGGTACCAACCATGACTTCAGGCGGGATCATGGGCTAGGCAGACAACAGGTCTAATCCATTCTACACGTTCCTGTGTCTCTCTCTATTTCCTTATGGTTTTATGGTCTGGTTTTACAATACTGGAGGACGAATACATTAAAAAAAAAAAACCCTCACAAAACCTCCTGCCCATCTCCGTGTATAAATGAGTTGGCTTTGGTGGCGTTTCCATTCATTAGTGTTTGCTTTGTGGCTATTCCAGCAAACATGTGTCCTGGCTGGAGGGGTCCTGGAAATGTGTGGTTTTAAGACAGTATCAGAAAATACCGTGGAAAACAACTTTGACATATTGGTCAACGTGAATATCCTCCGCCACAGACAGCTGATTCTAACAGTTACGCTCATCAAGCGGGAAAAGAAACACTGCCATGGACTGTGATCTGTGCGTCCAATCCAGGACGGAGCAAAATGCCGCTTGGGAGCCAGCCCCGGCCCACCTAACACTTTGATCTGGCCTGTGGACGGCAACTGGCCACTTTCTATTTACATCCTGCTGCCTGTGCCACCCGATTTCCAGGCAGTGGGTCAGGCAGCAGGATCCGATGTAAATGGTTCCGGGGGCTGGAGCCACGAGTCTTTTAAATAGCTGCAACAACCCTATGCAGCGGCCAGGCAACGCGAGCGAGAGGCGAGCCCTTTGCTGAGTTTTTAATTCAAAGCCTCTGGCCTAGACAACTCTGGGAGAGGCTAGTCCCCAGACCTGCCCCTTCCTCCCCAGGCCACGCCCCTTCTGGGGTGGAGCCGGCCTGTGACCACATACCCAAATTCATTACGTGGCCCCTCTGCGAAATGTATTGCCCACCCCGGTCTAATCAATAACAATTCAATTCCTGGCTCTCAGAACCTCATCATTTTGCTCTAGGACAGGGATCTCCAACCTTTTTAACCACAAGATCACTTTTTCAATTTAAGTGCAATGTAAGATCTCCCTCCAACCCAAATACTCTTGCCCCACTTTCTTCCCACCCCTTCTTTGAGGCCCCACCCTGCTCACTCCATCCCCCTTCCTCCCCGCATCCTCACTCACTTTCACCAAGCTGGGTAGGGGAACAAGCTCTGGTTTTGAGCCAAGGGTTTTGGAGGGTGGGAGGGGCTCCCGGCTTAGCCCAGGGTGGGTGATTGGGGCCCAGGAGGGGTTTCAGGGTGCAAGATCTAGGAAGGAGTTTGGGTGCAGGGGGACTCACGTCTGGGGCAGGAGGCTGGGTGCAGGAGGAGGTTCAGGGCTGGGACAGGGGTTCAGGAAGCCATCTCCGGCTGGGCACCATTTAACTGGGTGGTGGAGCAGTGGGGTTGAGGCAGGCTTACTACTGCCCTGGCCCTGCACTGCTCCTGAAACAGCTGGCATGTACAACAGTTCCATGGTGCCATGTGCTGCCCCTCATCCACAGACACTGAGCCCACAGCTTCTACCGAGCACGGTTCCCCATTACTGATCAATGGGAGCTGCGGGCGCGGTGTCTGTAGGCAAGGAGAGCCTGTGGAGACCCCCTGCTCTGCCCTTCTCAGGGGCTGCAGGCACATGCCAGCCGCGTCCAGGAGCAGCAATCACCACAGGGATCATTACTCCAGCCATGACAGGTTAGGCATTTTAGAAATAGAAAAGTAAGAACAACCACCCCCCAGAGACGTGTTGGCTCGGGAAATGAGAGGGAAGGACAGTGCGTGTTTGTGAGAATGAGAGACACACAGCGGCTGTGTCTAGACTGGCGCGATCTTGCGCCAGAGCTATGCAAATGAGGCTCAGCGTGGAATATCGCCGAGCCTCATTTGCATAACTAATGGAGCTCCCTCCATTCCGCCATTTTTGCGGAAGAGGCTCTTACGCAAGACGGAGCGGTCTACACTGCCCCTTCTTGCGCAAGAAAAACCCTCTTGTGCAAAGCCGTTATGCCTGAAAATAATCAGCATAACGGCTTTGCGCAAGAGGGTTTTTCTTGCGCAAGAAGGGGCAGTATAGACAGCTCCGTCTTGCGCAAGAGCCTCTTCCGCAAAAATGGCGGCTCATTAGTTATGCAAATGAGGCTCGGTGATATTCCATGCTGAGCCTCATTTGCATAGCTCTGGTGCAAGATCGTGCCAGTCTAGACATAGCCAGCGTCTGTGAATGACAGAGATTTGCATTGCCAAGCTCCCTCCATCCCCTTCTCGCTGTGTGGAGATGGGGTACAGGAGCCGGGGGAGGAGACAGTGCCCCCCCTTCTCTTTCCCACACCCTGCACGGCAAGCAGGTGGCTCCCAGGGGAGCAGCTCCAAGGCAGAGGGCAGAACGGCAACTGAAGTGCCAGCGCTTGATAGCTACCTGGCCACGATCATCTGTCAGAAGCTCCAAGATCTGCTCGAGGACGTAGGCCCCCTTTGAAAAATTACTCAGGGAATAATTTTCAATAACAAATATATCTGAGGTAATTGTAAATGGCTCTTGGATAATTTGTGAACAGAAAATTAGGCAGAAGTCATTATATAAATTAGCCTTTCTGCCCAGGCAGGACCTATCCCCTGAGGCCCTAGGCCTTGACTACACACAAACTTGCATCAGTTTAGTTTAGCTCAGTTTAGCTCACCCAATGCAAACCCATAGTGTGCACACTCCAAGGTCAGTTTAAGAGGGATTTATCGAGATTGAGCTTAAACCTATTTGTAACTGACAAACTAAAGTGAAATAAGCCCAACTGAAGCTGAAATAAGAGTGCCACATAAGCCGTTTGCACTCGTTTAACAACATTCTACAAGTTAAACTGGTTCCTCCCTGTGTCTAGGCCATCCCGAGACCTGCCTAGTATATTTAACACAGGCTACCAAACAGGAAATATTCATACCTCTTGCTTGCTAACCAGTCTAAGTTGCTGCTCTTCCCTTGTACACATTTCTCCTTATGTCCCACACCTCACTGGTCCCAGCTTTATCCCACAGGGGCTGTGCCCACTGTTATAGGCTCAATTAGCCGCAGGCCCCATGCCAGCAGGCCCAGAGCCCGTGCGGTGAACTTCCTAAATACGGCAAGGATGTTTCAGAACAGCCCTGTTCAACTGCACAGTCTCCGTTACCCGGAGGCCTTTGCTCCTGCCCAATATTCTCTGTTACCCAGAAATCCCTGGGTTTGCTGCTTGGAGCCACCTCCATTGTTCGTACTCTCGGTGGCTTTTCTGGGCAGTTCCTCCGTATTGTCCTGCCATGCCTTGAGCAACCTAGACACTACAGCACAGTGTGTGTGGGATGCAATTCCCCCCTTCCCACAATTCCTAGCCCTCTTCTCCTTCCCCACCCTGCACAAACATCCCTTTTATCGACAAAGGGGGAGAGCAGCGTTTTTCAGTGTTTCCCTGGCAGCGTGATGGGCACCGTGCCAGCCTACTGCTCGCCTGGCTGGGCCCTCAGCCCTGCCGAGACGCTGGGCCAGGTGCGCTACAGAGTCCCAGACGAGCTGGCCGCCTTCCAAATCGAGCCGAGTGGCTCTTGTGCGGCCATCGGAGCTGTCGACGACACATGTTTACAAGATCCAAGTTCTGAACGTGCAGGGCAGTCCGACCTGCCGGCCGGAGGGCCAGGAAGCGGCAGAAGAATGGAGCTATATTTGGAGCAGATGGACAATAGCCCTCGGAAGCGTGGTGGGGCCTGTTCAACATGGCTAAATCTGGTCTGAACAGTGACGTGTGTGTGGTCGTAGCTCATTAGCCCCTCTGTAGCACTTTTCCGCCATAGACCAGAGCCTTTTACAGAGGTGGGCAAACAAGGAAAACAGAGGCACCGGGGTTTTCAGAGCCCCCCACTGGATTCTTCATTTTTGGATGCCCTGAGGCCTGATTCTCATGGACCACATTAGTTCAGTGGGGCTTTGTCCCCTTGCTACGGGCTGCCCCATAGAAAGAGGCTGGAGGCTGCTCCTCTCTGGAGCTGACGCTAGCTCCAGCTGTAGAGGCATCTGGTTTTTAGAGGCAGGGCTCCCAGCACAAAAGCATAGCTGGGGGTGGTTATGTTGACCAGTTGGGGTCTCGCCTCTCTGGTCTCTGCTCCGGAGCCCTTCTGGCAATTCCCTTCACTCCTACGCACCAGCACCCTCGCTCCCACTTGTCAGTGTGTGGGTAGCAAGACTATTCCAGCCCCTAAACAACTGAGTCTGGGAGCTGTGCAAACCCACCGTTCCCCTCACATCACTTGCCTGAACTTTGGGGGCCGTTTGGAGTTCCAGCCTTGACCAAATACAGCTAGGAGGGCCGCATTTCCTCTGGCTTGGTGGCTTGAATGGCCATCTATTGATGAGTTGACACCACATCCCCTATGTGGAGGTCACTGTGCTAGGCTGAATCCACACAAACAACGAGGAGTCGACCTTAGAGACGAACAGATTTATTTGCCAGCGGCGGGCAATAAAACGGCGGCGGTTCACCGGGGTTAGCCCTGGACGGGCCGCCGCTGCTATATTTAAATGTGCCGCTGTGGGTACTGGCGATGGCAGCTCCCATTGGCTGTGGATCGCCGCTCCCAGCCAATGGGAGCTGTGGGAAAGAGCGCGGACTGGGACACTGCTTCCCACAGCTCCCATTGGCCGGGAACGGCGAGCTGCAGCCAATAGGAGCTGCAATCGCTGGTACTTGTGGAAACACATGTGAATACAGCAGCGGGGGCCCAAGGGCTAACCCTGGTGGACTGGATCCTGCCCACCAGCCGGTATTTGCCCACCCCTGGCATAAGCTTTCATAGGCAAAAACCCACTTTGTCAGACCCCCATGGAGAGCAGGGAGCTGACCCCAAGGAACAGGCCTGGTACCCTAGGAAAGCTTCTGGCAACCTGGGGCTTCCACAATTCCTGATCAAGTGCAGTGGGGTGAGAAAGACATCACGGCTTGACTCTGGATCCTGCCTGGTTCATTGGAAATGTGTGCTCGGGAGCCCTCCTGGGACTGCTGGGAGCAAAGCCGAATAAAACTGCAGATGGGACCAGCCCGAGCTGCGTAGCGGGGATGGGAGTTGCCCCCGCACAAACCCAGCATTGTCGCCTGGGATGTGCCTGGCATGCCCAGTTCAGGTGCTTTGGAGAACAGCCCAGAACTCCCTCAGTCGGCAGCATCTCCCCTTGTCCTTCCCAGACGCCTGATGCTCTCAGAGACGCTGTTGCTGCCGCGTGGGCCTTCCATGTGTTAGGGGAGAGGGGGCTGTCTACTCCTGGGGGATTAAAAGGAGACTTTTGTCTCTGAATAGTTATCAGAGAAGCTAACCTCTTCTGTGCCGGGTTTCCCAGCGTCGCTTGGCAGAGAGCAACGGCACCATCTGGTGGTGGATGCAATTCATGACCGTGGGTTCAGCATTTCCTCATCTTGCCTTCTCCTGAGTCCATTATCTATAACTATATATATTGTAGACGTATACTTAGAGTCTGTCTGCGAGTCCATTTGTCCAAGAACTCCTCCTAAATGGTAAGAGCGAGGGCCACCAAATGTGGTAGGCGGCTTCCTCTTCTCCTAACATAAAGCAAGGTCAGGGTTTGGCTGTGCCAGGACAACCGGAAGCCCCTGGGAAAAGGACTGTTTTCCGTAACATGCAAAGGGAGGGGCTGCTGTTCAGAGGGACGTGATATGAGGGTGGCCACTGGGGACAGTGAGGCTGCGGGGGGCGGGGGGAGTTTCCCTGCAGAGTGTCCCTGGGGGCAGCTGCACCACTAAGGGAGTGACCAGCTGGGTTGCGGCTCTGCCATCTTACCTGCCAGAACACTGGGTAAGTAGCCACCTTGCCCAAAACCCTTTTACCCCATCCCGGCCCTTGTGTGCAGTGCCAGAGGGGGGAAGAGAACAGTCCCTGGGCGGGCTGTTGCGGGGGGGGGGAGGGGGAGAGAATGGGTTGGAGGGGGGAAGGAGAGAACAGGCCCCAGGTGGGCTGGAGAGCGGCCAGGGGTGGGGAGGAGGCCATGACCCTGGCCCCCAGCCTCCTGCACCCCCTCACACATCCCCAAGGCCATGTCCTGAAGGAACCGGGCAACACCGGGTAAGTCTGCTAGTGTTGTATACAATAGCCTGGGATAGGGATGTAAGCGACTGGTCGACTATCCGATAAGCATAAGCTCATCAGATAGTCGAGTAGTGACTCAGCTAGTCGCTCCCCCCACTTGCTGCCTCTAACCATCTCTGTGGGGACCAGGGGAGGCAGAGGCATAGCAGGGAACAGGGCATGAGCCCGGACAGCTGATTCCTGGCTCACACCTGGTCCACCCCGCCGGCTCTTAATCCATTTAAAAGGCAGAGCTGCAGCGGGGTTAGCTCCTGGGGCCAGGAGCTAACCCTGCAGTGGCTCCACAGTTTCTCCTACTTATCGACTAATCGACTAGTCAATGGAAATTCCACCGACTAGTCCATTTGTTGATTAAACGCATTTTAACATCCCTAGCCTGGATGATTCTTCTCAGCTCCGTTTCAGACTGTGGACCCTCAAGCCTTTTATCTCATGGGTTTGTTGCCTGCCTTCTGCCTTCCATGACAAAAGCTGCTCTCTTTTGTTTTCTGGTTCTATAGGGACACCCCATAAAGGACGTGGCACTTTTTGGGGTGACTATCGAGACCCACATGTTGTCCTTGCAGCATTCGGTTACACTGAAGCAGACACGCCCAGAGCCTTATGTAATGTGTGGACAGTCCCACACTTGGCTGGCCCATCCTTCTGTGCGGAGCTAGGATTTTCAGGGCAAATCAGCCCCCCCCCCCCCCCCAGTCTAGTCTCCAGAAAAAGTTGACAGCGGGGAGCGCAATTCAATTACTTCTAAATTATTGTCAAGAAAATGCATTTGTAAAAAGCTGTTATATATATATATATGTCAGCTTACACTGTAAGAAAAAAAATTGGAGCATTTTTCCTGTCTTTTTTTGTATTATCTAATGTTTTTTTTCAAATATCAAAATATCAAATCAAAATAAAGTTTACTTAAACATCAAAATAAAGTTCACATCCAAAGTCAATATAAAGTTTACTTTCAGTGAGACACTTGGGCTTGTTTCGTTTTGCACAAATGTTGAATTCTTGGCCAAATTTTTGACAAACACACCCACAGTTCTTCCTCGACAGACAGCAGACGATTTCTTTCTTTGCTTTTAATGTTTGTAAGACATGAGAAAGCTTGTTCACAGAGGTAAGAAGTCGAAAACTGGAGTAAGACGTTCACTGCTTTTGCTGAGATCACAGGATACTCTCTTCTTATTGAAATCCAAAACACATCATGTAGCACTTCATTGAATTTTATCTTCAAAGTTCGATTGCACTGTAGTTCAGTCACTTTTTCTTCTTGCAGACTGAATAAATTTTGTGAGAACTCAACAAAAGTGTTCCTAACCCAGTCATACATTTCTGACGACAAAGGAGGAAAATATTGGTCAAGCTTTTCTGTCAGTGATTTCAAATAACTGGTAATTAATGGGATGACTTCTTTATAATCTGTCTGACTCTGAAACTGAAGGAGGAGCAGAAACATTTCAATATTTCCACTTGAAAGGTGTCTTTTCCAAACCTTGAGTTTATTCTTGAATGCAAGAAGTTTGTCTGTGGAAGTTAGAATGTTTTCTTTTGGGCCCTGCACAGTGGTGTTCAAGGTGTTTAAGTGCTGATAAATATCTGCTACGTAGGCTAGTTTCAGCAGCCATTTTGTATCTTCAAGAAAGTCAGAAAAACTGGCTTTATTATCTTTGAAGAAAAGCAGTAGTTCCTCTGGCAGCTCAAATACCCTTGTTAAAATTTTCCCTCTTGAAAGCCATCTAACATCTGTGTGTAGAAGGAGAGTCACATGGTCTTTTTGCATATTTTCACACGGCTTTGCAAACATGCGTGACTTAAGAGGGTGCTGCTTTATAAAATTGACCATGTTCACAGCTACATCAAGGACTTGTTTTAAATCCTCCCCAATAGTTTTTGAAACAAGAGCTTCCCCATGGAGGAAGCAGTGGGTTGTTATGGCATCAGGTTTTTTTTCTTTGATGAGTATAACTTGGCTGGGGCCATAGCTGTGTGTGTTAGTTTTTTCCTGCAAACAATGCACAATGGAATGGGGCAATTTTCTTCTCCAGTCCATGTAAAACCCATGGCCAAGTAACTGTCACTGTAAAGGCGAATTTTTTTAATATCTGTCACTTCTTTTCCTGTTTTACTCGTACATGGCTCTGATAATTTTGATTCATTTTCACTGTTCTCTCCTTCACTCATGCGCCTTCTTTTCATATGCTTCCACATTTTTTTTATTTTCAACGGCCATATGAAAATACTGTTACATAGGTGAGATTTTAGATACACGAAAACAACCACAGTTTTGGTAAAAACGTTAATTACAAAACTGCGCAAAGACTACAAATATACAAAATAGCGAACGACCGTAACATGCACTAGAAAAGACTAGAAACGCAGAGAATTCTGGGAAGCAGACGGGCAGGCACAATACAACTAAATATAACCTTAGATACGAACTGACCAAAACAAAACAAAGAGGCAGTTGGTAGTGTATGAAGATTATTCCAGTATTGCCAAGTGCTGGACAAAAATTCCTGCGATATTTTGAGGGATATTTGGAATTGTTCGCAGTATTTCAAAATTTTTATTTATTTATTCCACGATTTCTTGTGGAACCCCGGACGATGGTCTGCGGAACCCTGGTTGGGAAACACTGTTCTATAGTGTAGACATACCCTTAGAAGGCAGCATGGGGGTGTAGGGGACAGGAGCTTCAAGTCTAACACCGGGAGACAGCTGAGCCCAAACATGGAGGCTAGTCATCTCCAGAGCCGAATCTCGAACATGCTCCCGGACGGCTGGAAAACCGGGTCCAAAGCATACGCTTTCGTGAGTCGCGGCTCCCGTCAGATGCACGCAGTGGGGTGCGGCTCACGCGAGCTGGGGCCATTAATAAAACGGTTCGTTTGTCAGGTGCCACCGGGCTCCCGGCTGTTGAACCCAGCTACCTCTGAAACCCGCATCCAGGTGAAGAGCCGGCGAGGGAGGGTTACTGTTCAGTCTGGTGCTGCTTCCTTGTGGACACTGGTAGTACGGCACCCCGAGTCTTTGTGCAGAGACGCTTTTGAGTAGGGCTGCAATGAATGCAGCTGGAAGCAATCCCGGGCCTATGTCAGACGTGGGGGGGGGGGGTCTTGATCTGCCCCGTGGTCGAGGGGTTTAGGCTCCGTGGCCCATCAATCTTTTCCCTCTGCTGAGTCTGCTGCTAGCTAGTGACTGCCCTGAGGCAGGCCTGCCAACGGCAGCTGGAGCCCTTGGCCCTTTAAATTGTGGCCGGAGCGCCATGCGGAGTGCTCTGCATGGCTTGTAGGGCAGCCTGGGGTGGTGGGAGCTTGCACTGTGAGGCTGTGAGGCTGGGAAGGGGTGGTGCTAAGGGCTACCTGCCCCGGCCCCGCCCCTTCTTCTGGCGGCCCTGCCCATTCTTCCGCAGGCCCTGCCCCTTCCAGGGGCATGGAGCTGTCCCCCTCCACACCTTGCCTGGGGGCCCGTGGAGGAAGGGCCAGATTTATACACAAGCTAAATAAATCTCAGTTTAGGGCCTCTGATTATGAGGGGCCTCTAAATAAAAAAAAAAAAATTACTAGGTTTTAATTGCATCCTTGCCTATGTACGGGTAGATATAGAAATATAAAACTTTATTATTTCTATTTCCATTGTGCTTTCTGTTAGAATACTGCACCTTTTTTGTGGTAATGCTGGGGGGGGGGCCTCTTAAACGGGACATAGCTGTGGGCCTCTGCATGTCTGAATCCAGCCCTGGTGTCAGCAGACTTCTGAAGATATGGCCCCCTGACCCCCCACCAAAACCAGGACTGAGCTTGCCCCCCCAAGCTCATTGTACTCAGCCCCCCCCCCCCAGCCTGTTTATAAATACTCTTCTAGAAATGAAGCCACGCTACCAATATGGTGCCACAGATTTGGCCCCCCCGATCTGAGCAGGGTTGTGAGGGCTGTTCCCCGCAGGTTGTCAACACCCGCCCCCTCTGCTGCATCTGGCAGGGGCAGGGGGAGCAGTGAGCATGGGGATTTAAAGGCACAGTGCCTCTTTCTTTTTTGCCATTTTTTTTTGCTCAACAACTTTGGTCCCATTTTTTTTTTTGCTCAACCAATTTTTTTCCCCGCCATGTTCGCTATTTTTTTTTAAAGTATCTGGCAACCCTACTGGACCTTTGGCTGCCCTGCAGAGCCAGTAAATTGCGCATGGAGCTACCAGCAAAGGGGCAGCAGCGTTTCTGTTCCACAGTGGGATGCGGTCCCTGAATCCACACAGTCTACAACAGGGCCGGGGAACCTTTTTTGGGCCAGAGGCTGCTGATGCACAGAAAAATTAGTCAGGGGCCACCCACAAGCGAGAAGCAAAAAAGAGAAACAATTCCTCACAGAGGTGGCCCAACTGAGAAGGAGAAAGACCTTCCCCACACTCTCTTCACACGCCAGAGCCTGGGGGGCCCAAGTGTGTAGATTTTGTGTGCTCCAGTCCCACGGAGGAGGCTCCCCATTGTTGGTGAGGGGAGCTCTGAGGCTCAGGGGCCGGACCCAGGCAAGCCGGGGGCTGCATTCGGCCTGTTCCCCACCCCTGGGGGTCTGGGCAAACACGCTCCAAACCACAGACGTTTTTCCTCTGGGGTAGCTTTATTCTTACAGGGAAAAGTTTTACACTGAGTGCAGCCAAAGTCAATGCCACCAGAAGGCCCTGTTCCCTGGGGCCCAGGCCTGGTTCACGTGGCCACAAAGAAATGCACGTAGCTGGGATCTCGCAGGAACGGCAGGAAGGGCTGGCTTGGTGCCTGGGTGTGCCATTTGGCAGAACCAACCCACGAGGGCTTCCCGGAGCCAGCAGGGTTGGGGTGGGGCAGAAGAAGCCTGAGACAGGATTATAGTCCCTGTGGGGTACACGCTACATCTCACAGGCTGGAAGGAGGAAGAATATTAGGCCACTCTAGATCACAGGGCTGCGGGGTGGGGACCCCTTTGTATATCTCCCACTCCTCGTGGACTCCACCGGGCAGGTGGCTCAGGGCCGTGGGAGTTGTCCTGTGCTTGCCGCATGTCTGCTCCTTGGTCAGCAGCAGCGTTAGGCTGAGCGCCGGGCGCTGAACAGTGCCCCCTCCCCTACCCGCTCACACTCGCCGCTTCAGCCGGAGGGAGTTGTCCAGGGAGACCAGCTGGTGCAGGAAGCCCCGGTTGGGGATGATGCCTCGGTGGTCCTTGACGGTCTTGATGGCTTCCACCAGGGTCATGCGTTGGCGGATCATGAGGTAGGCGAGGACCAAGGTGGCCGAGCGGCTCACCCCGACGGCGCAGTGGACGAGGATCTTCCCTGTGGGGAGAAGGGGAGCGGTGTCACGGAGCAGCTGCAACCCCTAGGCCCCACTGCTCTGGGTCAGGGATGTCTAGGGAACAGCCCTTTAACAGTGTGGGTGAGATGGTTACGCCAGCGTAGGCATTAGGCCGGCGATGGGCATCCAGGGCTAGTGAGTGGGCCGCATGAGGGGCCCTACTGCGGCCCACATCCACGCACCCCTTCTCCGCCCCCTTCCGCCAAACCTCCGAGGGAAGGGGTCGGGCACTGAATTAGGTTATAGCTGGGACATATAAAGGTAGAGGAGCAGGGTTCCTTTGGGAAAAAAACCCGACTCGTCATTGAAAAATCAAAAGCCGAAGGATTTCAGTTCCGAAATGCTGCCGGGGACGGTAATTCGGAACGTTTGTGCCCTCGTTTCCCGCTCTGGTTGGGTGGACCGGTCAGGTGACCTCTGCCATGCTGTACCACAGCCCCTTTCTGGGGAGGGGAAGGGATGCATCATGGGAGTCCCTCTGCCACAATGCATCTTGGGAGGTGGTGTCTGGCTAGGGAGCCCGGTGCCAAAGAGAATGGGGATACGAGGCCACAGAACTACAACTCCCAGGAGGCTCTGCAGCCGTACTTCCAAATCCAGGTGTTCGAGGGTGGGGCTAAATATTTCAAGGTTTGGCTGAAAATCAAAAACTTTTTTTTGGTGTGTGTGTGAAAAATCCATGGACACCTTGTGTCAGAGGCAACCCTGGGGGTGGAACATGTGAGGCCACTTTCCTCCATCCGATTTGCTGCCTGGCTTGCACTGAGCCTGCTTAGTGACACCACTGAAGCCGGCTGCCCTCACTCGGCGCCCCTGCTGCTGGCAGGCCTGGGCTGTCTCCGCTTCTCGTGAAAAACGTTTAGTCAAAAGCCCTCCCCATCTTCCTTTGAACCACAGTTCTAAGAGCAACATTTCCAACCAGCCTACTCCATGGTCCCCATGAGCCGGCTTCTGGGCGGCGTCTCCTGACTGTGGGAGGCCAAAGATGCTTGTGCCTGCTTTGCACCCCGTGAATCCCGGGCTGGGGACTCCAGATCCACCCCCACCCTGGCATTGGGCTGCCAGATGGTTTAACAAAAAATACCGAACCCCCCCCCCCCAAAAAAAAAACAACCCAGGAAAAAATTCTGTTGAAAAAAATAAAAAAAGGACTGACCAGGGCCGAAATACAGATGCGGCCCCTTTAATTCCCAGCCCACTCCCGCCTGAGCTGCGCCGTGAGTCCCAACCACCCTTCTGTTGGATGCCCGAGCCGGGAAAAACATTTTACATGTCTGGTATTTTCTGAATTTTTTTACCGGACAGAAGGCACAAATACCGGGTTCTCCGGTTCAGTACTGGACACCTGGCAACCTGAAATTGCCAGCAGCTGCTTTCATCCCCTGTACCACAGGGATTCCCCATGTTGTGAGACGAAGGGATCCCCCTCAGATCTGGGACGTGCCACCAAGAGGGCATGAATGGGCCAGCCCATGGCCCAGAACTGGGGCCCAGGTCTCCCCCAGAATGGTGACTGCTGGGATACTGATCTAGCTGGACTCTTGTTCTAGCTGATTCCTGGGTAGATGGAGGAGGGGCGGGGGTCTGGTCTGGTGAGGCAGAGAAGGCCAGATCCGGAGCTTCGCAGGCTCAGGAGGAAGTGGCTGGATTCGGGAGGTTTCTCTGAGCCATGCGCTCCTCCCCTGGGGGATGGCTATGGAGGTGGGAGAGAGGATCCCCAGGTCTTGCTAAGCGCAGAACCCCAGGTGGCGCATTGATAAGGGAAGAAGGTCATTAGAGACGAGGGGCTTGGACCCAGCCTCTCCTCTTTCCCGGCCAAGCTCCTGGTCCCAGCCCCTCCTCCAGCCCCTCCCCTGCCCCTCACCTCCTCTCTCGCTCAGCGCCTGGTGGATGAAGTCAGCAGCGGGGTGGAAGTAGGGGCTCATGTCAAAGCTGGGCGAGTCGTGGGCCTCGATGCCTAGGTAGCGGATGCCGGTGCCCTCATAAAACTCGGCGCCTCCTCTCCACTTGCTGTGCGAGGCGTTGAGGACATGGGTGATGCACAGGTGGGCCAGCTCCCGCCGATTGGCTGCTATATCTCTGCGGAGAGGGGCGCAGAGGGTTACAATGGAGCCCGTGGGGGTACTTGATGTGGTGGCAACGGATGGGCCAGGCCGGCGTGGATTCGTGGTTGGGAGGGAGCAGATCTGATGAAGGGAGGGAGGGGAGAGGAAGAGGGGGATCCATTTTGTGGGTACACCCAACAATTAAAATATAAGAACATCTGTTGCTCCTCACCCAGCAACACACGTCTCTCTCTTTCTCTCCCGTGCCCCCGAGTCATTCCAGTCTGGGACTTCCCATTCAGCTCCTGCCAATGGGCCTCAACCCTGACTCCCCCGCAGCTATGCCAGTCCCCTCTTTTACAGCTCAGCCAGTGCCCCTTAGACTTGTACCCTCCGGTTTCCCAGACCTTGTGAACATTGAAGCGTTAGACATGTGGGACTGGAAGGGACCTCACGACGCCACCTTGTCCATCACCCCCCCTTGCTGAGTGGGACCAAGTAAACCTAGAGTATCCCGGACTGCTGTTTATCAAACCTGTTCTTAAACCCTCTCGTGACAGGTTTTCCACAGCATCCTTGCATAACCGGTTCCACTCCTTCGCTGTCCTTAGGCAGGGACACTCAGACCTCAGCCAGTCAGTCAGGAACTAAATTAGCAACTGACTTTCCCTAAAAGGTCCACAGTCCTGTGAATTCATTGTTTCATTTACTACAGGTTGAACCTCGTTAGTCTGGCACTTTCTGGTCTGGCAACATCCACGGTTCGGCATGATGTTAGTGAGCCAGATGGCTACTTATCATGGGTCTGGACAAATTTCTCACAGTCCCATAAAGTTTGTTTACAGCCACCAGGCCTGTGTCTCAGTGTTTTGTGCTGTTATTTAGCTCCAGTGTACCTCTAAATGTCTTCCAAGAGCCCAGCAAGGAGTGGCAGTGCCGGTAATGCTGCTAGAAAATACTGACCTCCCGTAGTCTGGCAAATTCTCTGATTCACATTCCGAGGGTGCCGGACTAGAGAGGTTCAACCTGTATATGTGGGATATTCTGACCAATCATTCTTTTATCCACTACAATTGGTGAGTAACATGGTAACAGCATCCTGACGAGTTAATAGTTTAGATCGGCTATTAATTAAATCTCGCTGCGTTTTACTATCATGTGCTTCAAAGAGCGGTGGGAGAGACATTAGAAACCCCTCACAGCTCCTCTGTTTGAGAATCAAATGCTTAATCACTCTTGCTGCCAACTGGGGTGCTTGCTGTGTTAGGTGTGTGTGTGGCAGGTCTGGTCAAGGAGACACCCCCCCCCCCCCAAGGAATCCCTCCTTTCAATACAACAAACAGGCAGTTTCTCCCTGGTGGGTGCAGAGAGAAGCTTGAAAACGTGGCTCGAATGTGCTGCCCAGACTCAGAAACCAGGCGGCCCATAAAGAGTACCCCGAAATGGAAACTGGAGCAGGATTTGAGCGGGTGCGCACAATAGCACGGCACTCTCCTCCTTCCTGTCCAGGCCCCCTCCCATAACCATGCTACTGAGTCTCTTCCCCTCTTCCTTCCCAACCCCACCAAGATCTGCTCCTCACCAGGCCCCTTCCCTCGCTGTATTTCCCAAGCCCAGAGTCACTTCTCCGTCTTTGCATCTTCCTTGCTCCCCATCACTTCGGCCTTCCTCCCCACCCCCCTTCTTCCCCCGCCCAGCGAGTCCCCCCCCGCCTGTCGCCCCACACACGACCAGAAGACCCCCACCCCCTGGGCCCGTCCTTACTGGTCTCCCAGATAGAGTCCTGGCCAGACCTCGTCGGCATGGTTACAGGCCGTCTTTCCCGTGTACAGCAGCCTCTCCAGCTCGAAGATGCTGAGGATGGAGGGGCTGCTGGCGTCTTCATGAGCCCTCCGGCTGGGTGACCTGGAGCTGCTTCTGGAGAACCTGGACATGAACGCCATTGGAGCTGCCGAGACGCACGACGCATCCCTGTGTGGCCCGGGACGACAAGGCTGCTGCTGCCGCCACTCACGGCCCCGTCCTGTAAGGAGTGGAGAAAACCAGGCGGTGTTAGCACGGGCGTATTGCCCAGCCGTGAAGAGCTCAGACAGACGGACAGATAGACACATTGGGCCCTGAAATGGGGGTGAGGTGAGGAGCTCACACACACACACATATACACACACACATTGGGCCCCTGGAACACACACGCAGACATTGGGCCCCTGGGACGGGGGTGAGGTGATGAGCTCATGCACACACACATACACACACACACACACACACATTGGGCTCCTGCAACACACACAGACACACACACACACATTGGGCCCCTGGAACACACACACAGACCCACATGGACATTGGGCCCCTGGAATGGGGGTGAGGTGATGAGCTCATGCGCATGTGCGTGCACACACACACACACACACACGTACGTTGGGCCTCTGGAACATACACACACAGTCACACACACGTTGGGCCCCTGGGATGAGGGTGAAGTGATGAGCTCACACACACACACACACACACACACACACACACACACACACACACACACGTTGGGCCCCTGGAACACACACGCAGACATTGGGCCCCTGGGACGGGGGTGAGGTGATGAGCTCATGCACACACACACACACACACACACACACACACATTGGGCTCCTGCAACACACACAGATACACACACACACAGACAAACACACACGTTGGGTCCCTGGGATGGGGGTGAGGTGAGGAGCTCACACACACACACACACACACACACACACACAGGTTGGGCCCCTGGAACACACACACAGACATTGGGCCCCTGGGACGGGGGTGAGGTGATGAGCTCATGGGCGTGCACGTGCACACACACAAACACACACACACACGCACACACACACGTTGGGCTCCTGGAACACACACACAGACAAACACACAGTCACACACACGTTGGGCCCCTGGGACGGGGGTGAGGTGATGAGCTCACACACACACACACACACACACACACACTCGTGGGGCCCCTGGAACAGCGGTGAGTGGGTCGTGCATCAGAACTAGGGGTGTCCAGTTCTGGTTAATTGGTTAACCCATTAAATGGTGGGTTAACCTAATGTTTAACCGGTTAAGCAACTAAAGCAGGATCCGGGATGTCGCTCCAGCCGTCCCCAGCCTGCGGGCCTCCCACCCCCAGCTCCCAGTCCCCACACGAGGCTGTCGCCAACTTCCATCTCTCAGCCCCCCGCCAAAGCAGCTCCTGTCTGCTGCGGCAGGCCTCCTGCCCACAGCAGGTGGGGGCCGCTCCCGCCCCACAGGTTACCGGTTAACTGGCTACATGGTTAACCTTTCACGCCCCTAATCCGAAGCCTCCTAAGAGTTTCACAGCAGCCCAGCCGATCCTCCTCTGTGAACGAGCCGCAGGCGGGTCCCCGGTGTCAGGATGGAGGCAGTGCATCCGATACAGCCCTCCTGCAAAGTGGGGGCGTTTGGGGAGAGCTGGCCAGAGTCAGGGCTCTGTGAGCCCAGCCCCGGAGGAAGTGGAGGCACCAAAGCCCACGGGTGCCCCCCTCCTTTTGCAGCGAAGGGGCAACGTTCCAGCTCTGCTCTGCGGGGTCCGGGCCGCGCTGGCAGGAGCAGACTCCCCCGGGTTTTCTATTTCGGGAGCTGCCCAGCTGCTGCCGGAACCGGCCAGCGGGCATGGGCTGCCCGTCACGATGCCCGCTGGCGAGCCGGCGGTGCCAGCTTGTGACGGGAGGAGCTGGCAGGCCGGGAGGACCGGGCAGGGTGCCAGGCTGGAAGGAGAAGCAGGTGGAGGGTTTCGTACGGTGTCACGTGGGGCCCCAGCCTCTCGCGTACCAGCAAACAGCCGCATGGGGGAGGGGAGCTGTTTTCGCTGCTCTTGGGACAGCAGCCTCCGGGCGCCTTTGAAAAGCGGGAGGCTGCTCTAAGGGGGGAGGCCTTAATTGTGGGGCACGAGAGTTTTATTTCAAAGCGATAGAGGCCGGACTCCAGGCCTGTCAGCTAGTCACTAGACGGGGCTGCTCCTTCCTCCTCGGGGGGCGGGGAGGGGGGGGAGGCGGGTGCAGCACTCCCAGGTTTTGCACCTGGCCTCCTTGCATCCAGGGGCCGGTCCTAGTGCTGACCTACCACCAGCCCTGGGTAACGGCCTCCAGCGGCCCCTCCAGGCTCCCTGCCACCCCCGGGGGTCCTACCACCTGCCGTCTCTATGGAGTCTGCAGTCTGCAGTCCCTTGGGTCCAGTCCACCTGCCTTGGAGGCTCTGCTGGTCCCTGGGGGTCCCACCCCTGGCCCAAGGCTCTGCTCCTGGCCTTGGCCCCTGGGGGTCCCACCCCCGGCCCAAGGCTCTGCTCCTGGCCTTGGCTCCTGGGGGTCCCACCCCCGGCCTCCAGCTGTGGCAAAGGTTCCCAGCTCGCCTGGATCAGACAGAGCAGATGCCGTTTGCAGCAATAGCGTTGGGTCTGTCCAGTTCGGGAGAGTAGGCAACCCAATGGGCGACCCCAGCCCGGGGCGGTGAGGTGAACAGGGTATAAGGGGGGGGGATATCTCGGCACCCCCACCTGAGTTCTAGTTCCAGCACCACTTAGCCTCCCAGGACATCCCCACCCAGGTGGGGGACGGACCCAGCCTCGAACAAGCTCAGCCCTGGGAACCTTTTTCTCCTTTTCCACCTTCCTCCTCCGTGCAGCCAGCCGAGCGCTGCTGCCGCTGCTGCCACAGACGAGTGGCCTGGAGCTGCCTCCGAGGATCCGGGCACCCGTCCAACGTGTCACATCTCGGCTCTGTTCCCCTCAGCGGCGCCACACTCGCCAACTGGCTGCAAAGGCTCCCGGGGGGGGGGGCGGGGGGGGAAGGGAGGGAATTCCGAGTCGCTGGCCGGCTCGGCCCGTCCGTTCGGTCGCTCTGGCGCCCGGCCCTTGGCAGTGGACAGCAGCCGGGGACGTCCAGCCCCTAGACGCCTACCGGATTGCGCACAGAAGATGGAAACAGCGTGAGGGCCCCGCGGAATTCGGGAGGGATCTAGAGGGACCCGCTAGCTGCGTCCCTGCCTACTGATCTCGCAGCAGGGTTTTCTGGAGGCTGCTTTGGAGATGGTTGTGCAGGGCATGGAACAGACTAGTCTGGAGCCAGGGGTTCCCGTCAGCCCTGTGTAGCTGCCCCAGAGAGTAATAGGAGCAGCATATACCATGGTCCCACCTGCCCTGTGTCTCCTGCACTTGGCTGATTGTTTGATCTGCTGGGTTGGGGAATAACATAGGAATGGCCAGACTGGGTCAGACCAAAGGCCCATCCAGCCCAGTGTCCCGTCTGCCGACAGTGGCCAATGCCAGGTGCCCCACAGGGAGTGAACAGAACAGGGAATCATTATGTGATCCACCCCCTGTCATCCATTTCCAGACAAACAGAGTCTAGGGACACCATCCCCACCCATCCTGGCTAATAAATATTGATGGATGTTACCTCCATGAATGTATCTAGTTCTTTTTTTAACCTTGTTAAAGTCCTGGTCTTTACAACATCCTCTGGCAAGGAGTTCCACAGGTTGACTGTGTCCTGAGTGAAGAAAAACTTCCTTTGGTTTGTTTTAAACCTGCTACCTATTGATTCCATTTGGTGACCCCTAGTTCTTATCTTATGGGAGCAAGCAAATAACTTTTCCCTATTCACTTTCTTCATACTTGTCAATATTTTATCAACCTCTATCATATCCCCATGTAGTCTCCTCTTTTCTAAGCTGAAAAGTCCCCATCTTTTTAATCTCTCTTCATATGGCAGCTGTTCCAAACCCTTAATCCTTTGTGTTACCCTTTTCCAACGCCAGGAGATCAATGCCAATAAATACCCAGTAAGCCTGAGGACAGCACTCTACTGCTAGGTACAGCTGGGGCTCCAGCTGTCAGCCCCAGGCGGCTGCCCGGGTACAGCTGGGGCTCCCGCCATCAGCCCCAGGCGGCTGCCCGGGTACAGCCGGGGCTCCCGCCATCAGCCCCAGGTGGCTGCTTCCCTGCAAACTTGGGAAATGGAAAAGGGGATCCCACTTCACCCTCTCCAGGCCTGAAGGGAGGAGTGTGGGGGTCTGAGCAGATGAGGTGAGCACTGGGCGGGGGGGTGAACTGAAGGTGGCGAGGGTCTATGGGGTGGGGGGCTGAACTGATGGAGGGGGTGATGGTGAGGGCTGGGGACTAAACAGAGGGGGGCTGAAGTAAGTGGGGACAGAACTAATGGGGGACAGGGTTAACTTCTGGCCAGGAGACGGCCATATTCAGGAGCCAAGGGCTCTGTAGCAGGGGCCAAAATTACCTTATTCGGCACACGTGGAAGAGTGGGGGACACGCCTGGTCACATACGCACCCCTGGGGATGGCCAGGGGAGTTCAAGCATCAAGAGTCTGACTGACCCCCCCACTCGAATGTTGTTTTAATGTAGCATGTTTTGGGGGCCATGAGTTTTGGGAGGGAGGGGGGGCGGGCGACTCCTGACTTTTAATCTCTGGAAGGTGACGCGACCATACCTGTGCTGCTGCCTTTTCACGGCTGGTTTTAGCTGCATTGGTTGGATGAAAGCGAGTCAGGGTATTTCCCGCCTGAGCTGCAAACCCACCTTCGACTGCAGGGCAGACAGCCCTGAGCATTGGTGGGACAGGCCCGTATAAGGCTCTAGGCCTCGTCTCCTGCCCCCAGCCCTCCCGCCAATGTGCAAGGGGCGGTAGCAGGTAAATATCACCAATTGCTACCTGAGATAGGGGATCTCAAAGCAGACGCCCCCAAACACCATTGTGGCCAGTGCATGTGGCGATTCTTGCTCCCAGATACCTGGCTGCCTCCGCCGCCCCTGACCCCCCCATGCTGCGCTTGGAGGGAGGAGGGAGACAAATAGACAGACACATCCTGCCTACACACACGGCTTCTCTGCACAGCCACAGGCTCACTGAGGACAGGCTGCCCACCCCCACACGCTCAGAAGGAGACAGAAAGACAGGCAGACAGACGGCAAGCAGGCGGGAGACACCCTCCCCGCCCCCACCGTTACTCTACCTTTGTGCAGGCTGCGATTTCTCTGCTCAGGGGGAGTTTTCTAGCCCGATCCGGTCGGCCATGTCTTCCTGCTGCTGCAGCTCTTGCTGCTGCCGCCGCGGCTGCTGGAGAAAGGCTGATGTATGAACATCTATTTTAAGCCATGACATGTCCAGAGGCAGGTTTGTTTGTATCATGTGTGTGTGTGGGGCGGGGGGAGTTGGAAAGGGAGAGAGAGAAAGCAGAGGGAGAGTGGTGCAAACCCTGCATGCAAACGCACATATGAATATGCATGCACACGCTCACATAATCACACATATAAACACCCCCCCCCACACAGCCACGAGAATGTGCACATCCAAAAACTCACATCCAAACCCACACAAGTTCTTCTCCATCCCCCCTGCCCCGATACACAGCTAGCTACAGGAAATAAAGAAGGCAAGGTGGTTTATTCTACTGATGGAAAGCTCTATATGAGGGCACCTCTACACAGCAGGGCTAAAGTGGAATTAAGCTACATAACTTCAGCTATGTCAATTGTGTAGCTGCAGTTGAAATAGCTTAACTCGGCTTTTGGCGCTGTCTGCACAGCAGGAAGTCGAAGGAAGGGCACTCTTCCTCTGAGTCTACACTACTCTTCTTTTTCGGAAAAAGGTACGTAGATTGCGCTCTGCAATTTGCGTACCTTTTTCTGATTCTTTTTCCAGAACAGGCGTTTCCAGAATTTGGCCCATCTACTCTGGGCCAAATTTCGGAAAAACCTCCTCTTTCGGAAGAGCCCTTCTTCCTTGTGAAAAACATTTCGGAAGAGCAGACGCATTCCCTGGACGCGGGGGAGTTTTCCGGGATACCCCTCCGGTATCCCGGAAAAACTCCGTAGCATAGCTGTAGCCTGACTTCCCTTACTCTTCGTGAAATGAAGGCTACAGGAGTCAGAGTAAGAAGCCCTCCAGCTCGCCATTATTTCGACATTTCGGCTTGTAGTGTAGACGCGCTCTGTGTTATTCCGAAATAACGCTGCTGCGTTGACGTACCCTGAGAGCTAGCCAGGAGTATGAATACTAATAATGACTGGGAAGAGAGTCGTAGAGTTTAAGACCAGAAGGGAGCGCCAGATCATCCAGTTTGAGCTCCTCTCACAGGACACCAACACCACCCAGCAGCCACACCCTAAACCCAACACCTGAAAATAAACCCAAGTTTGAGAGCTGCCAGGAGACTAGACTATACACCAGCAGCTTTCAATTTTTTTTCCCCTGAGACAGTTGAAGACAATTGTTGATGCTGCGACCCAACATTATTTGACGGGAGTTTGGGCTCCGGGGTGGGGGGGAGGATGGGCGCTTTGGGGTTCAGAGGGGGCTCCGACTATGAGGGGGGGCATGGCTGGGGCAGGAGGGGCTTACCTCGAGCGGCTCCCAGTCAGCGGTGCAGCACGGGCACCGGTGACCCTGCGGCACCCCAGAAGCAGCCAGCAGCCGGTTCCCAGCCAATGGGAGTGTGGAGCTAGTGCTTGGGGCAGGGGCAGGGCATGGAGCCCTGTGTGCTCCCTCCCCACCTAGGAGCCAGGCCTGCTGCCGGCTGCGTCTGGGGCACAGCACAGTCTGCGGTGCCAGGACAGGCCGGGAGCTGCCTTAGCAGCTCACTGGATCCCCCTGCAGCAAGGAGACCCTGCACCTGACATCCCCACCACCCAGGGCTAGGCTGCGACCTGCCTCAGGTGCCAAAATGTTGTGGGCCGGCCCTGTTTAGGTTGGACATGAGGAAAAGCTTCCTACCTGTCAGGATGGTGAAGCACTGGAATAAATTGCCCAGGGAGGTTGTGGAATCTCGACCATTGGAGATTTTAAAGAGCAGGTTAGACAAACACCAGGTCTAGACGGTGCTTGGTCCTGCCGTGAGGACCCTCAAGGTCCCTTCCAGTTCTACGATTCTGTGATAGAGACTGAATTCCCCACTGGTACCTGGAAGTGTCACGACAGAGAAACATTGGCCAGGAGGTGTAGGGGAAAGGTTGCCCTATGCAGTATTTTTGTTATGTTTATAAGAAGCACATGGGATCTTTTTCAGGGGAAAAGGCAATATGCTGTGTGTATTAAAAATACAGTCTGAGACGCAGCATATGCATCTACACACACACACACACACACACACACACACACACACGTCCTGCAGATGATTTATTGTGACCAGTCTGTCGTGGCTCAAGTCAATCTTATTGGCCAAGTCAGACTGAGCATGGGGTCTTTTGATCGCGATTTGAGGCTCCTCTGAGCCTTGGCTTGCAGGACCCAACCCAGAGTCTTATGGCAAAAGCCCCCCACTTCATACATGCACATTCCCATGGGAGTCTCTGGGATTTGCAGTGTCCTGCTGCAAACATTCCTCCATGGATGGTGATCCCAGGGTTTACCACAGTTATTCTTTGACGGCGATTGTCAGTCTTCCCATCAGTATCTCTTGGTTGTGTCTCAGTCTTGCAGGGGGTGGGGTCTTCCTGTCACCAGAGCTCATCTATTCCGCTAATTTAATTCAGCCTCGGGCAGCATGGATGTTTCCTGGTTATCTTCAAGGTCCCCACAGCTTCTGGACCATCTGGGCATTGGTTGTGGCTTCCACACACACACCTCCTCTACTCACACCACACAATTTTGCAGAGCATTTCAGAGAAGGCAATCATAGTTACTAGAAGACACAACTCAGTTTGCAACGCAGGACACTGTCTAATCAGGTGAAACTAGGCCTATGTTTAGGCTATGGGGTTTTTTTTAAAAAGGATCTTTCGAACGTGAAAGTAGCCTGGACGTGGTTTTTTCAGAAAAAAAACCCTTTTTCAAAAAAACCGCTCTTCCTTAAAAAATGAGGTTTTCACGGTTTTTTCGAAAAAGGGTTTTTTCCCCAAAAAACGGCATCCAGACTACTTTCACTTTCGAAAGATCCTCTTTTGAAAGTGAGATCAGAAGAAGATATGAAAACTCCCACTGAATTTGCATATCCTCTCAGAAAAGAACGTAGTTTAGACATACCCAGGGTGAAATAGAAGCCTACAGATAAGCAAGTCATTACACATCACACTTATATTTTTATACCAAATCTAAAATGCTACATTTTGGCTACACCTTTCATGTGGATAAATGAAAGCCTTTGCTTTCCTGGGCCACTGGTCAAGGACTGTTCATCAGCTCACAATTTACATTGAAAAAAATGCTACAAATACCTATCACTCCAGTGTAAATCTGAATAAAAAGAAGTCTTTGGGAAATAAAATTAGGTAGATAAATGTTTTGGTTTAGTGCTGCCTGTAGGGCACTTTCTGGTCATTTAACTGGAGGATTTTCGTTCTGGATGTTTTTACTGCAATAATAATAATGGAGATGCTTTGAAAAGTAGCCAGACTCGGCAGCGGAGCCAACAACTGCCTTTCACATAATGAAATCTCAGGCACTTTGAAATGCCTGGGCAGCCACATGGAGCAAAAATGTCAACAAGCCATCTCCCAATTAAGTTAAGGGAAGTCTCTCGGATATGACGAACGGAGCGATAGGCACAAGCTGTCCCTCCCCCACTAACGCTTCTCCCTGCGCATTGGAAGTGAAGCAGAAAGCGACCGGCTCCCTCTTTCTTGGGTGGGGTTTTGACTTGCCGAGTGGCCCAGGGCATTTTGTATGAAGCTCGCCTCTTTCAAAGAGAAGGGGCGGCTCTGAGCAGAGGAATTGGTCTGCAGGCTCAGAGGAAATGTGGGTGCAGTTTGGGTCCTGTATGCAGGACTGGGCGTTTGATTGACCCCAGCTGAGGATCTGGCCTTGCCAGCCCCTTCGCAAGCCTTACGGGATAGGAGTTACAAACACTCCTTAATGCCCCCATCTTGACACAAGATGGACTCCACAGAGTCCAGCTGTCACAGAAGCCAGTTTCACCTTGTTAAGACAACACTCAGCCCCAATGGCATGTTAGTTCTCGGCTGATGTAATTCTGCCAACATCGACACAAGCAACGCCAGGGCTGAACAGGTATAGGCTGAACCTCTCTAGTCCGGCTCTCTCTGGTCCGGCAACCTCCATGGTCCAGCATGATTTGAGTTAGCCATATGTCCATTGATCAAGGGTGTGGCCAAGTTTCCTGCGGTCCCCAAAAGTTTGTTTACAGCCACCAGTCCTGTTCTGTGCTGTTATTTAGCTCTAATTTACCCCAAAATGTCTTCTAAGAGCCCACTAAGCGGTAGAAGTGTTGGTGATGCTGATAGATAATAGTGACCTCCCGTGGTTTGACAAATTCTCTGGCTTGGCACCGATCAGGTCCCAAGGGTGCTGGACTAGAGAAATTCCACCTGTATACGGTATCTATGTTCCTCCGCCTTCCCAGAGAAGAGAAGTGAGAGAGGAACCCCTGGCCTACTCAATGCTAATTAAGTGTGTGCCAAGAATCCAGTGTGAACTGGCAGGATAGCTTGGGTTATTGTGGACAATGTAAAAGAGAGAGAGAGAAAGGGAAGAATTCAGCCCTGCCTGTGGTCCCTGTGCAAGAGGAACAGCAGCCAAAAAGGGTGGCAAAGCAGCCCTGTGATATCCCGTGGAGAATATCACCAGGTAGGGGTCGGGCATAGTTGACTCTATACCCCCTGGACTGCGAGAGCTCCTGGTGCAGAGGGTATGCCAGTAGCATGCTGGGGGAGAGTTGCAGGAGTGAGAAGAGATGGTCAGCAGTGTTCCCTGGAAGCTGAGAGCTTGGGTGACCATCCAGGCGAGATTCAAATGCCACCCAGTTGATTAGCAGAGCGCCCACAGTTAGCAGCATGTGTTTATCGTGGTGGTGCACATCTACACATGCCTCGGTGCACATAACCAAATTTATTCCACACACGGATGGAAAAAAAAATAGAGTCTTAGCTATTTGCAGGTACCCCCCATGCCCGGAGGGGCTTTTGAAGTCAGGGCACGAGGGCTGCTTCATTCTGTTCTAGAGGCCAAATTAGCCCCCAGCAGCCCCACAACAGGCAAGGTGCATGCGACCCCCAGCACACCCTCCCTATGGTGGGCTCAGTGCCAGGGCAGGAATGAATCCAGGCGAGGGAGACAGCACTGCACAGAGCCTGCAAGAGAGACAAAGGAAACGGGCCCCTTGGTGGCGGAGTTCACGGATGCAACCACTGGGGGATGCTCTTGTTATACATAAATCACCTTCAGGCGCATTGTCTGGACTGCAGCGAAACACAGAGAGTGGAGCAGGAGGGAATAAGCCTCAGACGTTTCAGAACCGCTGCTTCCCAGCTTTGGATTCCAGATGCACGCAGATTTGCTGCGGCCCTCTCGGCCCTCTTTTAAAGATCAGAGATCAATCACCGGGGATTTATGCGCTGAGCATGGCACATCCAACAGCCACCTGGAAAGTGCGGGAGCCAGAAGTTTATTATATTCGCTCATAAACAAGAGAGAATTTACATGTTTCCGTGATCAGCTGCCATCCAATAGATGGATCACAGAAGGAAGCTGGCAGAAAGCGAGATTGTAGCGGAGAAGGCACACATGGCTGCAGTGCAGCAGGGTGAGGTTCAACGCACTGCGTAAGAACAGCCCTACTGGACCAGAACTCTAGTCCATCTCGTTTAGTGTCCATCAGAGGTTTGGGGACACTCAGAGCCTGGGATTGCATTCCTGGCCTTCTTGGCTAAATGCCATTGATGGACCTGTCCTCCATGAACTGAACTAATTCTTTTATATTTTTGGTCTTCACAACATCCCTTGGCAAGGAGTTCCACAGGTTAACTGTGCATAATGCCAGCAAGCAGAACCAAACCTGGGACCTCTAGGGTGCGTCTATGCTGCATTGTTATTTTGAGATAACTAGCATTATGAACTGGATGGCTCATTCAGAAATCTGTAAACCTCACTCTATGAGGAATAACGCCTATTCTGAAATAGCTATTTTGAAATAAGGCACGTGTAGACGTCCCACTGGTGCTATTTTGAAATAGCCCCTCCTCAGAGCCATTCTACATTATTCCTCCCCAGTGCCTCCTGGGGCTCTAAATCGAGATAGCACGTCTACATTAGGGAAGCCTGCTTTGTACTAATTTTGAGGTTTCCCTGCAGTGTAGACATGCTATTTCGAAATAAGCTATTTCGGAATAACTATTCTGGAATAGCTTATTCCAAAATAAGCATGCAGTGTAGACGTAGCCCTAGAGTTTAGTACATGAGCTGGCTCTCAGCCAGGGCTGGTCTCACCATGAGGTGAACTGAGGCAGCCGCCTCAGGTGCCAGACAGTGGGGGGGGGGGAGAGGGGGGGCGGCACCCCTAGGACCCAGAGTGTAGAAAATTGTGTCTGCTGCTGGTGCAGATGTAGGTAGCCAGGAGCAACCTGAGGCTGGCTGCGGCAGCTGGCACCCCAGGTGGAAGGCGTGATTGGCGCCCCCGCCTGCATGGCCGTCAATGGCCGTGACGTAATCACGGGGCGCCTGGGCCGGCGGTGCCCTAGGCAACTGCCTAGTTTGCCTAGGCTCACGGGCCGCCCCTATAGGCAGCAGAGCAGTACCGTAAGAGGAGTAGAACAGGAAGGAGGCAGAACTGAGACCTGTCAAAGTTTTGGCCCAAGCGAAGGGGCACGGGGGCGTCATGTGAGCGCCCCGCCTCAGGTGCCAAAATGTTGTGGGCCGGCCCTGCTTTCAGCTGAGGTTGTCGAGGAAACTCATTCGCTCGCTCTCTCTCTGTATGGGCGTGTCTAGACTACACGGCTCTGTCGACGGAGCCACGGAAAGTAGTTTACCCGACATAGTCAATGAAGCGGGGATTTAAATAATCGCCGCTTCATTAAAATAAAAATGGCCGCCGCGCTGTGCCGACGATCAGCTGATCCGGCACAGCGTGGCAATCTAGACGCGGATCGGTCGACAAGGGAAGCCTTTGTCGACCGCTCCCTTATGCCTCGTGATTATTTAAATCCCCGCTTCATTGACTATGTCAGGTAAACTAGTTTACATGACTCCATCCACGGAGCCATGTAGTCTAGACATACCCTATATGTCTACACTACCTGGTTATTTCTAAATAATTATTTTGAAATAATAACTCCCGAAATAACTATTTCGAAAGAAGCTCATTCCTCTTCACAAGCAGGAGTTATCATCTCGAAATAACAAGCCCATTCTTTGGAAATAACAGGCACGGCCGTGTGGGCGCTCGCCTTGTTATTTTGAAAAAAAACTCCCCAGTGTAGACATGCTCTAAGTCAGGGGTCTCCAGCCTTTTTAACCACAAGATCACTTTTTGAATGTAATGCAGTCTATGATCTCTCTCAAACCCAAATACCCTGCCCTGCCTCCTTCGTGCCCCTTCTTCGCGGCCCTGACGCTGCTCACTCTGTCCTCCCTCCCTCCCCTCTCCTCCGTCCCTTTCACCAGGCAGGGGCAGAGGGTTGGGGCAGAAGCTTTGGTCTTGGATTAAGGGATTTGGAGAGGGGGGCTCTGAGCTGAGCCTGGGGCAGGCAGTTGGGGTGCCAGAAGGGGCTCAGGGAACAGGCTCTGGGAGGGAGTTTAGGTCCAGGGGGCTCAGGGCTAGGAAAGAGGTTTGGGGTGCAGGAGAGGGTTCATGACTGGGGCAGGGGTTCGGAGCTGGCTCCAGCTGGATGTGGCTTACCTCAGGTGGAGCCTGGTTGGTGGTACAATGGGGCTGAGACAGGCTCACCGCTGCCCTGGCCCTGCACTGTTCTCCAAAGCAGCCAGCAAACCCCCTCCATCCCAAGCCCTGTTGTGCACCCCCCTGCCGCCGCTGTTCTGTGGAGATAGGATACAGGGTGGGAGGGGGGCACCCTGACATCAGCACCCTGCTTCGCCCTTCCCTGCTCTGCAAATCAAGCAGGAGGCTCCTGGGGGCGGGGGGCAGCTCCAAGGCAAAGGGCAGGAGATGAGCAGCAGCGGGGGGGCAGGGCAGTTGACGTGCCGGCACTTGACAGCTTCTTGGCCAAACCAGTCAGGATCCCCTGTCAGAGGCCCCAAGATCAACCGGTCTCAGTGGCCTCGGTGCCTCTAGATGGGGCAGTGCACCACACCCAGAAGGTGTGTGGGTTACATGTGCCTTGGGTGAAGAAGCACATCTTTATGTTTGTTTAAACCTGCTGACTGTTCATTTCACGAATTTAAGCCGACATCTGGTTCTTGTATTACACGAAGGGGTAAATACCATTTCCTCATCCACTTTCTCCATATCGTTCACGGTTTGATAGACTTCTGTCATATCCCTGCTAGTCTTCTCTTGCCTAAGGTGAACCTTCTCCGTTTTTAAAATCTTTCACTCCCTTTTCTTTTATACCTGGCGTTGACCACTGTGGGCAGACGGGGCACTGGGCTAGACAGACCTTTGGGCCGTGAGGTCTGTTCCTGTTCTTCTCATCCAGCTTCTTTGTAGGACCTGTAGCCAGACAGAAACATGCCCCCCCCCCCCGACATCCTTGGGAGAGAGAATCCTTGAGAGCGAAACTCTGTCTTCAAAGGCTCCAGGGCCTCCAGAGGTGCTGAAATAACAATGGCCCTGGATGCTAGACAGGAACCAGATAACAGCGGCAATTGGGCCAGCAGGTGATTGGGGCCTCAAGCTGCCCTTGGCTGGTACCAGTATTGATACGTCTACACACTGTCCCGGAAGAGGAATCTGCCACCCCATCAGAAAGAATGTCCGGCCCTAATGATTTAGTTACCTCCACCTCACAGGTGCAAATTAAGCTTTAGACCCCCTGATGGAATGGGTGTCACAAAGACGTTCCAACTTAATTGGCATTTTAATGACAAGAGAAGCTTTTATGTGACCACAGGGGTATAAAGTGGGGCCCTGTGCCCCACTCTAATTGGAGATCCACCCATATACCTGCTGGTCAGGTGGTCTTGGACCCCCGAGACTTTAGGGACGCCTTCGTCTCATATCGACTGCTTCCCATTGGGATTGAGAGAAACCCTGGCTTCGCCAGAGTAAGGATCGCAGGGGTGAGAATATACCTGCTAGGTGTCTGTTTGTGCGCATTCAGTAAGAGCTCAGGGAACCAGAAGGGTTCCATGGTGCCTTTAAGTGGCTGTTATTGTATTGTCTTTGTAGTGACTGTGTTATCTGTAACACAGCAGTAACATTTAACAGCTAAGCTCGCCTTGTAACAATAAAATAGTAACTGTTTAAGCTTTTAACCTGACTCCTCCTGTTGTTGTAACGGAACCAAACACAATCAAAAAGAACCACAGCCGGTCAGGGGTAAACGCAGTAAGAGCTGAGCGTTGAGTCGTGCCGCCTCCATGGGGCAGACTCTTGGGGCACCCATCAGCCTCCCTGGCTGCCCGCTGCGAAGGGACTTTGTCCTAGCAGTCAAAGTCTCGATGTAACGAGCTCTCTCTGCACCACCTTGGGGCACCCATCAGCCTCCCTGGCTGCCCGCTGGGAAGGGACTTTGTCCTAGCAGTTAAAGACTCGGGTGTGATAGGGTTCACAGACCACTCATTACCCCAGCCACTGGCTAACAGGACCCCAAGGGGGGCGGGGAACGATCATCCCTCTTTTCACATCACGTGGCTTAGTACCAGCGGGGCAATGTTTCTTCCGGCGAAAGGTACAGAGGAACCAGGCCCGTGCTCAAAGGAGCAGTTTGTTAGTTGCAGAGAGGGGCTGTCGCTCACGAGGAACATTGTTGTGTCTTTATTGTCGAGATGTAGGTCACCCACAAGCCTGGTTTTCCCTGGGCCTGTGTCTGGGTGAGGGAACATGGAAGAGACATGACTGCCGGATGCAGTGGTTGTTTGCCATGGAGCAGAGCAAGTGCACCGAGCGACCACTTAATACCCTGTTGGCAGGCTCGTGTGTCTGCGGCTTCCCCTGCAAAGACTCCTGTAAACATCAGCTGCATCTTAGTGGCGAATCTGACCCCGCGAGGGAGCCTGCAGCACCCGGCGGCTTCTGTTGAGCCATTGGAAGCGTGTAGCGAAGGAAGGTGGCAGAGGGTATTCTGGGAGGCCAAGCGAGCATGGTTTGCAGTGCCTCTGGGACGCAATCAGCGGGATGTTGCATTTACCACCTTCTACCTGGTTTCAGAGTTCCCAGGGCAGCTGGGCAAATGCCCACGGAGACGCAGGAGAGAGACGCGGTCAGGCAGGAGGCGTGTAGAGGTCTGAGAGGGGAGCATGGCAGAGGAGCTGGATTCCCTGCAGAATTGTGAGGCCCAGAGAGGGAAAGTGTCTATGGGGCTCTGCGTGAGCCGCCGCGCCAGGAGTTCATTGGATGGAAAAGAAGGGCAGCCCAATAAGGAAGGCAGCTGGGAAGTCTGGGTTGCGTTTGAGCTCTGCCACTGACTCACTATGTGGCCTGCATCAAGTCACTTCACCACCCGGTGCCTCAGTTTCCCCTATGAAATAGGATGGCAATACAGCTTTGATTTCTCGTCTCTATAGACGTAAGCTCTTTGGGGAGGTGAATCGTCACTTCCCCCACACAATGGGGACCCATTATTGGATAGGGAGTGTCTTCTAATACAAATATGAATGATGAGCTGGCAAATCACATTCATTTCCCATCTGCCAAATAGGGATGTAAAATCCTGTTTAATTAGTTAACCAATTAGACAGGCTGGGGACTGGAACAGATCCTAGCCCATTGCTCTACTGGTTCCTGACCCCATGCAACAGGGTTTCCATCATCGTAACAACTCAGCGCAACAGCCTTGAACGCTTTTACCCTCACAACCCCCCTGCCCGCTGGGGAGGAGCAGTTACCTTGGTTGTAGAGACGCTACCCACGGTCACACTGGAAATCTGTAGCCAAGCAGGGCTGTTTGGCCCCTATTCTCCTAACCCTGGCTAACACCCTAACCAGTCCACCGTTCTTCCTCTCCCGGCCTGCCTCACTTCAGGAACGTTTGCAAAGCGTGGCGTGTGCCTGAGCTGGAAAGAGTTGGGGAAAGGAAAAGGTTTGTGTATTTATTATCAGAGAGACTAGGAGCTCCATTGTGCGAGACACTGTGCCAGATGGCTCTGACAAAAATACCGGACACACGATCTCAGATGGGGGGGGGGGAAACCAGCTGCAGGGGGAGCAGGGCTGGCTGGGAGGAGGTCAGGGGGGGGATCAGGGCTGGCCAGGGGAGATCAGTGGGGAACTGGCCAGCGGGGAGCAGGGCTGGTGGGGAGAGCCTGGGGAGGGGGGGAGACCAGCTGGTGGGGAGCAGGCCTGGCCTGGAGGAGGTTGGGGGGAGCAGGGCTGGCCGGGGGGGAATTGGCCAGCGGGAAGCGGGGCTGGCCAGGAGGGGGTCGGAGGGAGTGGGGCTGGCCGGAGGGGGAGAACGGGGGGAACCGGCCGGTGGGGAGCGGGGCTGGCCTGGGTGCATGCAAATCCCAGGGTGCTGCCCATCCTATGCACGGGCCCTGCCCCCCGCTCCCCACACTGCGTAGTTGCATACTGCCTGGCTGGTAGACACGCTCATGCAGCGTGAGCGTGTCTACCAGCCAGGCAGTACGCAACTACGTACTGACACTCGTGATAATAATAAAACTTATTTAATTAGAAAATACCGGACATTTATATGTCCAGTATTTTCTCAATTTGTTTCCCAGACAGAAAGCTCAAATACTGGACTGTCCAGTTCAAAACCAGACACCTGGCAACTCTACCTGTGCTCTGAGGGGTTGAATTTATTGGGGTCTTTCTCTTTTAGCAGCAGACTGCTAGCAAACTGGCCTGAGCAAGCAAGGTGAACACACTCTGCCTCTCCATCTCTTCAAGATCACCCCAGGGCTGCCCGGGGCTCTGGCGGCAATTCGAAGGCTGAGGTTGCAGCAGAGTTGGTGGTCCAGAACTCCAGGCCCTGGGGCAACTGCCCCTTTGGCCCCCATCAAGGGTGGAGGGTTGGGGGAGGGAGGCTTGTTTAGCAACATAGGGGCCAATCAGTGGTCCCAGCTGGGTCGAATGAGGCGTAATTACAAAAACTGATCCCAGCTGTGGGGAGGAAGCAGCGTGCTCTCGGCTTAAATGGAGCTGGGTCCGCAGCAGCTGGAGGATGACTCTGGAAGTGTCTCTCTTGGAAATGCCTGAGAGTTGCCCCTCTCTGCTCAGCTAGGTAAAGGTTCCTGGGGGTGAGTCCTGAGCGAGAGCCTGCGGTAGGGGCGGGGAGCTTTCTTTGGGTTGGGAGCCATTCACCCACAGAAAAATCTGTTGGAGGACTGCACAGAATTAAGAAGCAACCCCTTGCCCCCCCCCCCAAAAAAAACCTGAACCCCCACACTGATGTGCTCCCTGACTGAGAAGCAGACACTCCCCATGTTCCTCTTGCACACCGGTGCCTGGGGGGCCCGAGCTAGTAGATTTCTGTGGGCTTGGCTCTCGGGTGGGGCCAAAAATGAGGGGTTCAGCGTGTGGGTGGAGGCAGCTGGGAAGCAGGCTTGAGGTGCAGAGTCAGGGTGGGAGGGAGGGAGGGTGCAGGAGCAGCGGGGGGGTGCAGAGTCTGGGTGGGAGGGAGGGAGGGTGCAGGAGCAGCGGGGGGGGGTGCAGAGTCTGGGTGGGAGGGAGGGAGGGTGCAGGAGCAGCAGGGGGGGCGCAGAGTCTGGGTGGGAGGGAGGGAGGGTGCAGGAGCAGCGGGGGGGGTGCAGAGTCTGGGTGGGAGGGAGGGAGGGTGCAGGAGCAGTGGGGGGGGGGTGCAGAGTCTGGGTGGGAGGGAGGGAGGGTGCAGGAGCAGCGGGGGGGGTGCAGAGTCTGGGTGGGAGGGAGGGAGGGTGCAGGAGCAGCGGGGGGGGTGCAGAGTCTGGGTGGGAGGGAGGGAGGGTGCAGGAGCAGCGGGGGGGGTGCAGAGTCTGGGTGGGAGGGAGTGAGGGAGGGTGCAGGAGCAGCGGGGGGGTGCAGGCCTGGGGCTGAGCAGAGTGTGTGGGGGGGTGCTGGTGCTCCAGCCCCATGGGGGAGGCTGCAGGGTTGGAGAGCCAGCACCAGTTCCCTGATGCTGTGGGGAGGCTTGGGGGCTGGATCCAGGCAAGCCGGGGGCTGGATGTGGCCCCCTGGCTGTAGGTTCCCCACCCCGGCCTGAGGGGAAGGCAAATCAGGCCCTGGAGGGGCCAAGGAGCTTCTGTGTGGGAGCTGGAGCCCAGGAGGGTGGAGGGCCTGTTGTTGAGTGGGGAATATTGGAAGGGGGCTGAGCTGTGGTGTAACTTGGCCGGGGGGCTGAGACACTGAAGACCCAGGGAGGAAACCTGTGGCAGAGTCCAGCTGGGTGTGATGGCTGTGGCCAGGGTCCCCTGCAATGCCACGTCCTATGGGAAGCGGTGACCGAGAGGAGAGGGCATGTGGGGTGTTGTCATTTCAGATGAGCTAGGCCGTGCGAAGCAGGCGCTGCCGGGTGGCCTGCCCCTGGCTTGCCCGGCGGCAGAGGGATACAGGCTAGTGATTTGCACAAGGAGAATCCCTTCCCCTGGAGCTGCTGGTGTGGGAGACGTGAGGAAGCAGGATGCCAGGTGGCATTGCTGCTCGTGCCGAGTGCCCCAGTGGTGTGAGTCGCTGCTAAATAAAAGCCATTCTCTGGGGAATAACCAAGGGAGGTTTCCAGGGAATGTATGGGAGCGTGAAGGCTTTTGAAGAGAGAGACTCTGTGCACACGTGCTCCCACTGGGACTTTGGTGTGCAGGTGGCTTCCTCCTGCCAGTGTGAAATGTAGTATGGTCCTGGTGTATGATTTGGGTGGAAAGGCTTCCAGGAAACCTCTGCCTTTCCAGGAGGACTTTGGCACCAGGCACGCCTACCCTCTAAATATCCTCTGTCAACATGGGTGCGTGTCGCATGTTCCTCATGGGTGCATCATGCACGCGTGCAAGGCGTGTGCAATGCCTGCAGGTGTGCTGGTGCATTGATCGTGTAGACAGCATGCAAGTGCTATGCCTGGATGTGTGAACTGTGGCCCTGCACTTGTGTGGTGCACTGCTCAGACATGAGTGTGAAGTATCCGTACGCGATCCACGCACTGCATGTGGCTGTCATGCCTTGGTGAGAGGTGTGTGGAGTGTCACATGTATGTGATGTTGGGCATACGTGTGCAAGCAAATCAGTAGGTGAAGCATTTCTGGTTAAGGAATGGTAGCCAGGGCTTTTAGGCGTCTGAATTCCCTATCCTCTGAGACACTTATTTGCCTTGTTGCTGGGTAGTGAATCTTTAGCCAGCATGCATGGCACTGCACTTAACATCTATGATCAGCATAGCATTAAATCAGTCTGGAAATATTTGCTGCTGGAGAGCCTTGGATAACAGGAAGGGTTGGCATAAGAAAAATAAGAACCTGCTGGAAGATGCACTATTGTTGTTATCCATACTGCTCCAGCTGAGACGTAGGCTTGACTGTGCGAGGTGCTGAGCATTCATCCTGTAAGACAATTTCTGGTCAAAGGCAGTCCTCATCTAAACAGACAAGTGGGGAGAAAAGAAAAGTGACACACCCAGGGCCGTGCAGCAGATCGGTGGCAGAACTGGAACCAGCACGCAGACCTCCCAAATCCTGGTGACTTAGCCACTAGCTCATGCTGCTGTCTCAAATTTGAAGCAGTTTTGTATTTTAGGTTTATCAATCTTCCCTCTAATTTTTTCCATCCATGTGCAGATTTTTTTTGCATCCCTGGGTGGAATAAATTTTTACGTACACTGAGGCATATGCCTCACCAGTAGAAATAAAGTGTGCCAGTGGATGCTCTGTTAATCAGCTGGGTGGCGTCTGCATCATTCCTGAGTTACCGCACAAGTGCAGAGCTTACAGAGAACACGGATCATGCTCTTTCCCTTCCCATGTTTGGGGCAGGGGCTGAAAATTTCATTCCAGGGTATTCCTTAAAAGGAAACAGCAATAAGTGATCATCCTCCTGCAACCCCCTAACAGTCAGGTGCTCTACCAAACTCCCCCACCACGCTGCAGGCACCAGGGAGGAGACAGAAGCACGTCTGCAGTCCAGGATGATGAAATCGCCTCAAAATAAATATCTGCTTCCTTCTAAGAAACATGGTAGATAAAGTCTGGGAAGGAAGGAGAGGCAGGTAACTCGGTCTTTGTCTGCACTGGCACGTTTTGTCACCAAAAACTGCCTTTTGTTGACAAAACAGTGAGAGCATTTACACTGCAATGCAACTTTTGTCAGGAAAAACACCCCTGCAAGAGACTTTTCTTTCCTTTCCCTTTACTGTTGACAAAAAGTCAGTGAGGATTCTGTTTGGTCCAGAGAACTGGCTTCTGCCAGTATCCCACAAGGCCTGCCCTGATGGCTCTGCTCAGTGTTTTGTGATTTCTGCTGCCCTGCAGGCCTGTGCCCCTCCCCTTTCAAAGCACCAGGAAGTGTCTGACAGCTGAGCGAGCTGCTCCGTTTGGGGAACAAACAAAGAGCAAATCATTGGACTGCTCCTGTTCTGCCCGGCTAGGAATGCAGCAGGCAGGCTGCTGCTGCCGGGGGAGGGCTGGAGAGGCTGCTGTGCTGCTTGGACCTTCCTCATCACAGAGAGCTCCCAGAGCTACAAGGGAATCCCAAGCAGTGCAGGGATCAGCTCTGCCTTCCCACCACACTGCCCTGTGGGGTGCTTACCCACAATGCTTTGCTCTCTGTCACCAGGGGAGCTAGCAGTGTGGCCATGAAATGTCGACAATGGGAGGCAGAAAAAACGGTTTGACCACTTTTCACTTTTGGTGACATTTGCATGTCAACGGCACTTGTGTTGCCAAACCTCCCCCTTGTAGAGACAGCCTCAGTCTCTGGTGTTATCAGTCAGAAGGGAAGAGGAATCTTATTTACCTGAACGTATTGATTGGTTGCTGGACGAGCCATCCTGAGTTCTTGTGATGAGATCCGTTTTTTTTTAAAAGAATGGGGTGAAACAGGCACCAAAGGTCTCCCACAAGTCCTTGTGCTACGGCGTTGAAACCCGAACAGCCTGAACACGTTACAGACAGTCAGTCTTCTTAAGCCCTGTCTAGAAGCCGCTCGCTTTGTAGCAAGAACTTGAAGCGTTTACAATGAGTGATCTGGGAATCTGATTTACTCAGGGCTGCTTTCTGCTTGTCGTATGCTGCCTTATTAGTGTCAGTGAAAGTCCGGGATGGATTTGAGTTGCTGGTGCGCAAGAAAGCAAAGGGGCAGGGGGCTGTAAAAGACAGAAAAACAATAATTGCTGGAAACAGTTTTGCAAAACCATGGCAGTTTCCACGAAAGCTGATGCCCAAATTAACGTCAGACTTTAAGGTGTCATAGGACTCCTCATTGGTTTTGGTAAATCAGCCTAACACAGTCACCCCTCTGAATTTTGTCCCAGTAGTATCTAACGCTCCCAGTAAGGGACTGGAATCTCATTATTATTGGAACAGAAAGGTGTGATTTGTATATCTATCTCCTACTATAATAGCTGGGCTATAGCGCTTTGACTTGGGGTTTCAAAACCTGCCATGTGATTTAGGGGCACTGTAATGGGGTGCTTTGGCCCTTGAAAGAAAAGGCAGTGGGTGAGAGAACACAAGTCCAGGCTGCCCTGTGCCAGGAAGTATCTTCTGAGCAAAGATCCTGAGGACTTCGGGATCATAAGAACGTAAGAATGGCCATACGGAGTCAGACCAAAGGTCCATCGAGCCCAGTGTCCTGTCTGCCGACAGTGGCCAATGCCAGATGCCTCAGAGGGAGTGAACAGAACAAGAAATCATCCAGTGAATGGATTTATCATCCATTCCCAGCTTCTGATAAATAGAGGCTAGGGACCATTTAGGTCCTTAGCCTGGCTAATAGCTATTGATGGACCTAACCTCCATGAATTTATCTAGCTCTTTTGAAGCCCTGTTAAAGTCCAGCATCCTCTGGCGAGGCGTTCCACAGATTGACTGACTGCATTGTGTGAAGAAAAACGTCCTTTGGTTTGTTTTGCACCTGCTACCTATTAATTTCATTGAGTGACCCCTAGTCCTTGTGTTATGGGAACAAGTAAATAACTTTTCCTTATTCACTTTCTCCACAGCAGTCATGATTTTATAAACCTCAAGCATATCCCCCCTGAGTCTCTTCTGATATGAGAAGAGAGGAAGGCTCTCTTGCCTCTTCTGTAAGAGCCTAGGGCCAAGACCCGTGTGTCATACAGCAAGGCAAAGGTCCCTTCTGTTTCTTTTCAGTCACCTAACTCTAAATTCAGTGAGTTGGATGCCTAGCTTCCATAATCATAAGAAAATAAGAATGGCCATACTGGGTCAGGCCAAAGGTCCATCTAGCCCAGTATCCTGTCTGCCGACAGTGGCCAGTGCCAGGTGCCCCAGAGGGGGTGGACCGAAGACAATGATCAAGCAATTTGTCTCGTGCATCCATCTCCAGTCTCTGACAAACAGAGGCTAGGGACACCGTTTCTATCCCCTGGCTAATAGCCTTTTATGGACCTAACCTCCATGAAATTATCTAGCTTCTCTTTAAACTCTGTTATAGTCCTAGCCTTCACAGCCTCCTCTGGCAAGGAGTTCCACAGGTTGACTATGCGCTGTGTGAAGAAGAACTTTCTTTTATTAGTTTTAGACCTGTTACCCATTAATTTCATTTGGTGTCCTCTAGTTCTTCTATTATGGGAACTAATAAATAACTTTTCTTTAATCACCTCTGAAAATCTCGGCTTTGGGGCCCCTTATACTTTTTTTCCTTGGAAGGAAAGAGCTGTTCCTTTAGGCACTTTGCTGCCCGAAGGGTCCTGTTTAGGCTGTGATAAACCCAGCCCCTCCTCCTCCCTCCTCCCCCCCCCCCCCCCCCCCACTAAGGCTAAACCTCTTGCACAACCACAACTTCCTGTTAACAACATCGCCTTAAACAGACGTTCGCTGTAACAACATTTGCAGGACTGAAATTGCCCAGCCCGCACCCACCAGGTGATAAGGTTTCTATTTGCTGGAGCAGCAATGGCCGCTACAGGGGATTTGGGGAATCAAGGGTCACTGGAGCTCCATTAAAGGAGTATCATGGAGAGGGGTTTTTTGGGGGAAGGAGGGGGAGGAGGACTGAAAGATGCCCAAGAGCCCAGATCTGTGGTAAGATACATGCAGATGTAACAATGACCAACGATTCCATTTGCAAGCTAAGTCAGTCAAAAATCAGCTCCCCCTTTGTAATCACTGCGCTGGAGGCTCTGTGGGGTGTTTCTCCTTCTGCCGTAGCTGACAATACAAGGCAGAACAGTGAGCACAGGAACTGAGATGGCCGGAGATGGGGCCAGACAGATCCAGGATAAGGGTGAAAATCTGGAGGAAGTGTAACCCACACACCTAGTGTGGTTACTGAGTAATGCAAGTGGCACCTAGACCACAGCAATCAAGAGACCTCTACAGGAGGGGTTGAAAGCCAACTGGTTTTTAGCTCAGAGGGTAGAGGCTCTTAGAGTCTGCTTCAGAGGCCCTAAGTTCAAATCTGCCTGGTAGCACTTACAAGTGGGGGCTGGTCTGGGATCTCAACTGGGTCTCTGAAGCTCGGGTTGTGCTTCCTCACCTAGGGGAAGTATGTAACACACACACCTAGGCTATGTCTACACTGGTGCGATCTTGCTCCAGAAATATACAAATGAGGCTAAGCATGGAATATTGCCAAGCCTCATTTGCATATCTAATGAGCCACCATTTTTTTTCAGAAGATTAAATGATTTCTTTGCTTCAGTCTTCACGGCTGAGGATGTTACAGAGGTTCCTAAATCTGAGCCAGCCTTTTTAGGTGACAAATCTGAGGAACTCACTCAGATTGAAGTGACATTAGAGGAGGTTATGGAATTAATTGATAAGCTGAATAGTAACAAGTCTCCGGGACCAGACGGCATTCACCCAAGGGTTCTGAAAGAACTCAAATGTGAAATTGCGGAGTTATTAACAGTGGTTTGTAACCTATCCTTTAAATCCACTTTGGTACCAAATGACTGGAAGATGGCCAATATAACACCAATATTTAAAAAAGGCTCTAGAGGAGATCCTGGCAATTATAGACCGATAAGTTTAACATCAGTACCAGGCAAATTAGTAGAAACACTAGTAAAGAGTAAAATTGCAAGGCACATAGAAGAGCACGAATTGTTGGGCAAAAGTCAGCATGGTTTCTGCAGAGGGAAGTCGTGTCTAACTAATCTGTTAGAATTCTTTGAAGGGGTTAATAAACATGCGGACAAGGGGCACCCAGTGGATATAATATACCTAGATTTCCAGAAAGCCTTTGACACGGTCCCACACCAAAGGCTTTTACGTAAATTAGGTGGTCATGGGATAGGAGGAAAGGTCCTTTCATGGATCAAGAATTGGTTAAAAGACAGAAAACAAAGGGTGGGAATAAATGGTAAATTTTCACAATGGAGGAGGGTAACTAGTGGTGTTCCCCAGGGGTCAGTACTGGGACCAATCCTGTTCAACTTGTTCATCAATGATCTAGAAAATGAGGTAAGCAGTGAGGTGGCCAAGTTTGCAGATGACACAAAGTTGTTCAGGACAGTCAAAAGCAAAAGGGATTGTGAAGAACTACAAAAAGATCTCAGCAAACTGAGTGACTGGGCAGCAAAATGGCAAATGAAATTTAATGTGGGTAAGTGTAAGGTAATGCATGTTGGAAAAAAATAACCCAAATTACACGTACTACATGATGGGGGTCAAATTTAGCTACGACAGATCAGGAAAGGGATCTTGGAGTTATAGTGGATAGTTCTATGAAGACATCCACGCAGTGTGCAGCGGCAGTTAGTAAGGCAAATAGGATGTTAGGAATTATTAAAAAGGGATAGATAATAAGACAAAAGATATCATACTTCCCCTATATAAAACTATGGTACGCCCACATCTCGAGTACTGCGTGCAGATGTGGTCTCCTCACCTCAAAAAAGATATATTGGCATTAGAAAAGGTTCAGAAAAGGGCGACTAAGATGATTAGGGGCTTGGAAAGGGTCCCATATGGGGAGAGGCTAGAGAGACTGGGACTTTTCAGTTTGGAAAAAAGGCGATTGAGGGGCGATATGATAGAGGTATATAAAATCATGAATGGTGTGGAGAAAGTGATTATAGAAAAATTATTTACCTTTTCCCATAATACAAGAACTAGGGGACACCAAATGAAATTGATGGGTAGTAGGTTCAAAACTAATAAAAGGAAATTTTTCTTCACACAGCGCACAGTCAACCTGTGGAACTCCTTGCCTGAGGAGACTGTGAAGGCCAGGACTCTATTAGGGTTTAAAAAAGAGCTTGATAAATTTTTGCAGGTTAGGTCCATAAATGGCTATTAGCCAGGGATAAAGTATGGTGCCCTAGCCTTCATTACAAGGGCAGGAGATGGATGGCAGGAGATAAATCACTTGATCATTGTCTTCTGTTCTCCTTCTCTGGGGCACCCGGCATTGGCCACCATCGGCAGATGGGATGCTGGGCTCGATGGACCTTTGGTCTGACCCAGTATGGCCATTCTTATGTTCTTAAGAGGCTCTTGCACAAGGAGCGTCTACACTGCCCCTTCTTGAGCAAGAAAAACCCTCTTGCACAATACCGTTACACCTATTACTTTTCAGGAAGAACGGTATTGCACAAGAGGGTTTTTCTTGCACAAGAAGGGGCAGTGTAGACGCTCCTTCTTGCGCAAGAGCCTCTTCTGAAAAAAATGGTGGCTTATTAGATATGCAAATGAGGCTCGGCAATATTCCATGCTTAGCCTCATTTGCATATTTCTGGAGCAAGATCGCACCAGTGTAGACAGCCCTAGTGTGGTTATTGAACAATACAAGTGATAACCTAGACCACAGCAACAGCTAAGACCAAGAGACCTCTACAGCATAAGCTGGGAGCCAGCTGCCTTTTAGCTCAGAGGGTAGAGCCTCCTATACTCTGCTTCAGAGCTCCCAGGTTCAAATCTGCTGGTGGTGGTTACAGAAGCACAGTAGAACAGCAGGGAAAAATCTCATGCTTCAGGCCTGACTCTTTTCTCTTATTTACACCCAGGGAAACTGGAGTGACTCCATTGCATGTAGCGGGGTTACAATGTGGAACAAGCAAACACGAGATCAGAATCAGACCCCACGGGCAGACGTTGGTGTCCAAAGCAACCCCTCTTTGCTCATGCTACCCTTGTGCCGTGGAGAAAGAGAAGGCTTCCGAGCCCGATTCACATACATACTAAAATCCCTTTATAATGTTCTTTGTGACAATATCTACACGCCATAAAGCGAGTCCCAAGGGCCTCTATTGCAAATGAGAACGAGATCCTAGACTTCTCAGGGTCATCGGTCCAGTTACTTTTGCTGTGGCTAAATTCCTTATCTTTTCTGCCCTGATTGTGAACCTTCTTAGGAGTTAGCTAGTGTTTGTCCTTATTACTTGCATTGTCAGACCCTGACCAAGTTCAGGGCCCTGTTATGCTCAATGCTGCATCCACACGGCGTAAGAGACAGGTCCTGCCCTCAAGAACTCAAATCTAAATCGCCATGACAGCGAAAAGGATTTCTCCATTGATACTGATGGGAGGGGGAGCTGAGGCACAAAAAGATTGACTTGCCCAAAAGGTTGCATCGGGAGTTTGGGGGCAGAGTCAGGAATCGATCCCAGTTCTCCCGAGTCTTGTGTCGGAACCACAAGAACGGTCTTGTATCGAGACGCCAACTCATTACCTCCCTACCAGGGTCTCCTGCTATGATGCCCTGCCAGTGTCTGATCTCAGCTCTCTGGAGTGTGGCGGTGTTTAAAATGTGTGATTTTTGCCGCATGCCACTCCGCTCCAGGGTTTATTGCTGTCCCATTCTGACAGTCGTTTCATGAGCCCAGGGACCTGTCTGCATCACTCTTGTTCATTTCAGAAAACACTTTGCAGAACAAACGAAGGTGAGGGGCAAATGGAGCACAGGAGCACTGCTCAGGTTGAATCTCTTGTTCGGTTTTTTTTTTTTTTTTTTTTTTGTTTTTTTTTTTTTTGCTCGTTTCTTTTGCCGGCTTTCATGATCCTTCTTCATGAGTTTCCTGAAAGCGACAAGGGCAATTTATTACAGGAGCCTGAGGCCTTGGGAATCTTCTGGAGACATATTATTCCTGCTATTATCTTCCTCACATGAGGAGCGGGTTGTTCTTATCTGCCTTGCTCACATCCACTCATGCAGGGACAAGAAAAGATGGTGGAGATTTTTCATTAATCACTTTTATACCAAGAAATGAGGGTCCCGTCTGCATTCCAATTGCTTCTGGTCTCCATCACCATTTTTCATAGCAGCACTTCTGGCGGTTGTCGTATGCTGCTGAGTCGCGGCGCATTAATGACCAGCCTTTCAGTGTCCAGAGTGAAGGCTTAAACTTAATGTACACTCCAGTGGGGGAAATCTGTTACCACTGTGCCTTCCCCCCTCGCTATTTCTCTTTTTGGGAGCTGTGTGTGTGTGGGGGGGCTAGTTTAACAAGAGTTGAGGAGTTTCAGAGGGGTAGCTGAGTTAGTCGGTAGCTAGAAAAACTTGGAAAAACAACAAATATTCTAGTAGCCCCTTAAAGACTAATAAAATATGTAGATGGTAGTTGGAACTTAACTTCATTTACAAGTTTGGGAGCCATCAAAAAGATGTGAATAAAGACATTACTTGGCTAGCACACTATCTTCCACATCCTAATGACTTAACCAGTTAAACAATGGGTACTTAAGAACAATTGGCACCTTCTCTATCAGCTTCTTGTAACTTGAACACTCTAATTCACTAATTTTTTTTCCCTTTCTTCCCCCCCCCCCCATCCCCTATTTATTTTTGGATCTGGCCTTTTAATACTCCATTCAGCTGAAGAAGCTCATGATATCACTGACATATTTGGTAAGAATTTAGGAGTGAGTTCAGATTTCTGATCTTAGGCTGGGGGTAGGGGTCATGATTGTGATTCCCAAGATGACTAGCATAGGCGTTCCCTGGAGGGCAAACATTCCAGTAGCTTCACAAATATTTTCTATGTAGGGGGAGATTGGCAAAGCACCACTTTTTTTAGCACACATCCTAGGCTGTGGTACAGATGTCCCTCATCCAAAAACAAAATGATCTGGACAAACTGGAGAAATGGTGTGAGATAAATAGGGTGAGGTTCAGTAAGGACAAATGCAAAGCACTCCACTTAGGGTATGTCTACACTTGCAGCCTAACTTGAAATAGGGCTGCAAATGTAGGCATTCGAAATTGCAAATCAAGCCCGGGATCTAAATATCCCGTGCTTGATTTGCATGTTCCCTGCTGGGCGCCATTTTTGAAATTGACAAGCCCGGAATAACTGCCCGTGTCTACACGCGGCAGTGAAACGGGTGTTCGAAATAAAGCCCTAGTTCAAAATACCTGTTAAACCTCATTGCAGGAAGAATAACAGGTATTTCGAACTAGAGCTTTATTTCAAACGCCCGTTTCACTGCCGCGTGTAGACACGGGCAGTTATTCCGGGCTTGTCAATTTCAAAAAATGGCGCCCAGCCGGGAACATGCAAATCAAGCGCGGGATATTTAGATCCCGGGCTTGATTTGCAATTTCGAAAGGGCTGCAAATGTAGGCAATTTCAAATTAGGCTGCAAGTGTAGACATACCCTCAGGCTATGTCTACACTGGCGCGATCTTGTGCCAGAAATATGCAAATGAGGATAAGCGTGGAATATCGCTGAGCTTCATTTGCACATCTAATGAGCTGCCATTTTTTTTCAGAAGAGGCTCTTGCGCAAGAAGGAGCGTCTACACTGCCCCTTCTTGCGCAAGAAAAACCCTCTTGCGCAATACCGTTACACCTATTACTTTTCAGGAAGAACGGTATTGCGCAAGAGGGTTTTTCTTGCGCAAGAAGGGGCAGTGTAGAGGCTCCTTCTTGCGCAAGAGCCCCTTCTGAAAAAAATGGCGGCTCATTAGATATGCAAATGAAGCTGGGCGATATTCCACGCTTAGCCTCATTTGCATATTTCTGGCGCAAGATCATGCCAGTGTAGACATAGCCTCAGGGAGGAACAACCAGTTTCACACATACAGAATGGGAAGCGATTGTATAGGAAGGAGTCCTGTAGAAAGGGATGTAGTGGACCACAAGCTAAATATAAATCAAGAGTATCACGCTGTTGAAACAAACAATCAAACATCATTCTGGGATACGTTAACAAAGAGGAGTGTTATGAGCAAGACACAAGAAGTCATTCTTCTGCTCTACTCTGCACTGATTAAGCCTCAGCTGGAGTCTTGTGTCCAGTTCTGGGCACCACATTTCAGGAACCATGTGGAGAAATTGGAGAAGGTCCAGAAAAGAGCCACACAAATGATTCCAGGTCTAGAAAAATGACCTATGAGGGAAGAACTGGGTTTGTTTAGTTTGGAAAACAGGGGACAAGATAACAGCTTTTAAGTACCTAAAAGGGTGCTACAAGGAAGAGGGAGAAAAATTGTTGTTCTTGGCCTCTGAGGATTGGACAAGAAGCAACAGGCTTAAGTTCCAACAAGGGAGGTTGAGGTTGGACATTAGGAAAAACTTCCTAACTGTCAGGGTGGTGAAGCACTGGAATAAATTGCCCAGGGAGGTTGAGGAATCTCCCTTTCTGGAGATATCTAAGAGCAGGTTAGACAGATGTCTATCAGGGATGATCTAGATGGTCCTGGGTCCTTCAGTGAGGGCAGGGGACTGGACTTCATGACCACTTGAGGTCCCTTCCAGTTCTAGTGTTCTATGATTCTAAAGGTGATCAGAGAAAGTCATTTCTGTGTCTGGTTTCCCTCCCAACCTTTGTCTTTCATGTTTAGTCTCTAAGCTCTTGGGAGGGGTGTGTATATACAATGGTGTCTAATGGTCATTGGCACCTCTATGCTACTTAAAATCCAAAAATAAAAGCTCAGGGTCAGCTGCGGGGCTCAAAAATATTGCCACCCAGACCCCAAACTATTGCTATCAGTTCCATCTCCCATTGAGTTGCCCAAGCCAAAGGGCTCTGGCATGTTGGGAATATCGAGCTGTGACAGTCAAGAGGCGAGGCAGGCCAATGGAAAAACTCCTCAGTGCTGGCATGGTTTGGTGGAGCTAGGTCAGGCCGAAAGGCAACTTTGTTCCACACTAGAGGAGCAATTGGCGGACGGCTGCCGGGGCCTGTGGGGACCCAGAGGAGAGAGCTGTTCTGTTTGGCTTTCAAGAAGGACCTACATCCAATTTGTTAATGTCAGTCGGAGGTAAATTGAGTTGAGCTTTTGTAACCCTAATGAATCCTTTGCTGGTTACAGTAAATTTATTCTTTTGATTTCCTTTTTTCTTGTTTCGTGGCTTTATTTTTATATTCAATGTTCCTGTTCTGGCAGCAGCTTTTTTTTAAAAAAAAAAAATTCTCTTCCATTTGAAAAGCTCTGGTTGATTCCAATTAAATACCCCCTTTGGGATTATTAAAAAATGCAGACACGAGCCCCTTTGTTTCCATGGTAACATGGCCTCCTTCTTGGCGTCCAAATAAAAAGCATGAAGGCTTTTGAGGAACACTTTGCCTGGGCCCCCCCTCCCCCACTCTCTCTTCCTCTTCCCAAAACTATTCATGTCCAAGGGAGTTGCTTTTGGGATATCGGCAGCTCTTCTCCCACTTTTAGCCATGATTAACGCATCCTACTGTGTCTGGACTGTACGTTTTCTTGAGCCCTCCAAATTGAAGTTAGCATCCTTGGCTCCTTTAAAAGAAGGAAAACTCCTGCAAGAAGGGAGTATAGTCTAGGGCCAGGCCTATGCTAAAGGAGAAGGTCGACTTAAGATATGCAACTCCAGTTACATTGACTCCAGCTATGCAGTTAATGTATGTTAAGTCAGGTTTCGCGACATCCACACAGTGGGAGGTCGACGGGAGCAAACTCTCCCATTGGCTTCCCTTTCACTTCATGAGGAGCAGGACTATCGGTGCCAATGGGGGAGCCCTCTTAGTTTGACTTAGTGGGTCTTCACTAGACTCGCTACATCAAACCCCGGCAGATAGATTGCAGCAGCATTGATTTTTCCATGTAGTGTAGACGTAGCCAAAAGGGAGTAAGGTCCCTGGGTCCTAGTTCTGCTCCTGTCTTAGTTGTACCTACCTGTATCCATTTCCAGATCTGCAAAACGAGGCTAGTACTGACAGGCCTCTCAGTACATTTCATGTCCTAAGCATCTCTGCTCATCCACAGCTTAGAATGAGAACGGAAGTGTGCAACCGCTCCTCCCCACCCCCGCCAAAGCAAACTAACAAAAAAACCCTTCACTTATGAATGATTCATCTGATAGTTTCTTTTCTTCCACCCTGGAAAGGAAATTTCGCCTTTGTTACACCCACAACCAAGTTTGATCTTCCTCTAGTTTTAAAGATAGCAAAAACGTTACTGGACTGGGGAACATCGCAGAACATCTGACATCCAGTCCAGAGCGCTATGTACTTCCTGGAGTGAAATCGTACCTGGGGATGTGGGTCTGGGTATCTGTGAAGGACTTATGTGTATGTGAATCATGCTTATGGGACTGGGTCTGCGGGGGGCACATGGACATGTGCCCGACTGTTTTTAAATCCAGACGGGAGCAGTGAGGGGGGGCAATTGGAATACCTGCTGTGTCCCTGACATTTTTCTTCCTTCTTCCTGTAGTTAAGAGGCGGGGTCCAGTGTGAACTGACAGCTTTGCAGCTGTTAATTATTGACCCGGCATTCCATAAAGGCTGTATTTGGCCATTAAGTGTTCCGTCTCCGAGGGGGGGAAGCAAAGCCTACCAGCCAAATGATTATCTAAATAGCAAGAGAATGTCTCCTACCTAGTGATTCTTTTATCGGCTGGTCTCTTCCTTTTGGTTGCTCCATGCCTGCTCCCCTCCCGACTGCGAGTAACAGGGCTTCTGGCTGAGGTCTCTAGGCCCACCGAGGCTATGTCTATACGAGTTTTCTTGGCAAAAAATATGCAAACGAGGGACTCATTTGCATATTTTCTGCCAATCCATTTTTGCACGGGGGTTTTTGCGCAACAACAAGCAGTGTGGTCACTTTCTTTTTGCACAAAACCCCCTTTTTCTGCAAGAGCCTCATGCCCCTAAAAAGGAGGTATGCCGATCTTACGGAAAAAGGGGTTTTTGCTCAAAAAGAAAACATCCACGCTGCTTGTTTTTGCGCAAAAACGGATTGGCAGAAAATATGCAAATGAGTCCCTCATATTTTTTGCCGAGAAAACTCGTAGTGTAGACATAGCCCAAGAGACCAGATTTAAGGGTATCCTCGTGTAGCTTCTCCATGTTGTGAAGAAGCCAGGGGATTCTGAAATCACTTCCAAGAGACGGGAGAGCAAACGACTGCTGTATTTCTTATGAGGGGGAGAGCTGGGCCCTCCTACACATGTAGGGAGGGGTGTTTCTTGGAAGGCCAGTATTTTGTTATGCATGTATTGGAATCTTCTACCACTTAAGGAGAAGGTTGCCAGGCAACTGGTGATGGAGTGGAATGCCTGGTCCAAAAGCGATTCTGGTGGCTCTGGTTGGCACCGTTGCCCAGACCATTAAAAGTCCAGTCAGTAGGGGCCAAGGGTCTGCACAGCTCCTGGAGGGGGCTGGCATGTCCCTGAAGCCCAGGAGGCTCCGCAGCTCCCATTGGCCAGGAACCAAGGCCAATAGGAGCCCTGAGGATGGCACCTGCCCGGGGCTTCCCTGGTTGCTTATGCAATGAGGGGTTGCAGGTCTCAGGCATCCCCTTCCTGGGAACCAGCGTAAGCACCACCAGGACCCCACACCCCAACCCGGAGCATCTACCTGTACCCCAAACTCCTTGTCTCCCAGAACCCACACCCCCAGCTGGAGCCCACACCCTAGCCCCTAACCTCCCCTATCCCAATCTCCTGGCCCCAGCCTGGTGCTGGTGAGGAAGAGCAATGGAAAGAGGGGGGGATGAAGCAAGAGGGCGTGGCCTCAGAAGGGGTGGAGTCTTGGAAGGAGGGGGGCTGGGGAAGGGGTGTTTTTCTCTGTGCGATTAGAAAGTTGGTCACCCTCTTAAGTGGGGTCTGCTTGTCATGCGAGCGTCTGCCATCTTGGTCTGTCTGCGGCAGCGCTGACGTCTGCCCATGTGGTTGGCTTTTCCTTGGGGTCTTTCCTGCCGCTGTCTCCTGCCATGCAACCCCCTTTCCCCCCACTTCCTGCCTGCATCCAAACCAGCAGAGTCTGCTGTCTGGGTTTTTGTTGTCTGTACCACACTGATTTCTGTCCTGAGGCGTCCATGTTTTTGCACCATGCAGCATGGCAGGGCGCGCCGGTGTCTAGACAGTGGGGTTTTCTGTGAATGTTTGTGATACACAATCCCTCAGGTGACTCTCATGCTTCCAGCTCTCCTCAGTCGCATTCAAGCAACCCTTGTGTCTCCACCCTACGTGTACTGCAATGTGTTTGCTCCCCCACCCCCAGCTTGTATTCAAACTGAACTTTCACTGACGCGTCAAAAAATCGGCTTGCTCCCCGCCACCCTGCTCGCTTGTTAAAGTTTCATGCAACTTTGCTGCAAACGAATGGGCTTGCTCCTGTGGTGTTTCCAGCCTGAATTTGCTGCTCCAAATGGACCAGCAGGTGCACTCTGCCACAGGGGTGCTCCTCTGAGCCCCTGGCAGGTCTGCACTGGGCGTAGGGGTGGAATTGGCTTGTGTAGGCATACTGGAACTCCCCTGGATCTAGCTAGCACAAGGACCCATAGCAGCCAAGGTACAGCGGCAAGACTTTCAGGGCAGGCTTGCTGCTTCTGTAAGGTCCCAGGTGGGTGCAGGTTGAAGGCTGGCATAGGAGGGAGGGTGGGGAGGCAGGGGCAGGGGTGGATGAGAGTTTTGCGGGGCCCAGGGCAGCACAATTTTGCGCATGCGCCACGGCCACAACTGACAGGTAGTAGTGCATGGGCGGGGCCTATTGAAGCGCGGGGTCCGGGGCAGTCACCCCGCTCGCCCTGCCCTATAGCTGCCGCCGGGCAGGGGTTTGGGTCTACCTGTGCAGATACAAATGGCTACTCGTGGATGCTGGCATCCGGGGAGAGACCTTGGCATCTGCTGATCCGCAGGGCTCTGCTCCCACACGCTGCAGCCAAAGGACACGAGTGTAATGCCGCCGCTCCCAGGAGCTAGTGCCCCATGCCGGCAGCTCCTCCCGGCCTTGCAGCTGTACAGCCCCACCCCCAGCAAGGCTGCACTTCCTCCAACAGGTCGTGTCGCTGGGGGTGGGGCTGGAGGCAGTATAGCCACGTGGCTAGGAGAGCTGCCGGCATGGGGCCCGGGCTCCTAGGAGTGGTGGCATTATGCTCATCTCTGTTGGCGGCAGCGTCTCCCGGGAGTAGAGCCCTGCGGAGCAGTGGATACCGCTATCTAGTTGCACCCCAGGGTAGACATTTGGATCCGCCTGGGGCTCTACCGACTTGGTGTCTCTTAAAGTGTCCACCTTTGAGTGCATCAGAATCTCCACTTCCACTTCTTTTAAAAAAGTGTTTCTGGCTCATGGTTGCAGAGAAACACTTGGATCCCCCTTTTCAAACTTGTCCTAAATGCTCAAACCAGAAGGCCAATAAAAAGAACCAAAACCACCTTAACAAAAAAAACCAAAACAAAATCCCCCGTTATTTAAACCAAGCTTATTAAGTGGCCCGACTCTCAAACTTTCCTGTGACAGGCATTGGCAATATTCGGCTTGCCAAAGCAGCTTGACTCTGGTGATCCTTTGTGCGTCTGCATGAGGCTAAACACTCAAGTAATTTGGCAAAGATAGAAACTGCCTGCTGCCTTCTCCTTCCCCCGTCTCCTTCCGTTTCTGGGCTGTCATTTCAGCAACATCTTTAACACATGAAAATCCTTCTTGGAGTCAGTAGGAATTTATCACAATTGCCAATCAAGGTGTTCTGGAGAGACTCATCTTTCTTGTTTAAATTAGCTTTCACCACACGCAAACCACAAGTTTATCTTTAGGAAATCAATAACAGGGAAATTACAGATTACATGGAGAGATATAACACCCCCAGCTATTTGTTATGCATAATTCCTTAGGCAGCCTCACATAGCAGTTTTCAGGGAGGGAAGGAGTTCTAGTTCAGGACAGTAGGAATAGAAAAGTCAGTCTGTGGAGGGATGTACCACAAGCTAAATATGAGTCAACAGCGTGACACTGTTGCAAAAAGCAAACATGATTCTGGGAGGCATTAGCAGGAGCGTGGTGAGCAAGACACGAAGTCATTCTTCTGCTCTGCTCTGCGCTGATTAGGCCTCAGTTGGAGTATTGTGTCCAGTTCTGGGCACCATATTTCAAGAAAGATGTGGAGAAATTGGAGAAGGTCCAGAGAAGAGCAACAAGAATGATCAAAGGTCTAGAGAACATGAGCTATGAAGGAAGGCTGAAAGAATTTGGCTTGTTTAGTTTAGAAAAGGGAAAACTGAGAGGGGACACGATCGTGGTTTTCAAGCACCTAAAAGAGTGTCACAAGGAGAAGGGAGAAAAATTGTTCTCCTTAGCCTCTGAGGATAGGACAAGAAGCAATGGGCTTAAACTGCAGCAAGGGAGGTTTAGGCTGGACATTAGGAAAAACTTCCTAACTGTCAGGGTGGTTAAGCCCTGGAATAAGTTGCCTAGGGAGGTTGTGGAATCTCCATCTGTGGAGATATTTAAGAGCATGTCGGACAGACATCTATCAGGGATGATCTAGATGGTGCTTGGTCCTGCCATGAGGGTAGGGGACTGGCCTTGACCTCCCGAGGTCCCTTCCAGTTCTAGGATTCTCTGATGTCTATTTGCTAGGCTAAAAGAAAAAGATTCAGAAGGCGGGGCGGCTATCTCTAGACTGAGACTCAAGATCTGAGTTCGCTTCTGAGCGTTGCCACAGACTCTGCTTGACCGTGGATTTCAGCTCTCTAACTTGTTCTGGGTGTCTTGTAAACAAGATGAGCATCAAAACTCTGCCCTCCATTATACTGGGGCTGATTCCATTCAAGGCAGTGGGTTTGGCAATGTAACCGTGTCAGTGTGCATGTTTAAGACCTTCCCCCTCTGTGGGATTAATGCAGATTTTTGCCTAAGTTTCTTCTCCACTAAAAACCAGATGCCATAGGCCAGATCCTTGTTGTGTCAATCAACATAGCTCCACTTCACATCAGCCAGGATCTATGCCTGTATCGATGGGATATTCAAGCCAATAAGGAAGTATTTCCTTTCCTCTGGCGTGTCCTGATTTTTTTTTTTTTTTTTTCCCCTGTCCCTTTGCAGTTATACTGAGACTTACACGCTCACTCCTGTTTTATAGGTCCTGGCCTGGTATGTTGGTCAGGGACTTTAATAAACCTAGGAACCTCAGGCAGATGAAATAGAAAAATTAAATGAGATCATAAAATCACCCAGCAATTGCTGGCTTCTTCCCTTGACCCAGCTACAAGTCTGAAAACAGTAAACCAGTTTATTGCTCACATTTGACATCGGAGCAGGCCTGGCTGCCCAGGTGTCAGTGGAAAGAGAGCTCTGTTTGCTTACCTAATAATTGAGGTCAGACAAGGAGGGGGCCATAGGGGAGGGAAAACCCCTCCCCTCTGCTCGCTCTGCAAACAATGGGCCTCATGTTGTGTCTGATCCAATGCCCGCTCTAAAACCAAGGAGAATTTTTTTCCCGCTGACTGAAGGGCCATCCCGTGGGGGACACAGGGCCTCGGACAACCCCCAAAGTCTGGCCTCATCTCTGCTCTGCTCCTTCCCCCTGAGCAACATGACTCAGAGGACTATAGGGGCCTGGTGTGGCAGCAGAAGGGGTCATCACCCCCCACTCATCAGGCGGGTGGTGGGGGCCAGAGGAGCTCGGTAGCAGAGGGCTTCGGCTCTTTGCTTTCCACCACCATGGAGAAGCCGAGGGCAGCAGGCCAGGAGGGGTGGTGCGGCGATGCTACTGGGCTCTTCAAGCTCCCGCCACCCATGTGAGGGTGCAGGGAGGGATAACTCATGCTGCTGCCTTGCCCTGGGACCCTTCCATCAATAGGATGGTTGGGGTGGCCCCCCAAAAGTGCAGGACCTGGGGCAGCTCCCCCCCAAACCATCCAATGGATGGGACAGCTCTGACTTGTCTCTCTTTGGATAAGACTCTCTCCTTTACGTCACTGTGGAAGGGTTGACTTGACTGGTGTCCTCATCCCTAATTTATCCTGGGGTAGACAAGATGGAGACTGTGTCTCATCAGAATGCTTGCCCTTCATCTGCAAAGCCAAAAGCTGCCTGTTGTGTGACACACAGGCTTTGTCTACACCTACACTTAGGCCAGGTCTACTTTAGACCTGGAAGGTTGGGTTAAATTACGCAACTCCTGCTCTGTAAAATACGTAGCTGGAGTCAGTTTACCTTAAGCTGAGCTTGGCGCTGTCTTCACAGAGGGACGCTCACACCAGCTTCCCTTACTCCTCACGACTGCCAGGAGAACTGCACTCGGCATTTGATTTAGTGGGTCTTAACTAGACTCACTAAATGGAATGCCAGAAGGTCAATTGCCTTCACAACCAGGCCTAAGGTAGATAAAACTTTTGTCAGCCAAGGGTGAGGGAAAAACAAGTTTTACTGACAGGAGTGCAGGTATAGACAGAATTATGCTAGCAGGAGAGCTTTATGCTGGTGGAGAAAGCAGCTACATAGGACACCTTAGAGCAGTGGTTAGCAACCTGTGGCCAGTTCAGGGTTCTGTATGTGGCCCATGAGACATTTTTGTTTACCGTAGCTCCCATGCAGGGTTGCCAGATTTTGCTGGTTTCCATACATCCATTTTTTTTTCTGAGCAGCATTACAAATGTGACTCCCACGCAGAGCCAGGCCACGTGAAGTGAGGTGCATGCGGATTGGACACAACATTGACTCTGAGAGCTGTGGGCTCCCTTTGCATCCAATCAAAGTTCGGCTACGGTTCATCTGGCACACCCCACAAATTCTAGGGCTGCCAGCGCAGTGAGCAAAACTGCTCTAGCCCGGGATACCACCTTGTTTACAACAATCTTGTGGCCCACTGAGATGATGGAAGGCCACCTGTGCAGCCCACGTGCTAGCCTAGGTTGCCCTTACAGCAACAAAGCTGAAGTAGTCCGGCTGTGATGTCAGTAATGTAGACCCAGCCTCAACGTTGGTCTACACTGGTCTGAAGTTAGCTAAAGCATTGTAACTCACTTCTACCTTTCCCTAAGCAAATGCAAGTTAACACATTCCACCTCGGTCTAACGGGTGGATGATCAACCAGCTAAACAGTATTAACCTGCATCCACACTTGAAACAAGGCCACGTCAATGGCCCCTTGTGTCGTGTAGATCAGTGTTTCTCAGCCAGTGGTACGAGTACCTTTAGGGGTACTCCAGAAAAGTCGGGGGGGTACGTCAACACAACTGACATTTGGAGAAAACGGAATGTTTGTGTTAAGTTTTACAGAGTTTTATTATTTTCGTACTTTTTACACCAGAAAATTCATCGTCTGCCCAGCTATGATTAAGTTGTTTAAACAAATGTTTTGCAATGGTAGAAAAAAAGTGTGTGTGTGTGTGTGTGTGTGTGTGTGTGTGTGAGAAAACTGTAGGTACAGGGGAGTCTTATAAAATGGGTACTTCATAAAAAAGGGTTGAGAGACACTGGCGCAGACAAACCACGAGTCCTCGACACGTCCATCGCTTGTAGCATCCCTCTCATTGCTGTTGTCCCCACCACATCCTCCTGGCAGGGACTCTGCTGTCCTTAGTGATTCCTGACTCCCGGTGTGGCAGGGGGCAAGGAACTATTTCACGGGGCTCTTGTTCACTGGCACTAGATAGTGTACCTCCAAGCCATCAGCCTTTCTCCATCTACAGAGCTTCTTCTTAAGTTACAGCTCCGAGGGGAGTCCATGCTGCTGTCTACTGTGTTAACAAATTAAACGCACTTAACATGCCATTTACCTTTTTCCCCCGGCACAACACCGAGCCTTTCATTGAGGGGGAAGAAAGGGTGGAAGCGGGGCTCTGTAAAGGCTGAACTGTTGTGCAAAAACAACCCTGCTCCCTATGCCCCAGATGGGCATTACCTGGGCACAGAAACTGAGGCAATGGCTCAAAGCCGACGTGGGATGAAAAACAATTATTCCATCAATGGCTTTCTCTCTCCCCTCCCCATCCCCCGCTTGCCTGTTTCAGAGGATGAGCCATATCTGTGCTCAAGCTGTCATGACGGATGGATTGATTTACAAGCGCAGCTGAGACGCACAAAAGGAGCGGTGAGTAATTACTGCCGTGGGTGGCTGCGTACTCTGCAGGCAGGGACGCGGGAAGGAGAGAGACTCATAGCTGCTAACTGCGCCACTCTGGAGGAGGTGACTGCCCTGCCCAGCTGGAGGGGCCGCTCTCCACCAAAGTAATGGATCAGATCTTCTCTGGAATTAACATGCAGCGCACAGTGGACATGCCTGGGCTTCCTCTTGCTTATGCTGGTGCAAATCCGGGGTAACCCCACTGTGCCAATAATTGCCCCTGAATCAAGCTGGTATAAGTGTAAACGCTGCGTCTCCCTTTCCCTGAAAAAGGTGAAGACTCTGGAGATCCTTGGTGTGGCCAAAGACTGGCTGTGGGCAAATGACTTAATTTCTCTGTGCTGTTTCAGATCTGTAGAAGAAGGATAAAAAGGGCAGAGTCTCTGTCTTTTTTTTTTTTTTTTTTTTTTTTTTTTTAAACCTGTCGTCTGTTTAGAGTGTAAGTTTTGTGTGTGTGTGTGTTGGACTTCTTGGCTCATGGGAGCTGACAGCCTCATCTGGCCTCTGGGCCTGGGGAAAGGGGGGCTGGTTCTGTGCTCCCATAAGGGGTGGGGCCTCGGGCAGAAGGGGTGGGGCCAGGGACAGGCAGCCCTCAGTGCTGCCTGGAGCACACCATGCAGTGCTCCGGCAGCAATTTAAAGGGCCCCCGGCTTTTTTGAATCACCAGGCTCCAGGGCAGTTGACCCCTTTCTCCTTCTCCCCTGCCCCACATCAGCAGGTCTGGCTTGGCTATATGCATTGGTTCAGGACCCAAAAGGCTGGAATACCAATGTGGGTTGTAGACTGTAGATCAACCATGGGCGACCTAGGCTAGGGAGTGAGCCGCATGCGTGGCCCATTCATCTCAGGGAGTCAAAAGATTGTTGTAATCAAGAGGGTCTCCCGGGATGGGATAGGATAGTGTTGCTAACTGTCCTGGAGGACTTAAAATTTGCAGGAGGAGCTGGCTGCGCCGTAGCAGCAATTTTGATTGGATGCAGAGGGAGTGCAGCCAGTGCTGTGTGCAAGCCGCACACACCTCACATCACACGCCCTGGCTCTACGTGCATGTCGCTTCAGTAATACTGGTAGGGGAAAAAACTCTGCGCATGGAAATCAGTGGAATCGTGAGCATCAGTAAACAAGATGGCTCGTGGGCTACACATAGAACCCCAATGGGCCACATGCAGGATGCCTCCCACTGCTTTAGATGCTACCACAACAACCTTGCTACCATCAGAATACTATTCTCAGTGCTGATGTCCTCTTTTATCCCCAAACAAAAACCCTACCCCCATCAGGGTTTCTCCCACACAAGGGAGAAGTAGCAGAGATTTCATGAACTCTACTTACCCTGGTCTACACTAGGTCTTTATTTCGAAATAACCCCCCAAGCTTGAATTTATAAGCAAAACATCCACACTGCCAAGCACGTTACTTTGAAATAACGGGTCACGGAATTGGAAAGCTGCACTCCTGCTTCTCATCAGGAGTAATGCTAATTCCGAAATAGTTATTTCGAAATAGCCGTCGTGTCTCTTTCAGGTCTGTGCACGGCTGAGGCAGTGTGGTGCTCTGCCAGCACCAGGCCTGTTCTGGGCTTGAGTTTCCCCACCTGAATAACACTCACTCCCTTTTATAGCATGCTAGGCATCATGGCCAGCAAAGCCCAGATGCCACAGGCATTATGAGTGAACACCCCATAAACAAAGACAGAAGAGCTAGCCACATCCAGACAGTCGGTGCCTGTCCCAGCGCCTCTCCTGTGACAGCAAGCAAAGGGATAATGGAGTCCGGCTGCTTAATGAGGTGCAAAAAGCTATTGTCTGCTCCAAGAAACTTTCATTGCTAGTCTGACTGAGGCCTCTGATAACATAGGGCCATATGCCCCTTGCAGAGAGCTTTTGTGCTCCACCACTCCCCTGCTGAGAGACCTGAACCTAGACGTTCTCTCCCACCGTTCGCCAGCTGGGCTTTTTAGGGCAGGGACTGTCTGGGGCGGAGCATCCCGCAGAATGGGCCCCCGTCTCAGTTGAGACCTCCAGCTAGAGTCACAATAGACCTTCGTGTTTAAGCCCCCAACATATTCATTTCACCACCCAATCAGAGAGAGACGCCAGACCGGGAATTCATATACAAATTTGAAACTGTTCCCCTGGGCTTCAATAAAGAGGTTTACTGGTTAATGGAAATTGCCTTTGTAATGTATTAACCAGTTAAGATCTTTATTCCAGCCCAAGTTGAAGTCGTAAATGAACTCCAGTCCGGCCGTGTCCCTCAGTAATGGAGTGATAGAATGCTTTTGTGGAAGGGTGGCTACCTTTAAATCCATGATTGAATGTCTAGGGAGGTTCTCCTGTAAAACAAGCTCTGTTGGTTCAGGCCATGCGTGTGAGCTGTCTGAATTCAGTTCTGCTGCTGCCTTTGTATCCAGGGTCTGTGCCCAGGGTTATTAAAGTTACTTTGAAAAAGTCATCAGCTGCCTATTGCTGGTCAGGGAGTCTGAAAAGTTATTGGTTACATATCACTGCCTGCTGTGCTCCGCATGATTGCTGATTACTCTGAGATGACAGTGGCATTTTGGCCATCTTGGATACCATGACAACAACCATTTCTCCTGCGGGGTGAGGTGGGTTGTGGAGGGGAGTGGCATGGCTGTTTGGCTGCTTTTAAAGTCCTCTCGTTGCTTTTGTGGGATGCACTTTAAAAAAAATCAAAACTCTAATGCAAATACTCATGGTGCATCTAGACAATGATGCTATTTTGGGATACGTCCAGTATCCAAAAATAGTGTTTTCTGTATCTTGACAGCACGCCCGTTCTTTCTAAATAGCTTTCGAAATCACAGGCGTGCTATTCCGACGTCCCAGTAAACCTCGCTCCAGGAGGATTAAAGGACGTTTCGGAATAGCGTTCTACTTCGAAATAAGCCACTTTGAAATACACTTGAAATAAGCTACGCAATTTGTGCAGCTCAAATTGTGTAGCTTATTTCGAGCTACGGGTGCAGTGTAGACTCACCGTTAGTGGTCTGTAAAGCAGTTAGAAATGTAGAATCAGAAAACCCCAAGACAAAGCCTTATGAAAATAGTTCAGAGACAACTCGGGGGGGGGAAATGTAAAGTAGAGAAAAGAACACAACAGCCTTGGACAAAAACTAAGACACCAGGGCCAGACTCCGGGCCTGATTGGAGTCCACGGGAATTTTGCCAGTAGGGCTGGATTTCCTGCTACAGCATAACGGAACTGGCAAGCAAAATATCAGCACATGGCCAAGGAAACTCAGGACTGGCGGAGCCCTTCCTCTTGCCAGCTGCTTTAGGAATTATTTAATGATGCCAGACAGGATGACTGTTTTCTGAGTTGTCCAGAAGCCAGATTCTAGCCAGGCCTTCCTTTCACGGGTGCTTTGGCTTCAACCAGTCTTGGTATAGAGTAAAGCTACCTGGGCCCGCTCTAACCAGTCAGCATACTTTCCTTTCCAGGTAGGTATGGGTGGCTGTGCACTGCAACACACCACCTTTCCCATAGGACTGTGGTGCGGCAGGGATAGACAAGTCAGCGTGCTCTTCTTGACAGCCTCTAGTGTCTGCTCCATGATGGACTAATCCAGCAGCTTTCCACCCCCTTTTGCTTCATGGGACCCAGCACGGGGGGGTTTGAGTCCAGTAAAGAATCCCACCTAGCACAACATGGTGGTAGGGCCTGGGGGGTACAATACAACCGAAGTCGCCATGACCATGTTCCGCTGCAAGACCTACAAAGAACACGGAATTGCATCTGCCAGTTGAGCAGCTCCAAAGCTGCTAGTGTGGGAAATAACGTGAAGATCGCAGGCCAAGATAACGACTCCCTAGAACAGGGCTACTCAACATGCAGCCCGCGGTGCAGTTTGGGTTTACCCGGGGCTCAACACGCAGCCTGCGGGTGGGATCCTTTGAACATGGCCTCCACAATGGTGAGGTGTCGCCCATGCGGGGTGAGCATTGACAGACGCAAGCGGACGGGCTGGCTGGAACAGACGGTGCAGGGTGTCGGCAGTTTTAGCCCTGAGGGAGGGAGCGCCGGGGCATTGTGGGAAGTGCTGGCTGCATAGCCTTGTGGGCAGAGCCTGAGAAGTGCTGACTGGCTCACACTGGCCTGTTTGGGTCCAGCATCGCAGCTTACTCTTTGTATTCATGCCCGTCCGTGTGAAACAAGCTGTTTGCATATATTTGCATATATATTTGCATGTCTATGCAACCACACTTAATTGTGGCCCTCGGAATGTGCTGTGAGTATCATTGTGGCCCCCGGGGCTTCCAAAGTTGAGTAGAGGGACCAGCTGTGACGGACCGGGCTGGGTCTGGGCACTGCTGAGGACATCCACTCAGGGCGAATTGCTCAAACTCAGAGCTCCTTACAGCCCCTGACTGGACACCGTTCCCAAATAGGCCACAAACCAGTCACACCAAGTGTGTCAGCTGCCAATCCGGCCAGCAGGAAGCCTCACAAGCAAAACCCCTCAGGCATCCCAGCTCTCCCTGTGCCACAGGTGAGGGGGGGATTGGGTTCTATAACCCACCTACCCCAAACGGGTCTTTCTGGTCCCAAAAGACCAGCCAAAGTTCCCAGTCAATTTACACTTTGGATCTTACCCACAAGAGCACGCTGGGCCAATCCTTTAGAATCGAAAGGTTTCTTAATAAAAGAAAGAAAAGCACGAGAGTAAAGTTGCTAAGGAGAACACATGACATGCATCGAATCACAAAGTTCTCAATGCAGGCTCTCAGCAGAGATGTTACAAATTGCTATCTTAAAAGTCTCTGGGGTACATCCTATATCAGGATGGGCCAACGATTCTTCCCAGCTCGCTGTTCCTCACAAGGCAGCATCTTGAATCAGTAGCAGAATTGAAGGCAAGATGGAGTCTGCCTCATGGCCTTATAAATCTCTCCTGGCATCCTCCTGGCCAGAGCAGGTCACATGGGCAAGTGACCCATCTCTGTTTCACATGCTGGCAGCCATTCTGCCCTGGCTGGTTTGCGGGTCCCAGACACACGCCTCAGGTGTGTATTGGGCACCTTGAGAGCCATTGTCCCTGGAGCCTCTCTAATTCTCATAGTCATTGACTGGACTTTCCTTCCTTATAGCAGTCAATTCAGGCCCATTGCTCTGTCTCAGGCAGAGAACACTCACAGTATCAGCACAGAGCCCACATTCATAACTCCACATACAGATATCACACCGATACATGAATAGCATATATAGAATCAGTAGAACATAAGCTTTCGTCTGACACCTCACGTGGCCCCCTTTGTACAGACTTTGGGGCAAACACCACCCCGGGGATGCAGCAGTGATCTAGCTGCTCCCCTTAAAATCCAGTAATGTGACATCAGTTCACCTTGGTGACGTGTGCCTCAGTGCTCTGAGGTACTCTGGGTCTAATTCCATATTGCACTGAAAGCAGAGGAGCATTAGACTGGTGTAGCTATGCCAGCCTGAGCCTAGTGGCATACAAGGTAGAGCCAGGCCTCTTGAGGTTTGAAGGGGACATAGGAGAAAAAAAATCCATTTCCTTCAGTCTTATTACCCAACTGGGGTTCTTTTAGGTCTTCTAAAAGAGCATTTTCAGGAGCAAATGAAATTTGATCCAAGTCCCCGGCACCTGCCCCGCTTGCTGGATTTCACTGGTTGCTTTGTGCAGCGTTCCCAGCCTTTAATTGCATGATTGGCGCATCCGCTGACAATGAGAAAATTAAAACTCCATGCTACCTTTCAGACCACACTCGACAACAAGGAGTCAGAATGCTAGTTAATAGCATTTGGCTGCACAACTGGATTGTTCCCTTCTGCCTGCTCCCTCCTCCCTGCTCACAGTTTCCCTCCAGAGGCAACAGTGTTTGCAAAGGCTTAATAGAGCAGGAAAGAGCAGGTGTGAAAGAAAACGTCGATTACCATCGTTTTTGATGATCCTGGTAATGCCACCCATAGGGATAGGGGTCTGGCTGTCAACGTACCTTTCCCTGTTGAAAATCCACAATGCTTTTCTTACAACGTTGGTTAGAACTTTGGTTTGGGGGATTTTGATTGATAATATTTACGCTACAATAACAACCGTAGGCCTGAATGAAATCTGAGTCTATCTGTACTAGTTACATAGCAAGAAATAGCTCTTTGCGCTAACAGTTCAGTCAGAATTACAAGCTATATTACTTCCATGATGATATAGATAAACGGAGGCAAAAGAGAGACAAAGGCCAAACCTACACTGCGAAAGCTAGAGGCACAGAGAGCTGAGTTCCTATTTGGGCAGCCAGCGAAGGGCTAGGTTCTCCCAAGACTTCAGAACACACCAACCCGAGTTACTTTGTAAACTTGGTCATTTATCTTGGTGTACATATTAGAGCAGGGCTCTTCTGAAAATCTGGGTATGATTTATTTTTTTTTAAAGATTCTGAATGTTTTTGAAAAATGTGCTGCTAAGTGATTTGCCCATCGTCCAATGCACAGAAGTTTTGGAACCATCCTTTCCCTCCTCATCACACTCTTCTGCTGGCACGGCTCTGGAATTTTCTCAGTTAATTTCCAATCCCCCAAAAGCTAATGGGTTGTATTTATTTCAGTTCCTTCGGTGCATCTGTTCCACTGAATTATTGCCATCACTAGTTCTGTTTTGAGGAGTGAAAGATTAACCTTCGTTTGGGCTCGTTTTGTTTTATTTTTCTCTTTTTTCCCTTTTAGCTGGGAGCATTAATAATCAGCCCTCATTATGCTGGTTAATTTTTCAAATCCCCATATTCTTCATGCCTGGTGCTCTCAAGCCAAAAGCTGAGACTAATGTAGGCAAATGAGATGGCTAGAGTTATTCATTAAAAAAAAAAAAAAATTTTGGCAACCTAGTGAGTATTCAAAATCTCACTTTATGTGGCGAGAGCAGGCAACTTTTCATCCCCATGAGCAGCCCTATGGACAAAGGAGGTCACTGTCTCATCATATAATCGAGGATGCCATGTGTTTCAGTGCGCATAAATCTGTGACCTTTCCTGTGTGGGTCATGAGGTTTCTGGGCCTCTAGGTTACCCTTTTGGTGTGTGGGGGGGTTATGTAAGCCACCCCCAGACGTGAGTTAGGTGTCTGCTGGGTATTTCCCATCTAGGTACCAATGACTCCCAATTCCAAGAACTTGTCTTCTCTTCTGGAGGCTACAGTGAAAGCACCTGGCCTGGAAGACGAGAAGTGACACACTGGCCGCTTGGTAGTGTGGTCGTCCCTGGTGCTGTTGGGCGCTGGAGGCTGGGGATGGATGCTCCCTGGGAAGTGCCATGGGGCAAAGCTGTCTATGCTTCCCACCTTTCATTTGAGGAGAAAGTTGACTGATTTCCTTATCTTAGAAGGGGGAGAAAGTAGAAAGTTGGGGGGCAGGAGGAGATCTGAGTCCCATAGATGTGTAGCGTGGGACAGTGCTGGTCCCACAGATGGGGAGGAACGGCATGAAGCTAGTGTAACGCCAAGAGGTGGAACCAAACCTGGGACCTCTGGAGCTTCATGCTTGAGTGTCTACAGCTTGAGCTCAAAGCCAGCTGCCTCTCTGCTAAGGCTGTAGAGCAAATGCCTTCTCTCTTGCTCTGTAAGTAGTCCCAGTGCCCCTGGATGGGACAGTGCCTCCCCCCCACCCCGCAGAGGTTACACTAGATCACGAAAAGGGGCTCTGATCTGGGGCAATATGTGTTTCCTGAGGTGTTGCCTGGGGAAATCCTGGTTTCACCATGGCCCATCTCTCATCTAGTCATTGTTGTAGTGGATTCAGAGGGTCTCTGATGCAGCCACTGAGGTAAGTTGAAGGGGGCAGTGATTGTCAAGGTCTAGGCACCACATCAACCGCCCTTTTCTTTGTTCCCACGTTTTCAGATGATTCCCTTTAGTTCATGACCCCAACCTGGTACATTAGAGTCCCTCACAAGAGTGTGTGAGGCCATGAACTCTTGACCTTCCACCCCATCTCTGTGGTCACCAGAAGCAATGTGTGCTTTGCTGGGATGGCAGAGCCACAAGGCTGCGCAGAGGAGCAAGGGCGTTGTGATATTTCAGCCCCTTTCCTTTTGGCACCTCTGTAATGTCGCGTGCAAGAATCCAGGTCAGACCTGCCAAGCATTCCCCCAAGGGAACCTTTATTCCATATGCTGGCCAGGTTCCTTCCTGGGATTCGGCTTTAAATCTCCGTTTCAAACCGATAATTAAAAAATCATAGCATTGACATTACAAATAGAGCCGAGGGGAAAATTAAAAAAAACACACCTACTTTGCCACTCAGGGGAATCTATCAAAGCAGCTCCCGGGGAGACTTGGCAGTCTTTAATGATTTGCAGAGGTATGGAGTCACTCCAGCTATTTACTGAAATCCAGCGAGCCGGCTGCCACGCAAATTGCTGCATGGGGAGATGTCTCAGCATTACAGCTCGTGGCTCCCTGGAGCCGCTCTTTGGGGAGGCTGGTAAGGGCTTAGCATCAAAGGTGACTTTATGCCTGCCAAGCAGGTGTTGAGTCCACAGAGGGGATAAAAGCCTATTGCGAGTTAAGGGAGTTTTTCCAAGTGGTGGTGAGATTTGTGGTTTCAAACCACACTGGAGGTCGTTGAGTTTACAGCTCAGATCGTAGGACAGGTTGACGCTCTCTAGACTGGCACTCTCTGGTCCGGCAACCCCCGTGATTGGGCATGATTTTTAGCCACATGTCCAATTAGGGGGTGGGGGGTGGAAACCCCAGCTTTGTGCCTTGACGGGGGAGACCAGAGCTTCTGGCCCAGCAGGGCAGGATGGTGGGGGGCCCAAAGGGCAGGAAGGCAGGTGTCAGGGGTATGATATGCACACGGGGTGACAACCCCAAGGGGATTTCTGTAATCGAACCCATCACAAAGCATTCAGGTTTCCCAGCCATTCAAAAAACAAACAACCCAAACTTGCTCACGAAAGAAAAGATTCTCCTATTTGCACCAGCCCTGACTCAGAGCACCAGCCCTCTGCTCAATGCTCCGTCCCTCGCAAAATTAACCCACAATGAAGCCGCCTTCAGGAAAAGGAAATTTTAATATGAGCATGGTTTCCTCCCCTCTCCACTCCTCCCCCACAGCGTTACTGAAAGGATTCACCCCGGGAAAAGTGACATGGTCATTTTACACACATGACAAGTGATGTGAGGACAGGTGCTAGAAGCATCTCCAAGTTGAGTCTGCAGCATAGCAACATTAAGGAACAGCCCTCAGGGGTCTACCCTGTACAGCCTTTAGGGACACGGCTGTGTCGACATAGCCCTCTCGCTAAGGGTTTGTCTACACTGACGTGTTTTGTCACCAAAAACTGCCTTTTGACGACAAACCAGTGAGAGGGTTTACACTGCCATGCAACTCTTGGCGGGAAAAGCACCTGGTTTTTGTGACAAATCTTCCAGCCCTGGCAGAGACTTTTGTCCTTTCCTTTCCCTTTGTTGACAACAAAAAGCCAGTGTGGGCTCTACTGTCTGTTTTGGCAAGAGAACTGGCTTCTGCCATTGTTCCCACAATGCCTGTCCTGATGGCTCTGCTCAGTGTTTTGTGATCTCTGCTGCCCTGCAGGCCTGCGCCCCTCCCCCTTTCAAAGTATGAGCTGAGAGAGCTGCTCTGCCTGGGGAACAAAAAAAGAGCAACTCAGTGGAATGCTCCTGTTCTGCCCTGCTAGGAGCCCAGCGGCAGGCAGGCTGCTGCTGCAGAGGGAGGGCTGGAGAGACAGCAGTGCTGCTTGGATGTTCCTCAGCACGGAGAGCTCCCAGAGCTCTGAGGGAATCCCCAAAAGCACTGGGATCAGCTCTGCCTTCCCGCTGCACTGCACTGCGGGATGCTTACCCACAATGCTTTGCTCTGTCTCCAGGGAGCTAGCCATGTGGCCATGAAATATCAGCAGTTGGAGGCAGAAAAAACTGAGACCAGTTTTCACTTTTGGTGACTCTTGCCTGTCGACGGCACTTTTGTTGCCACATTTCCCTAAAAGGCATGCCGTGTAAACACAGTTTATCCACCCCTTAGGGGACAAAAAAGTCCGCCCCCTACGAGCGGCACTTGCTGTGTTGGCAGGAGGGCACTTCTTCCCACAAAGCACTATTTACACGGGCACTTGCCAAGACCAAGATGTCACCATTGGGTGGTGGGCAGGGGAGAGTTTAAGCACCTGTGAAAGACAAAAGCTTTGCCACTCAATTGCCAGTGTAGACAAAAATCTTTTGTGGACTGAGACCGCAACCACGGAGGGGTACAGTGCTACTCCTTTTCGGGCCCATTAAAATAATCCAACTTGTTTCATGTGAGAGAAATTGCAGGATTTGGTCCCAGGAGAGATTTTTTTATGATGCATGGAGGGGATGCTAGGCAGTTAGTGGGCCAGTCTTTCTGACAGACGCCCAGTGGCACACGGACCTCCTCATGAGGCTCAGATTCACCCAAGAGCAGGTGAGGCAACTAGACAATCCCTAACCCAGAGCAGAAAAGATTACAATGAATGAAAGCTGTTGAAGTGGCCAGATATGATCATCCCTGTGGTGGGAAGATGCTGAATTTCACCATTGTGGCCTTGGTCCAGTAAAACATTTTAGCACGAGCAGACTCAGCGATTTCATTCTCCATGGAGCCCTGCATGTATTTAAAATTATGCAAGAACTTAAGTGGTTCCGAGCCTTAGCAACCCAAGGAGGACACAAAATGAACCTAATAGTGTTGTCAGTAACATCACTGCCATTGAGGTCATGGGGACTGCATGGACAGACCGGAGAGCAGAATTGGATCCTCTCTGTATTAGAACGTAAGAATGGCCATACTGGGTCAGACCAAAGGTCCATCCAGCCCAGTACCCTGTCTGCTGGCAGTGGCCAATGCCAGGTGCCCCAGAGGGAGTGAATCAAACAGGTAATGATCAAGTGATCTCTCTCCTGCCATCCATCTCCACCCTCCAACAAACAGAGGCTAGGGACACCATTCCTTACCCATCCTGGCTAATAGCCATTATGGACTTAACCTCCATGAATTTATCTAGTGCTCTTTTAAACCTTGTTATAGTCTTAGCCTTCACAACCTCCTCAGGCAAGGAGTTCCACAGATTGACTATGTGCTGTGTGAAGAAGAACTTCCTTTTATTTGTTTTAAACGTGCTGCCCGTTAGTTTCATTTGGTGGCCCCTAGTTCTTATATTATGGGAACAAGTAAATAACTTTTCCTTATTGACTGTCTCCACACCACTCATCATTTTACAGACCTCTATTATATCCCCTCTTAGTCTCCTCTTTTCCAAGCTGAAAAGTCCCAGTCTCTAATCTCTCCTCATATGGAACCCGTTCCAAACCCCTAATCATTTTAGTTGCCCTTCTCTGAACCTTTTCCAATGCCAGTATATCTTTTTTGAAATGAGGAGACCACATCTGTATGCAGTATTATTTTTAGAAGTGTACAATTATTAATACTTCTATTTATAATTAACCTGATTCTCTGTGGCCTCACGCCTTGTGTTGTCGTTTTAAAACCTGTGCAAAATTGATGTAAAATATTGTTTCCGTTTGGTAACATAGCCACTTAATGCTCAATTCTCTACTATTTTCTTTCAGCATAGATGGGGAAATGAGGCAGAGAAGGGAAGTAAAATGCCCAAGTTCACACAGTCAATCCGTAGCGTAGCCCGGACTAGTCTAGAATGCTGCTGTTCTGTTTCCTGGCCCTGTGCCTCTTCGGCTGCCTACTCAAAAACAGGGGACGTTCTCCTCTTGCCTTGCGTCATGAGGATGGCGGGAGAAAACATGGTTTGGGAACTGATCTGCTCTGAACCCAACTGCAATAGGAAGAAAGACAGATCCAGCCTTGCAAAAATGGGAAACCAAGGTGCCACATGCCAGGAATTTTTTTTCTCTCAATTTTTAATGGTGTTAAAATTGGCTCAATTAACTTGAACAGCCAGTTATTAACGCTAATAACACTCCATACTGTATCTTCATTTCAAGAGGTTTGAGCAGCAATGCTAAGCATCCAACTGGCTTTACCCCTCGCCATAACCCCCTATTAACAATACCTCTGTCAGTCGGAAATGTGTTTTTTGTCACCCTTGTGGGCCACTTAATTATGTTCTTTTTTTTTTTTTAGGAAGAAAGCTGGCATGTAATTATTTTCATGATTAACAGTCTTGTGCAGCTAATTGTAATTATACCTTATAATCACAGTTATGATCGTCAATTACTCATCCTTGCCTCATTTGAATGTTTTTCTTCATATGAGTTTCAGAAAGTTGTCTTGAGCGTGTGTGCATGCGCGCGCGCACACACACACACAGGCAAACTTTCTAAAGTTCTTACACGCTCTCGCTCTCTCTCTCTTTTTGGAGGCGTTAATTTTGGGTAGGGTGGAGATAAATTGTCACTTTGCGTCGATCGGTATAGTTTTATTGATATCAATGGGGCTATGCTGATCCATGCCAGATGAGAAGTCAGATGTTTTATTGTATTGCATTATGGGAACTGGAGTCACCTAAGAAAATCCATTTTCATTTGAATCATCATTTGTTATAGTTTCAATGCGTTGAGCGGTGCATATTTTTCCTTTTTAAATCTCAACGCTCTTATATATTTATGGGAATTTTGAAAACCCATCTACTTGTTAGCTCATATATTATCCTGCATTTTGTAATGCAGTTTATACGGCACTTTCAAATCTGGAGGGGTCTGATTCTTCTACTGAGACCAATTTTCAGAGGGTCTAATTCCATTGTTTTCTATTGTTACTCTGGATTTACCTCTTGATATAGGAAAGCCTCACTAGGCCCAGAGTGAAGATGCTAGGATAGTCTGGTCTCTGCTACATTCAGTCCCATTGTTGAGGCTGCACAGATAACGTAACACAGGGCGCAGCACAACTCCCCGCATCGAATGCTGATCTGATTGAAGTCCAGGCGAGTTTTGCCATGGACACCATTCGACCTGGGATTCCATGTGCTGGACCTAGCTTCGGCCTCACTCAGTTTTTACATTTGTGTAACTCGTGACTTCAGTAGGGTTATTCTTAACTGCGTGCGACAGGTGGTGTGTGTTTGTATTTGTGGTAGCACCTATTAAGCCCATTAGTGGAGCATTGTACTAGAAGGCATGATCTGTGCAGAAAGACTGAAAGAATCGGGTTTGTTCAGTTTGGAAAAGAGAAGACTGAGAGGGGACATGATAGTGGTTTTCAAGTACAAGTTACAAGGAGGGAGAAAAATTGTTCTCCTTGACCTCTGATGACGGGACAAGAAGCAATGGGCTTAAATTGCAGCAAGGGAGGTTTAGGTGGGACATTAAGAAAAACTTCCTAACAGGGTGGCTTAACACTGGAATAAATTGCCTAGGGCGGTTGTGGAATCTCCATCTCGGGAGATATTTAAGAGCAGGTTGGACAGACACCTGTCAGGGATGGTTTAGAAATACTTTGTCCAGGCAAGAGTGCAGTGGACTGGACTAGATGCCCTCTTGGGGTCCCTCCTAACCTGTAATTCTGTGGTTATAGTGCTCTCCATAGCTAGTCTTTAGCTCCCAGTGAAACTCTTTGTGTTATGTATGTTTACATGGGGAATATGAATGGGTTTTGGATATGGCAGCGCACTGCAACTCTGAAGATCTGCATTTAGTTTCTGGCTCTGCAACAGACTTCCTATGTGGGGTTAGCCAAGCCATTGAATCTGTGTGCCTCAGCTTCTCATTTATGCAGAATTTTAAGCCTCTTGGGGCTAGGACTGTCCCTTATCGTGTGTGTCTACAGCAGTGTTTCTCAAAGTGGTCCCCGGACCCACTCTGAGAGCTGCAAACAGGCCACTCCAATTTTGTTTATTTACCAGCTCCACAGCCACGGAGCTTTGTGGCTTTGGTTCACCATTTGCAGCCAAAGGGAGACACAGGAAGTAGCAGCCCAGGCTACATCCACACTACCAAGCCCATGATTTCAAAATAACAACTCCTGCTCGTGAAAGGGAATAAGCTTATTTCGAAGTAACCTGGTCGTGTAGACAGAGCCTATGGTGCTACAGGACCGCTCGGGGTTTTTTTAGCTTCATTCTACAGCTGGTCAACATTTTGTTGATTATTGCAAAACTTGATTGAACTTTCAAAATTTCAGAAATAAGTGCAAAATTCTGAAATACCAATAGTAACCAAGAATCTCCCCAAATTGCACAATTTTAACTTTTTTTTAATATGTATATATTTCAATATATACCCCCCCCCCACTGTCCCCCTAGGTTGTTTTCCTTTCAGCCCAAGGAGATCAGTGCTATGGCTTTCAGGCACTTTTATTTTTAATACAGGTATGCAATCTGTAGGGGAGAGACTCTCAGCCAGTGATTTTTTTCAACTGGTCCAGGTGAGTTTTCCATCCTGGTTGGAGACACCTGAAAAGGGCCCATCTGAGAGAGTGCTGAAAATCAGGCAGCTTCTAAGATCTTTCAGGCTGGGCAACTAAAATCACTTAGACAAAATCACGGGGTAGACTCACCATCCTGGCGCTCCAGCCAGCAGTCCTGGGAATTAGCTCGCCAGCTCACTTGACACTTCCCTCTGTGGTTCTCAACTGGTGGTCCATGGTGACTTTTTCGGTGGTCCACAGGAACATTGTCCAAAGTCACACGGCATGGGCAGGCACCAAAAATCTGTTAGTAAGAAATAAATTTCAAACCAAAATGCTTGTTCTCTGCTCTTTTTTATCATGTCTCAAAAAGGAGGTGGTCTACGAAAATTTTTTGATTGGCCTGGTGGTCTGTGGACTGAAACAAGTTGAGAACCACTGCAAGCTGGTGTCTCCCCATGTTCTCACTCTTCCCACTAGTCCATACCCGTGTCACGCTCTGACCACAGCATCCTCTTCAGGACACTGCCTTCCGGCAGTGCCCCCACCAGTCTCTGAGCCCCCTTCTGAGGGAGGGGGTGTTTACCCAACTGCGCACTCCAGGGTCCTCCCTTCCCAAGGGGCACCCTGTTCTCCTAGGGAACACCCCATTCCCCTGTACCCACTGCTAGCCCCTGCCTCAGGGGTAAACTGCAGTCTGTAATGGCCACTCATCACTGGAAAAGGGGTGGGGACCTGCTGCCCCTGCCTACCATGGCTGCCCCTTGCAGCCCCAGTAGCTTCAGGCCCTGCAGCCTGGGGGCTTGCTTGGCCAGAGCTTCCCCAGCCCTGCTCTACCTCCAGGAAGCCTCCTGCTTCCCAGGCAGCCAAGTCCCTCCGGCTCTCCAACCAGAGCCAGAGTGAGCTTCCTCCCCCACCTCCAGGAGCCCTTCTTTATATCACCCCCAGCTGGGCCCTCATTACCCAGAACTGCCTCAGCTGGGGCTTCGCTCGCAGCCCTTACTCAGTGCTGGGGTTTTGCAGGGCAGGGCAAGCGCCCTGTCACAGGCACCTTCGTACATTTTCCAGTGCGCCCTCCTGATCTGAGCAGAGGCCCGACTGTGCACTGGCCATGTCCCCCCATATTAAAGTGCAGCAGAGCGACCATCTTTCCCCCTTGCATCACTGGCAACTGTCGGTGCAAATTGGAACATGGCCAGGGGGCTAATCAGGAGCGTGAAGAAAAACCCACCCCCTTTAGATGAGCTGAGGGTACTGAGGGTCAGAGCAGGTGCAACCCTTGTAGCAAACTGCCCACATGACCCACCTTCTTTGCACAAAGATGGGGCACCCCGGCTCTAGTTCTGTGCACGATGCTGAGAGCGCCCCCATCCAGCTGGCACATGCCAAGAATACCAGCAGCGGTAGGAAATGAATTTTCAAAGATTCAGGTGGATAAATAAGAGGGTAAATTCCCAATCCTGAGATTACTGCTGCTTTCATAATCAACCGGGAAGGAATCCTCTTCGCTGTCTGTGCTGACCAGAGCAGTAAAGGAGGGCCCTGATTTACACATCGAAGGTTTCAAGCTCATGCTATCAAATAAATGCTGTGCGCAGCTGGAATATTGCCTGGAGCGTAGAGGAGGGTCATTGCAAAGGTTAGCTATTACGGCAGTTTGTTTACCATCAGTAAATCCTATGGTAAGGATGTCTAGACACTTCAGGCGACTGTGGGTGGGATGAGGAACCAGGCATCTCTGAGATGCTGCTTTGAATATGTCTGTGGCCAGCAGGAGCAAAGGCCGTCTATGCAGGGGCCTGAATGCAATGGGCTAGGACAGTGGTCTTCAAACTTTTTTTTTTTCTCTCATGACCCAGCTGTATTGTATAGCATTCCAGACTAGATGTAGTCTCTGGTTTAAAAAAACGAGACAGACAAAGTGGGGACTCAAGGTGGGGAGAACATGTAGATTGTAGTTCATAGAGACGACGCGTTTAAAAAAAGGGGAGTGGGATTTGTGATTTTCCTTTATTTTATTTTGAAATCTCAAACTTCAGCAGAGTATTATCATTTAGAACATTTTGAGTAATAATGTAGATGGGCAAAAATGAGACAGTTTAGGAAAAATTAACTATATTCCCCCTTTTTAATTCAGAAGTTTTAAAACCCGACTTTGCATCATAGTTTCCAATATTAAAAAAAAAACAACTCTGACCACCCTTATTTCAAACCACCCTTAATAAATGTCTTCTGTCTCAGAAGCTTTGAGGTTCCATGTATTATTACACCCCTTCCCCACTGATTTGCAACAGGCCCTCACGTAAATCATTTTGCTTTTCTGTGCTTCCGCTTCCTTAGCTGTAAAAGAGGTATCTTTGTATTTCCTTGGTGTGCCGCCATATTGGAAGACTTTATCTGTCACTGTTTGTAAAGCGCTTTTGTTTTTACTTATTCGTTTATTATTTGGATTGCAGTAATGCTTAAGCTCACCAGTCATGTTCCAGGTATTGCAGGAGAAGAGAATGTCTATTTGTAGTATCACGGAGGGGGAAAAAAATGTAGCTTAGAAGTTTAACCAAGTGTCTGAGAGTGAGAAATTCATGACATGGGGAACTAGCAGCCTCTAGTTGTCTATGTAGTATATAAAATTCCAAACTGGATGTAGTTTCTGGTTTAAAAAAAAAAAAAAGACAAAGCAGGGGCTCTCAGTGAGGAGAACATGTAGTGCTAGGACCACACGGTGGTAGGTATTGTACAGAATACCCAACAAAAAAGGAAAGTCCTTGACTCCAAAGAACTTACAACTGAAATATAAAGAGGCCATTCATAGTCTGAGACCATCATTGTTGTATCTGGGTGTATATTATATGGCCCAAATTGGAATAAAATAAGAGCCAAAGGCAACTCCAGCTTGTAAACCAGGATACTTTGAGACTTCACTATGAAAAAATCTAAGTGTCCAGCCGGCAAAATTTAATCCAGTGTAGCAAGCCAGATCGAGGTCTATGAACTAGTTAAGTCCCACTTACATCCACAGGTCTTACAGTAAGTTGCTGAGTAAGGTTGAATTTCACATTCAGTAGCCCCTCAGCCTTTCCATTCTGGTTCTAAGGAGTTAAAAACGTATCCAGGAAAAGTTGGGTGCGTCTACTCTGCAAAGACTCTGAAGCTATCTGGAGTGGTTTAGTTCAGGAGGCTGCACTTAATTAAAATCGCAAAATGGAACAATTAGCTGAAGCTGAAAATTTCTTCCAGCCTCAGTTGAGCATGACGGGTGTTTTCTAATCTCTCTATTTATCTTACTGTCAATCTACAGCTATCAATTAAGGCAATTCTCAAAATTCTGTTTTGATGGGTCCATTTGGAAGACACTTAGATAACAATAGAATCATTTAATTTTTCTTTTGTGGAACTTAATTTGCCTGGGATGTTTTTATTCTGCTTTCCATTATTAACAAAGGATTTGGGCTCTGGTCTCAGACCTTGCAGTCTCTTGGCATGCTACCAAGCAGGGGAGCCGGTTCCAGCTCTCATGGATGGCAAGGTTGCAGAGAAGGGCTGCATTTGGAGCTATAGTAAAACAGCAGAATTCCCCCAGGAGTGGCTGCAGCCAGTAGAAGAAACGCTAGTTTATTGGGAAGTTTGGCCCTGCTGCATCTTAAGGGCCTTGTGCAGAGTATCCAGTTGTGCAGTGTGGCTTGTGACCACTCTGTTTAATGTGGCAAGTCCCAAAAGGCAGTGCTGCATCACAACCGCACTGTCCGCTGCTGACATTAAAGTGGTGCATTGCATCATGGGACCTGTAGTCTCTCATGGTGTCTGCAATCTAGACAGCCCTGGTTTTGGCCCTGTGTGACAGGGACGACTCTCTTTCTTGTTCGACAGCTGTACCGTAATAACCATGAAAATATCTCAGCAGACAGCAAGCTCATTTTGCAGACTGACTCCAATAACCACACACAAAATAGCCTGTTCAGTAAGGCCAAGGATATCATTTATCACTGAAATGTTACTCGGAAGAGAAAATGATACATTTAATTAGAGCACAGGATGTGCCAGGCACAACGAAATAAGTGGCAGCGACAAGTTCATGAGCCCAGATACTAGGGGGTTGGAGACGGTATAAGTGCCTGAGGCCTTGTCTGCGTTAGACCCAGCAGCTCAGCTGAAGGTACACAACTCTAGTTATGTGGAATACATAGCTGGAGTCGGCTTCCCACGAGCCGAGCTTGGTGGCATCCCCACAACAGAAGGCCGATGAAAGCAAATGCTCCCATCAGTTTCCCTTACTCCTCACAAGAGCAGCAGTACTGGATGTCGATGGGGACACCCTCTGAGTTCTATTTAGCGAGTCTAGGTAAGACTTGCTAAATCAAACTCTGGAAGATTGATCACAGCAGTGTTGCTTTTCCTTTTAGTATAGACAAGAACTAGATCAGGTTCTAGCTCCAGCCTTCCTGAACAGGAAGCATTTATAGTTTTCTGTGGTTTTAACTTCCTCCTGTGAGCGGCACTGAGGGTGAATCCAGCAGAAAGAATTGTTCAAGTCTTGATAAGCCTTTGCTTTTAGGGCTCAAGTCACGGTTTCTGAAAAAACTCGGAGCAGAGTTCAGCATATCAACCCCTTTAAGACTCTGCAATGAGCATAAAGAAATGGCCGCCAGTCTTGGCCAAAAACCTGTTGCCATCCTTGTCAGAATGAACAAATAGATCCAGCCACCGTCCCTTCTCCTGCTTCCACATTCATGCCTCTGTTCTCAGAATCAGTCTTAAACGGAAAGGTCTGGAATTTATTCCCACCCAGCATGGTCCAGGAGCTAAGGCATACGGAAGAGCTGGTTTCTTTTCCCAGCACGCCACTGGCCTTTTGTGTGAGCTTGTGCAAAGTCCTACCTGAATCTTTAGGCACCTAAATATCTGCAAAACGCTGGTCCCAAATGCTGATATTGATCAGCAAGAGCTGTTGCTCTTCTCTGCTACACTTTTGGCTCCTGGAGCAGTTTCCTATTTGTGTGTGTTCCCATTTCATGCACTGATCAGGGTGCCGAAGGCAACAGGCCACCGTCATGGACTCTAGCGGGACAGAACACATTAGATCAGGGCCAGGGGTTTTAAACGTGCCTAAGGCCAGGCCTACATTCAAGGGGAAGTTCGAATCAAGATCTGCAATGCCAGCCCTCAGAGCCAGGCGGAGCGTGTGGAGTGACCCTCTGGCGGAGATTTAAAGGGCTGGGGTGTTGGTCCCCTTTAAATTGCCAGGCTTCAGGGTGACTGCCCCCTCTACCTTTCCCCCCACTGGTGGGCCTGAATACAATAGATGACCAAACAGGTCTTTGCATCTTTTATTTCTAGGTCACAGAGTTCTAGTCCATTCCCACGATAGGATTGAAAACTTCAGCTTGTTCTCCAGTGTTTTTTTTCTAACCCCGTTCTAAAGACAGATGGTGAAAAATCTTCATTTGAAAAAAATTTGTTTTTCAATTATATTTGGCTGTTTTACAGAATCAGACGTTCACAAAAACACTCCTCTTGGAAAGCTTCTGGCTTAAATAATTTGTTGTTGTTGTTTTCCTCTTTTTGTCATTGTTGCATGGTTTTTGTTTGTGCAAGATTATCTATTTGGCTGTTTTAGTTTAGTTTTGTTTGCTTCATTGCTAATTTTGAGTGCTCCTCTTGATTGCTCATGGAGGGATGTCTCTTTTTTGTGTGGGTTTTTTTTTGATTTTTCTAAAATCAATGTGGAAACCTTCCATTTTGTACAGTTACCATTTTCAAAAATGGAAAAAAAAATGAAAAATATTTTCATACTTTTTCTCCAGGTGAAATTTTTAAAAGTATCTAAATGACATACTAGCCTAAGTTCCATTTTCAAATGAGACCAGGAACTTAGAAGCCTAAGTCTAATTAAAAGTCAAAGAGACTTAGGCCCATAGTTTTAAAAGATAGTTGTGTTGTTTTGCAGTGTCGCAAAGCCTCTGATGTAGTCTGCCAAGCCCCATTTTCAAAACTAACTTTAAAGGAGGCAGACTTGTGAATCATTTAGGCCTTGCAATGCTTTTATACTTTCAAAAATCCAGGCTGTAGATTCCTAAAAGCCTAGGTCGTTCTTGAAAAGAACTTGTCATTCACTAAATTCTACCTCTAATGTTAAGTGACTCGAGAAGGGGATTCTACTGTGGCTTCAATAGATAGTATGTCTTGCATACAATCGCTTTGCATGTTAGACACCTTTTTCCACATGTTTTTCAAATGCCAAGGAGGGCTGGTTGACCCTGGTCACTCTAGTGTCATGCTTCACACGCTTTGCCACACTGAGACAACATGTTAGACGAGCAAACTGTTTCAGAAGTCGCCTCCGACACATTTTGAGACTAATCTTCCACACAACCATAAAAGGCTAACCTGTGATTTTTGTCACGAGCCTTGTATAAGCGCCAGTACCTAGTTGACTTGCTCTCGGACAGTGAGGGATAACTTGGCTAGTGAGTGAGCTGCATAAGTGGCCCTCCTTCATCTCAGCGGGCTGCAAGATTGTCATGACCAAGACGGTTTCCTCACATTTTTCTCCCGGCGCTAGCGTATCTGGAATTTGCCGGAGGTGCTGATGGAACCGCAGCAGCGCTGGAATTGGCTGCCGAGGGAGCCCAGGGCTCTTACAATGTCGTGTGCAATTAGCCCTCAACTCCATTCATGCGCCCTTGTGTCACGTTAGTAATATCGGTAGGAAAAAACCGGACGTGGACAGAAACCAGCAGAATCCGGCGCCTCGGGGCGTGGGCAATGGCAAACAATCTGTCTTGTGGGCTGCACGTAGAACCTCAGTTTGCCCCCCACTTCTCTAGGATCAATCCCAGAAGCCAACTGTGACCCAGAGAGTCACAAGGTGCTTTCCAGTTTCCTTCCAGCCCTATGCTAGGTGCATAGCATGTTCCCCAGCATGCTGTTTGGTGCAGTCGGGATACGGTGGCCATCTTGGCCCACTCTGGGGCCCCCCCCGCCCGGGAGAGGGACTTGCCGTCCTCCAGAAGCCGCTTCCTCTCTTGTGTTACTACAGGTTTAAATTCTCTAAATCGGGATTCTCGGGTCCGGCAATATCCTTGGTCCTGCACAGATGTTGCGGGACCAGAGAGTCCTGCTGGAGGGCAAGGCAGTGGGCTTCCCGCAGCGAGCTGCTGGTGGGGCTTCCCAGCGCACGGCAGTGGGGCCGGGAGACCCGGCGTGCAGCTGCTCAGTGGCCCAGGAGCGGTGGCTGCCCCGTGGTGTCAGGAGCCCCAGTGTGCAGCTGCCTAATGGGGTTAGTGTGGCTGGCAGCAGGTGGTCCAGGGCTGGGGGAGCTGGTGGCGGAGAGGGGGGGACCCCGGAAATGAACCTCCGCAGCTCCGGCAAAATCTCTCCTCTGGAACCAGTCCTGTCCCGAGGGTGCCAGGCAGGGAGGTCTATCCTGTGCTTGTGTTGGGGGGACGAGGGGGACTGCTTTACACCCCCCTTGCAATCCAGTGTGGACATGCAAGATGTGAGGTCTCAAAACAAGTGAAGTTGCTCCTGACTCACTGGTTGAAACCTGTGCCCGGGGCCTGTCCTCAGGGCCATTCTCTCCTTCCAGCCAGTTCTCAAGGGACATATTCAGCGAGGGGGCGGGGCGGGGGGGGGGGAGATGAGTGAAGTGAAACAGGAAGGGAAAGGAACCCTGCCCAAAGAAGGCTCAGAGGGTTGGGGGCGCAGGTGAGTTCTGTCCTTCTAGAACAGAGTGAAGACTGCAGCTTGGCGCTGAGAGAGAGGGAACGAAGAGGAAGCACTTCCACAGGCGGCTGGAATCGCCGATTTGATCGTTACAGACATTTTTTGCTCATTTCCTCCCCTGGAAGGGGCAAAGCTCTGCCAAAGAAGGACAGGAGAGAGCTGCTGTGTCAGTCAGTCATAGGCAGCAGAACGTGCCAGCCGGCTAAGGCCCTCCGAGGAGTCCTGAGTTTATGCTTCATCAGTGGAAAACCACATCAGCCCACACACTGTTGTTTGCCTCGGGTCACCCTGACAAAGCGAGCAGCTGGTGTTTGGGGATTGGGTTGATGGGGTATTCTATCTGCCGCTCTTCATTGGCGACAGGAGATGCAAATTAGTGTAAGAATTCATGTGTCTTTCCTTAGAAGCGGCGGAGAGGGGTGAAAATCGGAGTGGGCACTCAGATGTGCATTTAAGTCCCAATTCAGTCAAACATCCCTGTTCAGCAAATTGCTCCAACATTCACTAAACTGTAAGCAACCAGTAAAAATATTATAGTTACTGCCATTCCTGCAATTTGTGGCAGGGGGGTGGGATGTGATATTCCATATTGTGGCATGTTTTCTGGGGTATTATTTCAAGCAATGTGGTATAATTCCCCAACCACCCCACCCCAGGAACCTACCCAAGCAAGAAACAATAATGCATTTTTATTTCCTATATACATTTGCTGTTGATTTTTGGGCTTTCTTTGCCTAGATAATATATTTATTGTGGGTGAGCTAGAGAGCTGTGCAGATGTGACTGTTTATACACACAAATACTTTGCAAACTCAAGTTCTTGTTCCTCTCATAATTAACCCCCTCCCTGTGCCCTTTATCTCTTCACTGGCAGGATTTCCCGATCACAATAAAATCAGAAGCATCTTCCAAAAATCCAGGTAGTATTAAAAGCCTTATCCCTAACCCTGCTGGCTTGGGTGCATTGATAAGAAAATACCAATTAAGAGTCGTATTCCCATGCTGGATGGGTAGTCAGCGGCTAATGAGATTGTGATCATTCTCATTTAATTTCCAGGCATGCTAAATAGTTATAACTTTATCGCTTTCAAACAGCAGCAGTCCTTGAGCCGTTGGGGTCTTCTAGACTGTGTGTAGCTCTTATTGCTGGTGTCCTTTGACCTCCAGCCAAAAAACTGTTGACCTTACAATAGTTTCTACAGAAGGAATTCTGTCAGGAAACCGGCAGCAACACAAGTTCCTTACCATTCCGGCAAGACCATGGGTAAAATACTTTGGCAAAGTTCCTCTCGTTACTGAATGGAATAATGACTAGCAGCTGCCTCTGTCAGGTATACTCTTTCTGGTTACATTACTTTGGGTATGTCTACACTTGCACCCTCTTTCGAGAGAGGGATGCAAATGCAGACATTCGAAACTGCAAATGAAGCCAGGATTTAAATATCCCGTGCTGCATTTGCATAATCACCTTATGGCGCTATTTCGAAATAAAAACGCTGTGTAGATGTGGTTATTTCGAAAGAAAACCCTTCTTCCCAAATAACTGTTACACCTCATTTTATAAGGAATGAGGGTTATTTCGGAAGAAGGGGTTTCTTTCGAAATAACCACATCTAGACAGAGTTTTAATTTCGAAATAGCGTCATAATGCGATTATGCAAATGAAGTGCGGGATATTTAAATCCCGCGCTTCATTTGCAATTTCAAATGTCTTCATTTGCATCCCTCTCTTGAAAGAGGGTGCAAGTGTAGACATACCCTTTGTGAGGCAGGCAAATGTAACATCTCACTCCTTGACCGAGTAAGGAAAAAAGAAGCATTTCCTTGAGTTGAAATGACCTAAAAGTCTAGTGTTGACAGTAACAGTGAAATATTTGCAAGAGTGTCCCAAACTGAGCAAAACGTGCTTGGGTTTACGGCTTTTGTGGAGTGTAGTCTCTCAATTTAATTGCTTTTGTAATGGGACATGCAGGAGGGCTCGTCTCCACCATACGGTGGATCGATGAGGCTGCAGCGATCCATCCACCGGTGGTTGGTATATCATGTCTGCTTAGATGCGATAAATCAACCTCCGAGTGCTCTCTCATTGACTCCAGTGCTGCACCAGAAGGAGAAGAGTAGCCGGAGTGGATGGAAGAGCAGCCGCTGCTGACATTACTGTATGCAGGGCACTGCGGTAAGTAGGTCTAAGTACATCGCTATGTGTGTCGCTGAAGTTGAGTATCTTAGATGGCCAAGTGAAGGGGGGCAGCAAACTGTAGACTAGCCCTGAGTGGCAGCTGGACCCCAGATCTCTGTACCTAAAAGCCCAAACCTGAGTTGATTCCTTTTTGTAAGCGAGAGCTGAAGCAGACTCACCAACCTCTGTGTGGTCCGGTCACCAGAGGCTGTCAGAGAACCACGCACCGTTAACGGGGGATGCTGCTGGAATTCCGCCCTGGGTTATCAAGGGCTTTCAGCCGTACCTTGGCCCATTTTCAAGAAAACCCGGAGTCAATGTTTGGTTTCGCACAGGGTCGCGTTTTGCTTCCATCCTCAAACCAGGGGAAATGCAGTGGAGATGCTGGGGTCCTGCTGAAATTCAGAGAGCAGCAGAGACAGAAACCCAAGAACCAGCTCATTAGGTGATGGGCTGTGAATACTGCTACCCTCACACCTCTGCCTGCAGGCAGGCAGTCGTTTCTATCGCTGCCTCTGCTCCCTCCTTTATCTGCTCCTCCTCATGTTCCCCTGTTGCATCTGATCCCAAAGGAGTCTTCCTCTCAGGTTGAACTCTGCCTGGGCCAATCCCTGCATTGCCCAGCCCTTGGGAGTCATTAGGTTTCTGCAGCAGGCTCTGTGAAGCTCATGATAGAGCTAGGGTTCCTACTGTGAACTCGTGTGGGCCGGGGCTTTCTCTTACTATTGTGTGCAGTTCAAAGGGCCCCCAAATTTAGTTGGTGCTGCCAAAATAACTGTTAGAAAAGAACAGGTGCCCCAGAGGCGGATGGGGTAGAAGGGTTCTTTATGGCAGATACTTATCCCACCTTGGATCCCCCAAGCCCCATAGGTACACCCCCAAATTAACCACAGGTACCTCTTTTAGCTTAGCATGACTTGTCTATCACCCCTTCAGGCCTAATTTAGTAGTGTGAACACCCCTGTAATGCATCATCATAACCATGTGGTGAATAGAATTAGCCCCGCCCTGTGTACAGCTGTTTAGCTGAAGCAAGCAGTTTTGCATTACAAACATCTTGAATCAGCAACTTACAAGGGGGGGCCGGGGGACCTGTGTCCCTGGCTGTGTTTCAGGGCAGGCGGGAAGGAGTTAGGGGAGGAAGAGAACCTACAGGTATAGACAAAGGGTACGTCTAGACTACAAGCCTCTTTCGAAAAAGAGCATCTAGACTACAAGCAGATTTTTCGAAATAGCAAGCTGCTTTTTTGAAAGAGTCTAGACACTCTCTTTTGAAAAAGCACAGTTTGCATTCAATAGCACCTTTTTTCGAAAGAGTACTTTTGAAAAAACGTATTATTCCTCGTAAAGTGAAGTTTACCGTGATCGAAAAAACTGCCGCTTTCTTTTGATTTACTTTCAAAAGAAAGTGGCTGAGTCTAGACACAGGTGAAGTTTTTTTGAAAAAACCCTATAGTCTAGACACACCCAAAGAGCCTTCATTAGAAGTTACACCCTTGGTGCAGCTACACATTTATCTAGTCCTACCAAGCAGGAAAGGAGGAAAACACGTTTAAATCCATCGGGACGGTGCCTGCCCATGCTGTACCCCCATCACCTCTGACCTCTGTCCCAGACCTCTGACACCCCCCCCAACAGTAACAATACTCAGACCCATAGTGTGTGGAGGAGGTGAATCCAGTTACAGTTACTGTGATTTATTGTTTAGAGAGGAGCAAAAGAGCTGGGAGCTTTACAGATAAGTCCGACCGCAAGTTCCCTGCCCCTGAAAGCTTGCCATCGACATAGTTCCAACTCAAGCTTTCATTCTGCCCTGAACTAAATTTTTCCAGGTCATCTCAGCATGCTCCAAGCGAACGATCCGTTTGGTTCTCCCACCCCCGCCGCTGTCTCACCAGGGGAAAGAAATCAGGACGCAGCTCCTGGGTCTCCTAGAACTTGCAATATTCAATCACTCAGTGCCTTGGCCCAGGAGGTACAGCAGGTGCCAAACCTCTCCTGCTCAGAGGACACCTCCCAAAGAGACTGGGACAGGTGTGGAGAAGTCGTGCGGCAGAAGGCATCCAAGGGAACGCAGCGGCTCCGTTTCCATGAAGCCAAATGGACGACCAAGCGCCAGATGCATTTTGGGATCGGAATCGAGGAAATGGAGATGGCCGCAAAGGAGGGAGGGCGTGCCGGGGAGGCGAAACGAGAGCAGTGGAGGAGGGGGAGGGGATTGAGAAGTTGTGCTGGGGGAGGCAGAGTGGAGTCCGCATTGTTTCACAGGCTGCAGACAACAATCTTCTGTGCCTCAGGAAGAAAGAACCTGGCAGCACATCTGAGTGAGAATTGCAGGTGGCTGAATTAATTAGCTCCAAATCCCAACTCCCCCCGACATCAGGTGGTGGGATTAGCGACTCAGAGCTCGTTTGCCATGGATTCCCCCACCTCGGCTATTATTGGATTCAGATTGGAAGTGTTGCAGATGGGCTCATCCAGGGAAGGGGGGAGAGCTGCCAACCTCACTCAACTGAGGCAGAGAGACACCTCTCTCATTTACAGTCCATCATATGGGGTGAGGATCACTGCAGCCTTCCTCATCATTAATTTCACTCTGTCCCAGCTCATCTGAATGAGCCCCCAGTCCCCTTTCAATAGTACAGTGCGGGGGGCAGAGGCAGAGAGAGATTCCTTCCTTCCTTCCTTCCATCCCTCTGTGGCTGCTTGGTGTACCATCCAGGAGACGTTGCCTGGGAGTCTGCTCACTGAATGTTGGAAATATCCCATGGGGTACTGATTCGGGAGGAGCCAATGTGGTCCTGTAGGCTGTCTTTAAATCCATCATCTATGGGCACAGTGGGTCTCTTCATCGAACGCCGTATCCCTCCCCGCTGGATAGCTCTAACACAGTGAGTTTCAACCGTTCTTCGCTTGCAGACTCCTAACCTATTGTGACAAAGTTCTGGCCATGCCCCGTGGGTCTCGCACTACTGGCCGATAGTATTAGCCTCAGAGACTCGCTGTGGTCCTGTACACAACCCCTTTCTCTTTACAGGAGGCAGGGTCCACAGCTTAGTGAGCCATACTCATCACAGGCTAGTCCTTGGTTGTGGGGTGAAAACCCCTTGATTGGCTTGGTCTCCGTTCTTGGGACAGGCTCTGTGTTGGCATGGGGGAAGGGTTGAGGGAGACCTGGGCACTCCCATTAGTCCAAGTTCTGGCCCAGGGACCCTAAAGTGGCAGCAGTAGTCAAGGTTGTTTTTCCTTCTGACTTTTGGCAGCTTTTTCCCTGGGCCACTTCCTCAAACAACCCCTCCAAAATGTCTCCCTCTGGTACCTGCTAACCGGCTCTCACCTCCCTTTCTCCTTCTGGTCCGTCACTCTTTGTCTTCACCCTGTCGTTACCTAGGGGAAGCCTTTTAAAGCAACTCCACTGGCTGCAGGTGTTGAGTGACCTGCTTGAGGGAGCAATCTGGTTAATTAGCTCCAGGTGTTTTTCAGCCTTCCTTTTACTGCAGCAGGCTCTAGTAATTTTATTCTGGAAAGAGAAAACCACGTATCCAGTGCCCTGTACACCTGCTGTCCACCTGAGTGTGAAAGGCTGCTGGCTTAGGTCTGCCACACTCTATTGACTGGAGGTGCAGATCCCTTTGAAAATCTCTGACATAGTGTGTGGACCCAAGGTTGAAACCATTGTACTCTGGTAACCACAGCCTTTTGCAAACTCCTTTGGCCTAATCGACGGAGCTCTGGGGGCCTGCAGTTCACAGCTTGAAAACCACTTGCTGTCACACATGCATTTCATCCACAGGCCCCCCGCCGTGTCAGCATTGGGATCCTTCACACCCATCTCGGTCCTGACTTTCACTCCTTGTTGCTGGTCCAGTCCCGAGTTCCTCATCTGTAGCTCTGGAAATGCACCTGAGCTCAGAGGGGCTTAGACTCAGGCAACTGACCTAGGCTGCTGTCCATGCTACAACACCCTGACTGGTCTTTTTAGGGCACAGCTAGCACGAGTTTCCCTACCCGTGCCAGGAGGCATGCCTCCAGCTGCAGTGCAGACATGCACTGTGGTCGTAGTAGGGATCACATCATGGGACAAGACCAGGCCAGAGGGGCACAGAAGAATAGTGGAGGGGAAATATATTCATCCTAGACTGAGTAAATCCCTGCTGACTCACAGCCCTTCCTGATTGCTTCCCAGGCAGAAGGAAGACATCCACCTTTTCTGGCTCGTGGTGATCTTCAGATGGGACCGCGAACACACACTCTTGTACTCCCTTGGCATCAAGCGCTGTATGGTCTTCTGGAGCAGGATTTGATTCATCAGCAAAACTTCCTACAGTGCGATCGCTCATCCAAATATTGACCCAACCAACCGTGCTTAGCTTGTCAGACCTGAGGAAACAGCAGGAATTCCCATGTTGGATTGAACCAGGGGTCCATATAATCCTGTATTGCCTCTCCAGCTGTGGGCAGTGCCAGCTACTTCAGAAGATGCTGCTCAGAAATCCCTCGGGAGCAATTACGGAATAAGCTCTAGGGACGGTTTCTTCCTACCTCCCCATTAATCATGTCACTGGGTGACTTGTAAACACAGGCGGGCAGATAAACAGGAATTTACTGTTGGGATTAAAGGAGCGTCTGGAGTTCTCTGAATTCTAGTTCACAGAGGTTGCTCTCTCTTCTTCGATTTCATCTGTCCTTCAGAGTCTCTGGAGAGCGTCCTCCTCTGGGAGCTTCTGAAAACAGGGGGTAAAGTTGGCCGAGAATTTTTTTTTCCTTCAAAAAAGGTTGGGATCTTTTTTGGAAGAAAAATATAAAGAAAGAATATTAAACCTCCTGTTTTTGTCTCCATTTACCAAATACAGTAATTCCTCATTTAACACGTGCCCGCTTAACACGTTTTCACGATAGCATGATTTTTTTTTAAGGGAACGTTTTTTGAATTACACGACCGTCCCCGGAATAACATGATATCCCCAGCCGGCCCATTGCTGGCAGCTGCGCGGGGCTTCCCCCGCCTCCCTGCAAAGTGGCGGAGGGTTCACTGCTCACCATGCCGTTCCCCACTGACTCCCCCCTCACCGGACGCCTTGTCCCCTCTCCTTCGCCCCCACTTGCAGGCCTGCAGCTGGGTTTCCCCAGCCGGCCCGTTGCTGGCAGCTGTGCGGGGCTTCTCCTGCCTCCCTGCAAAATGGCAGAGGATTGCTCACTGCACTGTTCCCTGCCAATCCCCCCTCGCCGGATGCAGTGCGGGTCCCGGCAGACCCGTCACAGGGGCATACTCCCAACCCAATCCCCCTCCCTTCTCCTCCCCTTCCCTTCCCCAGAGCCAAACACCTCCCCTCCCTGCTGTAACCCAGTCCCTTTCTCCCCCAACCTTATGTCCGGGTCCCAACAGACACCACCGCTTGAAATGCAACCCCCACCTTTTCCATTGTTTTCAATGGGAAAATTGACCCCACATAACACGTTTTCACTTAACACAATCATTTTCTGAAACATATCTATAGTGTTAAATGAGGAATTACTGTATTTTCAGTGTTAAACCTGAAACCTTTCCATTTGAAACCATATGTTACTGATATGAAAAAAACCCCACCCAATTTTGTATTGACACTTTTTCATTGTCAATGAAACCCCCGTGTCTTTCAACGAACGATAGTTTGACCAACTCTGGGCGGGGCAACTTTTCTTAGTAAGCTTGTTACATTTGGAGGGGGTGGTCTTCAAAGCCCATTTGACCTTCAGTCACTGTGCTAGTCTGTGCCTGCCATACAAGGATGCCACATTTCTTTATATAACCTTCATTCCAGAGGCATTGTAAAGTAAATGGAGGGGAAGGAGTATGAATCGTTTCTCTCCCTCTCGCGCACTCACACAAACGCCCAGCACCCTAACCTGCCCCACCGTGCCTCTCCAGCCCTCCCCCTCCCTTGGGACATGACAGGTGAACTCATGGACATAGTTTCTTGCCTTCATGCACTCCTGGACAATGCTGGCAGCAGAATAATATTTTCTGTTGAGTTAAATGAGGGGGGAAATTCGGCCGGCTATCCGTCTGTATTAACACTGAGAAGAGCAGCAGTTGTGGTTAGTGGCAAGCTCTCAGAGCAAACTGACCTGAAATGACTTCAGGAGAGAAGAAAAAGCCAGACGCTGCAGGGAGGTGGACAGGGTAGATTTCCCAGCATTGCTTTTTGCTGGGGCATAATGTGAGTGGCCCTATGGCCCCAATGTCTTGTGGTACGTCTTGTTGGGTCTGGCATTCAGCGTCCATGCTCTGTTGCGTTCACCCCTCCTGTGTGATAATGAATTTCCGGCTTTCCCCAATAAAAGCAAAGGGCACATTCTCTGTGAGTTATTCCACCTAGAAAGCTATGTTGCTGTGGCAGGCCTTATCTGCAGGTGCTTGTACACATAGTCCAAGGCCAGGTCTACACTAGACAGGCAGCTTGGCTCAGTGCACGCAACTACGTAGAATACGTAGTTGGAGTCGGTTTATCTTAAACCGAACTTGGCGGTGTCCCCACAGCAGGAGACTGACAGGAGCAAACATTCCTATCAGCTTCCCTTACTCCTGGCAAGAGCAGGAATACTGGATGCCAACAGGGGCATCCTCTGAGTTTGATTCTGCGAGTCTTAAGTAGACTCGCAAAATCAAACTCCAGAAGATCAATCGCTGCAGTGACAATCTTCTACGGAGTGAAGATGTGGCCTGAGAAGCTCTGTCGGTGTGTAAGCACATTAGTCTTGGAGGAAATGCAGTGTGGTGGGTATTCTGATAGGGTTTCTTTGAGGGGCAAGCAGCAAGGGAGTTTGCTCCCTGCCTCAATTTCTCTAACTAACGTCGATGTGTGAGGATGTCCTACAACCTGGGAACTGGACATCAGTGTTGGATGGAGATCCTGAGACACTGCTGGAGTGTGGGTTGTAACCACCACAGTGCCAGGACCGGTGTCAGAGAGGTCTGTGTGTTAGTCTTTATCTGCAATAACAATGAGGAGTCCTGTGGCATCTTAGGCCATGTCTATACTCCACAGAAGATCGAAGCTGATGTGGTCGATCTTCCGGGTTTCGAATTAGTGGGTCCTAATGAAGAGAGGCTAATTTGAACTGAGAGGGTGCTCACGTCAATGCTGGTAGTCCTGCTCCTATGAGGAGTAAGGGAAGGTCAAGGGACTGCGTGCTCCCCTCGACCTCCCGCTGTGTGGACAGTGCCAAAATGCGATTTAAGATACTTCAATTCCAGCCGCGTCATTCGTGTAGCTGGAGTTGGGTAACTTAATTCACACTTATCCCCTAGTGTAGAGCTGGCCTAAGAGACTAAGAGATGTATCAAGGTAAAAGTGTTCATGGGTAAAACCCACTTCCTCTGGATATGTCTAGACTACATGCCTCTGTCGGCAGAGGTATGTAAATTAGACTACCCGACATAGTCAATGAAGCGGGGATTTAAATATCCCCCGCGTCATTAAAATAAAAATGGCCGCCGCGTTGTGCTGGCTCAGCTGATTGTCGGCACAACGCGGCAGTCAAGATGCGGATCGGTCGACAGGGAAAGTCGTTGTCGACCGATCCCTTATGCCTCGTGAAACGCGGCGGCCATTTTTATTTTAATGAAGCGGGGGATATTTAAATCCCCACTTCATTGACTATGGTGGGTAGTCTAATTTACATGCCTCTGTAGGCAGAGGCATGTAGGCTAGACATACCCTCAGATGAGTGGAATGGACTGGATAGAGGCAGGGGTGTATATAGATAAGGACAACAAAAGAAAGTGGGTACTTGTGTAAATGAGGCTGGTGCAGACAGCGTAAAAATAACCACATGCTGGGTTAAGAATATACTCAGACTTGAGGCCCTGATTTCTCCTCCAACTGAAAGCTAACCTGCCAGGGACGGAGATCTGCTGCCTCTCCAGATCTACTCTTTCTGTGATCCCAAAGCCTCTTCCGCAGGGACCGAGGTGTAATGTCTATACAGCGCTGAGTGGTTTGTGCCTCTGGCTCCTCTCTCTGTGTGATATCAGTGCCCTGTGATCAGCAGAGAGGCTGCTGATTCCAATGGCAGGGTGCTAAAGTCAGAGCATTTTAAGCCCCTTGGAGTCCATCTCTTTGGTGAGTTTGTACAGCGCCTAGCACTATTGGGTTCTGGTCCATGCCTAGATTACATACTACTACTACTACTACTATATTAAAAGGGTCTTTCACTCTGGAACTTGCTTCCTCTCCTTAGACTGCCAGAGCACAGATTTAAGAAACTCCCCATTCACTTCAACGCTTACTTTGCTTTTCTGGGCAACTGGGGTCAGATGGTAGGTGGTGGTATGTAAAGTATTGTGGTTTGTTCTTTAAAGACAGACAATAAGCTGACCAAATGCCACAGGGAGGGGGATAGATATCTCGTTATGTAGGGAGCTCCTTATGGGAGGTCATTCATTGCCTTTTATTTGTATATTGTACATTTTAAATGCATAGCTCTCGTTGGAGCATTTGGTAGGTCTCAGCTGAAATAAGTCAATAATAAATAAGCACCTTCCCCTTTCATTTTGGCTGCAGGGTTTTCATGCTAATGGCATAATCACCGCTCCCTGCACCTTGAATTCCCAATGACATGCCAGTAATGACATGCCAACTGGAATATTGTTGCTCTATTGTTGGCAGAGTGACACCCATAAATCACTGTCAGAGTTTCCAGAAGTCTTCCTCCGGGGCTGTTCCAAGCAGGACAGGGAGCTTTGGAGTGGAGGAAGCCTAATTTCAGATGCTAATTAGGCCCATTTCCAGAGCCCAGCTGTTGGGGAAATGGCAAGGATATTCCTCTGTGCCCTTTGAAAGGGTGGGCATTCAAATGCCAGTACAGCAGAGTGGCTGTGCCTCTGTTTCCCTGTCTGCAAAATGGGGCTAATAATGAGTACTGGCGCTGGTTGAAAATTTCATTCCCAACTTTTTTTCTCCCCACCCCCTGGAAAACGGGGTTTCCCACTAAATGCAGATATTTGTGGGGAACACCAGCTTTCCTCTACATTTTCTATTTGTCACCAGAAAACCAGAACCCAAACGTTTTAGCGGACAGCTGGAAAAATGGCAGGTGTTAGCAGTTTTCAGCTACAAATTTTCAGCGTTCTGTGGCCAAAAAACTCCAGAACTTTTCTTTTTTTTAATTTAAAAAAGTCAACATTTTCAGTGGGACTCTCCTTCCGGTGTTTTTTTTCCAATCAGATAGAAGAAGAATCTGCCTTTGTAATGTGCTTTGAGAGCGATAGATGAGCAGTGCTATAAAAGGGCCGAGCATTAGTATTGTTATAGAAGGCTGTGGGTGTGAGCCACTGCCCACTGTCATTTTTCCATTGATTTCAGTGGTCGGGCCCCTTAGGAGCACATGTGTTGGTAGTCAGCTAGATATTTGAGAGCGTTTGTCTGTCTATTTGTTTGTCTGTCTGTTCCAGTGCTCCTCCTAAATGGTAAGAGCGAGGACCACCACATCTGGCATACAGCATCCTCTTGTCACAAAGTAAAACAAGGCCAGGGTTTGGTTGTGCCAGGACAAGGGGATGTGTCTGGAATGGGATTGCTTCTCCTAAAACCAGACAGAAAAGAGACAGAATCCCCAGGCAGGTGAAAGGGACCGGCTGGTGTGCCCCGCCCTCCATCCAGGACTGCCCCAGCCCTAAGCCTCCTGCCCCCCTGGCACTCTAAGGGAAGGCTAGGGGGACTGAAATTCAACCTCCCCCTGATTCATATGGGGACGTTGCTGGCTATTCCCCTTCATCAGGGAGTGAAGGGAAAGTGCCCAATTTGCTGTGGTTCACTGGGAAGCCCAGGGGGCAGATAGCTGTGCACTTTGATCTCACTCCCTGACAGGGAAAGGAAGGAGAAGAGCAAGCAACCGAATCTTGGCTGCCCTCCCCGTCCACCCCCCTGCACACACTCACATGTGCACCTAGTCCCCTGCCCAGAGCCCCTCCTCCCCCGCATCCTGACTCCTGAACCCCCCATCCCCACCCGCTGCCCTGAGTCCTTTCCTAAGAACCTGAGCAACGCAGGGTAAATCTGCGAATGTTATAACACTGCCAAGTGTTCTTATCTGTCCAGTTTCCTTTCACCATCCTGTGTCACGACTTTTCACCGTTTTATCCTCTGTTCACCATACTGAACAGGTTAAGTCTCTCAATCTCTCTCTCTTGTGGATCTTTGATTTCTGGTCCATACTGTGCAGAGATCCTGCCCAACTCCGTGTCTCTCTGTACAGGTGCTGCTTTTGTTATCTGCCGGTTACCATGTTATCTGCAGTGGCAGACAGACCCCAGAGAGACTAAAATAAATACAAAAATAGAATATAATGCGCCACAGCCGCAGAAAAAGAGAAATTAGTCCAGTTAGGTTCCGAATGCTTTAGGTATGACACGGGGAGCCTGCAGGACTCAGCAGTCCGTCTTGTCTGTCAGTCCATTTGTCTGTCTTGCCCTCTCGTCTGTCTGTGTTTCTTCATAAGGGACAGCAGGAGATGAATGGGGGGTGGATTTACTAGGATAGGGTCCAGTCATCATCGACTCACACCCCACAGCAAGATGGATGGTACCAAGGAGCTCTTGACTCATCCAAGGGCTGAGTCCAACAAAGCCTTTTCGGCAACTCCTGGCAGGGCCTGTGTCAGAGAGGCGTGAAATCTGACGTGGGGTCTGTCTACCCCACACGGCTTCTAGCGCCATGGCTGTGTCGACATTTTTGTCAACCAAAATCTTCCACCCCCTCCTGCCAACAAAGCACTGTTTACATGAGTACACGGCTTGTGGCGTTCACACGTGTGTGTGTGTGTGTATGTGTTAAGCAACAGTGAATGATAAAAGCTTTATCAGTTAATTGCCAGTGTAGACAAAGCCTTATACTCAATGCTAGTCGACCCTCCAAAGTATGAGTGTGTAACACACAGGTTGTCAACGTATCACACGTGGTGAGTCACTTATGCAGCTCACCACGTGTAAACTGGGTCACGGGGCCAGAGCAGTGGCAACCCAGACCCAACTTTGGACCCCTACCACAGAAAGACAACCAGCTGCCGGCCTGGGACCCCCACCGTGTGGCTGCTCCAGCCTCTGGAGACTGTGGGGCTGACCGTCTGTCCTGCCCCAGCCCCCATGCCACGCCCGCTCTGGTCTCCTGCTGCATGGCTACCCCAGCCTCCCAGAGCTCGCGGGACCAGGTGGCTGTCTCAGACCCTGCGTCCCCGTCCAGAAGGCTCCAGACCTCTGACCTCACCGCTCTAGGCACCAGGGCAGCCTGAACCCCCCCTGTGCCAGGCAGCTTGCACACGGGGACCCTGGCATGCAGGCTGGACTTTCGCACACAGCTGAGCAGAGCCACTGCCGGGTGCTAACTGGGCCGCAGGCAGCCCACAGGCCGTGCATTGAGAACTGCTGGGGTAACCTCCTTTGGGCCGCTTTGCCGGCTGGTGCAAGTAAGGGCTGGAGAACTGGAGCCAAGCTCAGAGTCTTGGGTCCCTCCAAATGTCAGGGCGGACTTGAAATCCTGGCTTATTTATTGCTTAGTCGTGTAGACAGCTGCCCTGCTCACCTTGGCTACGCCACCATGCAGTTTTGCTGTCCAGGCACAGGAAGTCCCCTGCCGAGGGGAACCATGTAAAGAATAAACTTACAAAACAACGAATAGTCCAGCAGCCCCTTGAAGACTAACCAAACATGCAGATGAGATCATGAGCTTTCGTGGGTACAACCCACTTCTTCAGGTGACTGGAACATTAAAAGGCCAGATCCATGAACACTCTAATTCACTATTCCCCCCCCCCACTTCCTTCCTCCCCTCATCCCCTATTTATTTAGGAACTGGACTTTTAATACTCCCGTCATCTGAAGTGGGTTGTACCCACGAAAGCTCATGATACCATCTCCATGTTTTGTTCGTCTTTAAGGGGCTGCTGGACTATTGGTTGTTTTTTAAGTTTTTCCAGTTACAGACTAATTCGGCTTCCCCTCTGAAGCTTTTAAACATATAAAGAATGTAATGAATGATTATTATTTTTACTACTGTAGCAGCTGCTAGCCCCGATGAAGATCAGGAACCCATTGTGTAGGAGCTGTACATATGCAGAGTAAGAAATAGCCATTGTCTCCAATTCTTGCTGCTTCGAGAGACAGAATCAGTAACCCCATCTGTACAGTGCAGCTTCGAGACAAAATCGATATTCCCAGCTGTTCTATGGGGAACCGAGGCCCAGAGACGTTAGGTGACTTCTCTAAGATCAGGCAGGGAATGTGTGGTAAAGCTGGGAACTGACCCCAGCTCTTCCTGCAGTTATTCTAGGGTCTTATCCACAAGCCTTCCATGAGGCAAATACTCCGAGGCCAGGTGGAATAACTGGAGCAGCAATTGGCACTGATACCAAGGAAAGCGCCTGCAATTTTATTTTCTTCTCACTCTGGGCTATTTAAAAATCTGTCTCTGTTTCTGCCACTTCCCCCACCTTTCCGGTGCAATTGAGGGTTTTATCCAATGCTAACACCTTTCTATTTTTCTTAGTCTTGTACATGGAGGGGGGTTTACTCTGCTGAGCTTTTGTAACCTTCTCTTCTTTTAACACTGTGGCCATGCACCTAAGATAACAATAAAAAAAAGTCGGGTTTACTGGCGGAGGGGAAAGAAAAGCGCTCTCAGCACTTCTTGCAACTGCAAAAAAAAAAAGTACCTTTTAAAGCTCTTCAGATTGTGACTTCTGCAAATGAGAAAACTCACACTCCACCCCCCACCCCCGATGGAATACAGGCAATTACATTGGGAAAGCGAGTGCTATTTCTGGCCCCCTTAGCCGTGCAGTCTGGCTAAAGCTTTCAAGGCACACAAAGAAAGGTTTGTTTGGCATGAGCAAGCTGGCCAGCTTCAGCAGTTTGTCCACCGGCTCTGGGAAATGGCTCGGCTTTCTGTTTCTTTCCCTTCCCTCTAAGTGAGTGGCGTATGCATGAAAGGAGCCCTTTTGAAAAGCCCTGGAGACTAGAAGTCTTTGCGAAGCCACAGACATCATTTAAGCTACTCTCCCTAATGTGACTCAAGCCAGAGTGAGCCACAATTATCCATTGGGCCTTATTTGTGTTCTATTAATACCCAGAGACCTCAGCCGGGAGAGGCACCCTGTTGTTTTGTGCATTGTACAAACACTCTGGCTACGTCTAGACTACACCTCTCTGTCGACAGAGAGATGTAGCTTAGGCATGTCAAAATTGCTAATGAAGCAGGGATTTAAATTATCCTGCACTTCATTAGCATAAACATGGCCACCGCTTTTTTTGAAATGGAGCTTTTTCGAAAAAAAAAAAAAAAAAACCCCGACCTGGCAGTCTAGATGTGGATCTGTCGAAAATAAACCCTTTTTCAACAGAACCTGTAAACCTCATTTTTTGAGGAATATAGGATCTGTCGAAAAAGGGTTTATTTTCGACAGATCCACGTCTAGACTGCCGTTTTTTTCCTGAAAAAGCTCCGTTTTGAGAAAAAGCAGAGGCCATGTTTATGCTAATGAAGCACGGGTTATTTAAATCCCTGCTTCACTAGCAATTTCGACGTGCCTAATCTACATCTCTCTGTCGACAGAGAGGTGTAGTCTAGACACAGCCACAGTGAGAAACAGTCTCTGCTCTAGAGAGCCTGAGATCTAAATAGACAAGATGGACGAAGGGAGGCTAATTATTCATGTTCTACAGATCGAAACTGTAGCCCAAAGAAGGTAAGTAAATTGCTCAAGGCAGAGATGTGATGTGAACCCACGTCTCCTGACAGCCAGGGCCTTTGCCAAAAGATCAGCCTTCGTCAAACTGCCTTGACCGTGATTTTCACCCCTTCGCTTCTCAGAGGGACTTGTAATTGACAACAGTCTCATCTGTGGGGATTGGGACTCTGGGGTGCTCTCAGCTGGCAGCAGCATTCTCCCTAATTTTTTTTCCATCTGTGTGTGGAATAAATTTTGGTATGTGCACCAAGGCTTGAGCAGATGTGCACCACCAATAGAAACACATGCTGCTGGAGGCTGTGGGTGCTCTGCTAATCAGCTAGGCAGCATTTAAATCTCTCCACCCAATCACTCAGCTTATAGGGAATGCCGGCTGGCAGTGTGATGTTTTTCATACAGATAGCGCCCTTGAGGTCCTCGGAGGGCTAAGGGGGCTAGCAGTTAGCATCCACTTGGTCGTGGGGCAGTGGCAAAGGAGCCTGGGCCTCCCCCTCCTCTCGACTCTGACCCACAACTTTAGGAAAGGTGGCAGTGTTCAGCCTATGAGAGCGTCCCTGTGAGCTGCCTTCCTGGGTCACTACCTACCACTAGTCCCAGATAATGAGGAATGAAAAATTAAAGCAAATGGCGCACCCAAGCTGGGCTCCACATAAAGTCCTGTTCCTTCTGGAGGCTTCCCCACTCCCTTTTGTCAGGAGCCTTCAGGATAGGCCCTGGATTCCTCCCTAACCTCTCCCTTCTGAGCTGAGTTGCTCCCTTTTCAAATCTGTCTCCAAATGGTGCACAAGAACTAGGGGTCACCAAATGAAATGAATAGGTAGCAGGTTTAAAACAAACAGAAGGATTCACTCAGAGCACAGTCAACCTGTGGAACTCCTTGCCAGAGGATGTTGTGAAGGACAAGACTATAACAGGCTTCAGAAAAGAGCTAGATAAATTCATGGGGGATAGGGCCATCAGTGGCTATTAGCCAAGAGGGACAGGAATGGTGTCCCTAGCCTCTGTCAAAACTGGGAATGGGCAACAGGGGCTGGATCACTTGATGATTCCCTGTTCTAGTCATTCCCTCTGGGAGACTTGACATTGGCCACTGTCAGAAGATACCTGGCTAGATGGACCTTTGGTCTAACCCAGTGTGGCCATTCTTATGCTCTGCAAAGCTGGAGTGGTGGGACCAGCTGGGCCCAGGATAGTCCTATAACTCTTTCCATCACAGCGTGGGGTTTGAATATTCCATCACACGCTTCATATCTTGGAGTTGCAGCCGAAAGCCCTTAGAGCAGGGAGAAATGTTCACAGTGCAATGCAGAACTGGGTGCAACGTAGTTCCAGATTTCAGTGCAAGCCAGGCCAGGCAAGCTGAAAGGCTCGTGAGGTTCATGAACCCAATTCGGTAAATTCACCTCTTGTCTTTAATGGTTCTGAGGAAATGGTGTCTGAATCTGAGCCGGCGTGACCGTTCACTGAAGCAGGGCTCCTCCAACGGGGGTGTGAAATGCTCCCCACAAGTCTCTGGGCCCACTCTTGCCTCTGGTGCACAACCAGCTGAAACTGGATCTGTTCAGACACTATTATGATGGACCAAGGTAAGAAGCGAGCTCTTTACATGGACGGATATACATGGCACCGGTCAGTAGGTCAGTGGAGCCCTGCACATCCCCGTGGATATCCTCGGCTCATTTTTGCAGCTGTGGCTGTGGATACAAATTTTCTATTTAGAACCCTGCAAATTTGCGGATATCCGCTTTATATCTGCAGGTATCCGCATTCACGGGTGTTGAGCAGGGTATCTGCAACACGTTTTTGCAGACACCGATGAGGGTGCAGATACAAATGGTGTAGCCAGATGGGGCTTTAACAGATTAGATTTGGTGGCATGTCTCTCTGAGGTTGGGGTTTATTCAGACTCAAAACACACACACACACACACACACACGTGCAAAGCTCTTGCAAACTGAGCCCAAGCAAAACACACGGACAGCCGTCCTGTGAGGCCAAAGCACGTCCAGTCCATTCTAGTTCCATCAGTGATATGACCGAAGAGGATGCTAGTCTCGAGCAGAAGATGGATGAGACATTTTAGAGCATTTCTTTCTCATAAAGACCCTCTCTAGGCTTCTGGTTGACAGCTCTGTCTTTGTCAGGGAAGTTTCCTTACATAAATAAACTCCTCTCCCCTCTGCTACAGGCTCCACATTGGTCTGCATTAGCACTCCAATGTGGTCTATTTTGTCCTCCTGTGGCTGGCCTGTTAGCACTCCATGTGTGATGGGAAGCGCTAACTAATGGCAGCATATGTTTAATCAACTTTCATACTCCCCCAGTCCATAAGTAAGTGGAATATTCTGGACTGGGAATAATGATCATTTTAATTACACTAAAGTGCCAGAGGAGAAGAAGGGCTCCGTAGCTTTAGTGCACTTGCAGGCTGGAGAGCAGCTGGCAGTGGGTCTGTCCACAAGGCGGATGGAAACATGGACTGAGGAAACCCTGCAGTGAGAACTCAGCTGGTATACAGCCATCCAGCCGCATGGTGGGAAACTTCATTCTTGGATTCCCGCAGCAGCTCAGGTGCCAACACCGAGAAGAACTCTCTGGTGACTTCCCCAGGCAAGGGGGCTCTCCGTTTGCATAGGCTGGAAAATTAGCAGGACTAGATAGGGATGCCTTCTGTTGCTGGGAGCCAGCAAGTGGATGGACAGCTGGTTCATCCCGCACTGCACTCTTCAGACCTTACCGTTCATCACTCGTTGGCAGGGTCATTGCTTGTAGGTGGAGGAGATGATTTGGGCCTTCCTGTTCCCTCATGTCTTGGCCTCTCAGTGCCGGCTCACGATGGGGCCCCCCCCATTGTTACCACTTAGAGCCATGTGGTTTTGAAGGTAACCATATCCCCAGGTATGTCTAGACTACATGGCTCCGTCGATGGAGCCATGTAAATTAGTTTACCTGGCATAGGCAAAGAAGCGGGGATTTAAATAATCCCTGCTTCATTAAAATAAACATGGCCGCTGTGCTGTGCCGACGATCAGCTGATCCGGCACAGCGCAGCAGTCTAGACACGGATTGGTCGGCTGGGGAAGCCTTTGCCGACCGATCCTGTAAGCCATGTCTAGACTACATGGCTCTGTCGACGGAGCCATGTAGATGAGTTTACTAGACATGGGAAAATGAAGCAGCGATTTAAATAATCGCCACTTCATTTACATCAAAATGGCCGCCGCGCTGTGCCGATCAGCTGTTTGGCAGCACAGCGTGGTAGTCTGGGCGCTACATGGTCAACAACGGAAGACTTTGTTGACCGCTCCGGTAAACCTCATTCCACGAGGCATAATGGAGCGGTCAACAAAGGCACAGACAAGGTACTGACCAGACATCATTGCACTGGACAGGTAAATACCAGTGGCTGTGGGGCTGACCTGGAACTCATTTGCAAATTCAACACTGTCAACTTAGGACTGAATAAGGATTGTAACTGGTTAGCGCATTACAAAGGCAACTTCCCTTCTCTGGATATTCACATCCACACCAAATGGTGTGAATGAGCCACTTCCATGCTGACCTGATTAGTTTCATCAACACAAGCAACTTCTTCCTTATATCTACCCCTACCTCTGTCACTTTCACTCCAATTAATCTGATGAAGTGGGTTTTACCCATGAAAGCTCCTGAGCAGATTCAAATCCAACTGCAGGTTTGATCTTCAGTAACCAAAAATCATTGACTGGGATCTCCAAAAAAACTCACAAACAACAACAACAACAAAAAACCCCAAAAAAACAAAGACTAGGATTTTTCAGCTTAGAAAAGACAGGGCTAAGGGAGGATATGATAGAGCTCTATAAAATCATGGCTTGGATGGAGAAAGTGAATAAGGAAAAGTTATTTTCTTGTTCCTATAACACAAGACCTAGGGGTCACCAATTGAAATTAATAGGTAGCAGGTTTAAAACAAACAAAAGGAAGTATTTCTTCACACAGTGCACCAACAACCAGTGGAACTCCTTGCCAGAGGATGTTGTGAAAACCAGGACTTTAACAGGGTTCAAAAAAGAACTAGATAAATTTATGGATGATAAGTCCATCAATATTTATTAGTAAGGATGGGTAGGAATGGTGTCCCTAGCCACTGTTTGTCAGAGGCTGGAAATGGATGACAGGGGAGGGATCACTTGAGGGTTCCCTGTTCTGTTCACTCCCTCTGGGGCACTTGGCATTGACCACTGTTGGCAGAAAGGACACTGGGCTAGATGGACCTTTGGTCTGACCCAGTATGACCGTTCTTATGTTCTTGTTATTGTATGATGCCGGTAGCACAAACTCCAACTAGTGGATTGGAATCTTTAATTCTTCCTTCAGATGCCACAAAGTACAGACACTGAGCCAACTACGCAGCAGGTGTACATTGGCATCGGTGTGTTGAATTCAAGGGGGCTTCGCCAGTTTACACCCCATCAGGGTCTAGCTTAGTAACTAGAATTCCTGTAAGCTCTAGCTGGTAACATGAGCGATGGGAATATAGAATCATGAGCCTATCCGATATTGTGTGCGTTCTATCCCTTGCTGCTCATGGAGTGCCCCTTTGGCTCATCTTGTAAGCAGAATCAAGCTAATATGAGCATGTGAAAAATAAAATATTGAAATTCCCCCTGGAGCACAGAGCTCTGTCTGGTGTACGAGCTGGTACAGTGTGTGGGTGATGAATGAAAGAAGCTATACTAAGTCTTCCACTAAAGAATATCCCATCTTACCACAGATACATCCCTTCAAGGTTTTCAAGGGCACTCAGCTTTTATGATTGCCTGTTACCTGCCTTTGCCGTAAGGTTTGTGGCGTCTCTTGTTGCTCCTTCCAGAAATCATCACAGGTTTTGGCTTGTGCAAAGATACACGGCTATGCTATGTGTTACGGGCAGGCCCCCTCACCAGCAGGTTCCTTGACTCTGGGCTCTTTCCCAAAGACATAATTGGCCACACTACACTTTGAGCAAGCCGATGTAGTAGTTGTGCTATGCCCCAGGAAGAACGGAGAATAAAATTCGTTGCTAATTTGGTCCCTTGTGGATTTTTGCTGCTGTTTGCCCACAAACCAATCCTGATTTTTGCCAATACATTCGTTACTGATAAATCATTACTATTCAGCATTTGTAGCTCAGTAAAATTCAGAGTTCCTAAACAGGGCCATGTGGTAGGGGCAATACAAACCCACGTGAAGTTGTGGCCTACTGGTCAGGGGGCCTTACTCCGCTCATTCTGCATCTCAATTCTAGAAGCAAGGGTGTGTTTCAGCCTAGTGAGGGAGCCTGTCTATTTAGCTCAGGGTTATGCTTTCAGCTTTTGAGATCCCCAGGTAAATTCTCTAGGGTTAACTACAATATCAGCTGTCACAAAGCCATTCAGATGTACCTCAGGGATTTAGGAACATAAATGCTATTGACTTTTAATGGGACTTCTGCTTTTAGATCCAGATTATCAACCTCATGCATACTCAATTAATGAGTCAGATCCCCCAAAATCATGACATTAGCTTAAAATTCATAAGTGATTAAAATTGATTTTTTTTTAAATGATAGGTTCTTTTTTATTTGATTTCTGGTTCCTGAGCCTTTCGGGTAAACTCAGGTCTCTTTTCTCCCCAACAAGGAGGGCTAGAAGAAATAAGAACTTACTTTAAAGCAAACAAACAACAAACAAAATAGCTGAGATTCTTACACAGTCACAATCACATCTGTCCAGCAATTGTGGATTTAAGAAAAAAACAGCAATTATTGGAAGATGCATGATGCAATCACAAGAGTAGGAACACTGGTGCTTTTCCTTAGGCACTTTCAATCACAACATTTTTTCTTTGAGCAAATTTTACAGCAGCTCTTTGATGTTTGCTCTTTGTGGGGTGTGATTTGTCACTTTGAGTCATGTAGAATTGTTTCTGTTTCCTGACTGAATGTTTTTAAATGGGAGGAAAAATGAAGAATGAATAACAAAGTGGGTAGCATTCTCAAGGAAGCAAGGAGTTTCAGGTTTCTATGTAAGGCTTTGTTTACCCCAGTTATACATGAGAAATTTAAACTGGATTCTAAGGGTACATCTAGACTGCACTCTAAAATTGAAATAAGATATGCAATTTGCGCTAATTGCGTATCTTATTTCGATTTTATTTCGAAATAGTGGATGAGTTCCTTGGATGAGGGGTAGCTATTTTGGGATACCTCTGGTATCCCAAAATAGCCTTGCAGTCTAGACGTACCCTCTGTCTGGCTGGTAGAACTCCTAAAATCTCTCTGTTGTCAAGTCTTTGTCTAGCTTATTTCCTATTAGATACCACCAGTTTCCAAAACATGGCACTGTGCCCCATCCTATATTTACTGCTATGAATGTCCAGACAAAGAATTCTTCCTGAATTCTGAAACTGTTGTGATTTATAAACATTTTCACAAATATCTGGTGATTGCCCAGATATTTACAAATAGCACACAGCCCTTCAGATAAGAGCAGATTGTGAGCTCTTTGGGGCACGAATTATGCTTTGTTCTCATCCATGACTAGGGTGACCACAGCTATATCTCCCAATCTGGTTGGATTATTGTATTTATTATGTTTATGTTTATTACTATATGCCTTAAAGACCAACCAAATTCAGGACCTCATGCAGTAGGCGCTGCACACATAGGGTGTGTCTACACAGCAGGGCTTACCTCAAAATTGGTTACGCAAATTGAACTACGTCAATTACGTAGCTTATTTTGAAATAGCTTATTTCGAGTTTTGGTGCTGTCTACGCACCACTTATTTTGAAATCGAGGACTTTTCCTCTGATTCCCCTTACTCCTCGTACAATGAGTATCACAGGAGTCGGAGTAAGAAGTCCTCCAGCTTGACAGTATTTTGACATTATGTCGAAATAACTGCCGGCTTTGTAGACGCGGACTATGTTATTTCAAAATAATGTTGCTGTGTAGACATAGTCATACAGTGCAGTCCTTGATTGAGATTTGTTTGCATTTCCCACATCAGAGAGAAATCTTTAAATTAAAACAGAAATTAAGCAGGAAAACCCCCCTCTTATTCTATTTCAGTTGAATGCAAAACTCTTTGATCTGTTTAGGTTTGGTTAGTTTTTAATTTGGGAGGAGCGGGGGGTTATGCTAAGTTTATATTTTGTGCCCCAGACTATAAAGTAGTGTCTTTTTTTAAAGGGATAAGAAAGGCCTCTTGCCATTTCTTGAGGATTATCTCAGTCTGCTGAATCCGTCTGTGCTTTAGCCTAATTGTGGAGATGAGAAGGTTAATGAATGCTGAATCACGTTCTTGACACTGCTTTCATTGCAGTCAAACATTTTGACACATGTACACAGCCCCCTTAGCTTATGTTTGGCACTTACCATTCAGTATGAAATCGATGAGTCTTGGCTCCGGAGTTCGTAAGCTGTTTCAAACAGCGCTGCGTGGCTACCAATGCCCCCACTTAGCTGACCCATTATGCAAGATTCTGGCTCTCGAGCTCTGCTGTTGCACCTTAAAGCTGACTTAGAGCAATCCCTGAGATCCCAATTCTGCATCCCTCCTGTCTGGGCCAAGGTACCCGGATCCTCTGCTGCACCATTCCCTTCATACTCCTCCCCCTGAGCCCCGTGTAGGCAAGAATTGCCAGATGCAGTAAAAGACCACCACATCCCCTTGCATTGCAGCCTAATGTTGATTGGAACGGATGCCTTCTAACAGATCAGCACTTCATCTCCCTAAGCCCCTATGGCAGGTACACTTCTGAGCTGTCAACGAGCTGGTTAATGAAGACTAGACTGAACTAAACTTAATATGCCTCATTATAGCCTTTTGCGGGTCTTTCCTTTGATTGGCATGCATTGTAACGGCTTAGAATGCACCAACACCCACCTATTGTTGGGAAAAGAAACACTGAATTGCTCTTCCAGCGCTTATTTCCTTTTCTTCAGACATTACTAGATTGATTGTAGTACAAATTTCCACTCTGAACAATGCCTTGGATGGGAGCCGTTTGAACACCGCAGCTGTCTGCAGCTTCCTGAGCCAACCCAAAGCTTCTGCAAGAATATGGGGCAGAAGGAAACTAAGTTCCATCTTGATTTCATGTCATCAGTGAGCTGCAGTGGAGCCTTCAGAGGCTGTTTGTGTGTTTGTTTCCCTCCGTTACCAAAGCTAATTTACTGTAGCTAATATTGTCAATCGCTGGGATTGTCTACCGCACGAAAAACACAGTAGCTTATTTTTAGCTTTAAAGGATTAGACCCTATTGAGAGATGGGCGAACGTGGAACTACTGCTCTGGCTGATCAGCCCCTGGCACAACTGTGGAATCACACAAGTTTGTTGCTTCTGCTGCCCACCATAGGGAGGGACTCCCACAAGCATCACCTGATGGGACTGATGGCAACATGCTGGAAGACATCTCCATCGGAAGGAACAAGCGACTGTCTAGGGAGGAGTCTTGCAGAAAGGAATCTAGGGGGCTTAATGGACCACAAGCTAAATATGAGTCCACAGTGTGACATTGAGTCCTATAGCACCTTATAGACTAACAGATGTATTGGAGCATAAGCTTTCGTGGGCAAAGACCCACTTCGTCAGATGCATGACATGACGAAGTGGGTCTTTGTCCATGAAAGCTTATGCTCCAATATATCTGTTGGTCTATAAGGTGCTACAGGACTCCTTGTTGCTTTTGCAGATCCAGACTAACCCGGCTACCCCTCTGATAGTGTGACATTGTTGCAAAAGAAAGCAAACATGATTCTGGGCTGCATTAACAGGAGTGTTGTGAGCAAGACACGAGAAGTCATTCTTCTGCTCTACTCTGCACTGATTAGGCCTCAACTGGAGTATTGTGTCCAGTTCTGGGTACCACATTTCAAGAAAGATGTAGAGGAACTGGAGAAGGTCCAGAGAAGAGCAACAACAATGATTCAAGGTCTAGAAAACATGAGCTACAAGGGAAGACTGAAAGAACTGGGCTTGTTTAGTTTAGAAAAGAGAAGACTGAGAGAGGACATGATAGTGGTTTTCACGTAGCTAAATGGGTGTCACAGGGAGGAGGGAGAAAAATTGTTCTCCTTGGCCTCTGATGATAGGACGAGAAGCAATGGACTTAAATTGCAGCAAGGGAGGTTCAGGTCGGATATTAAGAAAAAAATTTGTAACTGTCAGGGTGGTGAAACACTGGAATAAATTGTCTAGGGAGGCTGTGGAATCTCCACCACTGGAGATATTTATGAGCAGGTTAGATAGGCATCTATCAGGGATGATCTAGATGGTGCTTGGTCCTGCCGTGAGGGCAGGGGACTGGACTCAATGACCTCCCAAGGTCCCTTCCAGTTCTAATGTTCTATGATTCTGTGATTCTATGATTGTGATGGAGTGGATCAGGCCCTGTGCCCCCCTGCTGGAAGCCCTGCGGTCCTGCCACACCTCGTCCCAGAGAAACCATAGAGAGGTCCTCCAAGCTAGCAAGAGTGGCAGCGGAAGAAGATCAAGGAAGGAAGGCCTATAAAAAGAGCTGCCAGACTAGAGGCAGCTCAGTGATGCTGGAGATTTCAAGGAGTGAAGGCCCAGTAGCCAGCTGGCTTAGGGAACAGCACCGCAGAAATCTCTGTGGGGAGAGCTATTCTGGAGTGTGTTGGCCTAAAACTTAGACAACGGGGGTTGAGTTCTCTCTTCTGCTGCTGCTGTTCCTCTAGGACTAGGGCAACTTCAGTCCATTTTGGTAAATTTCATAGTCATTGGAGTTTTAAAATCTGAAATTTCACGGGGTTGTAAGTGTGGGGCCCCAATCCGAAGAGGGGTTGTGGGGCGGGGCCACAAGGCTATTGGAGGAAGGTTACAGGATTGCCACCCTTCCTTCTGCACTGCTCCTGGCGGTGAGTCAGACCTGCGGAAACGGCCCGTGCAGGGGAACAGGAAGTTCTGTTCCTCTGCAGCCCAGCCAGGACTAGGAACTGCACCCCGGGGCAGATCAGGAGACCCCCTCCAGGGTACCCCCAGCCCTGCTCCTCCCTCTAGCTTGGAATTAAAGGGACCTTGGGCTGTGTGTGTATGTGGAAAGGTAACTGCAGCACCTCCCCCGACCATGTGTGCAGGGGGGCTGCCCCCGTTCTTCCTCCCCAAAAGTGTCAACTCCCCACCCAAATCAAAACGAGACCTCCTTCTCTGGAACGGCCCAGGAGGGTACCCCATCCCCCCGCCTTGTCCCTTGGCTAGAGACTGACGGCAAATGCTTTCGGCTCAGAGCTTCAGCTTTGCCTTTGGAGGCATATAAAATGATCACTCCTGAAAACAATCTCCCCATGATTAAAGATCCGCTGTAGCTAAAAATATTTAAAGCAGGAATCATCCCAAGTAATAGACTTGGCAAAATGCACCAGAGATGACAGAAATTGCTGGCATGGTGCAGAAAACAAACATCAGAGGACAAAATAGCAGCAGACACTGAAGCACTGGAATTTTTTTTTTTGCTCCATGCCAGGTTTGCCAGAGTTGTTTATGAATTTTTGTGTAATTCCTGCTAATCGCACAAATTCTTCATTTCTGTTTGAAATCTCTCCAGAATGACACTTCCGCTCTTGGGTGGCTCAATGTGCTTCCTCTCCATATTAAATGAAGAAATACGATGCACACAAAAATCAAGGAGTGGTTTTATTTTGCATATAAGAACCGCCAGACTGGATCAGACCAAAGGACTATCTAGCTCGGTGTCCTGTCTGCCCACAGTGCCCAATGCCAGGTACCCCAGAGGGAATGAACAGAACAGGCAATCATCAAGTGATCCCTCCCCTGTCGCCCATTTCCAACTTCTGACAAACAGAGGCAGGGACACCATTCCTGCTCATCCAGGGTAATAAGCATTGATGGACCTTCTCCTCCATGAATTTATCTAGCTCTTTTTTGAACCCTGTTAAAGTCTTGGACTTCACAACATCCTCTGGCAAGGAGTTCCACAGGTTGACTGTGGGTTGCATGAAGAAAAACTTCCTTTGGTTTGTTTTAAACCTGCTACCTATTCATTTCATTTGGTGACCCCCGGGTCTTGTGTTATAGAAACAAGAAAATAACTGTTCCTTATTCACTCTCTCCACACCGGTTAAGATTTTGATAGTTTTATCGATTTTTAGTTTTTATTTGGCTTTGTTTTCTTGTGCCCGCCTTAGAAATAGAGGTGATAGCGCTAGCAGCTGGCCTGTTCTTCGTTCCTCTTCCCTCTCTGGCATGGATCAATCTGTAGTTACGTTTTAGTCCTTGTGCTTACTGGTTGCTGTCGTTGAGTTACAGCTTATCAGAAATTCAGCCAATCACTAGTTCTAATGAGGATGTTCCTGGTGTAACTTGAACAAAGGGCCTGATTCATCAAAGTGTACTGAGCGCCTCCTGGAGGGTGCTGGGTGCCCTACAGTGCCATGAAAGCTGATGAGAGCTGATGGCACTTCACACTGAGTGGGAGTCCTGGCTCACAGCAGCTTGGTCCTGCAGGGAGGGCCAGGGGCTGGACTCGATGGCCTCTTGAGGTCCCTTCCCATTCTAGTGTTCTAGGATTCATACGGTGCCAAGCATTTGCACAGTGCTTTGCGCTCCTGGAGCAAGGCGTGGCATGCTGCACCTTCGATCTTGCCTCTCTTCAAGGGTACCTTCAGCACCCCGTAATAGCAAGGGGCAGTGTCAGAGAGATGCCAGGCATTTGCCGGTCCTGCTAGAGTTGCCCGTGATTGGCAGCACCTAGCAGGATAAGGCCTTAAGCTAGGCAAGGTCAAACTAAAATTCAAAGGAAGGTGGATTTGTCTACACTGCTTATTTGCACCCCCGTGTAAATGCACCATTATGACCACAGGCAAAACGGCTGTTTCCAGTCTGGACATGCGAACTCCGATTTAACACAGGAGCAAGCTGCCCAGTGCAAATCGGGGCTTTACCCCATTTTGTAAGGGATCCGTACTACATCCATGGCTGTAAATAGGGTGTGAGTCTGGATCAGTATGCTTTGGAAAGAGGGGGTGTGTGAGCATGACCGCAAGGGCCACATTCTCAGTCCCAGTTCCTCTGTTTCATCCCACTGCACAGTAGCTGCACGAAAACGATCAGGAAAGAGGTACTTCAGAATAGATGAGCGCTATAGCTTGGGAGCTTCTCTAATTAAAGACAGTAATGAGAGCCTGGCTGGAAACTGCTAAGAGGAGCCGGGGTGCAGTTAGTCCAATAGGATCTGAGACGAATCCAAAGGGGATTGAAGAAACCTCAGTGGGATCCGGGCTGGTGCAGGAAGGTGGAATAACAGTACGGAGGACTGCTGAAGGAGAAAATGAATGGAGCTGATGAAGGCAGATGAGGTAGGAACATCTCTGGGGTCACAGGCCTATCCAGGGGAGAGCAGGAAGAGATTCCCAAGTGTGAGAAGAAAGTGGCTGGAAAGTAAAATGAAACCTGAGGTGTTGATTCCTCATAAGCATCTCTACTCCCAAAGCAACGGCTGGACATATGGAAGATACGCCCGCGCCTCCCGGGTCTGAAGCGGGTTGACTTTTGGGCTTTGGATCGGGCCCAGGGTGCTCTTTGAATCCCGCGAGCAGAAGAGGGCAGCTACACCTAGGGAAGGCAGCTAAGAACCGCGTCATACCGGTCCTCTGAGTCAGGGCAGATGCTTCCTCGCTGTCTAATGAGATCTGAGGCCTGCGCGTCCGAGGAGAATAACCCCTGAGGTTTAAAAGGCCTTCAACACCAGAATCCTGCAACGCCTGCTGTTACTGCGAAGCCTTGTTAGCAACACTCCTCTGGCATCTCTTGTCTGGTTAGTGAATCTTCCATCTTCTGGAGGCGGGAGGTCTACCAAGACTCATGCTGCATCCCCCACGTGGGAAAGGGACCGGGCTTTTATTTCATGTGCGTCCTGCGTGTGTCTATAATAACAATCCCTTCACTTTCCTGTGCAAATTCGGGGGGAGGGGAAGGAGGGATTTCAACATCAGTGGGAGACGTACACACACACTCACACATGCACACACATCATGTTAAGGGACACATTATCACGACAGCTTACTCCTACATCACGCCACACAGACAACGTCCCTGGGCACAAATCCGTTCCCACCCAGATGAACTTCCATACACAAAAGCAGGCAGGTGAAGCACACCTATGCAAGCAGCAACCACACGCACTGTGCACCCAGGTACTCAAATAGCATGAACCCAGAGGCCAGCATGCTGCCGTGTACCAATGCGCACACATAGCCAGAGGCCCCAGAAGAACTCTGGGTCAGCGCAAAAGTTTGTCTCTCTCCCCAACAGCAGCTGGTCCAACCAAAGATATGACCTCGCCCGCCTGGTCTCTCGTGCACTTGCAGACACATCAAAGTACGCACGCCTGTGCACACCTGCACGCTCACACACGCTGTACGCAAGAGTGAGACTTCTTTCCGGAAGTGTATCTGGCTAACTCCTTGCAGAGCTAATCTCCCAGACTAGAATGCCTCCAGGCACAACACACAATATTAGCATGAATTAGCTCCACATGCAAAGAGGCAGATTAGGGAGGGCAAACCCATAACAGCTTGTCAAGCCCAAATCTGAATTTGTCTGTGCCCTTGGTCTATGAGCTCCTGCTACCACTATGTTGTTCGGTGACAATGAAATTGCCGGGCCGCACTGGACTTTGATGTGAGCAAGGGGGCTACTTCTGCACTGCCAGTACCTTGGAGGCCTCCTTATTCACGTGGGATCTTCCTCAGTGCAGTGTGTGTGTGTGTGTGTGTGTGTGTGTGTGTGTGTGTGTGTGTGTGTGTGTGTGTGTGTGTGTGTGTGCGTAGGGGGACGGGGGCAGGTACATAGTAGCATGGAAAAATCAGCTTCAACTGAAGGCACATTTTCTCCGAGGGCCTATAGGTGGTGCTGTTGCATTGACCGTGGGAAAGATTGGGCTGCTATTTTGACACATGTGCACATTATTATTAAGGGGGAAAGGGGGGGGGGGGGACTACGTACATCAAGATGCCTGTTGATTAAAATTGTGCATTGTTTAACCTCACAGGCCAGACCCAAGCTGGCACCTGCATGCCTGCCTTGTGCTGTTAACGTGTCCAGCACATGCGGCTTCCTATGGTGGAGGAGCTTTTTAGACAGACGTGTCGAGCGTAGGGCCAAGCCGCTCCCCTTTCTCGGTGCACCTGGGGATGTTTCAACAGAAATTTCATTGGAGAAAGAGAGAGGCTCCTGGCTCTTCCCTCAGACACCAGCCCCGTCCCTAGGCGCTGGGAGCTGTTCATTTCGGGAATGAAATCGCCTTCCAGGGCCCTGCTGCAGAAAGGCTGGAATGGGAGAGAGTGCCAGGCCGACAGCTGGAGAAAGCGCAGCTGCATCCCCTGTTTTCTCTTCCTACTCTTGCCTTCCAGCAAGGCTGACCGTTAGAATTAAAATCCCTGCAGATGAGAGAGGAAATCTGCATTCTCTGTCTCCCAGGGATGGACATCCCAGAAAACTAAGATCCAGATTTTCAGAAGGGCTCCATTCCTACTTAGGCACCTCCGCAGAGGCCAGGTTTTCAAGGGATGATTGTCTGTATACTGAGCTCTTCTGAAAACCTGGGCCAGGGATGGCTTTAGCACATGCTCATGGGTTTAATAGCACCCCGTGAAGTCAGCTCATAGAATCCTAGGGGTGGCAGAGACCTCAGGAGTCATCGAGTCCAACCCCCTGCCCAAAGCAGAACCAATCCCAACTCAATCGTCCCAGCCAGGGCTTTGTCAAGCTGGGACTTAAAAACCTCTAGGAATGGAGATCCCACCCCCTCCCGAGGGACCCCATCCCAGAGCTTCCCCACCCTCCTAGGGAAAACGTTTTTCCTAATATCCCACCTAGACCTCCGCCACGGCCACTTGTACCTCCCCCATGGCAATCTTGCAGGGACAGCTCCTATCCTGCAAGGCTGCGTGGGACCAGACCCAAGTCCTCCCTCTTGGCTTTGTGACCTGTCCCACCGGAGCGGGTGGCTTTCCAGCAGGATTGTGGTGACTCTCAGGCCAGGCAGCTGGCTAGCTCCCGAGCGGCATTCCAATCCCATGCAGCAGGTTGCAATCCCAAGAGCAGGGACCCGGCCCTGGACAGGAGCCACTACAGTTTGGTGACGGTGAGGAGGCTGGACCTCCGGCCGCTCCCTTTCCTCTCCTCCCCACAGGGGTGCGAGTGGGGTTGTGGTGCTTACCTATCCGGTGCTATGGAACGATCCGACACCACGGTTCTACAGGAGGGGCCAATGGGGAGTCCATTTTAGAACCTCCCCCAGGGCAGAGATGCCAGACAGTGCCCCCGGGCACAGCAGTGCGTGCCAGTTTTGGAAACTGTTCCTGTGCTTCCTTCACCTGATCCTAGCGGAGGAGCTCGGAGCTCTGTCCAGTGCTGCAAAAGAAAGTGCAGTAACGCTCACGCTCTTGGCAGAACGCCGTTGGGGAAATCTCTTTCCTGTCCCCAAATGCGGTGCCTTTCTTGGTGCATGAGAGGAACAATCACAAGCCTAACGCATGTCCATTCATTCATGCCCTTTGACGCTGATGGTGGGGTGGATCAGCGGGACCGGGAAGGAATGTCCACCCTCTTTTCAAAAGTTTCACAGCACCTAAGAGTATGAGGAGAGAAGAGAAAATGTTCCTAGAATCCTCCCCTCCCTGCTAAATGCTTCCATTTTTTAAAAATCGCCCACTTCTTCTGTAACGCCCGCAAGACTCGAGCCGACTCAGCCATCTGCACTCATCTATTTCACTGATTTCTCTTCAGGAATGAATGAACTTGTTTTCAAGGAGGGAGAGACCCACCAGGACACTGGCCCTTGTGCTGGGAGCTGGAATGAGGCAAAGAGAAAAGGCTTGAATGGTGGAAGGTGGATGGGGCAAGGGAATTTAGTGAGTTCATGGTGAAGACTAGGAAAATAAACCTCAACTACCAAAAGTGCAACTAATGAGGCCGATATCGGCAGTCACCCTGACAGCTTCGGGCCTGATTAAAGTCAGTTGATATCTTCTGACTCTCAAGTTTTCAGTTACAATTTTAAGATTGATTTTTTTTTTGGACAGTGGCTCAAAATTTTCCACACACTGAATTTTTGACCAAAACTTTAGACAATCATAAAAGAGAACCCATGTTCTAGGGCAGGGTTGGGCAAAAGAGCCTCGGGGGGCTGGATACAGCCTGCCAAGTGCCCTGCTGCTCCCCCACCCCCAAGCCCTGATTGGACTGGGGGCAGAAGAGGGATCACGCAAAGTCTCCTCCCACTTCCAGGGGCAAGGGTGCCTAGAAGGAACCTATGGGGTAGGGCAAAGACTTTACATGCTCTCACTCCTCTGCCACCAGGCCAATCATGGTCTGTGGCTAGGGAAGTATCCTGGCCCCTCCCCTTCCACCTGAGGCCCCGCCCCTTCCAGTGCGGCCCGGGTCCACTTCAAAAATTTCTGAAGTGGCTCCCGGTAAAAAATTATTGCCCACCCCTGTTCTAGGGTGTTTGCAGTCGAAATATGCAAACAGATGAAGAATAAGGCATGGGGATAAATTTCATACGGTGAATTTTTCTGGCCAGTGTTATGCAAGTGGTCAGACAAGATCATAGAATGCTAGAACTGGAAGGGACCTCGAAAGGTCATCAGATCCAGTCCCCTGCCCTCATGGCAGGGCCAAGCACCATCTAGATCATCCCCAATAGACATCTTCCTAACCTGCTCTTGAATATCTCTGATGATGGAGATTCCACAGTCTTCCCGGGCAATTTATTCCAGTGTTTAAACACCCTGACAGTGAGGAAGTTTTTCCAAATGTCCAAGCTCAATCTCCCTTGATGCAAATTTCAGCCCATTGCTTCTTGTCCTGTCATGACTGTGAGAGTCTCTTCATTCATTAAAAGCAATGTGTCTTGAAAAATGTGGAAGAAACGAGGATGGTGAGGTGGGACTGCTTTGTATGTCACCTCCATCATCTCATTAGTTTGTTTTTAATTGTAGAAGTCGGTAGTAAGGAAGTAGGAAAAGAAAAGACGGGGAAGAGGAATCTGGCTATTTATGCCCCTGTGCTATTTATTTCTGTGTTTATTACTTATTACACATCAATATTTTATGACTCACCTTTTTGCCATTGCATCCTTTGATGGAGGTAAAAGCTGATCATCAGTAAAACATCCCTTAATAGCTTCATAAGCCTTCAGAAGCATCTGGAAACAGTTTTCTATTCTTAGGCTTCTCCTTAATGAATTTGGGATGTTTTCTTTCTCTCTCCCCCCTTCCTCTCTATTGTAAGTGTATGAGATGGATACAGATTCTATTTGCTGTTTTTTTCCCTTTATAAGAACTTAATGAGACAAAATTGGTAGCTTGTAATCAGGCACTGGCCTTTTCATCTCTTTGGGTTTTATTTACAAAAGCTTATTAGAGCAAAGCACACGGAGTGATAAGCGGTGATAAACTGGACTATTGCTTAATGATCCTTACCAGGCAACACACAATACGGAGACTGAAATGAACATAAGAACATAAGAATGGCCGTACTGGGTCAGACCAAAGGTCCATCTAGCCCAGTATCCTGTCTGCCGACAGTGGCCAGCACCAGGTGCCCCAGAGAGGGTGGACCGAAGACAATGATCAAGCGATTTGTCTCCTGCCATCCATCTCCAGCCTCTGACAAACAGAGGCCAGGGACACCGTTTCTATTCCCTGGCTAATAACCTTTTATGGACCTAACCTCCATAAAATTATCTAGCTTCTCTTTAAACTCTGTTATAGTCCTAGCCTTCACAGCCTCCTCTGGCAAGGAGTTCCACAGGCTGACTACACGCTGTGTGAAATGGAAAAGGTTATGATTCAAAATGTTACCAACTGTCAGCTCCCAGCTATCACAAGTCCTGATTCTGCCGTCTGATCCCTTGGCAGATCCTTGAACCTTTCCTCATGGGTCTATGCAGCAGGGCAGCTGAGCTGTAGGTGTGGTTCCCTTTGGAGGGTTGAGTCTTGAAAGGTTGCTTCTGGAGCTAAACTTTCAACATGTGCTGCATAGCTGAGCTGCCAGTGGTCCAAGCTCTGACAAAGGGGGAATGTGACAGAGGTCTGTAAAATCATGACTGGTGTGGAAAAAGTGAAGAAGGAAAACTTATTTATTTATTCCCACAATATAAGAACTAGGGGTCACGAAATGAAATTAATAGGCAGTAGGTTTAAAACAAACAAAAGGAAGCTTTTCTTCACTCAGGACACAGTCAACCTGTGGAACTCCTTGCCAGAGGATTCTGTGAAGGCCAGGACTTTAACAGGGTTCAAAGAAGAGCTAGATAGATTCATGGAGGATAGGTCCATCAATGGCTATTAGTCAGGATGGGTAGGAATGGAGTCCCTAGCCTCTTTTTTTCTGGAAATGGGTGACAGGAGAGGGTGACATGAGAATTACCTGTTGTGCTCCCTCCCTCTGGGGCATCTGGTATTGGCCACTGTCGTCAGACAGGACACTGGGCTGGATGGACTGTTGGTCTGACTCAGTCTGGCCGTTTTTATGTTCTTACGTTCAAGTAAAATCAATTTTGCTGCCCAGTGTTCCCCAGTTTTTCAGTTCTTCCTCCCCTCGCCACCCCTTGTGCTTTCAGTGTTGGTGGAAGATACCAGACTCAGTTCAGACCTGTGATGGTTCTCTCTCAGTGGGAAAGTCATGCCATTGGCAGAGGGCCAGAGCCAGGCGCGTGAGCGAGTGGGAACATATCTATCTAAATACATTTTCAGACTGGGCAGTGTCGTCTCTATGTCTGAAGCCAAGATTCACGCTCAAGGACTCCTGAATTCTTATCGGCCTTAAAGCTGACCCTTTTCCGTGACCGTGGTCAAGTCCTGTGGATTTCTCTGTGCCTTTGTGTTCTTCCCCACCTCCTTCCGCTGTGTGAAATGAGGCTAATGAGGTCTACTTCACAGGCATGTGTTGAGAACTGTCAGTATTTTAAAGTTAATTGAGAGGGGAAAGTGTCGGGAAGTGCTAAGCCCGCTGGAACTGGGCATGGACACCAAGGTTAACACCCTTGCTTCTGGGAGAAAGACCACCGGGGTCCATCAGAAAGGGCTTGTGCCCCATTGCAAGTCCTGTCAGAGTCCTTGCTGGCAAATGGAGCAACCTGTGTGCTCTCTTTCTCTCTGGATGTAATTTGCAGCTTTGCTCTCATCCTGATAAATCGAAACACCGAGCTTGCAGGAGGCAAAGGGAACGGGAAGCAATCACCCCGCACACAAAGCAAGCATTCTCAGTAATTAAACTACTCCCGGCCCCTTTTCTCTGCTCCTTTTCAGCCTGGCGCTGATGGGCTGTTTATCTTTTGGCACTGCAGAAGCAACGGAAGCAGCAAAACGTTCCTGCAGGAGCGCGCACGAAGAGACAGAGATTGAAGACAAACACTTCTCCTTGGCTGCCACCCCCATTTGTTTCTGAAGAATAAATAATTGAACGAGGATCAAATCTCCATTTCTTGTCCAGGTGGCTAAATGGATGGGAAACCCAGGGGACCTCTTGCTTCTAGTAACCTTAAGTATCTTTTGTTCCACCCAGATGTTTCCCTGACACACTAGCTGCTCCAGCTGTGCAGAAATGTGAATCCTGCCCTGATATTTGCACCTAAGATAAAGATTTTTCTCCATTTGAGCAAGTATAAGTGCTAGCTAACTAGCTCAGTCAGAGCTAAGGTGAGCCCTGGTCTACGCTAGGGAGTTATTTTGAAATAACCCCCTTTATTTTGAAATAATACGCGGAACATCCACACTACCCAGCCTGTTATTTCAGAATAACGGGCTGATTATTTCGAAATCTGTACTCCTGCTTTCCTCAGGGAAAAACATTTATTTTATTTCGAAATACTGGTAGCATGGACACGTCATTGCGGCTCAAAATAATGACTCCCCAGAGTCATTCGAAATAATGACTCCCCACAGTCATTCGAAGTAACGATTCCCCAGTGCTTCCTGGGGAACTAAGTCACGGTAGTGTGTCCACAATAACGGAGACTGCCTCAGACTAATTTCGAGGCTCCCCCTCAGTGGGGACACGCTACTTTGATTTTGTTATTTTGGGAGTTATTCTTTCAAATGTTATTTCGAAATAATTTCCTAGCATGGACATGCCCTGAGGGAAGGCAGTTGTAGGTGATGATTTGAGGAAGAGGAACCGAGGGATAACTGATTTCCTCTTACTAAAAAATAGGGGCGGCCGAGGAAAGTATGGTCTTGTCTTGCGCTAAACGTCCTGGACATACGTATAAGAGGTCTGGGTGTGATTTCCAACTTTGCCACAGAGTCTCTGCATGACCTCGGGTAAGTCACTTAACCTCAGTGCCTGTGCTGTAAGCTGTGCCTCAGTGATCTATCTGCAAAATGGACATAATGAAACTATCTTTGCAGAGCTGAGCAGGAGCTCCCTGTGAGCTGGAAAACGTGCCTCTCTCACCAACAGAAGTTGGTCAATACAAGACATTACCGGTGTAGCAGCCAGGATTCACGGGTGTGGTGTCCTGACAGGTCTCCCTCTCTGTCTATGATGATAACCATTCAGCTGCGTTCATGTGCTCCTCTGGGTCATGCTGACTTGTGCAAAGAGCCTCCGAGAGAGTCCCCAAAGACCACAGGATCAGACAAGGATCAAAGACAGCCGGCCGGGTTTATTGTCAAGCGAAGTACAGTCAGAGTTATCAGTAGACTATGCCGAACCACTGTGTGCCCCCTGACAATGGACCGACGTAGCCAATTCCAGGAGACAGACATTGCTGGACCAAGACAGTTCTTTAGGGTACATTTTTATACTTAGGTACAAACAAGTTACACATCACTCCTGACGCATCAGGTCACCGCCTCCTGTTGCTTGGTTACCTTGTGCAAGGGGGTTCAGTCATTCTCTTGCTGTCAGTTCAGAGCCTGTCCTGAGCCTGGACCTGTTATGTGTGGGGAGGAAATTGTCTCCAAGGTGTTCATTCACAAGGGGTTCTTTTATGGTCCTTTGGGATGTTTATTGCCGGCGCTTGGCATCCGTTAATGTTTTACGTCCTTGACCCTGTTTATGCTAAATTCTATCAGCAATTCTATTCTTCCTGCTCACAGCTTCTCTTCTGCTTTATTGGAGCAAAATGTTGAGCATTGTTCCTAGACCTCAGACTAGGCCTGTGATCCATATTTCAGCCCCCCTCCTCTTACTACAATCTCACTCCCCTTGTTTGTCCAGTCTGTCGGTCTAGATTATAAACGGTAAGGTAGGGACTGTGCTGTATTTTGTGTGTGGGACCCTGACCTTCATTTGGGCCTTGAAGGACACCAGCAAATGATTAATAATGAGCAGAAAGCGGAGCCTGAAGCATGAAGTTTGAATCAGGATCCCAGATTCAGAGATATGGGGATTTGGGGTTCTGTTTGGATCCCTTCTCTGCCAATAAATAAACAGTCGCAATACATCTGGCCAGAACAGAAGGCAACGTGCTTCCGGCATTCCCCTAGTCAGATTAATCCACTGTCGAATAGGCGCTGCATCGCAACTTGGCTCCTCCTCTCCGCCACTCCCCCACACCCTGTGGTTGCTGAAAATCTGGGTCTTTGGCACCCTGCCCACTCCCCATTGAGAGACACACGCTGTTCAAGGGCTTCCAAACTGCATCTTTTGTGTGCGCCGAGGTTTTAATGCGCAACACATGCAAACGGGGGATGTATATTCTGCATTTGATTAGCGCTCGTTTACGTTTGGCATCGTGTACGCCTGGGCGCTGCGGCCTGTCTCCTATCAGACAGCGAATCCCAGTGTCCTTTGTCACAAGGCATTCCTGGGAGATGGCATGTCGGCGGCTGGCCCTGGCCAGGCGTGGCGTGTGTGACGGGGTGATGGGTGGACACGGGGGAAACGGATCCTTGTGCAGAGGGGGCCTGTGTTCCACCAGAAGCCTGTTCTGAAGGGCCAAGTAGGACTTACTTCAGGGGTGCGGGTAATCGGACTGGCCTGCTGCCAGCCCATGTCCGACCTCACGGAAGACAATCCTGTCAAGACATTCGGTGGGCAGAGTATTGCTGCTCCCGGGCTTCAGCTACGCTGACGCTGCAGAGGCTGGGATAATGCACCGCCCACCGTTCCTGAGCTCTGGGGTGAGGGAATCTCGGGCCACAGGCCGCCTGCCCTCCCTGTGGGGCTCTGGGGCTCGGGAGGTTCCTGTGGGGGGCTGAAGCCTTGCCGCTGGGGTGGGGAGGGGCTTGCCTCCCAAGGGGGGAGGGGCTTCAGGCAGAAGGGGCGGGGCTGAGGGCTTGCCTCCCCCAGCCTTATGTTCATCCACTACCCATGTGTTGTACTACACCAGGGGTGGGGGAACCTCAGGCCCGGGGGCTGCATGTGGCCCCCAGTTTGCCTGGATCTGGCCCCCAAGGCTCTGAGTTCCCCCCCACACTATTGGGGAGCCTGCTAGGGTGCTCCAGCCCCCCGCAGGGTAGGAACACACACAAAATCAACTAGTCTGGGCCCCCCAAGCTCTGGTGTGTGAGGGGAATGTGAAGAGGGTCTTTCTCCTTCTTAGTTGGGGGGCCACATCCGTGAGGGTTGGTTTTCTTTTTTTGTTTCTCACTTGTGCGCGGCCCCCTTCTGATTTTTCTGTGGCTCAGCGGCCCCCAACCCAAAAACGGTTCCGCACCCCTGCACTGAACCCTGCATATGCATTGCAACTCCACAGACTGTTTCATTAAGTCTTAGCCTGCATTTCCTTTATGATGACAACAAGCCCTCTGAAGTAGTTTGAGGGGTGTTGGTAGAACTCCTGACTGAGCTACAAAAGAAAAAAAAAAGACTTGAAGTCTGATTCACCATGGCCTCACCGTTTGTGTAGCCCTTTATACTGCTGAGAACCAAGTGCACAATGGGTAGAACATGCAACCAGAGCAGGACAGTGACTGTTTTACACTCTCTTTGGACTCACTTTGCAGAAGTGTCAAAGACAGTGCAAGGTGAGAGCAACAGAGAACCCGGAAAGGAGAAGGAACACATCTGCCAGCTTCTCTAAACATTCTGTACTATAGATTCAAACGTGGCAACGCCACACATGAACTAGGAATTAGGAAGTTACATGGAAACGTGTGGGCAAAGGATCCGTCACTGTGTTTCACACCTCCCAGAAGCCAAAGTAAGGAATGGGGCTATGGAAGATTTTCTTACAAAAAGGATAAAATGGAGAGTTTTGTGTCACACTTTTCGTTTTTCATTAACAGAAGTTTTTTTGGTTGACAATTAGAAATATTTCCTTCAAACACATTGTGAAGACAGAATTTAATACAACACACATGGTTTCAATTTCCAACCAGCTCTAATGAGGAAACTCAGCCCTCGCCATGAGACCCCTTGAGCATCCATGTTGACTGAAAGCCCCATCTGCTTTATTGATTTGTTTCCTACTTGCTAGAAGCAAAGGTGACCAAGGGATCATGGCATTATCGATCTCCCTTCAGCGCCCGTGCTCTGTCATTCCTCCAGCAGGACTCCCAGAGCACGGAGTAGAAACGAGCACCAAGCTCATCAGTATGAATTACGTGGTATTGACTGGTTTCCCATCCAGCAGCTTTTGACATGTACAGATACCCTTGGGTTCAACATTCTCCACCTCCAGCCACATCATTCTCCTGTGTTCACCTTGAACCGGTCTGTCTCTGTTTGCTTCCCCACTCAGGAGAGAGGGGTGCTTCCAGGGCTTCTCCTCCTGGAGACAACTTCCTCAGCCAGCCTCACAATCTGCCCTCCTTGGGGGTGTCTAGACAGCAGCGCTGTTTCGGGATACTTCCGGTATCCCGAAATAGCATTTTCCGCATCTTGACAGTGCTCCTGTTATTTCGAAATAGCTTTGGAAATAATGGGTGCGCTATTCCGATGTCCCTGTGACCCCCGTTCCATGAGGATTAAGGGACGTTTCGGAATAGTGCTCTATTTCAAAATTTGGCGCTGTGTAGACAGCGCCAAATTTCAAAATAAGCTATTTCGAAATTAACTCGAAATAAGCTACCCAATTTTCATAGCTCAAATTGCGTCACTTATTTGGAGCTAAGGATGCAGTGTAGACACACCCCTTTAGTTCTGCCCTGCACGGCGGCTCTGTTTTGCAGCTCCTTTTGTAGGCTTTCATGACCCCTGATTGGCCAGTTCCTCTGCTGCCATTCTTGCCTGCTTGGAGGACCTCTTCATGGTTTCTCTGGGGCAGGGTGTGTCCGGACCACCCTGTCACAGCACCGCAAGGCTTATATGTGGGTTTGTTTCCTGCTGCAGTGTCCAGAAGGGGGGAGCTATGGCATTCTGGAGCTAGCAAGCCATTGAGACCACAATAAATAGTCCTGTGGGATGTTTTTTGTTTGTTTGTTTGTTTGTTTGTTTTTACCGAGGCACTAAGTGAATCTCTCCACTGATGGAGCTTCCCCACATAGACCCCAGGAAATGACTTCGTACTTTTGGTCACAGAACTCTCTGCTTTGTTTTTAAACTGAACTCTAATATCGCTGGGCCATCTCCTCACAGTGGCTCACTAGGCTGGGGTCAAAGAGTTCTAAGTGATTTTTATTCCACCACCGCTTGTGCAAATTGGCAAGGCAGTTCCTTGAGGGAGGAGCTAGGCTAATAGCAGCCCATTAAGCTGAGCTCATCGAAAGGACCTTGGGTATTTATGTCAGACACTTACTAGCCAGGAAAGCTTGTTTCAAGGAACACAGAGAAGTAAAGGCAGCAGTTAGCAGCCATGCAAAATTCATAATCATTTCTTCCAATTGATGTTACATTGTTGAATATTGATTTCTAAGGCTCCATTTTTGCTGGGGATAAAACGCTGTTAAAAACTTGTTTGAAACTCAGGCTACGTCTAGATTGCAGGTCTTTTCGGGATACCGGCGAGCAATGCCGTGACCAAGGAACGCGTCCGCTTTTCCAAAAAAATTTCAGAAAAGCGGACGTGTTCTTTCGCCATCCCTGTAAACCTCGTTGTATGAAGAAAAAGGGACAGATCGAAAGAGCAGGTTTTTCCAGAATTTGGCACTGTGTAGACGTACCAAATTTTGGAAAAGGCTCTTTCAAAAGAAGAGTGAAAAAAAATAAGCAAATTGCGGTTTGCAATTTGCATATCTTTTTCCAACTTTTCTTTGTAGTGTAGAAGTAGCCTCAGGTTCAAGTTCACGCAGCTTGCCTGACCAAAGTGGATGGGATAACCCCTTTTAACAAGGGTTTCCAAACACCTGTTTGTGACTTCTGAAGTACTGGGAACAATTCTGTGCTGTTATACATCCATTGGCTTTAATGCAATGACGTCAATGGAGTTACATTAACAGAGAATTTTGCCAGTGGATTTGAAGTGCTCACCCCCATCTAAACAGTGTGGGTACGTCGACACAGCAGCATTATTTCAGAATAATTGATGTTATTCCGAAATAACATAGCCCATGTCTATACAGCCGCTCCCCGAGTTACGACCACCTCCACTTACGACCATCCGCACTTACAACCAAAGCGGTCGCCATGTAACTCTATGGGATCCGAGTTACGAACACTTCGAGTTACGGACCAAGTGTTGGTCTGTAACTTGTTCGTAACTTGGGGAGCAGCTGTCCTACAAGACTTTATTTCGAAATAATGTTGAGCTGGAGGACTTCTTACTCTGACTCCTGGTAACCCTCATTTCATGAGGAGTAAGGGATGTCGAAGGAAGAGGGCTCTTTCTTCAACTTCCTGCTGTGTAGACAGCGCCAAAAGCCAAATTATGCTATTTCAGCTTAAGATAAGCAACTGACATAACTCAAGTTTCGTAGTTTCATTTGACTTTAGCCCGGTTGTATAGCTGCACCCTGTGAGTCTAAACCACATTGAAACCATGCTAAAAACAGTTGCACTACCATAGTTTTATCCCCAGTGTAGATAAATGTTCCCTCTAATTTTTTCCATCCATGCAAGGAATACATTTTGTTATGTGCACTGAGGCATGCATGGATTTGGACCACCAGTAGAAACAAGTGCTGTGTGTGCTCTGCTAATTGGCTGGGCAGCATTTGAATCTCCTGGGTGGCCACCCAAGTGTTCAGCTTACAGGGAATGTAGGTCCTTAGGTGACATTTTATTTGGAAAAGCTCAGTGAATGAACATTCAATGGAAGCTCGTATGATTTAGTTGAATGGCAGCATAGTCTAGTGGCTAAACCAACAGACATTGGTTCTATTCTTGGCTCATTTGCTCTATGACCAAAGGCAAATCATCCCCTCAGTTTGCACATCTGTAAAATGGGGCTAATGGTACTGACCGTCATTTTAAAAGTGTCTTGAGAGCTGTACAAGGCAACTGTTTGTTCTCATCATCAGCTGTGAACATCAGGCCCCCTAGCAGTTCTTAGAAAAAAAACCCACCCCGAATCTTTGCTCAAAATTCAAACCAGATGACTCCAAGTTGTGATGGAGGCAGGAGGGCGGCAAACCTCAAACTACTTGCGGTTTGGATTTGACTGCAGAAATGCGCAGCAGCTCAGCTGTTTCATCAAACCTGTCATGGCTAGGCGAAGGGTCTGGAAATCTTAGGAGAGCAGGCTTCCTGGCATGTCCGGCTTTTGGCCAGAATAGTGTTTGAAGACACTTGGACGAATGCTGCCATCAGCAAACAAATCACTTTGCATAGAGAGGAGCTGACTCACAGTTTTTACCTAAGTAAGAGAGAGAAACCTTATGCCAGGGGTGAGCAATAATTTTTTTGGGGGGCAGGGGCACTCCAAGATTTTGGTAAGTGGTCAAGGACTGCACTTTTCTATGGAGAGGGTGCGGGGTCTGGGATGGAAGTTGGGTGCAGAAGGGAGCTCGGGGTAGGGGACTGGGATGGTGGAGAGAGTGTGGGCTCTGAGAGGGAGTATGGGTGCAGGAGAGGATTCTGGCCTGGGGGAGGGGTGTAAGAGGGGGTGTAGGGTCTGGGAGGGAGTAGGTGTGGGAGGGTGCGAGTGTCAGATGCAGGCTCTGGCTGGGAGGCACTTACCTAAGCTGCTCCCTGCCAGCAGCACTCTCCAGCAGTCTCCCTGCCTGCCAGCAGCCCCCAGCTGGCTGGTCCCTGTGGCTCTCTGCCCTGCGGGGAGGGTGGGGGGAAGCATGCACTGTCCCTGCACCCAGCAAAATCTCTCAGCTCCTATTGGCTGGAAACTGGCCAATAGGAGTTGAAAAATTGTGCTACGCCGCCCCTACCTCCAGCAAAATGTCTCAGCTCTCATTGGCCCGTTTCCAGCCAATAGAGTCTGAGAGATTTTGCAGGAGGCCTGCCCAGCATGACGCTTCCTACTACCCACAGCACAGAGAGCCACAGGGAGCGGCCAGCCGCTTTGAGGAGTGCTGCTCCATGCTGCAGGGGCAAGTGGCCCAGATTAAAAGGCTGACGGGCTGGGCCCACCCCTGCCTTATGTCAATACAACAGGAAGTGCAATATTCCGCTCTAAGCTCCCTTCCCCATGGGCGTTTGCATCATCCCTTTCATCTTCTCAACTCTAACTAATATATATACAAACGAGCTTTCTTTGAAGCTGTTCACCGTGAGCACAGTAATCCAGATAATGGTCATGGACACATCCTAACTCTTCGGCCAACAATTTAGTCTAAGATGCCTGCAGCAGCTTCAGCCAGGTTTGCATTTTCCTCCGGTTTTGTTGTCCCGCCTGCAAGGAACGTCACGTGTCGATTCCGGTGCAGCTGGCGCTTCCTTCCGACGAAGGGGAACTGCAAACAAAGATGGATTTTTGCGCCCTCTGCGACATTCTGCCGCTGAACGAAAGCACGCCCCAAATGGCAGGCAAGCAGAGTCCTCGATGATAAAGGCGAAGCAGAGGCAAACACTGTTTCATCAGCGATAACTGATGCGGGAGCTGTCAGAAAGCGCTCTTTATTAAGCATGCGGAGAGGCCAGTGGTAAAAGCAAGGGCTCTCAAATTGGTCTGCGAGCAGCCTCCCACCTTGCTATCAGTGCTCATCATCTGATGAAATAGGTTTTACCTACAAAAAGTCATGATACTCTCTCTATTTTTGTTAGCCTCTTAGGTGCCACAGGGCTCCACGTTGTTCTCTCAGTATGTCTCCGCTGCACTTTGGGCAGAGATTGCTGCCCTAGTGTGGTTAAAAATAGCCTTGGAGACAGAGTGACATGGGCTTCAACAACGCGAATACATTCCTAGAACATAAGAAGAACATAAAAGCAGCCAGACTGGGTCAGACCAAAGGTCCATCCAGCCCAGTATCCTGTCTGCCGACAGTGGCCAATGCCAGGTGCCCCAGAGGGAGTGAACAGAACAGAGAATCATCAAGTGATCCCTCCCCTATCACCCATTTCCAGCCTCTGACAAACAGAGGCTAGGGACACCATAAGTGCTGATGGATGTTACCTCCATGAATGTACCTAGTTCTTTTTTTAACCCTCTTACAGTCTTGTACTTTACAACATCCTCTGGCAAGGAGTTCCACAGGTTGACTGTGCATTGTGTGAAGAAATACTTCCGTTGGTTTGTTTTAAACCTGCTACCTACTAATTTCATTTGGTGACCCCTAGTTCTTGTGTTATGGGAACAAGTAAATAACTTTTTCTTTATTTTCTTTTTCCACACCAGCTGTGATTGTATAGACATCTATCCTATCCCCCCTTTGTCTCCTCTTTTCTAAGCTGAAAAGTCCCAGTCTTTTTAATCTCTCTTCATACGGCATCTGTTCCAAACCACGAATCATTTTAGCTGCCCTTTTTGAACTTTTTCCAGGGTCGATGGTGTGTTTGTGCAGCCTGCGGGGAAGCTCGTGCCTCCCCATTGCTATTTTTAGATGTGCTAGAGCAAGCAAAGCTTGTGGGACCATGTCTATTTGTGTTCTAATCACACCTTGGATGGCCACGCACATGTATCCTTTGTGTGACTATGTCCCTCCTGGAAACTGAGCGTCTTTCTTCAGTTCCACTCCTCCTCCTCCAAACACCACCACCACAGAACAGCTGGCAATTTCACAGCCAAATGCACCACGCCGAGCCATCCAAAGCGTGGCTTGCAGTTTGCCTAATGGGAAGGATGGTTTTGTGATTTAAAGAATGATTTGGTTATATCTGTGGCATTTCATAGAATCATAGAATACTAGGACTGGAAGGGACCTCAAGAGGTCATCAAGTCCAGTCCCCTGCCCTCATGGCAGGACCAAATACTGTCTAGACCATCCCTGATAGACATTTATCTAACCTACTCTTAAATATCTCCACAGATGGAGATTCCACAACCTCCCTGGGCAATTTATTCCAGTGTTTGACTACCCTGACACTTAGGAACTTTTTCCTAATGTCCAACCTAAACCTCCCTTGCTGCAGTTTAAGCCCATTGCTTCTTGTTCTATCCTCAGAGGCCAAGATGAACAAGTTTTCTCCCTCCTCCTTATGACACCCTTTTAGATAGCTGAAAACTGCTCTCATGTCCCCCCTCAATCTTCTCTTTTCTAAACTAAACAAGCCCAATTCTTTTAAGCCTTCCTTCATAGCTCATGTTCTCTAAACCTTTAATCATTCTTGTTACTCTTCTCTGGACCCTCTCCAATTTCTCCACATCTTTCTTGAAATGCGATGACAGGAGACAAAGGCAGCGACTGCTATTAGGGGATGTCTACACTAGGAAACTATTTCCAAATAACTAAAATCGATTTAATAACTCCCAAAATAACAACATCGAACTAGTGTGTCCTCACTACAGGTGAAGTCTCAAAATGAGCCCGAGGCAGGCACCATTAATGTGGACGTGCTACCTCAACGTACAGCCCCAGGAAGCACTGGGGAGTAATAAGTTTGAATGACTCCAGGGAGAAATTAATTTGAAATAGCAGCACTGGAGCGTCCACACGGCCGCTATTTTGAAATAAGCGTTATTCCCCGAGGAAAGCAGGAGTACCGATTTTGAAATAACGGGCTTGGTCATGTGCACGTTCCGCTTATTAATTCGACCTAAGGGGAGTTATTTCGAAATAAAGCCCTCATGTAGACCAGGGTTTAGAGGCACAACACCCCCTTTTTCACAACAATTGGCCCCTGAAGTGTCATTTCACACCCTTCTTGCTCCATGGAAGGTAGCTGCCTGGTGCTAAATAGACTTCCCGCTGTCGATGAAACCCCGCTTCTACGAACGTGTTTCATGGAGGAGCCAGGCCTTTGAGGCGGGTGATACACACTCAGGTTCGTTGTGTCTGCTGGCTGTGCTCAGTCAAGTGCTTCCAACGTTGACAGCGTGTGCGGGGTTGTTCTCATCCTCCACCTGAGCTCACACACGGTCGGCAGCTGGTTAATCATCGAAAATGAATCCGGCCAGATGGACGTTTGGTGCAGCCACGTTTACTGGCTCCCGATGATAACCACCCAGAGGGCTGGTAACCAGGCAAGGGTGAAAGCTGCCTTTCCGAAAGCCTCCTCCTTATCGAGTTGGCCACCTCCTATGTGCTGCCGTAGAAGAGCACTCTGCTAGTCAAGACACGGATCGATACCCAGCCTCCCAACCCGAAGCAACCACACTCCACACTATCACTAACCCAGGCACCAATTCCTGCAGCAAGCCCCGCTGCCAGCTCTGCCCAGGTATCCACTCAAGCCACACCATCAGGGGCTCATTTACCTGCACATCTGCTAATGTCGGGGGCTCCAACCTTTTTAAGCACGAGATCGCTTTCTGAATGTAAGTGCAACCCGAGAGTTACCTCAAATATAAATACCTGGCTCTGCCTCCTTCCCGCCCCTTCTCCGAGGCCCCGGCCCTGCTCATGCCATCCTCCCTCTCGTGCCCATCCTCACTCCCTTTCACCAGGCTGGGGCAGAGGGTTGGGGTGCAGGCTCTGGTCTTGGCTGAAGGGATCTGGAGTGTGAGAGGGGCTCTCAGCTGCTTTTGGGGCAGGCACTTGGGGTGCAGGAGGGGGTTCTAGGTGCAGGCTCTGGGATGGCGTTTGGACGCAGGGGTGCTCGGGGCTAGGGTAGGGGCTTGGGATGCAGAAGGGGGTTCATGACTGGGGCAGGAGTTCAGGATGTGGGCTCTAGCTGGGCATTGCTTACCTCAGGTGGCTCGCCCCTGTCCTGGCCCTGGATCACCCCCTAAAGCAGCGAGCAAATGCCATCCCAAGTCCCCTCTCTGCTCTGTGGAGATAGGATACGGGGGGGGCACCCTGATATCAGAACCCTCCTCTCCCTCCCCTCCCCTGCACAGAAAGCAAGAGGCTCCCCAGGAGGAGGGGCAGCTCCAAGGCAAAGGGCAGGAGATGAGCAGCAGCAGGGGGAGGGGCAGCTGAAATGCCGGCACTTGACGGCCTCTTGGCCAAACCAGTCAGGATCCCCTGTCAGAGGCCCCAAGATCGACTGGTAGATCCCGATCGACTGGTAGATCCCGATCGACTGGTTGGTGACCACTCTGCTAATAGAATATGTGCCATTATGGCCCAGCAGGAGGAGAACACTTCAGTCTCCCTGGACGCTCACTAAGACATTGAAAAGCGGCCCTCTTTCCACAAACAAGAACATCGAAACCAGACTTCAAAGCGCAACTGCAGCCCTGCAATTCATTTGCAAACTTGACACTCTTCACCTGGGTTCCAACAGGGACCGGGAATGGCCGGCTCACTACAAAAGCAATTATCCCTCTCTTGGGATGCACCCCTCTTCATCCACTGGTGGGAATGGGCCACATCCATCCTGATGAATTGGCCTCGTTAGCCCGGCTCCTCCCCTGGATAAAGTAACTCCCTTCTTTTCACGTGCGAGTATATTTATCCCTGCCTCTGTAACGTCCACTCCAGTGCATCGAACCCAAATAAACTGGTTTGTCTTTCCGGTGCCACAGAACGCCTCGCTACCTTTACAGACCCCCATTTCATTGTCATGAGATTTGTGCGTGGATCGTGCCACGAATGCCTGTCCCCCTCCCTTGCATGGCATTATCCACGGCTTGATGTATCCAGGGGGTTAAAGGTGGGTGGTCTGGGAACCTGGCAGACCTATTTTCCCTCAGTTAACCTCCGACAAGCCTTACTTAGAAACTCCTAATGAAGTTCAAGACTGTTCGTTTTTCCCTGTAGTCCCTGCTCTATGCACAAGCACTGGAAGGTCGGGGCAGCAGATGGAGCACTAGCCGGTGGCCAGCATTAAATTCCTTTCCCCTCCACTGACTTCCCATGTGACAGCAGAAAAGTCACATAATCTTTCTGTGTCTCAGTGGCCCACCTGTAAAGGACAGTGGCCCGCTGTAGAGGACAGTGACCCTGCTCTACCCCATAGGGATGTTGGACGAATAAACGCCTTGCCAAATACTGGGGCAATGGAGGCTGCAAGGTTGTGGGTTTAGGGTGAGCTGCAGCCAGGCAGGGAGTGTGCAGTTGAGGGAAGGATGGGATTGTTGCTGGAAAGCAGGTCTGGGATCTAACACAGAGGGGCATCTGTGGGTATAGAAACTGTAGAACCTGAGCCATAATGCAAAATACTTGACATGGGTTAGGCAGCCAGTCTTTTGTGGTTGCTGTCTCTCACACGTCTGTCTGTGGTATCCCCCCGAGGTTTCTCAGCGTGTACGCTCTTTGGAGCAGGGACCATCTTTTCATTATACATGCATGTACAGCGCCTAGCACAAGGGGATCCTGTCCTTGATCAGGGTCTCTCTAGGGCTTAGTCTACACTGCAGGGTTTTTGCACAAGAAGCCTTTTGCGGAAGAGTTCTTGCGCAAAAGCACATCCAGACCTCAAAGCGTATGGCAAAGGTGATGCGCTTTTGTGCAAGAGAGTGTCCACACTGCATGGACGCTCTTGCACAAGAAAGTTCTGATTGCCATTCATGGAATGGCCACCAGAGCACCTGTGCTTTTGCTGATAGGGGTTTCTTGTGCAAAAACCCCTCCAGAGCGTCCATACTTGCCCTTTTGCGTAAGAGCTGTAGCGCAAAAAGGAGTTATTCCTCATGGGGAAAGGAATAACTCTACCTGCAAAAGCCCTCTGTTCTGTCAATTTTCTTGCACAAAAACGTGCTCGAGGTGTGGACACTCCACTTGCACAAAAACCTTATAGTGTAGACATAGCCAAGGACTAATAATAATCATAATTATAGGATTTTTTTTCAGTGTCTCTCTTAGCATAAGAAAGCTTGTCTGTGTATTCCTGCTCAAACATTTCCAGGCTCCTGGCTGTCCTGTCCTAGGGAAAGCGGCCACTTGCTATGGCTGGCTATAACTGCTGGGAATTAATTGTTGCCAATTGCATTTCACATCCATGAATAAGCAAAAATTAATTTTCAAAGAATGTTTCCAATCCTGTGACCAGAGAGACAGCCACGAGCTGGCCTGGAGTTTGCTTGTCTCACGGCACCAGAACTGGCATTCCACTGTGTCCAGAGGAGCCAATGTGGGTGGCACTTGCAACCCAGAATGCAAAGGGGCACAGGCACTAGGGGATAACTATCCACAATGCATCACTTTCAAAGTTGATGGTAGCCGCCTATTGGGGATACGCTACTTTGAACAATATCGAATTCTTGTGCACAGTGGGGACCTGCACCTTCAACGTTGCAAATTCGGGTGCTAAAAAGTCGACCTTAATAAATCTGACCATATCTCAGAGTGCCTCACTCATGATCTGTCAAGACCATCCTTCTGTTTACACACTGGCCAAATTCATCGCTAGCTGAAGTAAGTGGAATGCCACTGAAATCCCAGAACTGTGCCCAGTTACCCACACAGTGAATTTGAATGGCTGTGTCTACAAAACCCAAAGGATTAGTAAGTGCTAAGTTAGGAAACCTACTTTTTGACAAAGTCTGCGAGCAAAACTTAAGGCTTTATTAATTGGCAGGGTAAAACTCTGGGCAATTAAGTTCAGTTTCAAAGGCCTTACCATAGTTTTGACAGAGAACAATGTACAGCTCTCGAATTGACTGGGTCTAAACTCTTGAAAAGCTGCAGTTGGATTCTGCACCTTCCTGGAAATCCATGTGGAAATCAAAAAACCCCATCCTGAAACACCACAAATTAATTCAAGAAAGAGCATTCACTTGTATTTTTCCTGAGGACTTCTGGATTCTCTTCTTTGTTTTCAGATGGAAACTGGAATGGCCAAGTTTCAGAATAATGCTGTTTCATCTTCCTCTAAAGCATCCACTATTAGCTACGGTTGGAGATAATGTACCAGGTTAGATGGCTCATTGGTCTGTTCCAGTACGGTAATTCCTATGTAAAATATTTTGGATGAAATTGCCTCTAGGCACAAAAAGCTCAACATGCTTAAAAAGACTGTTCACAGAGCTAATAGAAAATGGTTCTTTGAAACATTGACAAAAATGTTGCTTTTTTTGCCAAATGCAAAATTGTTGTGAGAGAATTTTCATTTCCATTTGGTTACATTACATTGTTTTGATTTTCAGTGGAAACACTGAAAGATATTGTTTTAAAATAGTAAATCTAAGAGCCACTACATCAAAAACTAAAAACTTTTTTTAGTTCCCTTCATTATTTCTTTTCCCTCCTCTTTTGCTGTTTTCCCACTTTCCTACTTTCCTTTTTAAAACAAAGAACAGAGGAAAACAAAACACTGAAAAACAAAAACAGCAAAATCAGTTGTTTCTTCCAATTCAAAATCCCCAAACATTTCCATGGAAAGATTTGAACAATCATTTTTATTCCCGATTTTTTCCCCACGGCAAATACTTACATTTTTGGCTGGATTCAGTTATTATTGCTAATGTACCCCAAGATTTGCATCCTCTTTGGAGCTTTCAAAGGGGCTGGAGAGAGGCTGGTCTCAGTGATGACAGAGGACAGATCGAGGAGCAATGGTCTCAAGTTGCAGTGGGGGAGGTCTAGGTTGGATATTAGGAAAAACTATTTCCCTAGGAGGGTGGGGAAGCACTGGGATGGGTTCCCTAGGGAGGGGGTGGAATTGCCATCCCTAGAGGTTTTAAAGTCTTGGCTTGACAAAGCCCTGGCTGGGATGATTTAATTGGGATTGGTCCGGCTTTGAGCAGGGGTTGGACTAGATGACTCCTGAGCTTTCTTCCAATCCTGTGACTCTATGGTTCTAAGAACACCCAGTAAATCAGTGACTGTTCCACCCACTGGCTCAGTCCAGCAAACCATGGCGGCTCCTTCCTCATGGTCATGAGTATCCATGGCAGCTTTACAACCAAAGTCAACTGTTGTCTCATCAGACTTCCTAAATGCAGCTTCCCTTCTTGGCCCTCACACAGGCACCTTCTAGGTCCAATCTGCTTCCATTTGGACACTTCCGCCTTCACCTCCTCTTCGAACGTTACAGTGGGAACCGCTTGTTTAAGGATTTGACCTGCTATGTCACAATGACAAGTGGGTTCTGGAGATCAGCCCGGTACTAAAAAACTGGGAGCAGCTCTTGTCTTCAGCTCAGTTAACATTCATTGGCGACTGAACACCTGCTACCTACAGAGTCTTTTTATTTCATTTGGGCCAGGGTGCTCTCTCGGGGGTCATCACCGGGTTACTTCAGCAACAAGCAAGGGATGCGTATAGCTAACCACATGCGACCACTGGTGGAAATGTGTCAGTCGGATCACGGAGTGGAATGCAGGCTTAGTGAAATTTGCCTTGGGACAGAGACACAGAACTAGGCCCACATGAAATCATCACCAGGCTGGATTTGAACCTAGGACTGCTGTAGCTTAGTGTAGGAGCCACTACAGCTTGAACTATAAAGCCAGCTGGCTCCCATCTTGGGCTGTAGAGCTCCCTTGTTCTTATCTTTTGCTGTAAGTTGTCTAAATGCCACTACATGGGACAGTAAAGCACACTAGGGCTACATCTGCGCTGCAGGTGTTTTGCGGAAGAGGAAATGCAAATGGAGTGCTCATTTGCATATCTTGCACTCTCATTTGCATATCTTCTTCCGATGCTTTTTGCGGAAGAGATTTCTGCAATAAAAAGCCCTGTGTAGACGGGGCCATTTGTTGGGAAAAAAACCCTTTTGTGTAAGATCCCTTATTCCTCCAAAAATGAGGTTTACAGGCTCTTGCAGAAAAGGGATTTTTTTTTCCGATGGCCCCGTCTACACGGGGGTTTTTATCGCAAAAATCTCCTCCGCAAAAAGGATCAGAAGAAGAGATGCACATGAGAGCACGAGATATGCAAATGAGCACTCCCTTTGCATTTCCTCTCCCGCAACACACCCGCAGTGTAGACGTAGCCTAGGTGTGTGGGTTACACCTGCACCATTTAAACCCTGTGTAAACACTATGTCAAGGTCTTAAATAGGGTCGAAGTGGTGCAGAGGCCATAATCTGGCTCTGTGTATGGTGAGGCAGCGGGGACGCTTGTGCATTTCAAAGAGGAAGCGCCACAGGGAGCCTGGGGTCAGCGGGACTCCCAGCTTTGGGCTTTGATTCAACAACATGCTTACGCCAGTGCTAGCCTTTAAGTGTGTGCTCAAGTGCTGTGCTGAATAGGGTTGGGTTTCAGCACCGGCTTAAAGTTAAGCGTATGCTTAAGTGTTTTGCTATACAGTAAAACTCCAATAGTCCAGCACCCCGTTGTCCGGCAATCCCGATAGTCCGGCATCAAAAGGGCAAGCGCTCCTGATGGAACCCGGAACCGCTCAGGTCAGCTGCTCTCACGTGGGTTACAGCAGGGAGGAGAAGTGTTTGGCTCCGGGGAATGGGAAGGGGAAGGGGAGGGGGAGGGGGATTTGGTTACGCACGGCGTCCCGGCCAGCTGATTGAAAAGCCGGCCGCTCAGCGCACGTGTCCCAGCGCCTGGAGGGAGACACGTGTCTGTACCGGCGGCTCCGGGACCCGAGCATAAGGTTGGGGGGAGGGGAGGGGAGGGAGATGGGGTTGGGAGTATGCAGTACCTCCTGATACTCCGGCATATCCAAGAATCCGGCACCACCTAGGTCCCAAAGGTGCCGGATTATTGGAAGTCTACTGTATTAAGATTCCAAAGGGGCTGGAGAGAGGCTGGTCCCTCTGACAGACTATTCAGCTGGGTTTCTCATCTCATCTCTCCATTCTGCCTTCGGCGGGGGAATAGCTCACAGCCACTTACTGTGAAAGGGGCACTGTTGTCATTTGGTTACAAAAATATGCTGGGGCCATAACAGGGTAGAAATAAAACGGATTGGATTGCAAGTGCCATTAAGTAAGTCATTTACAAAGAAACTAAAAACTACCAAACAGTTTAATCATATGCTAAAAAGACCAGAACAAGCTAATAACAAAGGAAACATAACGAGGGGGAAAAACAGACCCAACTAATTGCACATTTTTTTTCCTGAAACTCTAAAATGAATTGGGTATCATGTTAAATGGCTTCCATAAAACGAGGTAGGGCTCTAAGTTCCGCCTTTAGCCCTGGTCTGCACGAGGGCTTTATTTCGAAATTACCCCCCTTAGATTGAATTAATAAGTGGAGCGTCCACACTACCAAGCCCGTTATTTCGAAATAACGGGCCGCTTCTTTCGAAATCAGTACTCCTGCAAGGAATAAAGCTAATTTCAAAATAGCGGTAGGGTAGAAGCTCAGGTGCCACTATTTCAAAATAACTACTAACAGCTGCTAACAGCTTTCTGAATGGTATCCTTCCTACCTTAGCAATCTATCTACTGACTTTGATTTTTATCTGCTCAGGTTTAGCATCCTTTCTCCAGATACTTTAAGAAAAAAGGAGGGGGGGAGACAGAGCATCTTTCTCTCCCCCACCCCCTTCTCCTATTTATTTCGAGTTTTCATTTCCCCTACTCATAACTCTGGTCATCTGAAGAAGTGGACTGTGCCCACGAAAGCTCATGATACCATCTACGTGTTTTGTTAGTCTATAAAGCGCTACCAGACCATTTGTTGTTTTTTTCTGTAACAGACTAACTTGGCTACCCCCTGGTACTCCCCAAAGCAATTCTGTTTTGTAAAATTGGGAGCTCAGTCAAATTTAGTTATTTCAAAATAATTCTCTAGTGTAGACATGCCCTTAAAAACTCAAGCACAGGTGCCTTTGACTTCCCTAGGAGATTAATGAAAGCACCTGAGAGAAGAATTTAGCCCAACTTGCAAATGGACGGCAGGTGAGGAATTGTGTGCTGTCATTTTTCTGTCAATAATTTAAAATCACAAGTCTGAGAAAATCACAAGCTGTTTGTGGGCAATTTATGAACCAAAAAAGAAGCGAAAAAGCAGTAAATAAATATCCTCTGCAAGTTAATCCCTTCCCCCTTGATAGAAAATCAAACTGAAAAAAAAAATACAAATGCCTGCAACTCAAACGTTCTAATTTTGAATAGCTGGGACATTATTGCTATTGTTTTATACACATATTTCCTATGAATAAAAAGTTTGAACATGGAAAAATACAATATTAAATATGATCACTTTGGTAGGAAGGATTCTAAAGGGTTTCTGCTTTTTTACGTTGTTGACAAAATAAATAAAGTTAATCTCTTTTTGACAGCCTCATGGCATATGGTCAAAGGAAAGACCACTTTATTAACAGTTCTTTGCCTTCCCTACTGGCTATTGAGAGAGGTGATAAGTGCAGGCACCTCACAGCTGGTACTAAAAGGACACAGAAGCAGGCAAAAAAATTATATAGTCAGTCTTGCTAAATTAGTTTACCTAAAATTGTATGTGTGAGTGATTTTAATCAAAATCTAATTTCCCCTCTTTTTAGAGTAACTGAAATGAGATTTTTCTAATTTACTTTTTGCGGTTCAAGTTTCTCATAATTCTTCTATGGTCGTGACAGCACCGTGAAAAGCGTCTGCTGCTACAAAGCATTAAAAAAAATTAGATTTTCAAATTGATGTGCTAAATTAAAAATGTTTAATGTTTCTCATCAAAGGCACAGGAGTATGCATTGGGGCCCTCAGTACAGTTAGCGGCACAAGACTTTTTTTTTTCATCTGTTTCTTCAATTCATATCCCAGGGCAACTCTGCTGTGAAAATTAACAAGCTACAAGCAAAGAAAGTGTTGTAAAACAGTGTCTTCAGAGAAGATACCTTTTAATTTCCTTCCCCCACCGCCATCAATGTGACCTTAAAGATGTCATAATAAAAATAGACGTTGTGCCCTGTTTTTTTCTTACTTTAGATGAAGTTTTGCTGGTTTCTTTCAGGGCATCCGAGCCTCGGAGTGATTTTAATTCTCTGGGCCTAGCTTGCTAATTCCCATGTTTTAGGAAATCACATTATTTCTGTAAATTGACTAAAGTTATTATTACATTCAAATCTAGGCTTCTGACCTTGCTGGCTGCCTGCTAAGTGGCGCTGAGCTGGGATGGGAATACTTGATCAGCTGCTGACGTGTGTCTGTGTGTTTTGGGAAGTTTCTAGCAGAAAGCAGGAGGCTCGCACATCCAAATAAACTTTCTAGCCAACCAGATTGTTCAGACAGTCTGACTGGCTACTCCGGTCACATGACAACAGAAAAAATAATGGTCAGGTGGAAAGCACTTGCAGGTATTATAACATAGGCTGGACCTCCCTGGTCGAGCACCCTTGGGACCTGACCGACCCCGGATTTTGCCGGACCAGGGAGGTCATTTCTGGACCCTAGCCGGCCCCCCAATGCAGCCTGCAGGTCTCCTGGCCGGATCCCCACTTCCTGCTGGCCCCACCGGAGAGCCATCACTGACTTTAAGAGCAGGTTAGATAGACATCAATCAGGGATGGTCTAGACAGTACTAGGTCCTGCAGTGAGGGCAGGGGACTGGACTCGACCTCTCGATGTCCCTTCCAGTTCTAGTATTCTCGGATTCTATGACATGACTCCGGGACTTGCCGGCAGCCCCATGCTAAGGCTCCGGGACCTGCTGGGCAGCCACGTGCCGTGGCTCCTGGCCCCACCGAGCTACTGTGGCTCCCATCCCCACTGGACAGCCCCACTGCCATGTGCTGAGCATCCCACTGCCCTGCAGCCCCACAGGGATCCTTGCCATGACTCATGGATATTTCAGAACCAGAGAATCCTGGTCAAGAGCGTTTCAACCTGTACTGTCACTGAGTCAGTGTATTATTAGCATGGGGGTTATTGTTATTAATGGCAATAGCACTCCAGTGCACCAGTCAGAGTCTGGGCGCCAGTAAACAGGCCAACGTGTACATGACTTACAGTCCATGCCCCCAGATAACGTCCTGGGCAAGACTCTAATTCTACAGATCTGAACCTTTCTTCAATGGAACTCATCCCTGGAGTAAAATTATGCCTGCGGGTGTTGGCAAGACTGGGATCAGCTTTAGGACAGAGGCCAATCAAACTCTCGCTGGTGTCAGTGCAGAGACACTTGGAGTCAGCAGCCACCGAGGGTCCCTGGGCAGGGTGTGGCGGGGCCGGGTCTGTGTCTCCAGAAGGGGCGAGCCTTGGGTGGAAGGGGCAGAGCCAAGGCAACCGGCTCTCGGCACCACTGTGACCATGGTGCGCCCTCTTCCCCAGCCCGCAGAGCTGCCTGGAGTGCGCCGTGTAGTACCCCCACGTCTCCAGGCAGCCCTAATAGCCACCGGCAGCGTTCCAGTGGTGATTTAAAGCACCTCGGCCTCTGGCCAGCACCACTGCCACAGTAGCAACGGCTGGGAGCTCTGGGCCCCTTTGAATTGCCAGGCCCCTGGAGCAACTCCCCCCCCCCCCCCAGCAACAGTGGAGTCAACTCTCTCATGAGTCTCAGAATATTTTTCATAAAGCCCCAACTCCTGGAATCCCATGCTTATGGGTGGCTCTTCGCTATCATTGGCAAGAGGTACATTTCTAGCACTCATAGGCTATGTCTACACTGCAGGCTTCTTGCACAAGTAGCTTTTTGCGCAAGAGATCTTTCACAAAAACATCTTGCGCGAGAGCACGTCCACCCTGCAAAAGCTCATTGGAAAAGCGATGCACTTTTGCGCAAGAGAACGTCCAGACTGCATGGACGCCCTCTCGCAAGAAAGCTCTGATTGCTATTCACAGACTAGCCACCAGGGCACCTGTGCTTCTTTTGATGGGCTCTTTCTGCGCAGAAAAACCCTGTTTCCCATCCACACACACCTTTTTGTGCATTAACTCTTGAGCAAAAGGGAGTTATTCCTCATAGAAAGAGGAATACCTACACCACAAAAACCCCTCTGTTCTGTCGAGTCTATAAATTTTCTTGCGCAAAAACGCACTCGAGGTGTGGACGCTCCGCGAGTTTTTGTGCAAAACCTCTGCAGTGTCGACAGTCACAGTGACAAAGGAAGGCTTGAAGTCAGGACACCGACGAGCTCAAAATCTAGAAGCCCAAATAGGTTTTTTATTTTTAAAAGCTTGTGATTTCTAAGCCAATCTCCTGATTTTGTTGGGGAGCTGATTCATGGTTGGCAATACTTTTGGCTTCAGTGCATTTTGGAGTACAAATAAGGGTAACTCTAATGAGTCTTCATACTGGATCCAAACTTGGCTCCAAATTATTTTAAAGTGTATTTTTATAAAAAGATAAAGAAGTAAGCAAATACCAGCAATCCCCCCTGGCCCTCTCCCCAGCCACAGATTTTCTTCTGCTGTTGCATTAATTCCAAACAGTGAGAAACACATTTACTGTATTTGCATAAACATAATTGCTTTGACAATGTAACACAATTCCTGGATGCCTGGGCCAGGCAGGAGACATGCCTTCTGGTGAAACTAATGCAGCCAGGTGGAGTGCCATGTATCCCTGAAACCCAACCCACATAAGACATAAGAATGTCCAGACTGGGTCAGACCAAAGGTCCATCTAGCCCAGTGTCCTGTTTGCCAATAGTGGCCAATAACAGATGCCCCAGAGGGAGGGATCACAACAGTAATCATGTGATCCCTCCCCTGTCACCCACCTCCAGAGAAACAGAGGCTAGGGACACCATTCCTACCCATCCTGGCTAATAGCCATTGATGGACCTAATCTCCATGAATCTATCTAGCTCTTTTTTGAAACCTGTTAAAGTTCTAGCCTTCACCGTATCCTCTGGCAAGGAGTTCCACAAGTTGACTGTACACTTGAAGAAAAACTTCAAGGAAAATGCAAGGAGTGACTCACGGCTTCAACACATATCCAAATGCACCATTAATATGGTCAGCATGGAAATGACTGCATACCACAGACGTGAGACCAGGGAGCTGTCAAGAGATGGGATGGACTCAGCATTGGACCTGGTCATAGGATCACAGAATCACTGAGCTGGCAGAGACCTCAGGAGTCATCGAGTCCAACCCCCTGCCCAAAGCAGGACCAACCCAACTCAATCATCCCAGCCAGCGCTTTGTGAAGTCAGGACTTCAAAACCTCTAAGGAGGGAGATTCCACCCCCTCCCTAAGGAACCCATCCCAGTGCTTCCCCACCGTCCTAGGGAAATAGCTTTTCCTAATAGCCAACCTCAACCTCCCCCACTGCAACTTGAGACAATTGCTCCTCATTCTGCCATCTGAGAACAACCTCACTCCATCCTCTTTGGAACCCCCCTTCAGGGAGTTGAAGGCTGCTATCAAATCCCCCCTCACTCTTCTCTTCTGCAGACTAAATAAGCCCAAATCCCTCAGCCTCTCCTCCTAGGTCATGTGTTCCAGCCCCCTCATCATTTTGGTTAGCCTCTGCTGGACCCTCTCCAATGCGTCCACATCCTTTCTGTAGTAGGGGGCCCAGAACTGGACGCAATACTCCAGATGGGGCCTCACCAGTGCCAAACAAAGGGGAATAATCACTTCCCTAGATCTGCTGGCAACGCTCCTCCTAATGCAGCCAATATGCCATTAGCCTTCTTGGCTACAAAGGCACCCTGGTCCTAATATGCAGATTCAGGACAGAATTTAGGCACGTGCTTACCTGAAAGCCCATGAGCAATCTCCTCCTGATTTAAGCATTTGCATACGTTGCGTGGGGAGTAGAAGCAGATTGGAATTCAATATGTGCTTAAGCGCCTTTGCCCATTGAAATGTTAGGGCCTTATCCAAACCCTGTTGAACTCAGTGAGTCTGTCCTTTGAGTTCAGGGGGCTTTGGACACCGTAATGGTGGATTATCCTCACGTTGGAAACATGACTTTGCCTGCCTTTGTCTTTCAGCCTTTTCCCACTGTTTGACATTTCTTTGCTCTGAATTCCAACAGAGTCGCCTTGACTCACCAGGTTAATCACTTCTGGAAAGAAGCCTGAGACATGAGCACTTTCTCAGCTTGAATTTTTCAGGGAATCCCCTAATCCCCAACCAACACCTTCCTATGCACATTGTCTCAGAAAGGTCACTGAACTAGAGTGTAACTTTAAAAAATGAGTAGTCCTGTGGCAATTTAGAGATGAACAAAAATATATCGGGTCATGAGCTTTCGTGCGTAAGACCCACTTCATCAGATGAGTTAGAGAGGAAATAACAGAATTCAAAATCTATATAACAGCAGAAGAAGTACCTGTCAATTGTGGGACCCCTGTTAATGAAGCTAATTAAGTGGGCTGGATGTGTCCCATTCATAGCTTTTGATGTGGAAATGGGAATGTTAAAGGCAGGGGAAATTGGCTTTGTAGTAGGTTAACTAGTTAATGTCTTTATTCAAACCCAGGCTAACAGTGTCAAATTTGTAGATGAATGCCAATTTTGCAGTCTCTCTCTTTAACTGGGTGATGAAATTCCTTTGCAGAAGGATGGCTACTTTTCAATCCATGACTGAGTGCCCAGGCTGGTTAAAATGGTCCCCTACCAGTTTCTGTGTGTTACCATTTCTGATGTCTGATTTGTGTCCATTTCTCCTTTGGCGCAGAGACGGTCTGGTTTGGCCAATAGACTTGACACATTGTGTGTCTTTGTTCTTTTGCAGAGCCTTAAAGCTTATGGCCTGCCTGTGTAGTGTCCACCTGGTAACTCTCGGATTTTGAAACCTGTAATTGTTTCTTCCCCGTAGAAATTTTACCTGCCAGAATCTGGTTGATTAACAAAGGCTGGAGGAACAAAGCCATTAGTATTTCCTGTGTAGTTAATCATAATCACGATAACAATAATGCCAGTCAATAGGGGAAAAAAACCTATTAGGATTCTCAGTTTTCCCAGGCAAAACTAAGAAAAAGCAACTTTTCTGTGTCCAAGGAGAAAATGAACAATAAATCCTTTCCAGGCAGCTGAAAGTTGTAATGCTCTTGGTCCCCAGATATGACCAGAAGAGGCCAGCACTGCCGTGTCTATATTCTGAGGATCTGGGGGTCAATGGCTTTTCCTTCTCATATCGTTTCCTGCAATCAGCCATCGATGGCTCAGAGTTTCTGCGTGGTTTGGAACAGTTTTCCTGGCTTCACAGTAGTCAGGAAACTTCCCAGCTCATGGATGGCCAGTAGCTGCAGCGCTCTACTCTTCTGCTATAGTGGGTGACTGGCAATGTTCCCTCTCATTTTTTCCATCCATGGGAAGAATAAATTTTGTTCTGTGCACCAAGGCGTGTGCAGATGTGCACCACCAATACAAACACGTGGTGCCATCTGTGGGCCCTCTGCTAATCAGCTGGGCAGCACTTGACTTTCAACGAGGTGGCCACTGAAGTGCACAGCTTCGAGGGAACGCCTCGTGACGGGCAGCTGCAGAATGCCTGAAAAGGCAGAAAGAGCGTCTAGCCCGGGGGGGGGGAACCGTTGTTGGGTCGGGGGCTGCTGACCCACAGAAAAGTCGGGGGCTGCACACAAGTGAGAACCAAAAAATCCCACCACAAAACCAGCCCTCGCTGACATGACCCCGGACTAAGAAGGAGAAAGACACCAGACCCTGGGGGGGAGGAGCAGGCTAGTAGATTTTGTATGTTCCAGCCCCACAGTGGGGAGGAGGGGTGAGGTGGGGGGCCAGAGTGCCAGCATGGGCTCCCCAGTGCTGGGCAGGAGTTCTGAAACTTGGGGGCCGGAGCCAGACAATCCCCACCCCGATCAAGCCCATCTCTATAGGCACCTGACTTTGCAGCTGAAGGGTTTCCCTTACATAAGGGAATCCTCCAGTTTCTGCAGATCTGCTGTGGTAACGTCTATGACACCCCCTCACCTTAGAGAGATGCGGGTAGGCAAGAGAGGCTGTGACCGGGGCTCTCTTGTGCCCAATCATTTCCAGCTCTTGGAATAGCCCTCTGGGGAAACGGGTCATTTGTGTAGTGGAGAGCAGCCAGGCTCTGGACTAGGCTGCCTTGGACAGGGCTCCAGGGTCAGGGATTTAAAAGAAAGTGCTGTATTCACTGACTGCAGCTCCGAATCTGGGTCTGGGTATATCAGGTTCATCCGTACAAGTGGCACTAAAATGTCACCATTTCTGCAGCCCTCCCTGCAGCTGATCTATTGCCGAATTTCTAGGAGAGCTTAAGGAGTTGAGTTTACTTGGGGCTGGTATTTGCCAAACACATGTTTTTAGCTCCGGCTTCTTCAGAGGATAATAGCTCAGTTGTGTCAATGGTACATTTGCTTGCAGCCATCCCTGCACAACAAAGAGATGTGGATTCAGACTCACTCTTTACACTTTTTATTCCTAGCACAGCTTATCTGATGCACAAAGAGCGTGAGGGTAGGAGATACATACATGCGAGCTCTCTTTATACCATTCACAACCCGCATACAGTACATTCTCCCTGCTAGTAACAATTCTAATCTACTCATGTAAAACCTCCAGAAATAGTGTTATCCTTCAGTGGCGGGAGATAAAAATAAAATTGCCAGACACGCGCTGCAGAAAAAGCAGCCGCAGACATTCTCTCTGGTTTATCGGAGAGTCGAAAAGTTTGGGTGTGGTGGGAAAAAGTGGGAACTTGCCCTGGCTGGAAAAAGAAGAGGTTAGTGGCTCTTTATTTCAGAACCAAGAAGCATTGCCATGATTTGGGGTTGGGGAAGGAGGCATCTCTAATACTAATGGATCTGGAATGAGCATCCATGATTAAATTCCGAATAGCACCTGAAGATAATTGGAAAGGTGTAATAGCAGAAAATTAAACCCTGTAAAATTCTGTCGAGCAAATTGAAAGACATAATTGATTATGTTAGCTCATTTTCAAAATTAAGTGCTGCTAATTGCCAGTGATAGCATTTGTTTGGTGCAGTTACTGTATCTAAGCCAGATGAGCTAAATTTACAGTATTGACAGACAACCAAGCCAAACTTCCCCAATGTTTATTCCTTCTTCATCTTTGCACGGGGCGGGAATTGATTGGCAGATAAACCTTTATATTATCCACTTCCATTTACTACAGGTGAAATTCATCCCTGCACAGAGGAGGCAGAAAAAAAGCCTATACATCACTGACATCTCATGGAAACACTCAAAAGGGCCTAAGGTGGTCTCTACATAAGGGTTCTTTTATCTTTTGAAGAATCAGGGACACTTTTTTTTTTTAAGTGAAGGCCCGTTCCATGTGCAAACTTTTATGTCAGAATGGCGATTTGCACATGCAGTCACCTGCCTGGAACACACAGTTGTGACAATTGCACGTGAAAATAGAGCTGCATTGTTGTGCGTGCAAATGCACATCTGATTGAAAGCAATCATGCCCCAATGAATAGTTTCATGTGAAACTCGCATTATGAAATCAGAAATCATAAGAGCATACGAACATAAGAATAAGAACATAAGAATGCCCATACTGGGTCAGACCAAAGGTCCATCCAGCCCAGTACCCTGTCTGCCAACAGTGGCCAATGCCAGGTGTCCCAGAGGGAGTGAATCGAACAGGTAATGATCAAGCCATCCATCTCCACCCTCCGACAAACAGAGGCTAGGGACACCATTCCTTACCCATCCTGGCTAATAGCCATTAATGGACTTAACCTCCATGAATTTATCTAGTTTTCTTTTAAACCCAGTTATGGTCCTAGCCTTCACAACCTCCTCAGGCAAGGAGTTCCACAGATTGACTATGTGCTATGTGAAGAAGAACTTCCTTTTATGTGTTTTAAACCTGCTGCCCATTAGTTTCATTTGGTGGCCCCCTAGTTCTTATATTATGGGAACAAGTAAATAACTTTTCCTTATTCACTTTCTCTACACCACACATGATTTTATAGACCTCTATCAATCCCCCCTTATTCTCCCCTTTTCCAAGCTGAAAAGTCCCAGTCTCTTTAATCTCTCCTCATATGGGAACCGTTCCAAACCACAAATCAGTTCATTGCCCGTACTGGTGGCATCTTTTCTCCAGGTTACTTATGACAAACAAGGCTGATGCTTTGGTCAGGTTTGTGTAGGCCTGGCTTGACATACGTAACTTGCTTTATTTCTTATTGGACATGACTGGAAGGTTGAGTTGTTGTCACAAACAGTATGGTGAAGTCCGAATGGCTAGCTCTGATTACATCCTGGTATTACTACACAAGCCTAAATGTAAGGTAAGATGGAGGTCAGGTATGCACAGATAGCGCTTACTAGACAGGCATTGGCTTCTGCAAAGTAACCAAGCTAGTCCCCAGATATATGATGCCATGTAGAGTAAATGCAATGTCATGTGTAAAGATGTAGAAAGGAAGAGGTAACTTTGGAAGGGGGCACGTCTACACTTGCTGTGCCGGAGATTGGCGTGCTGATGTTCAAAGCAGCGGGTTTGGTTTAGATCTGTAAATCGAGTGCTGAAGGCAGCTCCAGCTGGTGTCGGTACTCCTCGCAGACATGAGGAGCAAGGGAAGCTGACAGGAGTGTTTGCTCCCATGGGCCTTCTGCTGCGTGGATGCCTCCAAGCGGGGTATAAGGAAAGCCAATTCCAGCTGTGTATTCTATGTCGCTGGAGTTGCTGATCTTACCCCGGCCTTCTAGGTCTAGTGGGGTGTGTCTATACTGCACCCTTAGCTCGAAATAAGATACGCGAACTGGGTATCTTATTTTGATTTTTTTGAAATAGCCTATTTCGAAATTTGGCACGTCTACACAGCACCAAATGCCAAAATAAAGCACTATTTCAAAACATCCCTTATTCCTTGTGGAGAGAGGTTTACAGAGATGCTGAAATAGCATGTCAGCTATATTTCAATATAGCGGATGTGTTCAAAAGACACCTCTGGTATCCCGAAATAGCATTTCAGTATAGACGTACCCATGCAGACTTGGCCAATATGTGGTGCGCCCTATTGCCACGCTCTATGCTGGAGTCCAATCAACTTGGCGGAGCTCCTGTATATCAAACAAAGATGAGTAACAATCTGGAGTTGAAGTGAGTACTTAGGAAAGGGCTCTTGGAGGGTAGTGTAACCCGGACTCCAACCCATTTGTCCGAAGCAGGCATCATACGAGTTTCATTATACGTGTAGCTTTTATTATATGTGTGCAACCAAGCAGCTTAGGACTGGTATTGGAAGGGTTCAGATTTGAGGAGGTTTCCAAGGCACTGAAGGCATGAGGTAGATCTAAAGGAGGTCCCAGTGGGAGTGATAGGGGAAGATGGGGACTGGATGGGAAAGGAACTCCAACAGTTAGTATTAGACAAGACATAGGGGGCGGGGGAGAAACACGTGATGACACTCTAACATAGAATTATTTCCGAAAGAGAAATTCACTAACAAAGGGAATAGAATCATAGAATACTAGGACTGGAAGGGACCTCGAGAGGTCATCGAGTCCAGTCCCCTGCCCTCATGGCGGGACCCAGTACTGTCTAGATCATCCCTGATAGACATTTATCTAACCTACTCTTAAATATCTCCAGAGATGGAGATTCCACAACCTCCCTGGGCAATTTATTCCAGTGCTTCACCACCCTGACAGTTAGGAACTTTTTCCTAATGTCCAACCTAAACCTCCCTTGCTGCAGTTTAAGCCCATTGCTTCTTGTTCTATCCTCAGAGGCCAAGATGAACAAGTTTTCTCCCTCTTCCTTATGACACTCTTTTAGATACCTGAAAACTGCTATCATGTCCCCCCTCAATCTTCTCTTTTCCAAACTAAACAAACCCAATTCTTTCAGCCTTCCTTCATAGCTCATGTTCTCTAGACCTTTAATCATTCTTGTTGCTCTTCTCTGGACCCTCTCCAATTTCTCCACATCTTTCTCGAAATGTGGTGCCCAGAACTGGACACAATACTCCAACTGAGGCCTAACCAGCGCAGAGTAGAGTGGAAGAATGACTTCTCGTGTCTTGCTCACAACATACCTGTTCATGCATCCCAGAATCATGTTTGCTTTTTTTCCAACAGCATCACACTGCTGACTCATATTCAGCTTGTGGTCCACTAGAACCCCTAGATTCCTTTCTGCCTAGACAGTCGCTTCCCATTCTGTATCTGTGAAACTGAGGGTACATCTAGACTACAGGCTTTTGTCGACAGAAGTTTTGTTGACAGATACTGTTGACAAAGCTTCTGTTGACAAAGAGCGTCTAGACTACATCCAATTCCATTGACAAAGCAAGCTGCTTTGTCAACATGACAGTGTAGACGCAAAGGACAGTGTAGATGCAATAACGCCTTCTGTCGATAGAACTCTGTTGACAAAAGGCGTTATTCCTTGAAGAATGAGGTTTACCGCCATCGACAAAACTGCTGTGTTGTGTCAACGTTATGTCGACAGAACTCGGCGGTAGTGTAGACGCAGGTATAGTTTTGTCAACAAAAGTTCACTTTTGTCGACAAAACCCTGTAGTCTAGACACACCCTGATTGTTCCTTCCTAAGTGGAGCACTTTGCATTTGTCTTTATTAAACTTCATCCTGAAGTTTACTCTGGATCTCTATGAACAAGAATGCTTGGCAAAGCACTACAAGGGTCTGGTAAATGCCACTAAAATGTTAAGGAATAAGGCCCATGGGTGCCCTTGGAAAGAACCGTCATTGTAGCTGAAGAATGAGTGCACCAGGAAAAAAATCGCCCAGATAAGCTCAGAGCTGCTAAGAGAAGTCAGCTGAGAAATGTGTCACTTTAGGAAGCGATGGGGGGAAGGAAAGTGTGCAGGTGAAGGGAGCGTTTGTGAAGACATTACAAACTATACCGTGTGCAGACAGGATTCAGTAGGCTGGCGCAGGAAAGATATTGGCAGTAACATTAAATAAGAAGGAGATAAAGATTGTTTGGATAGAGAATAAAACCTGGCCATGGCACTATAACTCAAGAGTTGTTTCACCTGGTGAAAACCCTGGTAGTTTCCTTATGCTGATGTAACCCACACCCCCAGCGTACGGCTAGATTGTGGGGTATCCCGCAGGTATCCCGAAAAGCTCTGCCGCGTCCAGGGAACACATTTGCTCTTTCGCTTTTTTTGCGAGGAAGAAGGGGGCTTTTGAAAGAGGGTTTTTTTCCTTGCACCCCAGCCCCATCCTCAGCCACTGGATTCCCCCCTCCCTGCACTCACCACTGGTGGGCACGCAGCTGGCAAGCCAGGATCTGGCCAGGAACTGGACCCACCAATACCAATTCGGGGGAGTCAGAAAATACGGGGCAATTTGCCTATTTTTAAGAAAAAAGTCAGGACACAGGCAGGAGCGCTTAAATATGGGACTGTCCCTTTAAAAACAGGATATCTGGCCACCCTATACTAGCAGTCCAACAAATTTTGCAGAATCCTTTCCAGCCATTCTTAAGGGCCTTTTCCCCCAAAGAAACTGCCTGTAACAAATCCATCGTAAACAACTGCTGTAGGTGGTGAGACAATCTACTTTGACTCATTCGACTATGGACAATTGAGTAAAATCACTACAAGGAAATAAGGGGTTTGCATTTGAACTTGGATGCCTCTGGCTGTACAAGGAATGAATGCAAGCTGGGCCGAGTTATGTACAAAGTAGTTAGAGCCCCACCATGGGTGCTGGGTAAAACGTTGAGAAGAAATGCAGAATACATTTGTGGCATTATGCAAGGTTTTAAGGAGATAAACAAACATGCCTGGCTTGTAAACCCCCATTTTGTATGTTTAAAATTAATTGGCTTTTAAAAGAATCCAATTTATTTTTTTTTCAGTCAAAGTTGCAAAAACTGACTGAGATACTGTTTGAGCAGCTGCCAATGTTTCCTGGCAGTCTTTGCTACATTCTTTTTTCCTCCCCTGCTCGAGCCAAGCACAAGTAGGTGGCTTTGTTACTTTGCAGTTAACCGTTTGGGTAGCTTAGTGTTTTAATGAAGGCCATTGTCTTTGTAAATAAGGACTAGGTGAGATGGCTGTGACAGAGTGCCAGCTGGCTTTATTGCTCAAGCCAAGAGCTCCTATACTAAACTCCAAGGCTGTGTCTACACTGGCGGGTCTTGCACAAGAACATCTTGCGCAAGGGTTCTTGTGCAAGAACTCTTGCGCAAGAACACGTCCATACGGCCATGTGCTTTTGCGCAAGAGCATCCATGGCAGTGTGGACACTCTCTTGCGCAAGAAAGCTCTGATGGCCATTTTAGCCATAGGGCTTTCTTGGGCAAGGAACCCCTGCCACGCGTCCACACTGCCCTTGTGCAAGAGAGCTTACACTTGTTAGAAAAGAGCGTAGCTCTTGCGCAAGAAGCCCTCTCTTCCCACACTTTACTGTTAATATTCTTGCTCAAGAGCGGGTGGGCAGCATGGACACGCTGCAGAAGAACAGCTGTTCTTGCACAAGAACCCGCCAGTGTAGACATAGCTCAAAGGTCCCAGGTTCAAATCTGCCTGGTGGTGGTTACGTCTGGTCCTGAGTTCATGAGGGCAGAGGACTGGACTTGATGGACTCTCAATGGCCCTTCCAGTTCTAGGATTCTATGCCATGTCACAAGCGTAGCAATATGATGAACACTAAGCCTTGTGATAGCTCTGAGGGCACATCTACACAGCAGGGAAAAAGTCAAATTAAGCTATGCAATCTCAGCTACATCAATTGCATAGCTGAAGTCGAAATAGCTTAACTTGGCTTTTGGCGCTGTCTACACAGCAGGAAGTCAAAGGAAGAGCACTCTTTCCCCCAACTTCCCTTACTCCTTGTGAAATGAGGGTTAAAGGAGTTAGAGTAAGAAATCCTCCTGCTCGATATTATTTCGACATTATGTCGAAATAACTGCAGTATAGACGCACTCTTTGTTATTTCGGAATAACTGATGTTATTCTGAAATAATGCTATTGTGGAGAAGTACCCTGAGTAAATAGACTTTGACAAGGGTACATGGAAACTCTTTAAGCACAAAACAGTTGAACTTCACATGAAAATGAATATGGCTAACACGATTTAATAGGGAAATCTTAAAACACAACAAATAGTCTAGTAGCACCTTAAAGACTAACAAAACATGTAGATGGTATGATGAGTTTTCATGGGCACAACCTACTTCTTCAGATGACCGGAGTGTTAGAAGTTCAGATCCAAGAATAAACAAACAGGGTTTATTAGGATTTAATAGGGTAAAGGTTGCACTATGGAAGGAAGAGACAGTCCAGTAAAACATGTACATATTAAAAAGGGTAAAAAATGTAAATAAGACATGCTACTTCATTAAAATATTACAGAAGCTCCAAAGAAGAGCCACAGTAGATTGTGTTTCCTTTTTCATATGGTTGTCTACTTGAGAAGCAGAAAGTCACACAACACCAAGAAAGATCTATGAATATTAGAAATGGAGCTTAACTATTAACAATCTCATTCAAAAGTTCTGTTTAACTGTCATGCAAAATAAATGGTATTAGGAAGTGAAAACTGACATGGTAATGTTTTGTAAATGGAAGAGGAATAATTACATTAAAAGAATGCAATTATACAAAAGATTGAAATGTCCTAGATTGGAAGCAAATCCAACTAAATGCTTAAGGATACATTATTAAGGAAATATTGTTTAATAATGTTAGTGAGGAAGTGTTGGAGCCAGAAGTAACATCTAGAGTGTTGCACTTGAAAATCAGCAACGAATTCACTGATAAAGAGCTTTTAACTGTTTTATATCTGTGATGTTGAAAATGATTTTTTAAATATGCAAGATAAAGTTAATTTCCGATCATAAACGGTACAAGGTAAAAACGACAACATGCAGTATATGGGCAAGACATGCTACACAAATTCAAAGAGGCTGTAAGTGGCATAGAACAAGAAAGGTTGGCACAGAAAAGTTAAAAATTTGGTACAAGGGAAGTCATGCTAATTAGTACAGGGTACAGAAATTAATAAGGGACCAACACTATGAAGTTTTGTGGGGGGGGACCCCAAACCAAACCATGGTCAGTGGGTAATCAGTGAAAGTACTAGAAAGCACTACAGCTCACGGAGTGAAAGAAGTTTGTTTCCCCTCCTCAAATATTGATGAAAGAGAATGCAAAGCCTGGAGAGTACCAGGTTTGTGCAGCTCTTTGTACTTGGGGACACCTACATGTGCAGATGCAATGTGTTACAGACAGAATTGCCATCATAGGCATTCACGCTGGAGGAACAGTCTCCAAATTGCCTTCGGAGCAGGCATAAGGATCTTGAGTGTCCACACTGCACGTTTTTGCACAAAAACCTCTTGCGCAAAAACGGATTGGAATAGATTATGCAAATGAAGGACGAGAAAATGCTAATCAGCGCTTCATTTGCATTGCTTCTTCCGACAAAACACGTAGCGTAGACATAGCCTATGGCTGAGAAGCTGGGATGCTGGAAAAGTAAAAACTGGCAAGTCTTGTGTGCTGGGTGAAAAGGACCACGTCTGGTATGGATTCGGGGATTGTTATTTTAATTGGCCTGTTTTCTACCCTATGCCCATGTTTCCTGTGGTATTAAATTGAAAGAGTTTTATATTTTGTGCCATAATAGAATTAAAATCAAAGCAGAGTGAAAATGAGAGAAGATTGATTGAGCAGGGCTACTCAACTTTGGAAGCCCCAGAGGCCACAATGATACTCATAGCACATGCCGAGGGCCACAACTTAAGTGTGATTGCATATGCATGCAAATATACATGCAAATATATGCAAATAGCTTCTTTCACACTGATGGGCATGAATACAAAGATTAAGGCAAGACTACACAAAGATTAAGGCAAGACTACACAACACGCAGGTCCCATTTAAGTCAGTTCTGCTGATATTAATAAAATGCAATATTTACCCGATTTCCACTCATATGACAGCACTTTTAATGAGCAATGACAGTCCAGGAATTTAACTACTAAAATGCATATCAACAGAAGACCATTATATTGACTACTTTTTTGTTTTGGCTCCCACCCGTTGGCCGCGGGTTGAGCCCCGCGTAAACCCAAACCGCACCGCGGGCCCCAAACAAATTGGTCTTCAGCAGGGGTAAATGTCATCGGGAACTCTGCACCTAAATTCCTTAGCTCCTTTCAGAATTCCAGCTCCAGAGACGCAGAAGAAGCAGAAGCTGTTTGGGCCTCATCCCATGCAGAGGTTTTCACTTGATTGTAGCAATAAAATCCCTTAAAAATGTCTTGACATCCACTGTGCATTTGTTCTGACACCGAAAGGGATTCTGTCTCCTACACCTGCAAAGTACAGTAATCAATAACACCTGGAACAGGCCTCATTAAAGGTTTAGGGAGGATTAAGTCTCCTGTGGCAATGAAGGAGAGAGAGAAAAGAGAATCCCCACGGGGAAAAAAGCAGCTAGTAGGATGTCTACCTCTTCCCAGTGAAGTAGAATTATTCGCTTTTCATGTCCAAACCACAAGCTTCCAAAGGATGATGAAATCAATTGTTGACATGCGCGAAGAAATATGGATTAAGTTTATAACTGTGTTTAGAGCATCAGGGGATGAATTAGCCTAATTGGTGTATTAGTCTCAGTTACACAAAGTAATCATCACAAGCTGCCTCTGTTTTCATTAGAAATTTAATTACGTTTATCAATGTTTGGCTTCTCCAGCCCCATTTTCCAGCATCTCCAAGAGTATTCCTTTTATTAATCAATCTTTTTTTTTTTTTTTTTTTTTTTTTTGTGGGCTGAGGAGGAAGCTCTTTTGGCTGCATCCCATTTTTAATTTTTTTGCTCAGCGTGATTCTGTACTTCCATCTCAGCTTAGCTAACAGGAGTCCCAAAGTTCTTACTCAGAATACCACGGCGCTCGCTGCTAGCGCCGGAATGGAGGGTGTGTGGAATGGAGAACGGTGGAGGTTAGGGTAGGTCTGCCCTGCAGTGAAAGGCCAGCAGCTCTCCCATGTCAGCTGATTCAGGCTCATGGGCCGTGGGGGTGCTGGCCATAACATTTCAGTGTAGATATGCAGGCTCAGGCTACCCCTCCAGCTCTGGGATCTTCTCTGCATGGCTTTTCTGTCATATCCATTTAGATGTCAAGGTCTTCGGGATAGAGGCTCTCTCGCACTATGTGTATATCAATTATCTAGCACAGGGGTGGGGAACTTTTTTGGGTCGGGGGTCACTGACCCACAGAAAATTCATTTGGGGGCCATACAAAATCGAGAAGCAACCCCCCCCCAAAAAAACCCCCATCTCACTGACACTGCACCTGATGGAGAAGGAGAAAGACACTTAGAATCATAGAATCATAGAGCTGGAAGAGACCTCAGGAGGTCATCAAGTCCAGCCCTCTGCCCAAAGCAGGACCAAGCCCAACTAAATCAACCCAGCCAGCAACACAGGGATTCTTAGAGCCCCAGGAGGCACTGGGGAGGAATAGCTTAGGATGGTCCTGGTGAGGGGCTATTTTGAAATCGCACCAGTGGAACGTCTACGCATGCCTTATTCCGAAATAGCTATTTCAGATTAGGTGTTATTCCTCGTAGCATGAGGTTTACAGAAGTCGGAATAAGTTGTCCATTATTTCTAAATTATTTCGAAATAATGGAATGGCCGTGTAGACATTTCCTGGAGGACTGGTGGCAGAATTAAGTCAGACAGTAACTAGCGGCCTGTCAGCTGGAATATGCCATGCACCGCTGAAAGTAACATGCTTCCATTCTCTGGGAACCAGTTTTGAACTTATGCTGATATTCAAAGATGGAACTCAGAGGGCACAAAGATGGAACCCCTCCAGCTCAATCAGTGGGGACATTTGCATCCCTGATATTTGTCTTGTTTTCTTTCCACTCTACAAATCTCATCTTACTTTATCAGCACCACTAAAAGAGAAAACAAATATTTGGCATCGCTTGCTATTTGTCATTAGTGCAAGAGGCTACCCCGGTGCCCTGATGCATTGTCTAAGTTAATCTACCGAGGGATATTGAATCACTTAATCATGGCGGAAACGTACTGCCATGGAAAGACATGCTCTCCCTTCATTAGATTTAATATATTTCTCATTATACAAATCTGCCACTGCGACAATAAGTCTTGTTCATAAATCAGGTTGCCCTTTTGCTTCGCAGTCGTGGAGAACTTTCATCAAAGAAGACATAAATGGAACCTCTAAGACAGGAGGTCAGAGCAGCCCCTATCAGATATTAATAACTATTCATTAAGCTTATTTTAATAGCTTCTGTAAAACAATTATGGTCCCTTCTTTTCTTCCCCCTTCTTCATGTTGGTATTTTCACACTGAGCGCGAGCGAAGGAAACTAATAATTAGATCATTATTATTTATTGTTTGTTTGATGGTAGGGTCTGGTAACCCCAGCAGAAGTTAGGGGCCCATTGTGCTAAGTACTGTATATTAGAGGTAGTAATTTCATTTTTTATTTTTCAGAATTTCATGAATGTGGAAATGTTTCAAAAATAATCATTAAAAAATCACTGCAAATTTGTCAGCATTTTCTGATCAGTTCTTCTTTGTATGTGCATAGATACATAAAGTTGAAATTTGTTCATTGCTTTTCCAGTGGGATGTGTTTCTGGATCTTTTTTTCCCCCATGACCATGAGTCAGTGATTTACCCTACATTCAGAACCAATAGGCTATGAACCAGTACACAACAAAATGTCAAGCTAAAGCACCATGTTAGTTTATGCAGCATTTACCTTCCATTATATTTTGCTCATAATAGTAGAAGGCTTTTAAAATTTTAGAGGATGAGAAATTAATTTCTGTCCAACACTTTCTAGGTATACCTCCTCCTCCTTCTTTAAATTAACACCCAGGAACTCCAACAAAAATCAGGGCCCATTGCACCAGGCACTGTACACACACTGAGTATATGGCCACGTCTTCATGTGCTGCACCGGAGATTGAGCTTCTGGTGTTCCATTGAGCATGTCTAGTAAATCGAATGATGAGGGCATCTCCGCATGGCGCCAATGCTCCTGTCAGTTGTGAGGAGTAAGGGAAGCCGATAGGAGTGTTTGCGCCCATCTGCCTCCCTCTGTGAAGACAGCCTGAAGCTCACCTTAAGGTAAGCCGACTCCAGCTGTGTATTTTACGTGGCTGGAGTTGTATACCTTAACCTGACCTTCCAGGTGTAGTGTAGACCTGGTCTATGTCTAGATGCCAGTGCATTCAAAGAGGTTGACTTGCCTCCCTTCTCATTGTCGTTCTCAATGACTTGCATTTCTCCTGAAGAATATCAGTCTCACATTTCTGTCAGCCTAGTTCTGTTTCGCATGGGCCACATCTGGGTTGTCTCCTTTTTTCGTGTGCAACTCCTTTATCGCTTGATTTATTGCACAGCTCCATCCAGTCTCTCTCTCCCCCACTCAGCTCGGAGCACGTTTCTCTTCAAGGGAGCTACACACTAGACCTCTACGCTGCTAGTAATAAGTCTGACGAATCACTCTGTCCCTCTTGACCCCCACTCCGGCATTATATCATTAGCCAATTGATATGTAAGGGCTCAGAAAAGCTCACTCCAGCAGTCTCGGGTTTTAATTCTTTGGAGAGGCGCTCCAGTTATGTTCCCTTTATTTTTCTCCTCCTCTTCACAGGCTCCCACACTAGAGATACAGGAAATACCAGAATATATCAGAGCAGGGACCCAAGGCCCATTGACAGGGTCAGGGAGGCAAGGGGGGGGCGGCTGCTCCGGGGTCTAGTGATTCAAAGGGGCCCGGAGCTCCTGGCCACCACTGCTACGTCTGAAGTAGCAACGGTGGCCAGAGCATCAGGCCCCTAAAATCATTGCTGGAGAGCTGCACTGTGTGCTCCGGGAAGCTCTAAAGGCTTGGGGGGAGAATTGGCACAGTATGCTTTGGGTGGCACTGAGAGCTGGCTGCCTCTGCCTCTTCCCTCTTCCACCAAAGCCCCGCCCCTTCCTGGAGCGCCAAACCAGTCCCCTCTCCCTTCCTAGCAGCCCACAAAGGCTGTCGGTGCCCCTGAGGTAGTCATCTAGCTCCCTATACTGCCTTTGACAGTGGCCAGCATTCTGACTAAGTGCAAAGAATGCTCTTGTCTGGGGCAAGGGATTTTCCTCCAGATTCTGCCAGTGGCTCACAGTATGTAACCAAGAGTCATAGATTTTGAAAGGCCAGAGAGGTCCACTGTGATCGTCTCATCTGAGCTACTGCAGGACAGAGGCCCGAGAAAGTCCGGTCATTAATTCCCGGTTCATGTTCAATATCTGTGCTTGAACTAGAGCAGATCTTTTAGCAAAACATCCAAGCTAGACTGAAAAATGGCCAGTGATGTAGCGTTCAGAACAACCAACTGATTAATTTCCCTCCCTGTTAAAAATGTGTGCCTTATCTCTAATCTGAACTGGTTGAGTTTCAGTGATCCACTCATTCTTGTTATACCTGTGTCCGCTAGATGGAAGAGTTCTCGATTAGCAAATTTCTGTTCCACACATTGGTACAGGTTGAACCTCTCTCGTCCAGCACCTTCGGGACCTGACCAGTTCCGAACCAGAGAATTTTCCAAACCACGGGAAATCAATATTGTCTAACAACATTTAGACACTTCCACTGCTTACTGGGCTCTTAGAAGACATTTAAGGGTAAATTAGAGATAACTCACAGCATAGAACACTGAGCGCCAAGCCTGGTGGCTGTAAAAAACTTTATGGGACTGCAGGAAACTTGGCCACACCTATGATAAATGGACATCTGGCTAACTAAAATCATGCCGGATCACAGATATTGCTGGACCAGAGTGTTCTGGACTAGAGAGGTTCAACATGTTGAACAAAAGTTTGATAACAGAGAGTTCTTCTATCTAGCAGAAATCATGCCGGACCACGGATGTTGCTGGACCAGAGTGTTCTGGACTTGAGGGTATGTCTACACTGCCACCCTAGTTTGAACTAGGGTGGCTAATGTAGGCATTCGAACTTGCAAATGAAGCCCGGGATTTAAATATCCCGGGCTTTATTTGCATGTTCCCGGGCGCTGCCATTTTAAAATGCCCCGTAGTTCTAACTCCCTGCCCGCGGCTACACACGGCACGGACTAGGTAGTTCGAATTAAAGCTCCTAATTCGAACTACCGTTATTCCTCCTGCAATGGAGGACTACCAGGAACAATCCAGAAATCTAGCTGAGACACCCATCTCCACGGGCTCAAGTTACTTCTCCCAAGAGTGCTGGACAAAGGGGTATAATTGTGTTTTTGGCTGGTTTTTGTTGTCCTGCTTCCATCGCAATATTATTTATTTATTTATTTATTGCATTGTACAAACGTGGCGGCAATGCAGCAAACTATTGACTTGACTTTTTCCACAGAAATAAGCTGCCTGTTGGATGCATAATTCGAATTTATGTAGAAGCCATGAGCTCTTTGCTTTAGCAAGAGCTATAATTCAAGCAGAACCTCAGTAGAAAGCCATTCAGCACCGTATCCTTGGAAAGTGTAATTTAGTCTGGCTATGCAATCTTCCTCGCCACCATTCTAATAGAGGAACTTGTTTGCTAAATAATCCTCGTAAAGTTTTGCTCAAAGTGCTGGTTTGATGCCGCGTCGTCGCTTTACCCCCTCCCCATGTCTCCCTGCTACACATAAGCGTTGCCAAGGTAAATGAGCGCTCTTTAGAAAGCTATTACTGCCATGTAGTTTTCATTTGAAAATGTCACAATAAAGCAATGTTCTTTGAGGCTGAGAAGTGTGCCAAGTTAGAGCTTGATAAAAACAGCAAATAAAATAAAATAATATGTCAGAAGAACTTGAAGGAGGAAAAAAAAAAACCCCTGACAATTTTAAGTCTGACTTTCTTTCTTTTGTGCTCTAGTCTGTCATTGGAGATCAGCCAGTCTTCTCCACTTTTACAAAGTGGCATGGAGCCAAGCAGTGAAATTTGCATTCTCCTATCAGAAACAATGTCTCTAGAGTTCAGAAACAAAAGACAGGACTATGTAGCACTTTAAAGACTAACAAGACGGTTTATTAGGTGATGAGCTTTCGTGGGCCAGACCCACTTCCTCAGATTAATATGTGGAAGAAAATCGGCACAACCATATATACCAAAGTGATACAATCAAAAAAATGAACGCATGTGAAATTGACAAATCAAATTTTAGAACAGAGTGGGGGTGCGGGGGGAAGGTTAGTTTTTGTGAGGTAATGACATAGGGGTGATAATAGGGGAAGTTTCTGTGAGGTAATGACATTAGGGGTGATAATTGGGGAAGCTATCTTTGTAATGGGTGAGATAATTAGAAATATAATTTATGCCATCATGTGCCTAAAGTGTCTGTCTGCTTTGTACATTGGCCAAACGTCTCAGACACTTCGCCAAAGAATCAATGCACACAAAACAGACATAAGACTCTCTCACAGAGAGAAAGCTGTTGCTTGCCATTTCAGCCAGACTGACCATTCCCTCAATGACCTTAAAACATGCATATTGCTTCAAAGAGACTTTAACTCCAGACTTCAACGAGAAGCTTCAGAATTGTCATTCATGCTTAAATTTGACACTTTGTGTATGGGTCTCAACAAAGACTCTAATTATCCCACCCATTACAAAGATAGCTTCCCCAGTTATCACCCCTAATGTCATTACCTCATGGAAACGTCCCTTATTATCACCCCTATGTCATTACCTCACAGACACTAACCTTCCCCCCTCACCCGCACTCTGTTCTAAAATTTGATTTGTCAATTTCACATGTGTTCATTTTTTTGATTGTATCACTTTGGTATATATGGTTGTGCTGATTTTCTTCCACATATTGATCTGAGGAAGTGGGTCTGGCCCACGAAAGCTCATCACCTAATAAACCATCTTGTTAGTCTTTAAAGTGCTACATAGTTCTGTCTTTTGTTTCAGCTACACCAGACTAACACGGCTGCATCTCTATCACTATTCTAGAGTTCATAAGAACATAAGAATGGCCGTACTGGGTCAGACCAAAGGTCCATCTAGCCCAGTATCCTGTCTGCCAACAGTGGCCAGCACCAGGTGCCCCAGAGAGGGCGGACCGAAGACAATGATCAAGCGATTTGTCTCCTGCCATCCCTCTCCAGCCTCTGACAAACAGCAGCCAAGGACACCATTTTATCCCCTGGCTAATAGCCTTTTATGGACCTAACCTCCATGAAATTATCTAGCTTCTCTTTAAACTCTATTATAGTCCTAGCCTTCACAGCCTCCTCTGGCAAGGAGTTCCACAGGCTGACTACACGCTGTGTGAAGAAGAACTTTCTTTTATTAGTTTTAAACCTGCTACCCATTAATTTCATTTGATGTCCTCTAGTTCTTCTATTTAGGGAACTAATAAATAACTTCTCTTTATCGGCCCTCTCCACACCACTCATGATTTTATATACCTCTATCATATCCCCCCTCAGTCTCCTCTTTTCTAAACTGAAAAGTCCTAGTCGCTTTAACCTCTCCTCATATGGGACCCGTTCCAAACCCCTAATCATTTTAGTTGCCCTTTCCTGAACCCTTTCCAAGGCCAAAATATCTTTTTTGAGGTGAGGAGACCACATCTGTACACAGTATTCAAGTTCGGGGCAAGTCTGTTCCAAAGAGAAGCCCTGATCTGTGGGCTTGGTTGGCTGGATCAGTCCACTAGAAAAGGACATTCCCCTCTGTGAAACTCACAGCCAAACTGACTTCCTGATAGGAACTTCTGCATCTTTTTAGAGAAGGGAGGTTAATCTGGCGTTTCAGTTCCAAACAGCTCTATAATTATAGTCCCTGTATTCCTAAGGTGGAGGACAGGAACCTGGATGGTTTCTGGGGAGCATCCTTGATTCTGTAACCTGCCCAGAAAGGAAGGGAAATAAACCCTCATATTGAAGAGCATAAGCCAAACTTTAACCCAGGGCCTTAGGGACAAACTTTCTCGATCAGCTGTTTATTCCATAATTGCTCACTGGGGAGTTTCTTGCACCTCCCTCTAAAGCAGCTGGTGTGGACCTCTGTTGGAGATAGGAGACTGATCTTGATGGACCCTTGGTCTGATCCAGAATGGAAATCTTGGGTTTCTGTGTTTCTCTGTCCATCCAGAGATGAATCATGCTGACGTTCAGAGTATGATGAGAGATACATTTATTGACCCACACTTTAATTGACTATGTTTATGATGATGATTAATAATAAACAATCACAACACATGAATAGAGTTTCAGGTATAGCAAACAGGACAACACAAGTGTGCCCGTGAGGTCTTCTTTATGAGGGAAGACTGAAGGAATGGGGCTTGTTTAGTTTGGAAAAGGGAAAATGGAGAGGGGACATGATAGCGGTTTTCAGGTATCTAAAAGGGTGTCACAAGGAGGAGGGAGACAAATTGTTCTCCTTGGCCTCTGGTGACAGGAGAAGAAGCAATGGTCTTCAACCGCAGCAAGGGAGGTTTAGGTTGGACATTAGGAAAAAGTTCCTAACTCTCAGGGTGGTGAAGCACTGGAATAAATTGCCTAGGGAGGTTGTGGGATTTCCATCTCTGGAGATATTTAAGAGCAGGTTAGATAGACATCTGTCAGGGGTGGTCTAGACGGTGCTTGGTCCTGCCGTGAGGGAAGGGAACTGGACATGATGACCTCTCGAGGTCCCTTCCAGTTCTAGTGTTCTATGATTCTATGTCACAGAAAGTTTATTTGTGCAAAGTGAAAGGGTAGCGATTTTGGTTTCTTACTGAGTAGCAATTATGATTTCCAGATAAAGAACAGGGAAAGATTGAAAATGAAGGAGATTGGGGGTGCAATTCCATATAAACTGTTGCCAAAAGTTTTTCTTCACTCAGTGCACATTTAACCTGTGGAACTCCTTGCCAGAGGATGTTATGAAGGCCAAGGCTATAGAAGGGTTCAAAAAAGAATTAGATAAATTCAGGGAGGTTAGGTCCATCAATAGCTATTAGGCAGGATGTGTAGGAATGGCTTCCCTAGCTTCTGTTGGTAAGAAGCTGGAAATGGGTGACATTTCCCTGTTCTGTTCATCTCCGCTGGGGCACCTGACATTGGCCACCATCGGAAGATACTGGGCTAGATGGACCTTTAGTTTTATCCAATGTGGACGTTCTTACATTCTTTTTTAATTATTATTGCCTCTGCAGAAAACTGAAGCTGATGTGGTTCTTTTTGAGAGATGATCATTTTGTTAAAAATAATTCTTTATCTATTCTAAAATAAAGGAACTATTTTTTTAATATCAAGGAAGAAATGAGGACTGCTGTATTCTCCCCATTTCTGCAGACTGCACACTGTTACTTACAATCTTTTAGCAGTAGGAGTAAGCCTGCAAAAAAGACCAGAGGGAACAACCTTGAAAATTTACTTCCAGCAGAAAGGGGAATGCAACTTAAAGAAAGTGCAAGAGGGATTTAGAGCTACTCACATATCTAAGCGGCCTTTTGAAAAGCATGTGATACCAAAGGTCACAGTAGCATGTTAGATTTTTTTCCCCAGTGCTCTGGAAAGTCTGAGGATCATAAGAGCCCATTTTTACATCGGATGTCTCATGACCCTCAAAGGTCTTTGGTCCCTGTTGTACACGGACACCAAAGATCCATAAAAGACATGGACGATTCCGTAGGCATGGGAGGGTAGTTTGCGGTCTCTGAAACATGCAGTGTCTGAGATGATCTGATACTGCAAAATGACACCAAATCTGATTTGTGTCTCAGTTTTGCCTGCCTGTTTTTAGGCATCGTTCGCCTCTATTCACCCAGCCTCTATTATGGACATTGCAAATGGAAGTTAGCATATTTGATCACGGTCCCTTCTTCTCTTACTAGCCAATACACAAGTCAATAAAGTAGCACAATCTGCTCCTCTCCAGTAGAGTTGCCCGGAGTATGTTGGTTTTTTCTCCATCAAAATTTTCATTGTCGTCAACAATCTTCACCAAAAAACAAGTTGCCTTCCAGTAAAATGCTTAGGTGTTCATCAGAAAAACTTAACGCCTTGGCAGTAAGCAGAATTGTTGGTGTTGTGTGACGTATCTTCATGGAAACCAGATTTCCTTACTGAAACATTTTCTTTTTTGTAAAATTCCGTGGGCACTGATCAAACTAGAGCGGTGTTGGGTATGGAAGTTCTATTTCACGAAGGAATGCATGGAGTTTAGATAATGTGTGTTTGTGTGTGTGTATGTGTGTGTGTGTTCGATTTTCCGAACAGTAAAAATGAGAATCAGTATGACTCTGTAGGGATAGTGGTGGCATGGTGTCTTAACTAATGTCGTCAGCCCTTTGAGATCCTCATGTGAAAGGAACTAGACAAGGATAGGAGGAGGAAACTATACAAGGTAGGAGGAAACAATAATATAATATTAATTCTATTGGGAATATAAATTCCATTGGAAATGTATGCTACAATCTACTAAAATGCTGCAGAAAATAAATTTGCCTATTTGCTATCCACCAATCCTACCTTTCCAGTCTCCTGACCATATTAGGTGACACCCATTATATCACTCAGCTATGACAGTGGACAGGAGATTACCCATTCTTGAATGCCAAGGTGTTAAAATTATCCCATAGAGTCAGAGCAAAAATGCTGGGTTCTTTTATTGGCTTGCTAATAGAAATATTAGACTTGATGGCCATTTCTAAGCCTCTCATTGTGTTGAGACGAGCTTTCCTCTGTTCTTTTTCTTTGCGCCCAGATACCAGTTGTTCTTTCTTTCTCTGTGATTGGTTCTCGATTCATCCTAGAGTTACAACTGGCATGTTCCTATAGCGTTAGGGTAGGTTTCCAGCTGTGCAGTGGAAGCAATCCATGGGGTTTGTCATTGTTAGAGACAGTTTTATAGTTCTTTAATGCAGTGAGCTGTTCAGATGCTGGAGGTGCCATTTTTCTTATTTAACAGGGTTTTAGTCATGGGCATGAAATGTATATTTACCTCTAGAACAACATCAGGCATTGTGGCTGACTGATTGGGATGTCATGCTAACCAGTGCCCATAATCTGAAAACAAAGCGAAGGAATGAGGCTGATAATTGTGTCTCCAAAAGGCACGGTGGCTATCCACGGCACCCATTCTCATCCCATTAAGGTAACGGTAGCACATGAATATTTTACCTTGGCTTTATCGGTAGTGAGGGATAATAAATGGTAACAGGCAGAATATTTGGTCCCACTGATAGATACGTTTATCTTTTGTATGCCGTGTTGGGGTAGCTGTATTGCTCCCAGGGCATCAGGAAGACAAGCTACATGAAGTAATATTTTTGAGTGGATCAGCTTAGGGATGTAAGCAAGTAGTCAACTAACCGATAAGCTGGTTAACTGAGTTGATTGCTCGCATTCCCCTGCCCCCGGAGCCTCTGTATCAGAGGCAGCAAGGAGGATGGGAAGCAAGTGCCGGTGCTGGGAGGAGCTGGGTTAAAAACTGGTTCCCCATCAGCACTGTCTCTGCGGTGCCGCCTGCTCCCCCTGCCCCCCGTGCTGCTGCCTCTGCCTATGGTGGCCCAGGCTTGCCGTGGACAGAGGCTGCTCCAGCAGCAGCCTCTGTCTACAGGGGGTCATAACTCCCCGCTAGGACCACCCCGTTCCCCCTCCCCCCGCGCCAACAGGGGATGCTCTGGCCGGTCAGGGCTCAGTTCCGGCTCCTCTTGGGTTCGGGACCTACCCCCACCGAGGCCTGCAGTTAAAATGGAGTAGGAGCTGGGCTGCCTGCCTGCCCGGCTCTTACTACATTTAAACTGCAGAGCCACAGCGGGGGTAGCTCCCAGACCTGGCGTGAGCCGGGACTGAATACTTCTTCCCTTATTGACTAATCGTGGCCGACACAGCTGTTCTGGATTTGGCTGTCGATGAGGCTTTGGGACCCCCACAAGGGGTTCATGTGCAGGGCTGGTGACAGATGTCACTGGGCCGTGAGCAAAGTGCGCGGGAGCGTGGGCTCGGTTCTAGGCCCTCCCGAAAGGGGCGTGGCCTCGGTGGAAGGGGTGGAGCTAGGGGCTAGATTCCTCCAGCACTGCCCAGGGATTTCAGCGGTGATTGAAAGGGTCGTGGGCTCTGCGGCCCGTAGGCCTGGGTTCTTTTAAATCACTACGTTCCTAGGGAGCTGCCCCCTTTGCCTTCCCCTGTGGGCAGCCCTGTGCATATGCATGCTACTAAAGGTGTGTGCATGTAAATAAAGGCACATGCCTACTGAGTATATGTGTACATGTGCCTGAGGATGCTTATACATGGAAGCATGTAGGTGTGAGATAGGGTTGGTGACCATTTGTGTGCTGGCTTATGTGTTCGTACGGAACAGGGCCATCTCCACAGGTGTGTTTGTGTGTGTGTGTGCAACGCAGGACGGGGGGGAGAGGGAAACGCAGCGACTAAATTTATTCCACTGACATTTTTGGGCCTCTCGTCGGAAGACTGTCTGTCCGATCAAAACGTCCTGGGCATCTTAAGAGGCAGCTATTGATCTTAAATTTCTGCTTCATCAAAATAGGAATCAGCACGTTGACTAAAACAAACACCGTCCCCCCCGGCAGCAAGCAGCGTATTGATGGCCTGCCTCGGGGTAAAGCCATGGAGGTCACTTAGTGTCCTAGTGCCCTGACGAGGGGGGTTGCTTTGGAGAGCAGAGGGACCTTCATTTCATGCAGGCGGCAGAAAGCTGCCATTGTGGGAGTTACTTGCTCAGCTCCATAGGTCTCTGTCATGTTACCTCTGCTAATTATGACGAGAGCCGTCTTGACAGCTGTTATTACAGGCAATTGGAGCCACACTGGCAGGGGAGACTGAAGCCTTGTAAGCATTCAGGAAGAATTAAAAAAAAAAAATAGGTCAGTTGGTGCCGTGCTTTCGCTGGGTTCCCCGTGAGTGCAGCTCCGCGATCAGCGAGCAGTTAGTGCTTTCAGAACACATTAGCTTGAGAACGTTCACCTCGCTGGGCACCTGGGACGGACGTTCAATAGGAGAAGATGTCTTCCATAAGCAGTTGGCCTAAGAACATAAGAACTGCCATATCGGGCCAGACCAAAGGTCCAACTTGCCCAGTGTCCTATCTTGCAACAGTGGCCAATGCCAGGTGCCTCAGAGGGAGTGAACAGAGCAGGGAATCATGAAGTGATCCTTCCCCTGTCACCTATTCCCAGCCTCCAACAAACAGAGGCTAGGGACACCATCCCTACCCATCCTGGCTAATAAGTATTGATGAACTTATCCTCCATTAATATACCTAATTATTTTTTGAATGCTGTTAAAATCCTGGTCTTCACAACGTCCTCCAGCAAGGAGTTCCACAGGTTGACTGTGCGCTGTGTGAAGAAAAACTTCCTTTGGTTTGTTTTAAACCGGTGACCTATTCATTTCATTTGGTGACTGCTCGTTCTTATGTGATGGGACCTAATCGAGTTCTTATGCTCTTGTAGACGTGGAAGCCTTCTTTCTTCCCGTTGCTATGTACAGAGTTTGGGACAACACAACCCCATGAAAATGAAGGGGAATTGAGTATCTAGATCAGCTTAGTCCTGTTCTGAAGGAGCAGAGCTCATGGTGCTTTCTTGTCAGACCTGAGGACGTGTGTGTATGTGCTCAGCAGGTCCATTGGCAGGAAAAAAAAGTGTGATACCACCCCAGAGGGAGACATGGGATATTTCCACAGGGAACATGATGCCTCCGTGGTTCCTTTAGCCATCATCACTCCTCAGAGACAGGGAGCTGGTGACACCAACGGAGACAATATGGTCCAATCTTGAATGCAGCCTTGCTGTAGCATCCCAGAAGGGAATTCTCACAAGTCAAGAGCTCCAGGCCAGCTCTCCACCAAGCTTCCGGGAGCGGGTCCCTTCAGGGGAACTTGCAACGACTTTTTCTCCCTGCCTCCCGTGTCCAGCGCTTGCCTCTGGGCTCAGGGCTAGATTGCATGGGCAGCACGCCGGTGGCGCCACTGCGGTGTGTGTAGCGAAGATGCGCTGTGCCGGTTGAAGAAAAAGGTGAGTGCGACCTGACAGAATTCCATCTTTTGACTAGAGTGCAGGCTCGGGGGGAGGGCAGGAATGAGGAGTCTGGGGTACAGGAGGGGGCTCTGGGTTGGGGGCGGTCAGGGTTGGGGCAGGGGTTTGGTGCTCATGGTCAGGCATGGGCTTACCTCCAGCGGTCCCTGGCCAGCGGTGCAGCGGGAGTGGGGGCGAAGGCAGAATTCCTGCCTCTCCTGGCACCATGGACCCTGCTGCGCCCTGGATGCGGCCAGCAGCAGGTCCGGCTCCGAGGCGGAGGCACACACACAGCGCTGCACATGGCTGTCGCCCGCAGGTACAGACCCCCCCAGCCAGTCGCCAACGGGAGCGTGGAGCCAAGTGCTCAGAGCGGGGGCACCACGCGGAGCCCCGTGGTTCTCCCCGCCCATCCCTCCTAGGAGCCAGACCTGCTGCTGGCCGCTTCCGGGATGCTGCATGGTCACCGCATTAGTCACTGGGTCACCCCAGCAGCAAGGTGACCCAGGGCCTGGCATTGTGCTGGGCTGTGATCCATAGTTTGAAAAGCACTGGTGTGGCCAAAGCCGTACACTTATCAGTGTGCCCTGCGCCTAGAGCAAAGGCACTGCTGTAATTCTGCTAATACTGGGGTTAATGCTGCAATATTTCACTTCAGTGAAACTTTACTTGTACCAATGAGCAGTCCTGGGGCACCTCAGGCGACGTCCAGACAGCGGGGTTGTTTCGATATTGGAAGTATCCCGAAATAGTGACTCCGCGTCTTTAAACGCGCCCGTTATCTCGAAATATCTTTCGAAATAGCAGGTGTGCTATTCTGGCATCTCTATAACTCTTGTTCCACGCAGGTGAAGGGACTTGTCGGAACGGTGCTTTATTTTGAAATTTGGCCCTGTGTAGACAGCGCCAAATTTCAAAATAAGTTACGCAAATTGCATAGCTTATTTCGAGGTAAGGGTGCAGTGTAGATGCGCCCATAGAGACTAACGAATATATAGATAGTATCATAAACTTTCGTGGGCACAACCCACTTCTTCAGGTCAGTTTTATTTGGACCATAAGCTATGCAAATGTTGTCCAAGATTCACCGAGGGCAGGGCCACATGCTGTACATGGTGTCTGATCCCACCCCCCGTCCATTTCTTAGCAGTGTGCTAAGGCTGGATGCTACATAGCCTGATGCCGTCTCTGCCTTCGCCTCGGAGTTAGAAACAGGATATGGAAGTGGCATTTTGACCTCTAGCCCTTCATGGTTAAAGCAATGGATGTATTGCTGCCACTCTTATTCCGGCTGCAGGTTTTATGTCAGGTTACATTTAGTTTCTGGTAATCATAGACTCGTAGGGCTGGAAGAGACCTCAGGAGCCATCAAGTCCAACCCCCTGCCTAAAGCAGGACGACCCCAACTCAATCATCCCAGCCAGGGCTTTGTCAAGCTGGGCCTTCAAAACCTCCTGGGATGGAGATTCCACCCCCTCCCTAGGGAACCCCTCCCAGCGCTTCCCCACCCTCCTAGGGAAAAAGTTTTTCCTAATATCCAATCTAGACCTCCCCCACTGCAACTTGAGCCCATTGCTCCTCGTTCTGCCACCCGCCACCACTGAGAACAGCCTCTCTCCGTCCTCTTTGGAACCCCACTTAACGGAGTTGAAGGCTGCTCTCAAATCCCCCCTCCCTCTTCTCTTCTGCAAAAGCCCAAATCCTTCAGCCTCTCCTCCTAGGTCCTGTGTTCCAGCCCCCTCATCATTCTGGTAGCTAATGTGATAGCTTTGTGTCTCGTATCAGGGAGGAAGCGAAACCAAGAAACCAAAACGCAACCAAGAACACACACAACTTTTATAGCTCCCGACGGAAAACGACAAGCCCGAGAAAATAGTTTCCAAGTGCCAGTAACTCAAAGAACATGGGGATGCCACCACCATTGATGTGAATTGCACTCGCGATGCTGCGGGACAGCGTGGAACAATGCACTCTGTGCTCTTCAGTAAAACAATTTGTCCCACCCAGCTACCGTTGTATCTTCTGCTAGCGGGTTAGGTCATTAACCTTCACAATGTCAACACGTTCTCACTTTCCGATTCAACTGAATTAGTGTCCAAGGCAGTATTCAAGAGCACACTTCACACCTCCTTTGGTGTCTGTATGTATTAGCTGATCAGAAGCAGAGCAGCCCTTTGAGACTCTAATTAGGCGGAAGAAAGAGGGCAGATGAAACGTGCCGAACGAGAGAGAGACCCACGCCAGTCTGCGGTGGGGCAGGACACAGACACACGGAAGAGTTGCTGCCGACAAACAAGGGGAAGAGGCAACACAGCGGCTCAAAATCTTCTCCCGCTTGCACTGGTGTGAAATGGGAGTCAGCTACCGATGCCTGCAGAGTGGCACTAGTGAAAAAGTCAGTGCAAGGAAGATCAGAATCAGGCCCAGAGTGCTGCCATTGTGATGTGAATGGCGCTTGGGTCGGCTGCGGCATCTTCCGCTCAGGGTCCTGCCAGCTCTACATAAAGCAGAGAGGAAGGATGGGCTTGTGCTGAAAGGACTGGCCAGCTGCTAAGGTCGTCTGGGGTCAAGCCCCAGTTTGGCCATATACTTCCTGGGTGTCATTGGTAAGTCACTGAATAGCTCTGTGCCTCAGTTTCCCACGACTACAATGGAGGTAATAATCCTTCCCTTCCCTCCCCTTTTGTGTGTTTAGACTGTAAACTCTTTGGGGCAGATGTGGAACACGTTGGGTGTGTCTAGACTACAACTCTCTGTCAACAGGGAGATGTAGATTAGGCACATCAAAAGTGCAAATGAAGCCGGGATTTAAATATCTTGCGCTTCATTTGCATAAACATGGCTGCCGGGTTTTTTTCGAAATGGAGCTTTTTCGGAAAAAAAACCCAGCAGCCTAGACGCGGATCTTTCGACAAAGAAACCCTTTTTTGAAAGATCCCTTATCGCTCATAAAATGAGGTTTACAGGGTCTTTCGAAAAAGGGTTGTATTTTCGAAAGATCTGTGTCTAGACTGCCGGGTTTTTTTTTTTTCCGAAAAAGCTCCGTTTCATCCTCCAGCAGCCCCTGGCCAGTGGTGCAGTGGGGAGGGGGGGCCGAGGCAGCTCCCTGCCAGTCCTGGCATTGCAGACTGTGCTGCCCCCCAGAAGTAGCCGGCAGCAGACCCGGATACTAGGCACGGGATGGGAGGGGGAGCGCACAGGGCTCCATGTACCGCCCCTGCCCCGAGCACTAGCCCCGCACTCCCATTGGCTGGGAACCTGTTGCCGGCTGCTTCTGGGGTGCAGCAAGGTCTGCAGTGCCAGGAGAGTCAGGAAGCTGCCTAAGCCCCCCCACTGCACCACTGGCCAGGGGCCGCTGGAGGTAAGCCCATGCCTGACCATGACCACCAAACCCCTGCCCCAGCCCTGACCGCCCCCAACCCAGAGCCCCCTCTTGCACCCCAGACTCCTCATTCCTTCCCCTCCCCCACCCCCAGCCCCTCTTGTATCCAGCTTTACACTGCAGCCTGTGTCGGTAGAACTTCTGTCGCTCACGGGTGGGACTCGAGGTAAACCCCGCCTGCTCCAGCCCTGCCCCCCCAAGCTGAAGCCCGCTATTGCACCGCAAAGCTCCCCTCCTCAGCCCCACACTGGAGCCCACACTCCTGTCTCATTATCTAGGGTCGCACCAGCAACAACTTTCCTCAACTTGGTCGTGAGAAAAAAAGTTTCAAACCCCACTGCTTTAAACTCTGCCAAATAAGGATGCTCTTTGCTCAGGTGAAAATGACCAGAGAACGGTCTAAGCAATATAAGAAAAAGTCCAGGGAGACACTTTCTGGTTTGGGATCAGCAGGCAACTGTTCCGGCGCCCAGTCTTTTGCTGAAGTATTTGATCAAATTCTCCTACTTGAATCCCCAAGTGCAAGACAGACTCTCTTCAAAATTCTAGTATAATCCTGAGGTATTTATTCCCTTCAGGGTAGACTTAAATAAATAAATTGCACACCCTCTCTTGGGACTGAATAACTGCAAAATTGTGATAGAGTAGTCTAACGCCTGGGCCATGCAACTTTGTGCTGGCAGTCAGGCAGATTTCACATCACACATCCACATCCCATCCTACTCTTGCGGACCATCCCTTTCCCCCTAATTGCCAGTCTTTCACTGTGTGTGTCAAAATCACAAGTCTTCCCGTCAGCAGACAAGTACGATGCAGGCTGGGGTTTTATTTGTGCGTGTGTTTCCGAAATATCCTAGCAAAAGATGTCTCATCAATCACCGCTGACAGCAACAAAGAAGAAGAAAATGTGTCTATTATTTAGCGCGGCAGAAAGATTAGCGATGATTTCACCAGGGTTTTCATTTTGTAATTACTCACTCAGATAGATTGATTTCCAGCAACTTTGCGTTTTCAGCATTGATTATCCGTAGATATGCCTCCATGTTCTAATTTTGTATTTGCAGGTGTATTTAGGTTTATATTTCTGATGTTTTTAAATACCTCTAGCAACCAGGGGTGGGCTTGAGGTAATGGGAGGATCGATAATTATTATTATTTGCTTTTCTACTCTGACAACATCTTTTACTACAGTAGCACCTTGAGATCCCCAATGGGGGGTTGTCAAAGCACCCAGCAGAAGAAAGTCCTTGCGCCTAAGAATCACAACCAAATCTAGAGTCACAATTTGAAAGGAATTATTACCTATCCGGTCTGTTCATTGAAACTGGTTTCCTGGATGACGGAAAGATGGTGAAGGGGGCGGACTCTAAACTAGAACGTGAGTGTTTCCCTGTCCTGCATTTCCCCCTCTTTCCCACCCACAACATGAAAAGACATTTAAAAACACAAATTCAAATGCCAAGATACTCAGGTCCCTTTGGGAGCAGTAGGAGTCTCAGTGGAAATGGTCCATTCAATCGCACCAGGACCAGAGGATTGTTCCTCACAATCTGTCTGCTGCTCCCGTTTTACAGGTGGGAATCTGCCGAGATGGTTCCTCGGGTTAACAGAAGCCCTCACGGGCAGGAAAAATTCCGATATTCCTTCTACATCTTCCGTTAGCTCTGTTTTCCCTCTATCATGCCATTCCCCTTCCCACCCCCCTCCCTTAGAGTTCCTTACCTTGAATCGCCACATCCAGATGACAGATCTATTTCCTGGTGAGACACAGGTCGGACCTCCCAGGCCCGGCACCCTCAGAACCTGACTGGTCCCGAATGAGGGAATTTGCCAAACCAGGGGAGGTCCTAGTGGTCCTAGTCTGCCACTGATGCCGCTTCTGGCCCAGCCAGGTTGCCCGCGATGGTCCCGGCTCGGCGGGTTGCTACAGCCCCGGCCTAGCTCCTCTCCCAGGTTGCTATGGGCCCGGTCCCCCTGCCGGGCTTCTGCGCAGCTCCTGCCCTGGTTCCCCTGCCAGGCTGCCTTGCGGCTCCTGTCCCAGCTCCCTCACAGCCACGGTGCCCCTGTTCGCCTGGCCCCCACTAGCCTACCGGGCTGCCACATGGCACCAGCTCCCCCGCTGGGTGGCTGCGTGGCCCCTCCAGGCTCCCAGCCCAGCAGGGCTCTCAGCAGCCAACCCTTCCAACTGCCTGACCGCTGGCCACCAGGGCTCTCTGGCCCAGGAACAATCATGGTCCTACCGAAGCAGAGAGTCCCAGTTTAGGGAGGTGAAACCTCCATTGTAAAACAAGTTTATGACAAACTGGGGCCAAGCCAAGCTCACGGTTGTCACCGGCAAACTAGAGCAGCCCAGGGCACTGAGACCAGCCTCTCTCCCTCTGACCCGTGTGGTCTCCTTATTCACTTGTTCTCCCCAGGCTGTCACTGTCCATCTGCTGTCTCTCGTTGTATGTGTAACCCACACACCTAGGCGACATCTATACTGGCGTGATCTTGCGCAAAAACTCTTTACACTGGCATGTGCTTTTGCGCAAGAGCATCCATGCCAGCGTAGGCGCTCTCTTGCGCAAGAAAGCTCTGATGGCCATTTTAACCACAGGGCTTTCTCGCGCAAGAAATTCATGTTGCCTGTCTACACTGACCTCTTGCACAAGAACAGTTGTGCAAAAGGGCTTATTCCTGAGCGGGAGCGTCAGAGTTCTGGCGCAAGAAGCCCTGATTTCATACATTAGAATGTCAGTTTACTCGTGCAAGAACACGCAGCAAGTTTTTGCGCAAGAGCGGCTGCTTTTGCGCAAGATCGTGCCAGTGTAGACACAGCCTAGTGTGGTCCACTCTCCCATGCAGTGGCACTTAGACCACAGCAACAAATGAGAACTCTACAGCAGGGGCTGGAAAACAGCTGGCTTTTAGCTCAGAGGGTAGTGGCTCCCATACTAAGCTCCAGAGGTTCCAGGTTCAAATCTGCCTGATGGTGACTACATATGCTTAGGTACCAAATTCTGTGGGGGTAGGGGCCATCATTTTGCTCTGTTCCCAGGGCTTTGAAGCTTGCACAGCACTTCCCAGTTCATTGCTGGCTCACCCGTGCTTTCCTTACTGCAACAGCCTGCTCCGATGGGTGTATAAACCTCACTGGGGCTTCACCAGGGGCCTGAGGCTTAATTAGGCCACTGGGGTGGGGGACACCTGGAGGAGTATTAGGCTTAAGTGGTAATCAAGCCCAGCTGGGTAAGAGCTGTGTCTTCAGCAAGGGAAGAGCTGAGGGTGGTAGGAAAGGAAGGAAGGGAGAAGACTGAGGCAGGAATATTTTCCATGGGGTCTAAGGGTGAGTCGTGCCCGAGCTAGGGGGCTATGATGTCTGTACGGTGAAATAAGGAAGAACTTTACAGGCCAATGCCTGGCAAGCCCCTTGGAGGAAGGAGGGTTTGGGACTCGGGAAAAGGGGCTGAGCAGGCTGGAGGGTCAGGCCCTGTTTGTTGAGGCTGGAGTCCCCCGAAAGGGGTGTGGAGTGAAATCCTGCCCTGGCCAAGCTGCAGGAAGACCTACGCCGCCCCAGGCGCGCCCGTCGGCGGGAGGGACAACGGAAGGGGAGCAGCCGCACCTTGCCGTGAGGGGACAGGTCTGAGGTGAGTTGCCTGTTCTGCATCTGTATTCTCTCCTGACCAGTGGGCAGGGTTCCCCAGTTGTTGGGTGTCCTGGGGAGGGGGTGTCCGCTAGTGTGTAGCTTGGCCTGTGTATCTACCCTGCTCCGATAGAACAGCAGGCCTGCAGCTGTGACCTCTGGCCTCCCCCTCTTCACCTGTGTTTGGAGGCCTGGAGTGCCCTTAGGCAGCCATAAGCCCTTCACCCTCCTCGGACTTTCTTTAAAAGCCTCAAGCCCCTGGCTCTCACTGTGGTGATTAGTGGAGCAGGGTGGTCTGTCCCCTTGGATAGCCAGGGAGTACCCCGTCCTGTTCCGGAGGGGATCCCGGCAGGCAGGCTTTGGGAATCAGCAGGGCCAGCTCCCCAGAGCTGTGATAGGGCCCTCCCTCTATATCCATGGGCCAGGAATCAGACCTGCCTCCATGGGGGCAAGCAAGGATGGAGACCACCTCTCCTATGGCTGCCCAGCAAGCCTGGTTACTATAGGCCAAAGGGTCCCACCATCCTGGTGGAAAACAGGGAGCTTGGCTTTCTTCTACTTTTTCTTTTCGCTTCTGTTTGAGAGCAGAGCCCCGAAGAAAGGGGCTATACATGCAATGGAGTGTAGCTGCCTGCTTGTTCCAGGCGGGGGGTCAAATCCACCAGCCTACAAGAACCGTGCAAGGTGTGCTGTTTGGTTTATCGCCTCTCGGCTCATGATGTTCTTGTGATATGATGTGAGGGAGCAGGAAGTTTCATGCCCCCAACTCTCTCTTTTTTTTTTTTTTTTTTTTTTTTTTTTTCCCTCCTTAAATCATCCCTGCATTTCTGGTGGGGTGTGTTTAACAATAGCCCCACGCTCCTGTTTGCCAGAGATGTGACACAAATTGGACTTCCATGCCCATCCGTCCTGCTCTGTTCCTCCTGGGGTACTTCACCATTTTCTCACTAGCCCACTGAAAAGGGCAGACCTTTGGTCATATCGGCAGGTGGAACCAATCCTGGGATCTTTACACCCTCATTGATCCGTTGCTGGCCCAAGGCCCTGTGTCGGCATCGGGGTCAACTTTATAATGTTGCCATAGAATTCCTATGTCGTGTTTTGCGGCTTTGCTTTCCAGGAGGTAATAATGACCACTCAGGGTATGTCTACACTGCATGGCTATTTTGGGAGACCTGTGGTCTCCCAGAATAGCTACCCTATGTCTACACAAGCCGCCCATTATTTCGAAATATTTTTCAAAATAATGGGCGCACTATTTTGCCATCCCAGTAAACCTCATTGCATGAGGGGCAAGAGATGGCTGGAAATAGCACGTTATTTCAAAATTTGGCACTGTGTAGACGTGCCGAATTTCAAAATATGCTATTTCGAAATAGATTCTAAATAAGATCTGCAATTTGCGTAGTGCAAATTGTGTATCTTATTTTGACTTTAGGGTGCTGTGTAGATGTACCCTCAGTCATATTTGGATGCGTGTGCATGTGGTGTATTTTGAAACCAGCTAAAAGTGTGGGGGATTTCCTGGCCTTGCTTGCAAGTGAGGGAAGCCGTTGGCGCCAGGTCACCTGCACTGGTGTAGAACTTGCAGCTGTGAGTAGAACTTGTACAATGGTATTAAACAGATGTGTAGACCCTCTGGCTTGGACTTCAGAGCTTGGTCAGGGGGCTGGCTTTCAAAGGCCTATTTTCAGTGTCCTAGAACATGAGTCTGGAGACCTGTGATCTGTATCTTGCTCCCATGGGGTTTAAAATGCAGCGTAGACCTGCACTGATACATTCGATAGCCTGTCTGGAAAGAGCCGACATCAAGCCGGGTGGGGTGAACTCCACTCCCCTTCAGGGGTAAGCCAGGTCTTTCAATTTTCGGGCTCTCTTTCTGAGTTCTAAGAAATAAACTAGCATGATATTGTGACCTTCCGGCAAGAGTATTGATGCTTTTATCTAATGTCTCTGTGTGTGTGTGTGCTGTGAACCGAACAAAATACCTGACTGATTTACTTATTATCCCCTTAGTGTTTGTAATTCACTCTGGAATCCAAGTGTAGTAATGATGCTGCATTGAACTAATAATGGTACAGTGAACTTTCTGCTTATGATGATTAGAAAACGGTATTAACAAAGCACGTCTGCAGTTACAATTGCATTGTAACCGCGATGTAATCACAGTACCCTTGTTAAGGAAGGTCAAATGAAGCCTTAGAATAGGGGTGGGGAACCTAAGGCCCGGGGGCTGAATGTGGCCCCTGGCTTGCCTAGATCCGGCCTCCGAGGCTCAGAACATCCCTTTTTCCCCCCCCCCCCTCCTCCTTCCAGCATTGGGGAGCCCGGCACTCTGGTGTTCAAGCCCTCCTGCTGTCCCACTATGGGTCTGGTGCACAAAATCTACTAGCCTGCCCCCCCCCCCCCCCTCATGCTCTGAGGGGATTGTGTGGGGGGGTTCTTTCTCCTTTTTGGTCTGGTGCCACATCCTTGAGGGTTTGGTTTTTCTTTTTTGCTTCTCACGTGTGTGTGGCCCCTGACTGATTTTTCTGTGGGTCAGTGGCCTCTGAGCCAAAAAAGGTTCCCCGCCCCTGCCTTAGAATAACTCCGTTTTTAAATGGTGGTGTATGGTAGATAGCTGGCTTTGGGAGGTTCTACAGGCTGGACCTCCCTGGTCCGGCACACTCTGGCCTGGCAACATCCGTGGTCCGCCATGATTTTAGACATATATGTCCACTTACCATGGGTGTGGCCAAGTTTCCTGCGGTCCCATAAAGTTTGTTTGCAGCCCCCAGGCCTGGTGCTCAGTGTTCTGTGCTGTTACTTAGCTCTAATTTACCCCAAAATGTCTTCTACGAGCCCAGTAAGCAGTAGCAGTGTTGGTAATGCTGCTAGCAGTGGCATAGCGAGTGGGGAATGGGAGGGCTGTTGCCCCACATGCCATGCTGGGGGGTGCCAATTTAGTCCCCCTCTGCCCTCCCAAGGGGCGCCATAAAGGTAGGGAGATGGGGTGGGTTCTTGCCTGGCCTAGGGGTTAGGGCATTGGCCCGGGGACCCTAGGGTTGTGGGTTTGTCATCCCTCAGTTCACCTGCTCCTCCACCGCCAGCTGGAGCCTCCTCTCTGCCGCCAGCCCAGCCCTCCTCTATCTCTGCCAGCAGGCTAGTGCATGCGGGGTTCCGGCTCCAAACTGGAGGGGTCAGGGGAAGACCTGGTACAAGCTCCCCTGCTCCTCCCAGGGTCGGACTGAGCCGTGCACCAGGTTCGGGACCCTGTGCGTGGCTGGCGGGGGGAGATGGTGCAAATTTTGCCTTTGCCCCCAGGTGCATACCACCCCTGCTACACCTCTGGCTGCTAGACAATACTGCCCTCCTGTAGTCTGGCAAATTTTCTGGTTCTGCACCGGTCAGGTCTCCAGGGTGGCAGCCTAGAGAGATTGAAGCTGAACGACAAAGGTAGCTCTGCAGATTCCAGGGTGTTGATCAATGCTCAGTCCCCTGCTCTCCGAGGCATGCGGCCAGTGTATTTTGCTGTGTGTGGGGTTTTTTTGGGTTTTTTTTTCTGGTGATGCTTTAGGTCGCAGTTGGTTCATCCTCACCTTGCTCGTATGGTCTGTGCGTGTCAGCAGGCTCCCGTGGGCTTCCGCAGGGTGCCTGCCTAGGCAGAGGATGTGTAAACAAACCTCTATTGTGCCTAGAAACAGTGGAGGAAACAACACAGTTCCTTGCAGCTCCAAGGACAGGGCTTGATTTTTTTTTTTTTTGCGCTCTCTCCTCCCCCCCCTCCCCCATTTCGGGGATAATGCATGGATCTTTTCATTGTGCTTTATAGCTGGCGATCCATATCAATAAAAGGAGGGAGAACAAGAACATGCAGAAAAGTGACTTGAACAGATTTAAAATCACAGGCTCCTAAAGTGTTAGACCCGTTCCGGTAACTGACTTTGCTCTTATGCCCCCAAGTTAACAGCCTCATTATTACCTGAAACAAGAGTTCAATGGCTAATCAGTACTCCCAGAGGGCAGCCGCAACAGTGATGCTGTTACTGGGGTGGCGGGGGGAATAGAGTGGGATTCTCTGCTCTTATATATCACTTGAGCTTCATTGAAGCCATAGAACAATGCTGGCTTGTATGAGTTGAGGAGCTGGTTCCTAGAATATAGATAAATACACGTACGGCCATGTGAGTGCAAGTAGAAAACCGCACGGCCGGACTGAGTCTGGGAGGGCCTGGGTAAATCCCGCAGACCTCTCCAGCCTGTTTCTACGGGCACACGTTGCAAAGAGCCACCAGCTCAAAAGCAAAAACTCTCCACTGTAAATCGGCTCCGTATTGCTTACAGCTTAAGGCTGACTTAAAATCAACTTTTATGAGCTCCATGTTAAGGGACCGTTTCCTTTCTAATTAGGCTATTGGACTGGATCAGTTTGGAATCTGCCTTTCCCTCTAAATAGACCACCACCTTAGAACCCTGCTGCATTCCAAAAGAGATTTGCAAGGATCAATTGCTTCTGAAAGGGGAATGGCAGCAGAGAAGGGTGGGTTGGAGGGAAAGCTGCTTCTACCCTGACCTCAGGGCTACACGGCAACCTGCATGGTGAAATCAATGTGGAGTTGATGAGGGCATCATTCACTCAGTTTTACTACTGTTGGTGTCCTTCAGTTTAGAAAGGAGACGCCGGAGAGGGGACATGAGAGCGGTTTTCAAGTATCTAAAAGGGTGTCACGAGGAGGAGGGAGAAAAATTGTTCTCCTTGGCCTCTGCAGACAGGACAAGAAGCAATGGGTTTAAAATTCAGCCAGGGAGGTTTAGGTGGGACATGAAGAAAAACTTCCTACCTGTCAGGGTGGTTAAACACTGGAATAAATTGCCTGGGGAGATTGAGGAATCTCCATCACTGGAGATACTTAAGAGCAGGTTGGACAGACCCTCAGGTCATCCCTGACAGGTGTGTTTGGTCCTTCCACAAGGGCAGGGGACTGGACTCGATGGCCTCTTGAGGTCCCTTCCAGTTCTAGTGTGCTATGATTCTATGAAGGTGCCGCAGCTGAGGTCAGCCATCTTGGCCATGCGCTGAACGCTCTCTGGAGCAGGGGCGTCCCAACGGACAAGTCAGGAAGGCAGCAGGGCCCTCCCCACCAGCGAGACCGTGATTTGCCCAAACTCCAAACGGAGTCTAGCGTTCGCAGTTCAGTGCTTGAAGCGTCCGACTGACCTTCCTTTTCACTCTCTTGCTGATGCTTGCTTGCGATCGTTGCGGTCCCAAGCTTTGCGATGGGGGGGCCCCTCCCCCCGTGGGGCCTGGAGAAGGCGCGTTCGGAGCAGAGAACAGCCAGAATACGGACACTGATGAGCTGAGGAGGCGCAAAAGGGCGCCCTGCTGGGGAAAAACGTGCCATAGCCCACCATCGCCCTGCCCCCCTCCGACCCTCATGGCACCCTGTCCACTGAGAGACGTGGCCTCGGTGATTACCGGTGGGGCCTGGTGCAGCACGGCAGCAACCGTGAGGTCTTCCCCTTCCCCCCCCCCCCCCCCCCCCGCAACACTCCCTGTGGTGGTTGGAGCCATGGGGGAGCAGAACACACTGCACCTCCTGTCACCGTGGGGAATACGAGAGGGTGACTGCTGCTACTCTCTGTGCCAGGCCCCCCGATAATGCCTGAGACTGGACAGGGTACCATGAGTGGGGAGAGGGCAGGGTGATGTTTGGGACGGGGTTGGGAAAGGATAGCTTCCCTCCCACGCAGCCTGCCAGCACTCGCGGCTGTGGGTCGTTCCTGGGCTGGGATTTTGAGCCCCCTGGATGATAGGATTCATGCTCAAACACAGGGCGGGGAGGGGTTTTGCAGGAGCAGGGAAGTCGAAAGGCTCTCTGTGCTGGGCCCGGGACCGCGAACGTTGGGTGCTGAAGGTCTGCACTGGAGCAGGGACTCTCTCCGTCCGCGGGAAGCTCAAGTTCGACCGGTTTGGGTTTCTGATTCTTGGGGTGAAAGCTTCTCTGTAGGACGCCTGTGGCAATAGGGTCGGCAGAATATCAGGGTCCAGGGCGGTAGTCTGCTCTTAATTTGCACCCTAAAAATCCAGTGACTTGTCTGTGAGAATGTAACATGGATTCCCTTACATAAGAGCGGCCAACTGGGTCAGACCAAAGATCCATCTAGCCTGGTGTCCTGTCTGCCAAGAGTGGACAATGCCAGGTGCCCCAGAGGGAGTGAGCAGAACAGGGAATCATCATGTGATCCACCCCCATCACCCATTTCCAGCCTCTGACAAACCGAGGCTGGGACACCATTCCTACCCATCCTGGCTAGTAGCCATTGATGGACCTAACCTCCATGATTTTATCTAGCTCTTTTTTTGAACCCTGTTGAAGTCCTGGCTTTCACAACATCCTCTGGCAAGGAGTTCCACAGGTTGATTGTGTCCTGAGTGAAGAAATACTTCCTTTTGTTTGTTTTAAACCTGCTACCTATTAATTTCATTTGGTGACCCCTAGTTCTTGTGGTTTGCGCATAGTGTTGTACTGGGTCTCACACAGTGCGGATTCTATCCCTACCTCTGCCACAGGCCTGCAGTGTGAGCTTGCCTCTGTTACTTTATCCATACAAGTGCGATACTACTACTGACCATCTGTGTTAAAATGCTGTGAGCTGTACCTCTGAAAAGCGCCATACAAGAGCTTGGCATTGTGTCCTGGCTTTGGGGCTGGGCTGCTTTCTTCCCATGGATCAGAGGTGGGCAAATACCAGCCCTCAGAATGCATCTGGTCTACCAAGGTTAGCTCCTGGTGGGCCCCCAACACTGTTGACCTGCATGGCTGCAAGTAGCAGCAATTGCACCTGCTATTAGCCAGGACTAATCCGCAGCAAATGGGAGCTGCGGGAAGCAGTGTCCCGGTCTGCACTGCTTCCTGTCTCTCCCATTAGCCAGGAACAGTGATCCGCAGCCAACAGGAGCTGTGGTCGCTGGTACCTGTGGCTGTGCAGGTAAATAGAGCCATGGGACCCCACTGGGAGCTAACCATGGCAGATCGCCATTGTGTTATTGCCCTGCCCCCCACCCTAGATGCATGGCTACAAACATATACCTTGAGACCTTCAGAGCGACAAGTGGAAAATTGCTCCATTAGCAGAACAAGGGGAAATTAATCCCTTCCAGCACTGGTTTTTTTTTTTTTTTTTTATGGCCATGGAAACTTTTAAAATTGAATATGCAATAACAAGGAGAGAAATTGATTAAATATAATCACATAAGAGCAGAATTACTCCAAATTGATATTCCCCCTCTGCCCCCCCGTACTCCCTTCTTGCACTAATTTTGTATCTATTGGATGTTGGAGTGAATGGGTTTCAGGACAGAAGTTAATCCCAGGAAAATTAGTCCACGCAGACACTGAAATTCATCTGAAAAAGGGAGATGATTGGAGTGCATGTAGAATAGGGTCTGTTCTTTTCAGGGATAAAATGTACCTTCCTATACAGACAGCGCTAACTCTCCCCATAAATTTTGCTGAAGCCTTCGAAACGATTTGGGTTGGTGGGGGAAGCTTAGGATTTTAGGAGGATGAATTTAACATCTGGTGAATATTTAATGTGTGCAGCTGCCTCTGGAGTGTCTACACTACAACCAAGACAGGCCGTGCTCTGGAAAGTCCACAATATACAGTTTCCACAGGCAGATGCACTGCTGTACTTGATACTGGTTAGAGCTCGTCCGGAGGATGTTCACAGCGGTGACCAACCTCGGACAAGGAATCCAGAGGCGAGTGACGCCGATGATCGAAGGGCACGATCGTGCACGTCATGGGCGCAAAGGCTGATGGGACTGGGTATGCTGAGTCTGGAAAAAAGGTGATTAAGCGGGAAAGGTCGCCATAAAAAAAGATGGAGAAAAGTGGTGGTTCTCTGCCCAGAAAAGGCAAGGGATCAAACTCCAGGAGAGCCGACTGAGACGAAAATCTCAGGAAAGCCGTCGGGACTGTAAGAAGAACAGGGAAACAGAACAGACCGACTAGGGAAGGGGGTTCTCTCTGGGTGCCTCCTGTTCTGAAACAGGTCTGACCACACGCTGAGAACAGTGAGCATTATGAAACCTCTTCATAGAATCCTAGGGCTGGAAGAGACCGCAGGAGGTCTCTGTTCACTAATGATCGTCCAGCTTCGGAAGTTCAAGCCAATTTCCAAAGGCGCTGAGCAACCCCCAGTGAAGTCATGGCCCCGGAAGCTGCAGCGTTTGTTTCCTTCAAAAATCAGGCCAGCGATGTATTATGATGGTAGCTAACCCTGCAGGGCCCACCTATCGCAGTGATGGTGGTTAGGGGTCCTGTCCGACCCCATTGAAGTCAATGTGGGACAGAGCTGAGCCCTGATAGGCTGCAGTGGCCCATATGAGCAGGGCTGACTGAGGCTACGTCTATACTGTGGGTGTTTTGCAGAAGAGGAAATGCAAATGGAGTGCTCATTTGCATATCTTCTGATACTTTTTGTGAAAGGTTTTTGTGATAAAAAGCCCTGTGTAGATGGGGGGCCATTTGCCAGAACTCTTCCCCCCCCCCACCCCCCTTTTGCACAAGAGCCTCTTAAATTTTTTTTTTTTTTAAGGAATAAGGGATCTTCTGCAAAAGGAGGTTTTTCCGACAAATGGCCCCATCTACACAAAAAACCTCTTCCGCAAAAAGGATAGGAAGAAGATATACAAATGAGAGCACGAGATATGCAAATGAGCACTCCATTTGCATTTCCTCTTCCGCAAAACACCCGCAGTGTCGAGAGAGCCTGAAAACGGAGAGGAAACACGTAAAGGAGGAGATCAAGGCTAAAGAACTGATGACCTAATGAGACAATAAAATAGCTTAGCCTGCAACCCTAAGCACCCCTCATGTTCAATTCCTGGCTTGGATCTTTGGTTCAGCGCCTAAATGCTGTCGCGCTCTATTGTTCAAAGGAGAAGCTTTTCTCTGGCTGGCAGCTACGCTGCAGCAGGAAAAACGTTTTTTCAAATACTTTACTGTAACAATCCCCTGCAGAAACGGGATTTCGGCTTGTGCTAGGTCCAAAGTGCTTCCTACCAGGAGATCACAGGAGAAAACAGGACAATGACAACAGAGATAAGCCGCTAGACTCTGATTCATATGCAGCAAGGTTAGTGGCTCTAAGGTGAATGCTTTTAAAAAAAAAAAAAAGTGCAAAGACAACACCAAATGTTGTAGTCTCCTGTGTATTCCCGACAGGTCTGCCAAAACTTGAAAGGGGAACTATCCATGCAAATGGTAAAGTGGGGGAGTTTGAAGAAAAAGGGACCCATTCCTGTTCTTGCACTTCCCAAACCCCATAAATCAGGGCTAGCTCCAGTGGATTTAAACCATGGCCATGTCTACATTACGCGGAAGATCGATGCCCCAGAGCCCGATCTTCTGGCATTCGATTTAGCAGTCAATTAGGGTGTGTTTACACATCAAAGTTATTTTGGGATACCAAAGGTATGCTGAAATAGCTACCCTGCATCTTCACAAGCCACTTATTATTTCTAAATATTTTTTCAAAATAACGACCATGCTATTTCAGCATCCCGGCAACCCTCATTCCAGGAGGCTTAAGGGATGTCTCAAGATAGCACTTTATTTCAAAATTTGGTGCTGTGTAGACGGCACCAAATTTCAAAATAGCCTTTTTCAAAATGAACTCGAAATAAGGTATGCAATTTGCGTAGCACAAATTTGGTATCTTATTTCGAGTTTAGAGTGCAGAGTAGAGAGAGCCTTATGGAGCCATAAATCAAATGCTGAGGGCAGCTCCGGACAGCGTCCGGTAGCCCTCCTGTGAGGAGTAAGGGAAGCCAACGGGCGCGTTTGCTCCTGTCGGCCTCCCGCTGTGTGACTGTCATGGAAACGCGATTTAAGATACGTCAACTCCAGCTATGTTAATTACGTAGCCGGAGTTGCATCTCTTGTTTCGACCATCCGCTGTAGCGTAGACCAGGTCCAGGTGAAATGACTCTGGCTTCTGTGTTGAGGGTACTTTTGCTTAGCTGTGTCTTTGTTTCTTAACTCATCCCTGTAGCTCAATGTTTCCCAAATCGGGTTCTGTGGAACCCCAGGGTTCCACAAAGTGAAACTCGGGGTTCTGCGAGAAAATTCTACTCTCGCCCCCTGCAGAGCCTATAGGCAGCTCCCATTGGAGCTGTGCTGGCGGGGGCGGGCCTCTCTGGCTGCTCCACCACGCACTGCAGCTCCTCCATCACCGTGCGGCCCCCTCCTCACCCCTCAGGACTGGCCCTGTCCCATGGGGCCTCCAGTGCCATTCAGCCCCCTCTTCCTCGGGTGCAGGCGGCGGCTTGTTACAGAAGCCATTGCTGCCAGAGGGGAGGGGTGGCTTGTCTGAGGCACCGAGTAGCCGCTCCCGGACCTCGGCATTTTTAAACTGCTGCCTGAACGGGCCACGCTGAACTCGGCTGGGGCTCTGCTGCAACCCCCTCTTCCCCCCCACCCCCGGGGCACTCTCTGGCTCTGCCATCCCTCCCCCATGCACTCTGCCCCCTGCGTCCCTCCCCACCCTGCTGGGGAAGCAGCAGAGTCTAGTCTGGCGGGGAAAGTTGGGGTTTCTATTCCCGCCCCCCGCCAGTGGGAAGTCGGACCTCGTGCTGCAGCTGTGCTGAGATCCCCCACTGCATGGGGGTGGGAGGAACTGAGCATCCTCTCCCGCCCCCTACTGGGGGAACAAGAGCGTGCTGCTTGGAGGCTTTCCCTGCTGCAGCAGGGTACCAAGCCAAGCAAATGTCCCCTCTCGTGCCCAGGCCCTGCACCCAAATCCCCATCCCTCACTCCCCTCCCCCCCGCCAACACCCTGCATTCCCAGCTTGCTCCATATATCAGACTGTTAGGGGTGCCACGAAATTCTTTTGAGTTTAAAAGGGGTTCCGTGGCCAAATACAGTTGGGAAACACGGCTGTAGCTGAAGGAATTGAGCTGTAAGGCTTAACAAGTCCCGATGTGTTCATACACCTATTGGTTCTGATTGACAATCAGTTTAGACACCTCATTTTGCAATACAGTTCTTGTGTGCGTGATATGTATCTACCAGGCAAAACCAAAGATGGGATCCTGGCTGGAGTTTCTAACCTGAAATGAGAGAGAGATTGAGTCTTAAAATGTGAACCCTTGGCCTCAGGGAGATAAACAGAGTCGTAAAAGGCACCGGTGTTTAAGTTAGAGCGTGCTCATTCTCTGTACGTCTCCTCCCGCCCATCTCTGTGTACTGCCTGAATAGAATCTCATGTCCTTGGAGGCTGTGGCTGCCAAACCAGCAAAAGCACTTAAGTGTGATATATTTGGAAACTTACATATACAAGTACCACCATCAGGCATTTTCAAAGCCCGATCATTCTTGTTATGGTGCCAGTGGGGGTTTCGGTGACCTTAGCGTCCATGAAGTAGGAGAACAGCCCTGCTTGGCAGTGTTGATAAATTGTATAGTTGATTGCTTGACCACGCGTCTGTTTCGTTATGAAGGATACTCCAGACCAAATAACGACTGTCAGTCATGTAAATGAATATGGCCCAGGAGTGTGGAATCCTACTGAACCTCTCTCCAAAGAACAGTCCCATGGAGCCATGTTATGTTTGCCTTATGTGTTACGGTGGGCTCCAAGTTACACCTTGTAACTGGTTAACACTTGACAAAGGCAGTTTCCCCTCTCTTGATATCCACATTTCCACATCAGCTGCTGTGAATGAGCTACTTCTACCCTGATATTTGGCCTCATTTACCCACATAACCTTTCTTTTGTTGCCCTTGTACGTATCTGCCTCTGTAAACTCCACTCCCATTCCACTGACCAAGTGGGCTTTACCCATGGAAGTTTATGCCCTAATCAATCTGTTCATCTCTAAGGCACCACAGGGCTCCTTGTTTTTGCAGATACAAACTAACATGGCCACCCCTCTGAGACTTTTCTAATGTTTATGATTTGGCAAGTGACATTTTTATGCAGCTGTCATTAAATATAACCCATTGGTTTGTTCAAGTTCACAAACTTGTTCTTTTCCTTATCTTGGTTTTGGGCACTGGCGTTTCAAGGACTGCTCCATGAAGCTACTTCCTGAGGTGGTTCTTAGATGCAGAATGAATGTGCCTTGATTTTTGCAAATTTCCAGCTGTGAGGGGTAAGGGAAGCCAAAGGGAGTGTTTGCTCCCGTAGGCCTCCCTCTGTGAAGAAGGTACCAAGCTCGGCTTAAGGTAAGCCGACTCCGGCTACGTAGTATACGTAGCCGGAGTCACGTACCTTCACCAGACCTTCCAGATCTAGTGTAGACCTGACCTAAGGCTGTCAAGTCAGTGCATTTCACTAGCACTAAATTCACAGGAGGCGGACGAAGATAAGCCCTTAGGGGAAATCTGCCTGCCGCAAGCTTTTATGCTCCCCCCCCCCATCCCTCACGCAGCATTTTCTGGAGCCCCATAGGGGCGCATCCCCTCACACCGAGCTCAGTTGATACCGTTTGTATTTATTGCCGCGATTGGAATTCGCCCCTTTGTTTTATTGGAGAAACCCCACGAGAACCAAATCCAATAGTTGCTCTAGAGGCAAGTGGAGAGGGGCGGGGGAGAAGTCCGGTGATCAGAGAGGCTGTCAAAGGAAATACGCCCGCTGATTCCCTGGATGATTACCTGACTTGTTAGCTCATCGTCGAGTATCAAAATATAAAAAGGCATTTGCTCTGACAGTTTTACAAGCCGCTTAAACTTGTAAGGACATCCCTGTCAGACTCCTGTGTTTGGCCTTTATCGCAAGTAATTACTCTGGACAAAGGAGGCATATTTATTAGGGCACCTGCTGGTACTGACTGGGGGAGGAGGGAGCCTCTCACAGGCTGCTCACTAACATGTCTGGTGCCCCTGCGAGGGATAGCGTAGCTACCCCGCGGTGCGCAAAGCTTCCGCCATCTCCTCACGCTGGCCCTGCTCGGGCAGACGGGGACGCAGGGGAAAGCTACTGGCAGCTTGACAACAATAGCTGTTTAACTACACCGCTGTGAAACCCATGCCGTAGAGTTTTGGAATCTGGGTCTGTCGAGGGCTAAAAATAGACATGTAGACGCGTGGACTGGGCCCGAGATCTTCCCCACAGGGTCTTGGATCCTGGGCTTAAGCCCAAGCCAGACTCCCTACAGTGCAGTGTTATAACCCCGCAACCAAAGTCTTGCAAGGCCCCGTTGTCTCATGGGCTACGTCTAGACAGCAGGGCTATTTCGATACCGGAAGCATCCCACAATAGCAATGGCACGTCTATAAACGCGCCTGTTACTTCAAAATATATTTTGCAATAACGGGCGCGCTATTCCAGCGCCCCTGTAAACCTCGTTCCACGAGGCTTCAGGGACTTGTCGGTCTAGTGCTTTATTTTGAAATGACGGAATGATTTCGAAACAGCGTAGCTTATTTTGAAGTAAGGGTGCAGTTTAGACATTGGCCAACCTTGGTGTAGGTCTTATTGCTATGGAGACATACTCCAGGAGTAGGGATGTGAATGGTTAACCAGTTAGCTGGTAAACATCGCCCTTACCGATGATGCGTTCTGGTTATGGTTTACGTGTGGGGCTGGAGCAGCTCCTCACCTGCCGTGGGCCCTGACACAGGCAGGGGGTTGCTCCAGTCCTGCCACAGCAGCCCCTGCCCACTGCAGACCCAGCCTAGTGCCCGCCTCAGGTGGGGGCAGACCAGCCCTGCCAAAGCCATGCTCTTCAGGCCTGGCCCAGCTAGAGGAATGTGCTGCAGGCAGGGGTGCGCCAGCCCGTGCTGCCCCCCTTCCAGGGCCGGCCCACAACATTTTGGCACCTGAGGGGGGAAGGTCAAATGACGCCCCCATGCCCCCTCACTTGGGCCAGAACTTTGAAAGGTCTCAATTCTGCCTTCTTCCTGTTCTACTCCTCTCGTGGGACTGCTCTGCTACCAACCCCAATAAAGGAGAACTTTGTTGGGGTAGGTAGCAGACACAATTTTCTACATTCTGGGTCCTAGTGGTGGACACCCCCCCCCCCCCCCCAAAACCACAGTCTGGCACCTGAGGTGGCCGCCTCAGTTCGCCGCATGGTAAGGCCAGCCCTGCCCCCTTCCCTATTTAGGCAGTTAGCCGGTTAAACAATGTTTCCGCAGGTAACTAGTTAAACGGGATTTTACCGCCCAGTCCAGGAGTGTTTCAAATCCCAGCTGACGTGCACATCCCTTCAGCAGTCTACGTAAATGTAAGGCAGACTCCCGTGCCTAGGGCACCGACTCGGACTCGGGAGTCGTGAGTTCAGTTCTTGGCTCTGTATGATTTTGGGCAAAGCACTTTTCTGGGGAAACCAAGCTGCTAATCCTGACTCTGTCTCTATTGTACTGTGCTTTGCTGGCCAAGGGCTGTAAATGCTTTCAGGGACTGTGCCCGTGCAGCACCAACCACAGTGGCCTGGGTTCAGGACTGTAGTTCTTACTGTGACATTAATAACCTGGCTTCGTTAATGAGTAGACAGAAATTACAGGGGCGGGGGGAGGTCAGTGCTGTTCAAAAAACATTGAAACAGCAGCATTCAGCTTTGCTTTACTGATCCAGATCTTACGAGTGAGGGTTTTCAGGTAACTCCTTGATGTGACATCAACACGAGGGTGGAAATGAAGCAGTGGCAGTCGGGAGCAGGGACTGAGTGTTGTCCAGGCTGTTCTCGTTCATAGTAAGGGACATGAATGCCCCACAGATCAAAATGAGGGGACATCCTGGAGATACAAACCAGCCAATAATTGTGTTTCCCTGTCTCAAAGGGACTCGGATAAAGCTTACCACAAGCTGCATGTTGACCCTACCGCAGGGGCGGGGATCCTTTTCTGGGTCGGGGGCCACTGACCCACAGAACAATCTGTCAGGGGGCCGTGCGCAAGTGCGAAGTTAAAACCAAACCCTCGTGGATATGGCACCTGACTGAGAAGGAGAAAGACCCTCGCCACCATCTCTTCCCCATACCAGAGCCTAGCAGAGCTCAGGTTAGTAGATTTTCTGTGTGCTGGCTCCGCATTGGGACAGCAGGGGGACTGGAGCAGCACTGAGGGTTCCCCAATGCTGGGAGAGGGAGCTCTGAACTTCGGAGGCCAGATCCAGACAAGCCAGGGGCCGCATCCAGACAAGCTTCGGTTCCCCACCCCTGCCCAACAGTGAGACTATCCCTTAGGACAGAAGGGCTAAAAATCCACAGGATTTAGAGAGGTTGGCCTTCCTCTCGGGTGCATCTACACTGCAGGGCTTAACGCAAAATAAGCTAAGCAAACGGAGCCACGTCAATTGTGTAGCTTATTTAGAAATAGGGAGCATCCACACGGCACTTATTTCGGAATGGAGTGCTCTTCCTCCGACCGCCCTTACTCTTCGTACAAGGAGGGTTACAGGAGTTGGAGTGAGAGATCCTCCAGCTTGACGGTATTTTGATCCCATTTCAAAATAACTGCCGGCTGTGTAGATGCGGACTAAGTTACTTCGGGAGAGTGTTGCGGTGTAGACGTAACCCTGCTGAGACGGGGCTGCAGGGAGACTGCTTGGAATCTGTGCTTAGATGGAGAGAGGCTGTTCTCAGTGGGGGCAGATGGCAGAACGAGGAGCAATGGGCTTAAGTTGCAGTGGGCGAGGTCTAGGTTGGATATTAGGAAAAACTATTTCCCTGGGAGGGTGGGGAAGCACTGGGAGGGGTTCCCTAGGGAGGGGGTGGAATCTCTATCCCTAGAGGTTTTGCAATCCCAGCTTGACAAAGCCTTGGCTGGGTTGATTTAGTTGGGATTGGTCCTGCCTTGGGCAGGGGGCTGGACTTGATGACTCCTGAGGTCTCTTCCAGCTCTGTGATTCAAGAGGTTCCTAGCACAATGCAAGAGAAAAGGACCTACGCTAACCCCTTCTATGCTGCTTGCTCTTCTCTTCAGTTCTGGGTGTCTGGGATCTCAGGTAAGGCCCTGGGCAGGAGATGGCGATTCAGTTCCCTGATGGGGCAGCGGCCGAGTGGTTAAGGAACTTGACTCGAGTCTTGAAGGTGGTGGGCATGATGCGTGTCTCAGTCCCACGCTGAAAGGCCTTCTCCAGTTCACCCACGGACTTCAGGAGGTCAGATTCTCTGGGTGCCCATCACTCCGTGGCGTGCCGTTGGCTTTGCCGCTGATGTGGCTTGACTAGGACAGCCGCACGAGCCGTTGGTTGGGGGAGCTTGGACTCTGAGCACAGATTTTGTGGCCCTGGGCAAGGTACATGGGCCACCCCAGTTCCCAATCTGTAAGTCAAGCAGAACCCTCCTGGTGTCGTATCTAGCTTTAGTGTAAGCTCTGTTGGGCTGGGACAGCTCCTTACGACTTGTGCATACCACACCGAGTGCAACGTGGCCTTGCTGTAGGTGGGGTTGTTGCTGCACCCTAATCTAATGCTGCTCAGAAAATTATTTTAAAAACTGGATTTAGGGCCAGGAGGGGTTAGCAGGTCTGGTCATCTGAAGACCTCTCTTTCTCCTGATAGACAAGTGAGACAGGCTTAGCCTATCCTTGCACGTTCACTCCGTGCAAGTGAGTTGTCAGACTATTCTTGCATGCTCACTCTGACGTGAAAGTGGAAGAGTGGGAGCTTGGTTCCCCCTGGCCCATTCAGTCCCCGGGTATATTATTGCTGCAGCCAATGAGAGAGGCTGTTAATGACCATTATGATTGGGGCGGCAACCTACGGGAAACAGGTTTAAAATCGTCCGTCTGTTTCACCGGGCTTGGCACAGTCAGCTGCCTCCAGTGAGTTTTGGCTCTTCCTTAGAATTCACTGCTCTGTTTGGCGAAGGATACCAGGCCTGGACCAGTAGCAAGGACGTGAAAATCTCTCTGTAGCCCGTTCCTGGTTCCCTGGGACCAGACGCTTTAAAACATTCAGTGAACTGTTTGCTTTGAAGGCAACTTTTCCCTCAAGGAAGCCTGAAAATCAGGGCTGCTCTTTGCAACAATTCCCATGTCATATCAGGAGAGCACTATGTAAATTATACATCATGTCTCAGTAGGAAGCCTCTTTTGCATCTGAGCTCAAATCTATTTGAGGCTAATAAGCGGGGAGGGGTGGATTTATTTATAAAGTCTGAGGGAGGGAGCTACCACGGGGGGCATGTTTGTTTAATGCTGTAAATCTGATCCCATTGGCACTGTGCTTGACAGGCTCTGACATGTTGAAGTCAGGATTTTCCTTACAATGCTCCCTCTGTCAGGTAAGAGGCAGGAAAAAAAGAAAACAGACTTTTTGACATAGACCTTGCTGATAAATTGGGCCCACTCATCACTCATTGGTGGCCTTTCTCCCATCTCTGAGTCGTCTTCTAGGTGGCACCTTGTGATAGGCTGGACCAGGCCCCAAAGCCCCCTGCTGAAGGCTTGTGGTCTTGCCATACCCTGCGCAGCAAACCATAGAGAAGTCCTCCAGGAACGGTAGAGTGGCACAAAGGATGCGACCAATCAGGGCCCAGCAAGCCAGATAAAAGGCAGCTGTTGGGCCAGAGTGAGGCAATTCCTCCTTGGAGCTCGAGAGGCTCAGAGAGGACTGGAGAGTTGGGCTGCCACAGCAAGGAGTGCAGCCACGGGAGGTGGGGGAGAGTGCTCGCATGAGGGGGGCACCCCATTACACACCTGCTCTCCTAAAGAGACTCATCCTCCCTCTTGCTACCACGGACTTGCCAGTAGAAGAGTCTTCTACTTCAGACCCAGAACTAGGCCTCATAAGGACTAGGTATAGATTTTTCTCAATAGGGGGTAAAAGGAACGAGAGCTTTTCGCAAACCACCCCATCCTGCTACTCACCTGAGGCTGGTTCCCCAGCTGGCGTAACGTCCTTTGACTTCAGTGGAGCTCTGACAAGCTCAGAGGCCAGCTCAAAGTTTGCTTCTCTGTGACTTATGGAACTTCTTCAGTCCAGGGCTGTCTTAGAAAATGCAGTCACCTTGGGACACGAAATGGGCTCTTCTTGCTAATTAAATGCCCTTTTAAAAGTTACGATTCACTGAAGCGGACAAGGTATTGTAAGGACAGCATGTGGTCCAGCCAACACTCCTGAAGGGCTGGTACCCCCTGCTATTTATCTCTTCTCCCCCCCCCCCCCCCCAAACCTTTTCAGAAATCTGCTTTGAGCTGTGTGAACGCTACAGTCCAGAAAATCAACCCATGTAGGTTCCTGGGGCTATGTCTACACTCACGGCTTCTTGCGCCAGAAATATGCAAATGAGGCTAAGCCCGGAATATCGCCAAGCCTCATTTGCATACCTAATGAGCCGCCATTTTTGCAGAAGAGGATCTTGCGTCAGAAGGAGCTGTCTACACTGCCCCTTCTTGTGCAAGAAAAGCCCTCTTGCGCAATGCCGTTCTTCCCAAAAAGTAATCGGTGTAACGGCTTTGCGCAAGAGGGGTTTTCTTGCGCAAGAAGGGGCAGTGTAGACAGCTCCTTCTGACGCAAGAGCCTCTTCTGCAAAAATGGCGGCTCATTAGGTATGCAAATGAGGCTTGGCGATATTCCGGGCTTAGCCTCATTTGCCTATTTCTGGCGCAAGAAGCCGCGAGTGTAGACATCGCCTGGGATTCCACAGTTGGCAATAAACAATGGTCCATAAACCCCCACCAGGTAACTGAATTTGTGCAGCTGTACTTGCACACGTACAGATGAAGTGTGCAATCTGGAACACCTCAGGGACAGAATGGGGCTTGGGATATGGAACTTGGCAGCTCTAGATGAATGATTCTGACTACAGCATTGGGACTTTATTACCATCTGATGGGAGGCCTGCAGGAGAGGAAGTGCTGGGCAGGAGACAGAGCTCTTCCACCTCGTGGGACGAAAGTCCGCCACCTGCAAGCCAGTCACCTGGCGCTCTTGCTGAAAGTCTCCGTGGTGACATGAAAGGTTGCATGGGACCATCAGGAATGCATGCATACTACCCAGCGCTGCGAGGGGTAAGCAGTTGTAGGGCTTCTGTTTATACTGGAGAAGACAGAAACATTCTGCTTTTTGATTCCTTGTGGGCTACTTTGCTTAAGAAGCCATCTCCTCCTTGCAACCTCCCATGGTGTAAAACCTGTGCATAGCAGCCCATTCCAGCCAGCCCCATACTTCTGGGCATATTGTTTCCTGTCCCTCTCTGACCTCCATCACTATCATAGCTGAGAGCCTCCTACTGCTTCCCGCCCCCCTCCCCCAACCCTTTCATGGTGGGAGGGGGGAAGCATATTCTTTCCACTGGACCAAAGGGGAGTTGAGGATTTCTCAAGATCATGCTGATCTCAAGATCTGTCTGTGGCAGAGTGTGGAACTGAACTGTAAATCTCCTACCCCTGTATACACCTTCCCTTTACCAACATCTGCTCGGCACCATAGGCAGCCGTTAGGTAGGTGCCAAATGGGTGGGGAATGCTCCTGAGTCAGAACATGTTGTAGGGAGAGAGAAAATTGGTCCCAGGAACTACAGCTCCACTCCAGAGAGTGTTTTCCTCCCTCGCATACTCACAGATCTGAGAGCACAACAGAGAAAAGGGGGTCGACTTGTCAGGGCACCTGGCTAGTGGTTGACGATCCATATTCAGTTCCCAGCTCCCTGCAGGGCCAAAGGCAAGTCTGAGCTTCTCTGGGTATGTCTACGTGGTTCCGGAAGAAGCCCTGTGGCCGAGAGTCCCAGAGCCTAGAGGTGGGGCTCTGAAACCTCCCCCTAGACATCACCCTGAGCCTATAGCATGAGCTCAAGGCTGTAAACCAGTGTTTCTTAAACTGTGTTCTGCGGCACACCAGTTGAAGGTGTGCCGCAGAGAACAGAATTCAAAATGGCTGCCCTTAAAGGGGCAGGCAACCTTTTTTTTACCCCTCTAACTCTCCCCCCACTTTTTTTTTTTTTCTCAACAAAAAAATCTTTGGTCATCCTCATTTAAAAAAAAAAAAAGATTGTTTGGTGTGCCTCGGTCTTAAAGTTTTAAGAAACACTGCTGTAAACTGAGGCTCTGAAAACTACTGCTGCAAGTTTTGGCTTCTGCCGTGTCCACGCTCCTCTGTGCCTTTGTTCTAGCACTATTGTTCCCTGCAGGGGTGATCCACGGAGCCAATGGGAACCTTGTAAGCACCTGGGTTAGATAACACGCTGGCACTACACTCGCACCCTGGCTAGAGGAAGACAGGACTTACCCACGGAACTGGATCCAACGCCTGTGGTGGTGTCTTCAGTGAGTGGAACTGATCTAAAGCTTTTTGCACACTGAGCTTTGTGCACCAAACTTCTCATGGCCTCTGACTGTTGCAAATTTCTGGGCAGATGCCCAGCAAGAGGGATTTTTGGCCCGGGGGGGCGGGGGGAGAGCAGGCATGTGTGTGTCATACTCCACTGTTTGAAGGCTAACTTTTTTCAACTTGGATCTATCTGTTTTTATCCCTCTCTACCCCCGAAGTTTTGGGTTTGGTTTGGAGTCTTCAAAGTTTTCTTCCTTTCTCCCTTTCGTCCCTTCCCCTCTCATTTTTCAGTGGCAAAATGGGGAGGGAAAGGTGGAAAACACCAAAACCAACAAATGTCATAACAATTTCAAAACCAAAAAGCTTGTTCATGTTGAAAACTCATAGAAAGGAAACTTTTTTTTTTTTTCTGCAAAAAACCCCCCCTTCAGTTTTTGACCTGTGCTAGTCTAGGGGTTAGCATACCAGTTTTTTTTTTTTTTTTTTTTTTTTTTTGAGAGCAGTATCTAATTGTGTTCAAATATTAATTAAATCAGGCTGAGTGAAATGCAAAAGCCTCTCCCAAGATAAATGCTTCTTATTAATCATCAAACCTCCAAAAACTGTGGTATTAGTAAAACTCCATTAGTGAAAGGTTTAAAGCACAAAACAACTATCCTATTAAGTTGAAATGAAACGAGGTTAAGTGTATTTAGGGCATTTTATTCAAAGTGATTTGCAGTCATGAAACAGTGATGTACATAAAAAAATAATAATCCAGCTTGTCAGCCTCTACACTCATCTCTTTTCTAATTGGGGAGCTAATTGCAGGGAGAATTTTCGTCGTCTGGAGTTCGGGGAGAAAAAAACTGGGATAACGACAAGAATTAATTTCAAATGAGGGAGATGACAGTGGCTAAGGAGTAGTTTCTGAAGACTTTTCAATGGTGACAGTGAGAATCACTGAAAGGTATGAATGGCACAGCTTCTGGGTTAAAATTAGCCAGCATGAAGCAGTGGAACTGACATTGTACGAATCAAAGTATCTGATTCTCCTTTCCTGGAGACGCTTTCTACACACCATGTGCCCCAGGTTAGGTATGTGTGCTGGTTTATGTAAACAGGTGGGACTGAGCTAAAAGCATGGTCTTAAAAAAAACGCACACAGAATAGCTATCCAAGTGTGATGGTTTTTTATCAAAATAGTGGTATCAGAGGAACCATGCTTTGGATGCAGTTATACCAGAACACAAGCTCCTTCTACCATATAGCCAGGTTTCTTTCCATATAAGACCAAACAATCCCAATATATGCACACTTTTATACCAATATATCTATAGCTACAGGGAGGGGCTAATACCAGTGAGACAAGACCTGATTTTGGTTGCTGTGGTTTCTTTATTTACCTTAAAGTGTGTTCCTAATCAATTAAAAACCAAACCAATTTAAGCTGAAATGAGCATCCCTGTTGCCGTTTGAGTAAATTCATTTCCAACCAAATATCGAGATTTGTCTCTACCTGCGAACTGACCCAGTATATTGGAAGTGGTACAACTCTCCCTAGGGTGGATGTAGTTATACCAGTAAATGATTGACGTACCGCAGGGGTGGACAATAATTTTCTGTCATCAGGCCAGGGGTGGAGGGCAGCGCTGGTTGGGCCAGCCGCTGGTTAACTGGTTACCCCAGTAAGCAATCCAGTAAGGCAAATAATTACCGGGTAACACTTTCCATCCCTCATTCTACTCTGAGGGTACATCTAGACTATGTTCTTATTTAGAAAAGAGAAGTGCAAATTCAATGCTAATTTGCAGATATTCCAATTGCTTTTTCGAAAGCGGTGTTTTTCAAAAAAGAAAGCAATTTAGATGCGGTTCTTTTGGGGGGGAAAAAAACCCCTTTTTTGAAAACACTTCTTCCCCAAAAAATGAGGTGTGCAGGGTTCTTTCAAAAAAGGGTTTTGTTTTTTTTTTTTTTTCCGAAAAAAACCTATGTCTAAAATGCTTTCTTTTTCGGAAAAAATGCTTTCGAAAAAGCGATTGGAAGAAGATATGCAAATTCAATGCTAATTCGCATATCTCCTTTTGAAAGAAGAACATAGTCTAGATGTACCCTGACTTAGTGTTGTAAAACTCGTGTAACTGACATCAGTGGAGTTATTGGAGATTTACCCCGGTGTAACTGGGGGGTATCTACACAGCACCCTTACCTCAAAATAAGCTACGCAATTTGCCACTGAAACAGTGCCAGATTTTGAAATAAAGCACTATTCTGACAAGTCCCTTAACCCTTGTGGAACGAGGATTACAGGGGATGTTGGAGTAGCACACCCGTTATTTCGAAATAACGGGCACATTTTAAAGATGCAGAATTGCTATTTTGGGATACTTCTGGTATCCTGAAATAGCCCTGCTGTCTAGACATAGCCTAAAGGTGCAGTTTTGCTCACCCTGTATCATCGTGCCGGTAGCTCCTGGTTCTCATGAATGCTTTCTTCCCACCTCCATGCGCTCTCTGCGAGAAACTCATTTGCATTCATGCTCCTTGGTTCTTATGAACTATGAGTCAGACGAATAGAAGCATTTAATGAAATTATTGTCTTCCCAAGCATGGAGGGGGTGGGGGAGGGGGAGGAGGAAGGGACGAACATCAAGTGTATTATGGGAAACCCTTTGAAAACGAGTCGCACCGATGTGGCCACTGCTTCTGTAGAATGTGTAACACAGTGTGTTCCTTTCTTGTGCACTGGTTCAGAAAGAAGATGATTGCTAATGCTATTGATGTTTCTCAGCTGAGGTATGTTGCAACCTCAGGCTATGGTCTCACAAGCTGAGCAGGGCTCTCTCTTGGCACATGCTCGGGTGGGATGTCTCCAAAGCAATCCCAGCAATTCACGTCAAATCTTCGTAAGTACTAGAGTGACTTAGGAGCCTAAACCCAATTGACTTCCCATAAGGACTGGGCTCTTCAGTGCTCAAGACTTTGAAAATAGAACGTAGCTTCCTGAGTCACTTAGGAAGATTTTTACCCTGAAAGATTCAGTAGGGAGTCCACGTTCTTCTGGAACAACAGCCTGTTCTGATGACTGGCACAATGGTGTGAAGCTAGTGATGCCAGTTTATGGTTAAGATAAAGAGAGGCAGGGACTTACATAACTCCCCTATTGTGCCTTTGAAAATGACCCCTCAAAATGTAGACTTTAAGGAAATGTTAAGATTATCCAGTCTAATTTTCTGAATAACAAAGACTGCGGACCTTGGAGGGGTGGCCCTGTTAGTCTGTAAGTTTAAAAACAAACAAGTGTTCCTGCGGCACCTTAGAGACTAACCGAAATAGGTAGAATCATGAACTTTCGAGGGGAAAACCCACTTCATCAGATGTGGTGGAGTGGAAATTGCAGAAACCAAGAGACCTATATAACAGCAGTAGTGCCTGCCAGTTGTAGGACCCATTTTAATGAGGCTAATTAAGTGGGCTGGATGTGTCCCATACGTAGCTTTTGATGTGGAAATACAGATGTTAATGGCCGGAGAAATTGGCTTTGTAATGTGCCAGCTAGTTAATGTTTTTGTTCAAGCTCAGGGTAATGGTATCAAATCTGTGGATGAATTCCAGTTCTGCAGATTCGCTCTGTAATTGGTTAGTGAAATTCCTTTGTAGAAGAACAGCTACTTTTACATCCACGAATGAGTGACCAGGTTCCCCTACAGGTTTGTGTGTTACCATTTCTGATGCCTTATTTGTGTCCACTTATCTTTCCGCGCAGAGACTGTCTGGTTTGGCCAATATACATGGCAGAGGGGCATTGCTCGCACTTGATGGCGTAGAACACGTTAGAGGTTGTGCAGTTGTATGAGCCCGTGATGTTGTGGCTTATGTTGTTAGGTCCTGTGATGGTGTCGCTTGTATCGATGTCCACTTGCTAATTCCTGCAGCAGAAAAGCAATAAGAGAACATAAGAACGGCCATGCTGGGTCAGAACAAAGGTCCATCTAGCCCAGTATCATGTCTGCCGACAGTGGCCAATGCCAGATGCCCAAGAGGGCGTGAACACAGCTGGTAATCAGCACATGATTCCTCTCCTGCCATCCATTTCCAGACACAGAGGCTAGGGACACAATTCTTACCCATCCTGGCTAATAGCCTCTGATGTACCTAACCTCCATGAATCTATCTAGCTCTTTTTTTTTTTTTTTTTTTTAAACCCTATCAATGTCCTAGTCTTCACAACTTCCTCTGGCAAGGAGTTCCACAGGTTGATTATGCACTGAGTGAAGAAAAACTTCCTTTTGTTTGTTTTTAAACCTGCTACCTAGTAACTGAATTTGGTGACCCCTTTTTCTTATATTATGGGAACAGGTAAATTTTTCCTTATTCACTTTTTCCACCCTAGTCATGATTTTATAGACCTCTACCATACCCCTGCCCCCTTAGTCTCCTCTTTTCTAAGCTGAAAAGTCCAAGGCTTTTAAATCTCTCTTCATATGGGACACGTTCCAAACCCCTAATAATTTCTCTTGCCCTTTTCTGAACCTTTTCCAATGCTGGTATATCTTTTTGAGATGAGGCGACCATCTGTACACAGTATTCTAAGACAAAGCTACAATTTTAACCACATCTTGTAAGTGATAACCTTTCAGATCCAGGTGGTTATCTTCCACATCCCTGATGCTTTGCATTCTGGGTAATTTCTTTACTATCCTGTCTAGCGTGTGGCTGCTTACATTCACTAGAACTGACTTTCTCTTCAAGGTGGCTGCATTTCAGCCTTGAATGAATGGATTCTCGACTCTACAAACATCCCAAGGAATTTGGGGATGTTTCAGGATGAAACCATTTATTAATTCTCCATATTGTTGCTTCCATCATTATGCAGGTTTTAATGATCCTTTCAAAATCATTTCTTTCTTCATTGTGCTGGCCTCGCTATCGCTACAAAGCACATAAATACAACCGATATTAGAGAGCACAAGCGTCAAGAGACTCTTTCCGCTGTCCGCACGCTCACCAACTGGATTTAGTTTGAACTAAATTAAAGACTCAAGAAACCAAAGGAAGAAGCCAATAAATAAAAAAAAATCAGAAATTTATTCTTTGAATTAATGTGAATCGGTAGAAACCTTGCATCCGGAGGGGCTTGCGATCTGAATAAGAATGTAGTGTTTTTAGCTCCGGGTTCTCCACACATGAGGTATGTATGGGGGATGGTCAATTAATTGCATTTGTATTTGGGCGATGCACATCATAGATCTTTACAGAGTGCCAAAATTGTTGGTGCCAAGGAAGCCCTCAAGGTCCTGTGAATATTTCATCCTGGAAATAAATACCTTCTCCTGGACCCGTTCTCCTCTTCGATGGTGCCTTCTCTTTTGAGCAATACATCATCGGAGCAACTCCATTCTGGTGATGAATTGCTCGCCCGTGTTATCAGATGGGCGCGTTCTGATCCTCGTGCATCATCTGGAGCACTGGACCGATATATCACCCGCGTGAACTGTTGCTCTGATGAGGCACCTGGCACTCATATATCTTCACATGCACCCGTTCCGCTAGAAGAGTGCAGCGCAGTGTGTGACACCGATGATGTCCCACTCAAAAGATTAGTGCCTCTCGCTGAAGAAAGCCGAGCTAGGGCCTGACTGGAGTCAGTCACAGGCTGACGTGCCACGTGAGACACTAGGGAAAGGAGCCCTGGGTTGTGACACACTAAGATGGCATCTTAAGCCAGATTTTCAAAAGGCCTCAGCAGCTTTCCTTGTTCTTTAGGATGCTGGAGATGCTAAAATCTGGCTGCTGAGTTCAGCTTTCCTGTGGCCATCTAAAGCTCCAAAACCTGGCCTCCTGTGGCCAAAAAGTTCTGCATCCGACTACTGCCATTTGGGGGCACAGGGCCCCAACCCTGACTGTCCGCCTCCTGCTAGCCCAACACCAGGTCCCTCGCTGCCCCTCAGTCTCAACCTGCAGCCCCAGGACTCAGACTTTCTCTGGGTGGAAGTGGTGCAGAATGCCAGCCCACTGCACTGGGAGGTGGTACAGTTCGTGACCCAGGCACCCTGGTTAGCCAGCGGTCACATCCTGGCACCATTCCAGCAGCGACGGGCTGTAATTGTTTCTAGCCCAGGCCTGGTCAAAGTTGAAGAAAATCCGCCCACCGACGTCAAATCTCTGGCAGCCTAAGAGATACCTAAAGGGCATGTCTACACAGCCCCAAACTTCAGAGTAACTTCCTATTTTGATCCATCCCTTACCCCTCGTGCAATGAGGTTTACCAGGATGGAAAAATAGCGTACCTGCTATTTCGAAAAATATTTCAAAATAACGGGTAGCTTGTGTAGACCTGGGGTAGCTATTTCAGGAAACCTCCAGCATCCCGAAATAGCTGTGCAGTGTAGACACACCCCAAGATGGAGGGAAATCCTCTGCTAAGGTTTGGTAAAGCTTAAAAATAGAGCTTGGACTGCAGTACCTAATTTAATATCCACCTTTGAATTTTTGAAGCGTTTGGCCCATTATATTAGTTCCAATGTCATTCAGAACCTTCGTTCACCTGACAACTCTTCTAGGCTGGAGCTGCCAGGCCCATCTATGCGAATGGTTCTGTTTTGTCATCTAACCGTTAGACGTGAAGGCCATGCTCTGCTTTTGGTCTTGCTTAACGACCTAACCAAGCAGTGGGGGGCTTGGTTCTGATAAATGCCCCCAAATTTCAGTTGCTTCTGCAAAGCACATCTGAACGACCGACCCCCTCTTAAGTCTGCAACATTGGCTTACATGTCTGCAAGGACAGGCTTCCAGGAGGTTCCTGGCACTTGGACGTCTAGGACCGCCCACCCCAAGACCTGTTACAATCAATGGAAGTTGCAGAATTGGGCACCTTGCACTGTTTTTGTCTAGAATGAGAACAGCTTACCTTGCAAAAATGGCGGCATTCCCAAGACTTCTTCCTAGCCAGAATCAACCCTCTTACCTCCCACATCCCTCTAAGAGAGCGCCATGGTCCGCTAAACAGTTCAGAATCTCAAGATTGAGCCAATACGAACTTGCTTCTGAAACTAGTAGAGGGACTCAAGTTGTTTGCCCATTTTAACTGCTTTGGGGATAACTTTAGGGACAATCATTGTACAGTCAATGCAGCCTTTTGCAATGGCAGAAAGTGAATTTAGAACATAAAAACGGCCATACTAACCCAGGATCCTGTCTTCTGACAGTGCCCAATGTCCCAGAGGAAGTGAACAGAACAGGTAACCATCAAGTGATCCCTCCCCTGTCACCCATTTCCACCCTCTGACAAACAGAGTCTAGGGACACCATCCCTACCCATCCTGGCTAATAGCCATTGATGATTGACCTAACCTCCATGAATGTATCTACTTTTTTTTGGAACCCTGCTCAAGTCCTGGCCTTCACAACATCCTCTGGCAAGGAGTTCCACAGGTTGACTGTGCGCTGCATGAAGAAAAACTTGCTACCTGTTAATTTTAAAATAAGAAATTCAATAAAGTGTTTTTGAAAAGAGGAAAGTAACATTTAGGGAAAAGAGAATCCAGACTGGAACTATTCATAGAACACTCAGAAATAAATAAGAAGGATTAGCCTGAGGGGTGCTGCACTATAATGCTGTACATGATGAAATATGAAAGGACTGTAAAGACTATGATCAGAGAAGAGTTTCAGTGTATTTTTAATACTAACATGGAAACGTTTGGATGAAGGCAGAGAAGAGGAATGAATTTAGACCTTGCTTCCTGTAGGTGTCTTACAGGTCAGACGGGGGAGCAGTCCACAGAAGTGTTTGGCCTTAGCTAATGGTCCAAGCAGAGGTACATTAATTGGACTAATTGTAGACTCTAGGCATAGATGCTGGATAAATAAATATGCTCTGGCGCTCAGGGAGTGTACGTCTAGCTGAATACAGTGATCTCTGCTGGGAGAGGGCTCTCCTTTTGAGGGCTGTCAGATCTCAGGTCTGTGTGGCACATGACTGCTTGGAGCAAAACTTGTCCATGAGGACTTGGAGTTTAAATTGGTGTAGATGCAGGAGAGACCATTTACTGGCAACCCAGGGCGAGTTAGGAATTCCAGGCCCAGTGGAAGATCATGTCCGTGTAACCCAGAACAGGCCATTTGATGACCTTCGGCCTCATCCAAATCAGGCTGAAATTGACACTTGGCAGTTGGGTGGAGATACCCTCCACCTTGTGCTTCCCCTGGGAAACCAATCGCATGCACGTCCAAGACGAACAGCTTGGTGCGATTCGACTTCATTACACTCCTGACCGTATCAAGCCTTCCACAGGCCTTGCTCCCAGAGGGCTGGACCTCCGACGCTGGGTCCCCAAAGGGCCAACTCCATAGTGCTCCTTGAACTAAAATCAAACCTCCTGTATCTGCCCATTCAGGGCTCATGGAATCACGTCTGCCTGGGGGGTTCTGACCGTCCATACGCACGCTGAGGCAGTACAGAGGGCGTGTGCATGTTTTCACTGCTTCCCCCGAAGTCCTGGCCGACCCAGATCAGTACTAGCATCTCGGGGCAAGACTCCGGCTTTCCAAAAGGGCTGGGGTGATTGCCTTGGGAGTCATTGCGCTGGACTGACTGATTGCATGGGGGGGTGAATCTGGGGGGGGTGGGTGTGTGTGTGTGTGTGTGTGTGTGTGTGTGTGTGACTGTGGGAGGAGCGTGTGGAAGGGACGGTGACTTTTGTCAGGCCGTGGCTGTGCAACGAAAGGTGCTCGTGCCTACTCTGATACACCCATGAGCTTGATGTCAGCAATTTACCGAGCCACTTCTGTTCTTGCTTGGTCTGCTCAAAATGCCTGGCGAAGAGCCACAGCCTTCTGAGAGGATGATGCTTTTGTCTAATCGTGGTTCATATTTAACCCCCGTGCAGTTCTGCTCTCATAGACTTTAAGGTCAGAAGGGACCATTATGATCATCTAGTCTGACCCCCCGCACAATGCAGGCCGCATAATCTCACCCACCCACTCCTGGAATAATCCTCTCACCTATATCTCAGATATTGAAGCCTTCAAATAGTTTAAAGACCCCAAGATGCAGAGAATCCTCCAGCTGTGATCTGTGCCCCATGCTACAGAGGAAGGCGAAAAACCTCCAGGGCCTCTGCCAATCTACCCTGGAGGAAAATTCCTTCCCAACCCCAAATTTGGCGATCAGCTGAACCCTGAGCATGTGGGCAAGACTCACCAGCCAGACACCCAGGAAAAGTTTTCTATAGTAACTCCTATCATCCCTCCATTGGCCTATTTACCACTGATAATGAAAGGTCAATTAGGCCACTCTAATTAGGCTACTGCGAGACCAGACTGCTCTCTCCTCTGGGCGCTCTGATGCAATTGTCCACGAAGCCACCTCTGTCAGTGTGCTGGATGCAAGAACACCATGACACACCAGACAACTTCCCACTAAATCACAGAAGTGCAGTGTGTGTGATGTGATTCCCTAGGAGGGGGGAAGCACTGGGATAGGTTCCTTGGGGAGGGGGTGGAAATATTTGAATTTAAAAATATTTGAAACTAATTTTTCCGTAGTTGAATTTTACTATCACTGCTTGTTCAAATCCCGCCTCCCGCCCTGGGAGAAGCCAGCCAGTCCCCCTTCTCGCTCTTCTCTTCCTCCTCCCTCCCCCACACTTGCCGGAGCTGGCAGGGCTGGGCTGGAACTGGCAGGGGCAAGTTGGGCTGCTTGCTCCGGGGCTCTGCCCAGCCACCACACAGCCTGCCCTGGCTGAGAGCCAGAACCAGGCCGCGATGTAGCCCTAGAGCAAGCCGCCTGCCCTGGGAACAGCTGGTCATGCACCACCCACTTGCCCAGGGCTAGAGCTGGCACCTGCTGAAGGTAGGGAGGTGGGATGAGCCCCCCGGTGGCCTAACAGACAAGGTTGGGGTTGGCAACCTTTTCCAACCGAAGAACCAAACTAAGTGAAAGTTCAGAACAAGTGGTCAACAAAGAGCCCGTATATGAAGGCCCATTTGCATGAGAGAAAATACAGGAGGCCCCCGACTTGCGACACGATTGGTTCCGGGGGAAGCGTCGCAAGTCGGGGTTGGCGTAACTCAAACCCGGATTTACGGTAGGCGCCATCGTAAATGTGGGCCGAGGACGTAACTTGGGGGGTTTCCGGCCCCTTCCGTATTTACAACCATTTTTGTAAGTGCGGGGGGGTTGGAATTCGGGCGGTTTCAAGTCGGGGGCTTCCTCTATACAACTTCCTATTACTGATCATTGACAGGGTGATTAATAACAGCATCAACGAAACCTTGTACTCAGACTTTATTGAATGGGACTTCTGCTGCTGTGGGGGGGGGGTGCAGTTTGTGGCTGTGGGGGTGCAGGAGTCAGGGTTTGGGGAGTATGAGGGACTCATGGCCAGGGGCTGGGCAGTGTGGGAGGGGCAGAGGGCAGGGCGCTGGGGGTGGGAAGTAGAATATCGGGGGGGAGGAGAGGAAGGGCTGGGGCCGGATAACCTTACCTGAGGCTGGGCTAGTGCACCCGGGCAGCAGTGGCTGGAGACAGGGTGGGGCCAAGATCATCGTGGCCTCCCTTCCTCTTCCCGCCTTAGCAGGAGGGGGGCCACCGCCAGCCCTTCCTGCCTCCAGCCAGGGGAATTGCTGGAGGTGCTTGTAGAACAGCCTAAAGCATTTGGAGTTAAAAGAACTTCCAGCTAAAACTGGGCCTGTAGGGCAGAACAGCAGCCCGGGGAGAGTTGCTGAAAGCAGACTGTAATCGAAGGGGGAGAGGCTGCAAGCAGCCAGTTGACTATTATAGATTTTATTTGGGGCCTTGGAGCGTTAATCTGGACTTTACCGTGGATACACCTAGCCCCTAAGGAGGGGTGTTTACCCAAAGAGAAGCTTGTGCGTGGTGCTGCTTGAGGAGACCAGAAGGGAAACTGAGGCACAGGGTGGTAAAGCCGCTCCAGATGATGTGGGGGGTGGGGACATGCAGCAGGCAGCTGTTACAAACACCATCACAAAATGAGCCAATTGGGAGCTAGCTGGGAAAGCCGGCAGGACTGCCTGTCTCCTGGGTAGAGCAAACCTAAGCTGGCGGTTTAAACGAGATCGTTAGAACAAGTAGCCTACTCAAGCTCAGGTGCTAGACCCGTGTTGTACAAGGAGGGGGGAGCAAAAGAGCTTTGGGCGGTTTCAGCGAGGCGCGAGAGAGGACTGAAAATTTGTGCTTTGGTCGGGCCGAAGGCCTTTGCCTGTCAGTATTCATTATGGGTGCGCAGGTCACTTTTCAACTGCCAGGTCGAATTTGCTCCGGAAGCTGGTGTTCCAAGCTAGCTAGTGGACATGATCTATGTCACGCATGACGTCTTCACAGTTTAAAACCAACACGCCTGTTCCAAAGTGTTACCCTGGCAAACGTGAGCTTCTGACACACACACACACACACACGCCAATTATTTAAATCTTTCTGGATTTAATCTGACTGGCCACAGCTGGCATGACAATTCATTCTGTGCCTCACACAGAAAACTCCTCTCTCCCCCCCACGCCTGGGACCTGAGGGGGGGACCGGTGCATGTCGGTGAGGCTCGCAGCTTTGCAAAATGTGGCGGTGATTGATAATTATCTGCTGCTCTGAGACAAACAAAAACAGAAATGGTGTTTTCATCTTCCTTCGCTGGCACCAGTTGCCTGGGGAGCCTGGGAAATAGAAGCCTTGCTGAGAGATTTTAGGAAGACAAGGGAGGTAGACGAGGGAGGTAGAAATGCAATCTTATTTATATGGGTCCCGTTACCTCAAAAGATTCCAGAACGTTCCAACATTTTATCTTCCCGATTTTTTTTTTTTTCCCCCCCCTTTTTGAAGGAGGACTCTGCTCTTATCCCCATTTCACAGATGGACAGTGGAGGCACAGAGAGACAAAGGCCCAAACTTTTAAAGTTATTTAGGTACCTCAATCCTCTCAGAAGCAACGGAGTTAGGTGTCAAATATTTAAAAATCTTGGTCATAGAAAAGAACACACACAAAGCTTGTAATTGTGCAGGAAACTGAATACTGATCTCACTGGTTCACTCAATGCCTGACCATCTTTGCTTTCACCCCGGTGGGGGTCCCAGCTTCTTTGTTCGACAAGATAAGCATCCTTCCGAGGAACCTGTCCCCCTTCCCAGCTTTTCAGTCCCATTCACGGCTTGCCTCTTGAGGTGTTGCACCCACCAGAGGACTAGGGCAGGTTCTGCAGATCCTGGTGGCTCCACAGATGATAGTTACAGGTAGCCCAGTGCCACCCAGCCGGTTAGAGTGCCCGCAGCTAGGCTGGTGTTTCTCCTGGTGGTGCACACCCACACATGTCTCGGTGCATGGAACAAAATTTATTCCTCATGTGGGTGGAGAGAATCCCCAAATGGATGGAAACCCCGAAAGGCAACAGTCCTCTTAGGTGTCAAGTTGGGCACCTGCCAGCAGAGGCCCCGCCCAGCGCTAGCCGGTTTTAGAGTGAGTGGTACAAGCAATAGTCACTTATTGCAAGTGGCTTGGTATCCAAATCTCTCTAGAGAGCTCGTTGTCACAAGGTTTCCACCCTAGTTTCACATCCACAAAAGAACTTGAGAAGGGGAGGGTGACCAGCCAGGCATGCGGGTGGATGCACAAACTAAAATCTGGACGATTCAGAGGCTTGCTCTGCTCTGCTATAATCCCCCTCCACCACTGATGTCTGTTTTAACATCCCTATTCTATCCTTGTGTCGCCCTTCACGAGGATTATATGCTGCGGGTGGGCGGGAGGGGGGTGGCATGGCTTTTGTTTTCCCACGAAGCTGGGAATTGAAAATGTAGCACCAACATAACTGGTTGACACGAAGGATGAAAAATAAAACAATACAGAGCCTGGCATGCGCTCTCCAGGGTCGCCCTCTACACATGACAGGATTGGTTACGGCAAGATAGCACTCACGGAAAACCCACAAATAATGATGCAGGCCTACCTAAGCGTGTTGTTCGTGCTGGTCTCATGGGGGAAAATAGCTGCTGATTTTTCTCTTGATTCACCTGCAGGGTTTGCTAGGGGAGTGCTAGTACGCTGAGCAGAATTAGTACCTTTGTCTTTGTGTCTGCTAGAGGCACGGACCCAGAGACTTGCTGTTTAGCCTCTAGCCCTTCAGCTTTCCTCTATTTTAAAAACAAAAAAGTTGCATCTGTCTGGGCGGAAGTTCGCTTCTTGCTGAGCCAACACGGTGGCCTTGCTAGGGCCTTGAAATCCAATTTGGTGCAATTTCCAGCTCTACCAGAGCATTCCGGTGTGACCTTGAGCATGTTGCTTACTCGGATCCGGAGCTGATTAATGAGTTGAATGCCAGCGTCAATACAAGTTGGACTTCTCTAGTCCGGCACACTCTGGTCTGGCAACATCTGTGATCCGGCATGATTTTGGTGAGCCCGGAGCCCATGTATCATGGGTGTGGCCAAGTTTCCTGAAGTCCCATAAAGTTTGTCTACCTGACTCTGTGTTCCATGCTATTGTTTATCTCTAACTTACCCCTAAATGCCTCTTAAGAGCCCAGCAAGCAGCAGCAATGTGTGTGTGTGATGCTGCTGGACAATATTGACCTCCCGGGGTTCTGCAAATTCTCTATTTTGGCACCGGTCAGGTCCTGGGAGTGTTGGTCTAGAGAGGTTGAGCCTGTGCTTTGCTTCTCCATTTGGCTAGGGAGCTCTTCAGGGGCAGGCGTTGTCCCTGACTGTGTCAGTACAGCACCTAGCCAATGAGGTTCCCATCTCGGTCAGAGCCAATGGGTTTAATAATACGGTGATATTTACCGCCATGCAGAATGGCCAGCGTTAAGTCTGTATGCTAGTCAGTTTATTTTAAGCCAGTAGGAGAGCACTTCTATCTCCCTGGCTACTCCATAATGGGCTTTCAAGTTGCAATATTGGAGCCAAAAACCCTTCAGAACTGAACTTCCAGCTCTGCAGTTTTGCACTGAATTTGTATGCACCCTTGACACTATCCACCTGAGTGCGAATAGACACTCACTACAGAGCAGTCCTTTCCCCTCCTTTGCTATTCGCGTCTTCCCGTGAGCTGTGGGGAATGGGCCACCTCCGTCCTGATGGAGTTGACCCTGTAAGCACCAGTCCTTCACATCGCAACGTAACACGCCCCACTTGGCTTGCCTCTAGATCCCTGCCCTAGAGTCCGTTTCATGCATTTGACAAACTGGGTTCCAGCTCACGAAAGCTTTTGCCCATGTAAATGCCAGCGAGGTGGCTGTGTTTGTTTTTGCAGATATAGGCTATGAGGCGTCTTGTGGCACTGTAAAGATTAATGGATTTACTTGGACAAAAGCTTTCGTGGGTAAAAACTACTTGGTCTGATGCATCTGACAAAGTGTTTTTTAGCCATGAAAGCTGATGTCCAAATAAACGGGTTAGTCTCTAAAGTGCCACAGGATTCACTGTTGTTTTTTTGCACGTGTGTTTAGGCTAAGGTGCACAAGATGACTCAGTATTTTTTTTTTTTCCTGAAACAAACATGGCTACCTCTCTGAAAAGTGTCAGTTTCTCTTGAAGTTCTGCACACGGTGAGCGTCACTCCCTAGCAAGAGCTTTTCGTGGCCTTTGGAGGAGCGAGGCCAGTAGCCCAGGGAATATTTAGACTGTTCTAAGGGCTAGGATCACAGCAGCGCACACAGACTTCCAGCGGAAGTTCATGGGGGCACAATATGGCCAGTGCAAGTGATCAGCAAAGGCAACGTATCCTCTTTGTTAAAAATGCATTGGAGCAAACAATCTGGTAAATCAGATTACTTCCCAGGCAGCTAAATTGCGACAGTCGTCAGATTAAAGCAGCAAAGAGCCTAGGGCCCCTTTAGACTTGAGCACAGCATCGAGGTGAGTGGAGGAACCCTACGGAGGAAGGCAGCACACCCAGCAGGGAGAGTCTGACGGAGTTTTAGCTGCAGGATAGCTGGGTGGTGTGGCTTCCCGGCGTTCTTATTATGCAAGCCATGTGCTGCTCAGAGTGAAAGAGAAATGTCAAGTGGATACAAATCCATAAAAACACAGACCATATTGGATACAGAACCCATTAAATATTAAGTCTTCCTTCACCTTTAGGCACCTTAAATGGAAGCTGCTGCCTCGGTATCAAAAGGAAATTGGATCGAACTTGGTAGCATTTAAAGAAGAAAACTTATTTGGCTCTTAGTTGTCAGCAAGTAAGAGGAGGGAGGCTTTGCAGCCTGGGATGTGAAGGAAGTCAATGTTGTGGTTCTAGGTTGTTGTGCAAAAAGATCTCCAACCTAGCAACCCCCAGAATATTAAGTTTGGGGGGAGACCCCCCCCAAAATCTCCCTTTATTGCTTCGAAAGGTATGTCTGCACTGCAATTGGATGGTGTGATTGCAGGAAGTATAGCACAAAGCTTGTCTACCTGTGCTGTTCTGAGGCCTCCCAAACACAATGTGCAGAGATACCCTATGCAGCTTCAAGCTGGCATTGACCCAGGATCTCTACATTTAGCTTTAACCTCCTATCAAATCCTATAGCCAAGTGCTTCTGTTCTCTATTGCTGTAGTAGTTGAAGATCTCAAGCTTTAATAAATGAGTTCTTACAACCATGCTCTAAACTACAGAGGTACCATTATCCCTGTTTTATAGCAGGGAAACCGAGGCGCAGAGGTCAAGTGACTTGCCCGAGGTCAAGTATCTTGCCCAAGGTCACACGGAATCTGTGGCAGAGCCAGCAATTAAAACCACGTTGCTTGTTTCTCACTTGTTGGGTCCCTCAACTGCGAGAACATAATTTCCACCATGTCCTAGAACCCCACTACAACAGATTGACTTTCACCAGACTGTGTGATGACTCGGTTCTTGCATCAGATCAAAATTTCAGACCATTGCTTGTTTGTTAGCTGCTCCTCTCTAGCCAGCAGGGGGAGCCCAAATCACTTTTTTGGAGGTTGGACTTGCAGAAATAGCCTATTTTTGCCGCTAATATTCAGTGACAGAATTGCTTTTTCATTATTATTTAGGAGCTTGAGGATTTTTCCCATAACTATTTTTAAAAAATAAATTAGGACATGTTTGGGGGCTCTCAAACCCTTGGCAGCGTTTCTTCCAATAACATCGACAGTTTGCCACCTGCCAGCCAAGAGACACTCAAAGGCATTTTCTCACTTGCTAGCTACAACACCCGAAGCCTAAATTTTCCTCATTAACAATTTATGCCACTTAGGCTCCATGCTCCTAATAATGCCATCATTGATTACATTTTTAAATGGTGATCTCTGGTAGGCAGAGACAGCCTCCCCAAACAGGAATGCGGGTAGGCTGGCCCTGGAGGGGTTCAGTGCATGAGATATTAGCAAAGAGGTTGCAGAACAAAAGGCTCCCAACATCTTGAGCTGAAAAGTGTCTGACTAATTAGCAGGTTGGGAGAAATATTAATAGTTCTTCATGCTGCTTTACAAATGTGGCGATGCCCGGGCACATCTCTGCCGGGCTTTTCTGACCCCTTTTTAGTCCTACCTGGTGAGGAATATATACCTGCATGTGCTATGTGCATCGTTTTCCTTGCTCTGAATGTTATCCTGCAATCAGAGAGCTCTAGGGAGACATCAGCACTTCCCACAGCCAGCTAGATAAGAAACTAATGATGTAGTCAGAAGTCCCACTGTGGCAGGGTTGAAAGGAAGTTTGTGGGCTGAGTAATCGGAGCTCGTAGCTTGAGGTGACCATATTCCACACTTCTTTCCAATCCAAAGCCTAAGGCCAGGCCTACGCTACACCAGAAAGTCGACTTAAGATATGCAACTCCAGCTATGAGAATAGCCAAGCTGGAGTCATCGAATCATACAGTTGGAAGATACCTCAGGAGGTCATCAAGTCCATCCCCCTGCCCAAAGCAGGACCAATCCCAAATAAATAAACCTAGCCAGGGCTTTGTCAAGCTGAGACTTAAAAACTTCTACAGATGGAGAGTCGACGTACCTTAAGTTGAACTTCTGTGGTGAAACTCTCCTGTCAACTTCCCTGACTCCTGGCAAACCCATGGAGTACTGTGGACGATGGGGGTGCTATCAGCAGTTGATTAGCAGGTCCTTACTAGACCCACTAAATTGAACCTGGGTAGATCAATCGCCGGAATGTCGATCTCGGGGTAAGTGTAGACCTGGCCTTCAGTGTGGATGCAGGCAAAGGCTGGAGTCACTCAATCCAACAATCAGCGTACAGCCTGGTTTTTCTCTCCAGACTTTCGTGTGTGAGACTCCACAAGGGTGAAGATCGTACTCAGGGAACAGAGCGGTTGTGCCTTAAATTGCAGAGGCACTGGAAAATAAAGGGATCGTGCCTGGTGTGTACAACTGACCTACAGCCCCTCGGGCTAGCGGAGCCTAGGGACTCGACAAAATTCTTCCAGGATGTCTCCATCTCCCTGGCCGTTCCAGTCCTTGGCCTCTCTTCGGAGAAGGCCGATGATGGTGACAGTCACCGTCACTGATTTTGGAATGTGGACACTTGTTTTCTTGAAGCTGCAGCGAGACCTCTAAGCAGGGAGAGGGGCACCAGAAATGCTGGGGGCTAGCTCCATGCTTCTGGAAGGGGGGGGTCTCGGGTGGAAGGGAGTGGTGTGTGTGTGTGGGGGGCTAGGCTATTCTCCCCCTCCCCCTTCAGTGCTGCCCAGGGCTCTGGAACATACCACGTGGGGCTCTGGCAGCAGCTGCTGCTCCAGTGGTGTCGGCTGGGAGCCCCGGCCCCTTTTGAAGGACCAGGCCTTGGGGCAGTTACGCCTCTACCCCAGCCAGCAGACCTGCCTCTAACTCATCCCTTGTGGACCACTGAACAGGCACCTCATGCCCAGGTAGTAGTATTTGGCCAATAGTGATGTGGTCTTTGAACCGGGGCGTAAAGGCGACGCATGATGAAGCTCATCCCCAATCCTCCAAGTCCTGGAATCCCACCGAGTCCCGATGGCTTGCTGTCCGTGGAGCAGAACCCATGGTCGAAGGGTGGGCTTGGGAAAGAGCAAACCACTCGCCCCCTGCATGGAGGGAGGTAGCATCAAGCGTCCCTTGGGATAAATAGTGAATTTGTGATACGAACTCGCTAAGTTCCCAGCTGTTCCTCTAACCGCCCGGTGAAGGTGAAACTCCAGGAAAAAAGACTAATAACCATGTGATGAAGGCTTTGGAAACTTAGCATGAAATGGTTGTGATATTTCAAAAGTGGCTTTCTCTTGGTTTGGTCATTTCAGGTGGTTTTAATGTACAGTCATTTGAAACATTTGTGGGCAGTTCCTGAGCTGATATGAATAAGAACAGCAGCATGGACTTCAACAGAGCTGTGCGCATTACACTAGCTAAAGGGGTGTAAAATCCTGGTTAATTAGTTAACTGGTTTAACATTAGGTTAACCTGATGTTCAACCGGTTAACTAACTAAACAGGATCTCTCTGCTCCCGCCCCCCAGCCTACTGGCTTGGTTCTAGGTTATTGTTTGTTTTTTGTTTTTTAAACAGGCGAAATGCCTTAGCAGATGGAAACACAATCCCTTCCGTATTCAATCTGCCCCCATGTGTTAGGGTGGGTTTTTCAAAAACACAACCTGGACACTGCTCCCACGGACACCTAATGGAGCTTCACCATTGACTTGAGCGAGGATGACACTGAACACTTGATTTTATAATTTAATTGTATTTATTTATTCCAAATACAATACAAATACACCAGATTCATGCTAAAGCATAAAGTAAGTAAATGGCTAGGCTAGCAGGGGCTGGAGAAGCACAACAATCTATTTATAGGCTCTAAGTTAATCATAGACCACTAAAAACTCAGTCCAAATTGTTCCGGGCATTCCCTTTTTTTGTGGAACGCCGGTTACTCATTAGCTCAGGACATATCTTTACTCTGCAGAAAATTGATGCTGCCGTGATCGATCTTCCGGAGTTCGATTTAGTGAGTCTAGCTAAGACTCGCTCAATCAAACTCAGAGGATGCCCAGCTCCGCTTAAGGTAAGGTGACTCTAGCTACGTAATCTACGTAGCTGGAGCTGCATCCCTTAAGCCAAGCTTCCAGGTCTATTATAGACCTGGCCTCAGATCAGGCATATATCGTTGAGTTGGGCATCAATATTTGGTGGGGATCATTCTCCCCTCCCCATGTTTACAGGATTAAGTTAGCGATCAGAACCACATTGCCTGGGTGTCAGGTAACCTTCAAGGATGAATCTTATGGAAGAGGGCTCCAATTTAGCATCCAGTATCTAATTGGTCCTTTGACCTACCTCATACTAGAAATTCTTGATACTGGAGCTAATCTAGTACCAAGGGAGTTGCATTTCCAGCAGCGGTCATCCTTTGAGGCCAATTGTCATTAGCTAATGTGGGGCCAGTATATTTGAAAACATATCTTTTTGCTGAATAAGTCTTAGGTCTATAGCTGCTTTTAAAAAATATTTGACACAAATGTATTCCGTTCGGGGCAGAGAGTTGTATATCCAAACCTATATGCCAAGCAACTCTCCAATTATCAGCCTTCATGAGTTTTTTTTTTTGGGGGGGGGGGAGGGGGATGTCAGATAATCATAAAAAGGATCTTGCTGGCTGAGTAAATCCAGGAAGTTTTCCTCCAAAACACAGGCTCATTAGCAAACAATATCTAGTCCAAATACATTGCTAGGTAAACGCTTTCCCTGGAGAGAGTCTCAAGCCAAATTGTTGCTGAAGATCTACAGATGGTTTTCAACGTATTATTGTTAATCAGCTGCAACACCGTTACGATGCCTCTGTCAATCTGATCCCTTCCCATCAAAGCTTTTTGCCACCATTTTTTCAGGAGAAGGTTGCTCCTTAGGATGTTCTAAACTTGGAAAAATGGATGGATACCAAACTTCCTAGCCTAGCTTGTCTCACCGCTATTGTTGTAGGAACTCGGACTAAAAAATAGACCCCACCCCATCCCCTCTCCCCTATTAAGGCACAGAGTAGCACAGCTCAATCTGCTCCATTCTCTCTGAAATTGTCAGCTAAAGGATGAGGAGAATTTTTACTTCAGCTGTAAATAAATGCATAGGGGAGTGTATTCCATGGCTGCTTGTCACAGCTGCTTTGTCATGGGAACAATGGTAGGGGACCCCAATCTCTATTTCTCACCACCGCTTTGACCCCTCCAAATTCTTAGTTTTTCCCGACGAGCCCATAAGCTGAAGATAGGGACCATTTCTTCTTTACTTGTCAGAGATCATTGGTCAGTGCTAGCTGGACATGACAATTATAATGATAATTGGCTTTGTTGCAGGTTATTGCAGCCAGGAAACTTACTTTAAAGCCACGTTCGTGGTATTAAGAAGTTTAACCTGCACAGTTTTCATCCGGGCTATTGGAGGGGCTTTGGCTAGCTAGAGGTGCTGTAGCTAGTTATAGTATATTTAGTGTTCAGGGCTGTAGAGTCTTTCAGATGAAATAAACTAGGTAAGTTCATGGAGGATAGGTTCATTAATGGCTATTAGCCAGGATGGGGCGGGGGGAGGGGTGTTCCTAGCCTCCGTTTGTCAGATCCTGGGAATGGGCAAAAGGGGAGGGATCATGTGACGATTCCCTCCCTCTGGGGCACCTGGCATTGGCCATTGTTGGTGGACTGGACACTGGGCTAGGTGGACCTTTGGTCTCACCCCATATGGCCGTTCTTATGTTCTTAAACATAATATGAAGCAACTATACAGTCACAATAGGGTTCAAATAACCATATTTGCTAAATACACACAAGGCCTAGCTATATACAAAGACAGGAGCTCTACTTGATTTCTCAGCCATACAAAACCATAAGCAATTCCAGAAGGTTCTCAAACTATGTAAACCGATATTACTCAATTCCTACATGCTATACGGGGAAAATGTTACTGGTCCATATGTTTTCTTTGATTAATGGATCAGATTTTCACAAGAGTCCAGTCCCTATTGATGTGTCCAGATTAGTTAGGGGTGTTAAGCCCTTGAAAACTTGGCCCTGCACGCGTTCAGAGTTTGTGTAGTGTGCCGGCCATCGTGGTATCTGCAGTCTATTACTTCTGCCTTAGATGAGTTTATGTTGAGGATGGTGGTTTATTGCAGCCTTCCTACATTCTGCCTGAAAGGAATCTGGACATGACAATAATGTTTGTGGTTCTGCTGAACTTTTAGACGAATAAATGTCTCCGGAGTCAGGCTACAGAGATTGATAATGTAGGAGTTTGGCTTTAAATGTAAACTTTTGGGGCAAAGGGCACAAGAAACTCAATTCTGAGCCCTCGTTGTTCCTGATAGGACTTGACGTGTTCCTGGACAATCCAATTTGTGACACAAGCAGAATAAATACTAAACCAATTCCAATTAATATGTGCAAATGCCAGCCTGAGACCATGGTGTTCCCATTTGAAATGCAGCTTTCTTCTGCCTTATTGTATTTTGCCTCTGCCAAATTCTAAGTAAAAATAAGTATCAGCTTCTGATTTTTACCCTGCTAGCAGACAGCTAGGTCCCTCTCCCTCCAGAACTGGAGCAAGAGTGAGCTCCTCCTGGCCAACTATCTTTTTATGCAGCCCTTCTGGGCTCTGATTGGCCACCCCGCGCCCTCGCCCTATTGGCTCCCAGCCACAGCCCTCTTCCGGAGCTGTTCTAACCCTTTATACTTCTCTGCGATGCAAGTACTTCTTTACTGTACCCCACAACTCCACATTGCTCAAAAATCATTACGCAGGCCCCAAACTATCAGAGAAATTGGCTTAAAAATCAGGAGTTGTGTGTGAAAATGTCTTGGATTGTTTGATATTTGTTCTAGATTCTGAGCCCCCATGTGATTTAAAAAAAAATCAGGACTTCGGACTAACATATCAGGAGACCTGTAATAAATTAAAGAGTTGGTGACTTTTCAGACCATTATGAAGTGCCTTTGTACATTTGGACGCATCTGGTTTTGGTATTCAGAGAGGGGATATTGGGTCAGATAAACAATCAGTTCTATCTGGTATGCCACCTCCAGTTTTCTTAAGCAGGGGCACTTCAAATACAGACAGTTCAATCCAGCACCAGGTATGGAGCTGATACCTGCAGCTGTAAGAAATGTACTTACAAAAATTTAGCAGAAAACAAAGTCTGATGCTGGACCAGGGCAGGGAAGGAGTCGAAAACACTTGAGCTTCACAGCGTAAGCCAGCCACTAACTAAAGAAGCTTAAGGAAAAATTCCCCGTACGGGGAGATGAAAATAATTGCCCATTGTATTGCATTCATGCACCATTAGATAACTGGTGCACCACCCCCTTAAGAGAGCCCAAAGCATGACTCTGATATATGGGTTCTGGCTCTCTGTGTAGATGCTGAGGTGGGCTGCCGAGACCACAGTGTGTAAAGGGGGAAAAAACCTTTTGTTGAAGAGACTGAATTCTTCCATTTAAACATGGAAATTTCACAACATGAAGAAAGATGCTCGACTGACCAGAGGTACCCCCACTTCTTGAGCAGATGCAAGAAATAAAAACATCATCCCCAGAGGGTTCTCTCTTTATAACCCTCTGACATATAATTCCAAATGCACTGAACCGCTCTGCAGAAGGACCTCTAGAGTGTGTAAGGTTCAGGAGAAACATCCTCAGTTTTTTCAGACGGGACCACCTCAAACAAGAAACTATCGCATGCTCCCATGCACTGGAAGAAAAAATAATCAGGAAAGTATTTTAAAAAAAGAAACTTTTGAAAGCCATCTGACACACAAACAAAAAGTGGAACCAACTACAACTCCACAACCAACAGAACACCATCTCCAGGAGAAACCGTGACACCTGGGTGCCCTACATGGACCACATCTGTGACGCTCTGACCTCATCAACCCATCAAGACTACCTCTAACTGGGACGGAAGTATCTATTCTCTGTAAGGAGCTGAACTTTGGCCCCACTATGAAACTGGATCTCGTACTCGCATGTGGAGAACTAAAAGTTTTTTTCTTTGCTGAATCTACATTCAGGGATTCTTTCACAAGAAACACGACATTGCCCGCAACTGCCACATCCTCACTGACGTTCATCACAAAACCAAATCATAGAGGCATAGAGCTGGAAGAGACCTCCGGAGGTCATCAAGTCCAGCCCCCTGCCCAAGGCAGGACCAGTCCCAACTAAATCAACCCAGCCAGGGTTTTGTCAAGCCAAGACTTAAAAACCTCTAGGGAGGGAGATTCCACCACCTCCCTAGGGAACCCATCCCTGTGCTTCATCACCCTCCTAGTGAAACAGGTTTTCCTAATATCCCACCTAGACCTCTCCCGCTACAACTTGAGACCATTGCTCCTTGTTCTGCCATCTGTCACCACTGAGAACAGCCTCTCTCCACCCTCTTTGGAACCTCCCTTCAGGAAGTTGAAGGCTGCTCTCAAATCCCCCCTCACTTTTCTCTTCTGCAGAGTAAACAAACCCAAATCCCTCAGCCTCTCCTCATCGGTCATGTGCTCCAGCCCCCTCATCATTTTGGTTGCCTGCTGCTGGACCCTCTCCAATGCGTCCACATCCTTTCTATAGTGGGGGGCCCAGAACTGGACACACTACTCCAGATGTGGCCTCACCAGAGCAGAATAAAGGGGAATAATCACTTCCCTAGATCTGCTGGCAATGTTCCTCCTAATGCAACCTAATATGCCATTAGCCTTCTTGGCTGCAAGGGCACACTATTGACTCTCATTCAGCTTCTCATCTGATTGGATACCCCCTTGGGGATAGAGCCACACGCTGGATTGTTACAATGATTTGCTTCAGGGAAGACTAACTCGCTGAAATCTTTGATAAACATTACATCCTCCCCAACTGTTAGTCTATAAATTGCTACATCTAACACAGTGGGTGTTACCCACGAAAACTCATGACCTTGTCTATTATTGTTAGCCTTTAAGGCGCCACAGGACTACCCGTTTTTAAAGTTACAGACTAACAGGGCTACCCCATCTGAGACTTTTTAATTGCCTACATCTACTTCTCCTACAGCAGGGGTGTTCAAATTCTGGGTTTCAGCTTGCAAGGGCAAGCCACTAGCTGGCCACAAGATGCTTTGATTACATATACCTCTGCAGGTACGGGCGATCGCAGCTCCCATTGGCTGCGAATCCCCGTTCCTGGCCAATGGGAGCTGCAGGAAGTGGTGTCCCGGTCTGCACCGCCTCCTGCAGCTCCCATTGGCTGGGAACAATGATCCGGGGCCAACAGGAGCTGCGCTCGCCCATAGCTGCCTGAGATGCAGGTGAACAAAGTGTCTTGTGGCCAGCTAGCCTCTTGCCCTTACAAGCCGTGACCCAGAGTTTGAAAACCCTTGTCCTACAGTGTGTGCGAGATCCTTATGCTCCATTCATCCCATGTTGTATTTAGCTCAGACACTCTAGTTGCTTACTCCAGCCCCGAGGAAGACATCTATAGTTTGTGACCTTGAGTCTTCCACCCCACTTTGGTCTGATAAAGTATTACCTCAATGCCTCTCTCTCTAGTGTGTGTGTGTGTAGTGTGTATCCTTGTCCTGTGCGTCTCTCCTTTACTTTACTGTGATCAGTCTAAATGAAGGCAGTAAACCCATTCTGGAGTTTCCTGAACCTTCCTCTAAAACAGCTCTCCCTGGCAAATACTGGAATACGTGGCTGCTGGTCTTATCTGTTATGGTAAATCATAAGAACATAAGAATGGCCACACTGGGTCAGACCAAAGGTCCATCTAGCCCACTGTCCTGTCTGCCGACAGTGGCCAATAACAGATGTCCCAGAGGGAGGGAACACAACAGGTAATCCTCACGTGATCCCTCCCTGTCACCAATTTCCAGACAAACAGAGGTTAGGGACACCATTTCTACCCATGCTAGCTAATAGCCATTGATGGACCATGAATCTATCTAGCTCTTTTTGGAACCCTGTTCAAGTCCTAGTCTTCACTACATCCTCTGGCAAGGAGTTCCACAGGTTGACTGCATGCTGAGTGAAGAAAAACTTCCTTTGGTTTGTTTTAAACTTGCTGTCTATTAACTTCATTTGGTGATCACACAAGACAATGGAAATGAAATATTCTATATGCAAAGTGCCCATAGAATATTTTCCACTCTGACTGCATAAGCTGCTGTTGAGTGTCCGCTTCCTAAATTTCACTAGTTATTTCACTACAGTTCTCCCTAGGAGGATTGTAATGAGAGCGAATAGGGAGTATATTTTGGAACCAATTAGCCTTAAAAGTCTCTACATTTTTTGAGCACCAGCTCCAGGCAATTGAGTACAATGTTATCTAATGGGCTGGGTTTCTCCTCTTGCCCACACTTGATCTTCAGATGCAGGACCTAAACATGAATCCGAGGCATGTCAAATTAGATGGTAAAAGCATGTGAGTCAAAGGATAAGAGAGGGGAGGGGAAAGAAAGGGAGTTCTCAGCTCGTGGTTAAGTGTATTGGAAAGCTGCATAATGCAGGGATAAAATACATTGAAAGAAAAATGAGCTTAGCTGTTGGAAAATGGTGTAGTATTCTTTTAAATAATCCCTTTAAAGTAACCATTAGGTGCTCCGATTTAACTTCCCTCCCATGGCTGGTGCAATCACCCCTTGTGTTGACCAGCTAGCCTCAGCTTAGATCAGCACTGAAGTACATACTCCCCTTGAAGCAAGGGGGCTAAGCACATCTTAAGTGGTTTCCTGCTCCAGGGCCCAACTACTGAAGTTTTAAAATGCTGGAGGTCACGTTGTACCTGGTCCTAGCATGGGTGTATTTTGTGTGCGCGCACACACCCCTTTCCTTGTGCACATGTACCACATTGGGGAAGTGTGTTCGATCATCCCTCTTCGAGCTGGTCCACAGAGAGCGGCGGGGTTCAAACGATGGTGCGTGAGCCAGGTCTGGGCGGTGAGATGCTGGGGGATCCAGTAAGCCGGGGGAGGGGAAGAGGAGCTGAGGCAGCTCCCTGCCTGTCCTGGCACCACAGGTGGCGTTGCACCCCAGAAGCATCTGGCAGCAGGCCTGGCTCTCTCTGTGCACGCGTGCGTGTGTGCGTGTGTGCACGTGCGCCAGCCGGACTCCCAGCACTGCCTCTGCCCCGAGCACTAGCTCCGTACTCCCATTGGCTGGGAACCTGCTGCTGGCTGCTTCTGGGGAGCAGCAGGGTCTGTGGTGGCAGGAGAGGCAGGAAGCTGTCTTAGCCCCGCTGCTGCCAGGGAGCCACTCACGGTAAGCCCCTCCTGCCCCCCTCCCCCCGAAGCTCGACCCTGCTCCTACAGCCCAAAGCTCCCCTCCTCAGCCGCACTCCAGAGCCTATGCTCCTGTCAAATTCCATGGGGCCGCGGCGTCAACAATTTTATTCAACTGGGTCACGAGAGAAAAAGTTTGCAAAACCCCCGCCATGGAGGACAACCCCCAATTATTGCTGCTGGTTCAGAAACGAACTGAAGCCCCCTTGAACATAATGGAAAGATTCTGACATTCGGGGCATTGGAGTAGGGAATTAATGCAAGTTACATAGGTCAGGGGTGCCGACCCTAGTGGCACTGACACTACAGCCGTGGTCTCTAGGAATTTCCCTGTCTGCTCAGGAGATTAAGGAAGCACCGTACCTCCTCGAGGCATGATTTCTCCCAGAGGGCCCCCGGCAGGTACAAATACATCACTTACCTGTCTCTGTTTGGCCTCCGTGTCTGAATTGGATGTTCACTTCCAGGTATTATTTACAGTACACCAGGCCCTGGCTGCAAATCCTCCTGGAGATTACAGAGCTATTAAACAACCCCAAAACAGGCCTGTCTCTTCACAGTCCGTGCTGTACTAGTGCATCGTGAACATGCACTGCTAATATATTCTGCAGCTTCAGGCTCCCGATTTAGCAAAAATGGCTCCCTGGGCATGAGAAGAGTAGGTGGAAGGTTGGGTGGTGATGTCAAAATGGCTACCCCCAGCCGCAGCATGTCCTCCGAGAGACTCTGCTTCCGCCGGCTCCTCCGCCATTGTGTGGCGCTATTGGATGGAACGGCCCCTAATCTGGGCCCCTGCCTTTGGCCGAGAAAGGCGCCAATTTCCCTGAGCGCTCTGCTCGCTGGAGCCCTGGGGAAGCGGCGTCCTGCTGACGCACCTGCCTTCTGCGGTGCCCGTTCCCGGCCGTGTGGGGTCATTCTCTCACTCTGTCAGGCTTTCATTCCCTGGTCCATGCTAGGGTTGCCAGATGTTTGGTATTTTTTCTGAAATCAACAACAACAAAAATGCCAGGAAAAAGTTTGTTGAGGAAAAAAAGCCCACCCACCATGGCCCCTTTAAGAAATGCGTGGTGAGGCTTTTGGGCCTTAACAGGCTGCCGGTGGCTGCCCACCATCTTGCCTCTCTGTGCCGGGCCACACAGCTCCCTGGTAAGCACTAGGGTTGCCAGCCTGCCTCTGTATTGAACCGGACAGCCTGGGATTTTCACCTCCTGGCCGGGAAAATATCAGAAAGTACCGGACATTTTTGGTGTCTGGTATTTTCTGCATTTTTTTTACCAGGCAGGAGGCGAAAATAACACTGTCCCGTTCAGTACCGGACACCTGGCAACCCTATCCGTAGCCAGGGAAATATTCTTAAAACACTCTTCTCTCTGTGTTTATTTTTGGGCCTTTAATCGCTAACCTCCTCTGGAGAAGAACAGGCTGCGCGCTCTCGCAGTCCCCACCCGTACGCCCTAATGGAGAGACGGGCCTGTATGCAGAGCACCTAGAGAGGGAAAGGCCTCTGAATTCTAGTGTAACAGTGTGAAATGCTACAGCACAGAGCACCGACCTTGCAGCCGTGTGGCCCCGTGCGATAGAGCCCGAGCTGGACTCTTGCATTCTGTCTTGCAGCCAGTAACACAGCCGTGTCGAGCCCAGGGTATCGGAGCGACACGGCAAGTGAATCTTTCATTGAACCAACATCTCTCGCACCAGCATAAGTTGGTCCAACAAAACAGAAGAGTGGCCAGGCCAGGTCAGCCCAAAGGTCCATCCAGCCCAGTGTCCTGTCTACCGACAGTGGCCAATGCCAGGTGGCCCCCAGAGGGAGCGAACAGAACAGGGAATCATCAAGTGATCCCTCCCCTGTCACCCACTCTGACACACACAGGCTAGGGACACCATCCCTGCCCATCCTGGCTATCCTCCATGAATTTATCTAGTTCTCTTTTGAACCCTATTAAAGCCCTGGCCTTCACGACTAGGGATGTGAACAGCTACCTGGTAAGCCTCACCTGGGTAACAGTTAACCAGTAAACATTACCAGGTGATGGTTAACTAGTACCTGGGAGCAGACTCCCAGCCATGGCCAGTCATTGGTGGAGGGCTGCTCCAGCCCAGCCAGCTGCCCACGTGGGGCCAGGTGAGCCCCCCCCCCCCACCCTCTTGGACTGGAGCGGTCCTCCTGTTTGCAGGCAGTGGCTGTTCTGGCCAGATTGGAGCAGCCTGTGCCTGCCGTGCGGGGGGGGGCATTCACATCCAGCTGGGGTGGAGTGGCCCCATCATGCATCCCCCTTTAATTGGTTAACCGGGATTTTACATCCCTATTCACAACATCCTTTGGCCACTTTGCCTGGCTGTCTCTAATGGGCACGTTAGCATAACTGGTTCTTCGACAAAGGAAATTCTGTCCTCCTTTCGCTGATGCAACATCATTGAACTCAGTGAAGGTGGTCTGGAGTAACTGAGATTAATACTTGGTCTTGTACCTATAGAGAGCGAAACCCTGTGTCACTTGCATGCAGAAATGTAACCAAATTAGGCTCACTTCTCATTTGGACTGTACGGGTGCAATGTGCCCATATCCTCAGAGATGATCCAACACTCCAGTAGCATGCTGCTGATTGCTGTGTACCAATCCAGATGGACAAATGGATGGAGAAATCCTTACTTGATCCCCCTTAATTTTGCTTCAGAGTTGAGAAGAAACTAACCTGGCATCTTGCTAACTCATTGCTCTAGCCAGTTATGATTTCATTCCTGATTTGAGGCCCCATTTGAGATTAAGGCCCAGTTGTGCGAGATGCGGCACATTAAGGAATCCCTTCCCCAACAAGCTTTCGGTCTAGGTAGATAAGACAGGCAAAAATGCAGGACAGCAAGTTTTATTTCACTCCTTCCAAAAGCTGGAAATGCAGCATGTGGAAACAAAAATGCATCATTTTATTTAACAATTAACTATCTTTCTCAAATGAATCACATACTCTTACTTTTTGAGCTAGATGGTTGCTGGGTGTGCATTAAATGAGCAAGCAGAATGTGTCCTTTGCTGGAGATATTTTGAATGCCATCATTCTCTTCCATTTGAAAAAGAAAACAAAATAACATGTCCAATCCAACCCCCTCATCTTGAACTTCCTCTGTCAGAAGAGTGTTGTTTTCTTGATAGTGTTACTTGCGAGCTAGCTGCAGTGTAGTGCAAACATGCCCTACAGAGATGTTCAGCACTGACTGTGCGTTTGGCTAAGATGGTACAATATCAAGTTCATTTATGTTTGTGTGTTAAAATAGAGCTAATAGAAATTCCATTATTTATCTCAGAAGTCCAACATTTTGAAATTTTTCATCCCAAATCAGGAAAAAAAATATTTTTTTGGCAGAAGAGAATTTCCAAAACTGTTGCACAATTTATTTTAATAATAAAGAAACATTATAAAATACAGCCGGTCCCCAAGTTGCGAACTGTCTATTTACGACCGTTCGCATTTATGACCAAAACTCCCATTGAGTGGTCATAAAGGCAGTCCCCGAGTTACAAACGCGACCCGCGCTTATGAACAGCGCGGTCGCAATGTAACTCTATGGGGTCCGAGTTATGAATATTTCGAATTACGGCCAAGAGTTTGGTCCGTAACTCGTTCGTAACTTGAGGAGAGGCTGTAACAGAAACATGACACATATTAAATATAACGATATGTTGTATTTATATTCTATTTAATGTTACTCATATAATCGAAAAGAAAAAAATGATTTGAAACTAAACACAAAAGCCAAAATGAAGCATTTCAAATTTTTTCCTTTGAAGAAGTCATTGAAATTGACACATTCCCATGAAACATGATGTTCACAAAAACAAGATTTTCAGATAGAAAACTACACCATGGCATTTTTTCCCACCAGTTCTAGTGTCCGTGTCCACAAATAAACCTGTCAAGTCTCACAAAATCTTTGAATGTACCCCTCTCTCTCTCTCTCTGACATAGTTCTCAAAAAATCCATTACAAGGGCAGAGTAAATATTAGTGTTTATCCACCAACTGGGGCCAGGCAGGGTCACTCCGTGGCAAGAGAACTGGGCTGGTGCTCAGAATGTTAGTCACATTGTTTATTGCACTCCGAGAAGGTGCTTAGATGCCTCCCTGATGCAAGTGTTTTAAGAACCTCTCTTGAACAGAACCTGAATTGTACTCCAGCTTTGCTATTGATCTTGGGCAAGTCCTAATGACTCACAGCACATCTCCACTTACTGGAGGATCGACGCGTTGGTGATCAATCTTTTGGGGTTCGATTTAGCGGGTCTACTAAAGACCTGCTAAATCGAACCCTGAGGGCACCCCTGTCAGCACCAGTACTACTTGCTGTCATGAGGAGTAAAGGAAGTCAATGGGAGCGTTTCTCCCATTGACTTCCTGCTGTGGAGACGGTGCCAAGTTCGACTCCAGCTATGTCGACTCCAGCTTCATTCTTTCCATAGCTGGAGTTGCGTACTTTAAGCCGACCTTCCTTCCGCAGTTTAGATTAGGTTTCACTTTTTCCTCTTCCTCCTGATCTATCTGGTCTATTTAGAGGACCAGGTCATTGGGGCTACGTCTAGACTGCATCCCTCTGTCGACAGAGGGATGCAAATCAAGCACATCGAAACTGCTAATGAAGCAGGGATTTAAATATCCTGCACTTCATTAGCATAAACGTGGCCACTGCTTTTTTTCGAAACAGAGCTTTTTTTTAAAAAAAAGCCCTGGCAGTCTAGATGCTGATCTACCGAAAATGAACCCTTTTTCGACAGATCCTGTATTCCTCAAAAAATGAGGTTTACAGGATCTGTCAAAAAGGGTTTATTTTTGACAGATCCGCGTCTAGATTGCCGTTTTTTTCGAAAAAGCTCTGTTTTGAAAAAAGCGGCAGCCATGTTTATACTAATGAAGCACGGGATATTTAAATCCCTGCTTCATTAGCAATTTCGATGTGCCTAATCTACATCTCTCTGTCAACAGAGAGGTGTAGTCTAGACACAGCCTGGGGCAGGAGCTGTCTCTCACTGCCTGTGGGTGGGTGGGGGGCAGTGTGGTACCCAGCACAATGGGATCCTGTTCTCATGTGGGACTTATCATATCCACAATGCAAACAACACAATCTCCTTCACTTGCAGCATTGGCCACCTTCCAGAATGTAATACATTTACCCTCCTAACACACTAACCAGGAAGAGAAGCCACTTGTATTACAAAGAGGAAACTCAGAGGCAGAAGGATGTTCTAGCATGAATGTTAGCCATGCGCACCAGAGAAAACCCATTCCTTAGGACAAATCCTGGTTCTGTAAACAAAGTTGGAGCTTGGGGTTGATTCTCATTTGAGCTAGGACCTTTGTGTTTTCTCTGGCTCTGATCAGTGCGCCAGCCTTCCCTCTGCATTCCTCCCTGTGCCGTGCTCTGCTCAAGGGTGGATAGGGGAGGCCAAGCGCTGACAAGCTGCAGGCTCCAAGGGATGGGGAGAAATTGGATTTGGCAGCTTGGCTGTCCAATGTGCACCTTCAGCCTGGAAGAGAGAAAAAAGGGAGGGGGGGAGAGAGAAGTCAGTTCTTTTTTTTTTTAACAGAACCAAATTTTTGAGCGATCTAGCAGTTCACTTGCTTACCCATGAGAGGGATTTGGCTATTGTTTTTTCTGCATGGTCTGCTATTCCTGTTGGCCGCCAAAGGAAGCTAAAAGAGAGGGAAAGAAGAGAGAAATGCAAAGTGTCGTAAAAACACTTGTCACTTCCAGAGTGCCTGTCCTCCTAGGACTGCAAAGCATTTTATAAATGAATATGAATTCAGGCTTGTCCAGTTTGTGCCAGGTCTAGTAGACTCTTCCCACGTTGCAAAGAGGAAACGGAGTCACACAATGGGTATCCCTAAGCAACAATGAAAAATATTCACTTACTAGCGCCAGTACACCAGAATTGCACTGATTTGGTTTAGAACGGGTTCAGTTAAATCAGTTATAAGCAGCGGTGGGCACCCTGCAGCCCAAGGGCTGTGTGCAGTCCATCGGGGCTCTCCACTCATGTGGTTCACTCACTAGCCTAGGTTGCCTATCGCTTCCGTGTATGGATGCTCTTTGGTCACTTTAAAAGTAACTTAACATAGGTTAATCTCAATGTGATTCCTTACTAACACCTTACTATGGCTCGTAACTATTAGAACCCTAAGTTCTGGTCTATACTAGGGTGTTATTTTGAAATAACCCCTCTCAGATCAAATGATTAAGTGGAGCAGCCACACTACCAAGCCCGTTATTTCGAAATCTGCACTCCTGCTTTCCTCCAGGAATAATGCTCATTGCAAAATAGTTCTTACAAAATAGCGGTTGTGTGGATGCTCCGGTGCTGCTATTTCAAAATAACGACTCCCCAGAGTCATTCAAACTGATTACTCCTCTATGCTTCCTGGGGCTCAAGGTTGAGGTCGAATGTCCACATTAACGGAGGCCGCCTCGGACTAATTTTGAGGCTCCCCTGTAGTGAGGATGTTTTAGTTCGATTTTATTTTGGGAGTTATTAAATCGATTTTAGTTATTTTGAAATAGAGCAAGAAGGCAGGTCTACACTAGGAAACTAAGAGCCTGATTCTGTGTCTATTGAAGTCAATAACAAACTTCCCACTAACATCCATGTCCCAATTTTAACTTGAGTCAAAGTAAGAGCCTAAATAGTTCAGTCAGAGCTGCTGTGTGGTGTGGTGGTGGTGGCGGTGTTTTTTTAAGTTCAAAACCTTCTGAGGTAATTTTTCATTTCCAACAAGAGATTGCAGACGCTTCAAAATCCTTACAAATGGCCCCTCATTTTCAGGGCTTCTATGGGCCGCATCAAGGGTTAAAACAATAGGTGTGGTTGTAAAAATATCAATAGGCAATGAATTGACACCCTGTGACGTTCTTTCAGCGTCAACCCCCATGCTCTCTCTCCGGTTTTGGTTACTAAGCAGTAAAGCATTTTGTGTTTGTAACTCCCTCTGCTTTCCTAAGAGTTGAAATCTTCGGGGGGTCCTTTTACTTAATAAACTAGATGAATTCTTAGCCTCAGGGTGTGCACACACAATCCCCCTTTCCTTCTTTATTGGTCTCTATCTTTCCCTCGTTACCTTTTTCTTTCACTCTTCTTGCTTTCTCTCCCTCTTCCCTTGTATTTCTATTTTATTCCCCCCTATCTCTCTAGTCTTCTCTCACTCCTTTTGGGTTTTTTTTCCCCTGTTTGATTTTTCTTCCTTTCCCCCTGAATTTTTCTCTTCGTCTCTTTCATTATTCTCTTTTTCTTCTCTCAGGACACGATTTCTCCTCACCCACCCTGCCCTCCAGCCCCTGCTGTTCCATGTAAGTAGAACCCTTCTTGGAGCCCAAATGCAGTCAATGAGATTGTGGGTAGATGGATTCCCCCCTTGCATGGAATAGTTTTCACAATTGTCTATCTCTATCCAGCCCCACCTGCCCCCTGTGCATCACTCGCCTTCCCTTTTGTTTCATTCAGCTTTTCTCTCCAAGCAGAGCAAACTTCCCCCTCCCGACTTTTCTCTTCTCCCCTCCACTTTGGAGGAAAATTTAGCATCTTGACTAAATAAATAAAATAAAATAAGCACATTTGGGGGGGAAAAAATGATGAAGTGCCTCTTGGCGGCAATTGAGCCAAAACAGGCCCATCTGTTCGTGAGATGCATGCGACTGGGTCTTCAGCATATTCATTAATCATGGAGGCCAGAGAGTTTGGAAAACGTTTTTTTTCTTAAAAATAAAGTGACCTGACATGTAACTTCAGAATAACATCGGTTTGCCTTTCCCTAACCTTCCAGCGCAGATGCTGAAAGGCCTGACTCGGTTGCCCTGCATCTTGGGTAGATACTGACACTGGTGCAAAGGGAGGACACTTCAAACGCACTGTGCACTAGTGAAAATAACCACATAGGAAGCCTGATCCTCCACTGGTGTAGAACGGCCTAGCCGCATTCGTTTCAATGATGTTATGCTGATTTAGAATAATGGAGGATGCGTTTTCTAAGCTAGTTTTTTACACCAGTGAAAAGTGGGTGCATATTGCTGCTAAGTTGCATTGGATCATGCTGCAGGGCCACTGAGAATCAGATACACTGTGTGCTGAATCCAGGCTATGTGAGCTAGCAAAGGAACTTGATGCCAGTGCTTGGAACACAGTGGAAACCTTCAGGAGCCTACCAGATCCGCAGTGAATGTGGTCACTAACTCACTGGGCAATAGGAGCAGGCAGTGAAATGCAAATGCTGGCTGTTGTAGGAGACAGGAGTTCATGGGAGCTTAGGGTGCTGGGCTTTGTTCGCATTGTGTCTTGTTGTTCAGTAAGTTTCAATCTCCAAATGGATTCGTTACGCATACTCTCCGTTCCAGACAAACTCTCTTGCAGAATCTCAGAGGGGTCCCTGTGTTAGTCTGTAACTTCAAAAACATGGAGTGGTCCTGCAGCACCTTAGAGACTTATCAAAACTTACAGAATCATGAGCGTTTGTGGACAAAACCCACTTCCTCAGAAGAACGGGAGTGGAAATAATAGAAACCAAGAGAGATATACAGCAGAAGAAGCACCTGTCCGTTGTAGGACCCATGTCAATGAGGCTTGTCTATTGTAGGACCTGTGTTAATGAGGCTAATTAAGTGGGATGGATGCGTCCCATACATAGCTTTTGATAATGGCAGGAGAAATTGGCTTTGTAATACATCAACCAGTTAATGTCTTTGTTTAGGCCCAGGGTGACGGTGTCAAATCGGCAGATGAATTCCACTCTGTGATTGGTTAGTGAGATTCCTTGGTAGAAGGACGGCTACTTTTCAATCCACGATTGAGCTCCCAGGCAGGTTAAAACGTCCTCCTACCGGTTTCTGGGTGTTGCCATTTCTGATGTCTGATTTGTGTCCATTTCTCCTTTGGCGCAGATGCTACCCGGTTGGGCCAGTAGACGTGGCAGGGGGCGGTGCTGGGACTCAAAGGCCTGTGTTGCAGAATGTGTCACAGTCGTGCAGCAAACAATGTGATACAATCTGGGAATGATTTCACATCAGAGGAAAAGGACAAATGATGGGCCCCCATCAGCATGGCGCCACTGCCGACTGCACCACACCTCTGCCAATGGAAAGCACCCGTAAATCATGCTTAATGGTTAGAGTTACCAACGGCATGGGACAAAGCCTGCAGGGCATGTTGGTATGTCTCACCCCATGTGTATCGAGCTTAAGGGTGTGAAGAGGAGGTTCTTCCATCAACTGTGGGGAGGTTGTGAGGAGGTATTGCCTTTGCTGGCAGGGTAGAAGAGGGCAGGCAAAGCATGGAAACATGGGATAATAAAGGCAAGCCAAGTAGGGAACTTGGACAAGGGTTTGGCCTCAGAGAAGGCCACCGGTTCTTTTCCGGACAGAAGGAGAGGAGCAAGCAGCATCCCTAACAGAAGAAAGGAAACAGATGTACATGGCGATCCATTGCCAAGTTTCTCCCTGCAGGGACAGAATGGTTCAGTGAGTCACTGAAGACTAGAGATGTTTAGAAAATGTTTTTATCTCCTCTCCCGCAGGGGCATTTTCTTTATGAACAGTTGAAAAAGTTTCACCAAAAGTTTTGAATTTCTGGCCAGAATCTTTTCTCTTGTTCTATTTCCGGGGGAGGTTTCATGAAAAATCAAAACTTTCCACAGAAAGCAGAAACTTCGTGAAACATTTTAATTAGTGGAACCCCCAGTTTCCTGGGGGGGACAGACCCCAAACATGTTCAATGGACAATTGTCAAAGAACCCTGCTGAAAATGTTCTGAAATCCGAGCTCGTTGCGAAAGGCAACACTATCATTTTAAGCCTGCGGACATGGGGTGCCTCACACAAACAAAATGGCATCGGACACCCATGAGTAAGAGTTTCTGGTTGCTTCCCAATCTGCTGCTTTCTGTGGTGGCAGAGTCAAATAAACAAATAATGCTAGACTCCAGCTAATCCGTTAAATTATTCTCTGTAGGGAAAAATCCATGGCCTGCCATTTGGAGTTTACATCAGGACAGTCTAATCAGACTAGAAAGATGAGCCAGTGGCAACTCACGTCCCATGGGAGAGCTGTGTACTGTACTTCACAACTGAGGAAGAGAGGGCACGTAGGAGGCATTCAGTGACTGATAGTCTAAGCAATAACCTCCCAGCCCCACTCTTTAACCACCGTCAACTTGGGGTCATCGAAGCAGACTTGGAAACTCTTTGCAGCTAGCAAATTGGTTCAGTGGAATAAGCACAGTTCTCTACCACGCATGATGGCAGGAGATGTCTGGAAATCACATACTTACATGGGAGCCTCCTCCCTTCTTACCCATCGTTCGTCCATTTTCTCTGGTGTGAAATCTTAGAATACGAGTGTTATTCCGAAATAACTTAGTCCGTGTCTATATAGCAGGCGGGCAGTTATTTTGAAATAGTGTTGAAATACTGTCAAGCTGGAGGACTTCTTACTCCCACTCCTGTAACCCTCATTGTATGAGGAGTAAGGGAAGTTGGAGGAAGAGTGCTGTGTAGACGCTCCCAATTTCGAAATAAGCTAAGCAATTGACAGCTCAATTTGCATAGCATCCCTTATGCCTACTGCAAGGAGGTTTACAGGATCTGTCAAAAAAGGCTTTCTTTCTCGACAGATCCCCCTCTAGACTGCCGCTTTTTTCCGACAAAGTGCCGAGTCGGCAAAACGCGGTGGTTATTTTTATGCAAATTAGGCATGGGATATTTAAATCCCTGCCTCATTTGCAATGTCGACCTGCCTAATCTGCATCCCTCTGCTGACAGAGGGATGCAGTCTAGACATACCCCAAGATAGGAAACAAAAAGAGGCTTTGAGGGCATCATGTGGGTTGCTTCGGTTGAAGAATGCCAGGTCATGTTTGCATGGACGTACCTGGGAAGACTGGAGAGTTGTATTGATGGGATGGACCTTCTAAGGATGATGGACAGACGATGACCAAGAAGGAGGCCAAAGGCTGTCTCCAAGGATTAGAGAATCCAGTTTTGCACAACAGCTAGGAATATAGTCACAAGTTTTTTAGAATGCTATAGAAGGTGCTGACCCCAAATAGGGAAGTGGAAAAAAAATCTTTGGGGGCAAGGACTTACCTTCTGTTTTGTGTGTGCCTAGTACAGGCCTGGGCAAAATACGGCCTGTGGGCTGGATCCGGCCCACCAAGCCACTGGATCCGGCCCGTGAAGGCAGCAGGGAGCCCCAGGCAGGCTCCCCAGCTTGCCCCGCAGCCCCGCATGCCGGGCAGAAACGTGGCTGCAGGGCTCCGTTTCTGTGTTAAAACTGGAGGGGAGGGGGCAGGTTTTAGGAGCTGCCCTGCCCCTAGCACGTTCCCATTGGCCGGTTTCTGGCAGAAATCAGCCAATATAAGCTGCTTGTTGGAATAACAGGCAGCTACGAATAACCACGCCCTTCTCCTGGCTTAGTTATTCATGAAGCACATGGCCAGGCAGGCAGGCTGGCTGGCCCGGAAACATTGTAAGCTCTGCAGGCAGGCAGGGTAGTTTGGCAGCTGACAAGTAAGTCTCTTGGCTACAGCCTGCTTCTGGCACCCCAGCCCTTTCCTGCCCCAACTCTCTGCCCCCCCCCCCAACATACCCAAACCCTCTGTCCTCCTCTTACACCCACACACCCCTCCCAGATCTGGCACCCTAATCTCCTCCCCCAGATCACAATCCCCTCCTACCCTAGGTCACATCCCAAACCTTTGGACTTCAGTCCCCTGCCCTAGGTCACAACCACCTGCTTCATCCTATCTCCCTCCCAGACGCCAGACTCCCTCCTGCACCCCAATCCCTTACCCCAATCTCCCTTCTGCACCCAGCCTCCATCCCAGACCTCGCACTTCCATTCATATGGAAGAGTGCGGCCCTCGACCACTTCCCAAAATCTTGGAGTGGCCCCCCGTCAAAAATGATTGCCCACACCTGGCCTAGTACCGCACACAATGAGACCCTGATCTTTGTTGGGAGCCTTTCAATGCTACCTCACAACCAGGATTCAAATGTGAGACTCTTAACTTCACCCCCTCAGTGTTACCAACTCATTATTTTATTGCGAGCCTCACAAAGTTTGGTGCATTTTTTACAGCCGTAGCCTCTGAAGTCAAGAGATTAGGTAGGGATTTTAGCTTGTTTTTGCTTATTTATTTATTTTAATGAATAAAAAAGCAAGTTTCTAGCCAACCTAGGTGTGGAGAAAAACCTGAGAATGTGAATCAAATGCATGCCAAAGGCTTAGAAATCAGAAGGCAAAGGCAAAACAAAAACTACTAATTATATTTTTTTTAAAAATCCCATGATTTTGTGAGCAGCATTTTGACTCGTGTCTTTTGAATGCTTGGGGCTACCATACTATTCGTTGGACTTCAGTGCCTCCGCTTGTAGTGAGATGGGGGCCTAAGTAACGTCAGAGGGTGGCAACCAGAGACGTCAAGAGTGATGTGTAACTTGACTGTACCTCTATATAAAGTTGGGCACATCTACACTACATTCCTCTTCCGAAAGAGAAATGTAAACGAGCCTGTTTGAAAATGCAAATGAAGCGTGGATTTACAAATCTTGCGTTTCATTTGCATAATCGTGTGAGAGCGCTTTTTTGAAAAAGGGTTTTTCAAAAGTGAAAGTGCAGTCCAGACGGGGTTCTTTTGGAAAAAAAAAAAAAACCCTTTTTCGAAAGAACCTGTACTCCTCATTTTTTCAGGAGTATGGGTTCTTTCGAAAAATGCAGGTTTTTTTCCGAAAAAGCGCTCGGACGCAAATACGCAAATGAAGCATGGGATATTTAAATCCGTGCTTCATTTGCACTTTTGATTTGCTTCATTTACATTCCTCTTTCAAAAGATGAATGTAGTCTAGACATAAGCCGTTGTGTCTTTGTCTGGCTGAGGGGGCGGTGGGACCTCCCGCTGACTGAGCTGGTCCAATGTTAGGGGGTACATATGCATAGTGGTTCGGTAGAGTCTACTGACAGCTATTACTGTACAATAAACCTGGCCGGGCGCCTTCGATCCTTGTCTGATTGTTGTGGTTTTGGGGAGCTCTCTTGGAGTCGGTTGTGTTGACTACTTGCGCAAAGTCAACACAACACACAAGAGGAGCACACACGCACACCACTGAATGGTTATCATCACTGACTTGTGCAGGACACCACACGGGTGAATCCTGACTGCTACAACTCCTAGCTCCATCATATTTCCCTTTCAGTTCCCCTTGCTTTAATGTTCAGCTAATAATAATCATAATCACCAACCTACCTCCCTGGACTTCTCCCCCGGTGGTTTGGGCACTTAGTATCGAGCTGGTACTCACTTTATAGGTTGGCTTGGGGCTCCGTGTGAGAGAGAAACACATTCAAATTGCTTGTGAACAGGAATTGCTAACAGGGAGTTTGGAGAGGGAGTTCTCCAAGTGAAAGAGGAGTAAAAATGGGACCCTTGTGGTAAGTGGCTGTCTGGAGTGTGTGTTTGTGTGTGGGGGAGTTATTTGCTGTGTGCTGAGCTTGTGTTTATCTGTTTGGTTGGTTGGTTTGATTGTTTGATTGCTTGAAGGAGCTTCTAAAAGGTTTGAAATCTAGAAGCCTCTGTTAATTGGCTAAGCCTCAGTCAGGGGGAGGGGCTACCAGAGCTATATAAGCCTGTGACTCAGCGACCAGGGAGCTTGCGAACAGGAATTGCTAACAGGGAGTTTGGAGAGGGAGTTCTCCAAGTGAAAGAGGAGTAAAAACGGGACCCTTGTGGTAAGTGGCTGTCTGGAGTGTGTGTTTGTGTGTGGGGGAGTTATTTGCTGTGTGCTGAGCTTGTGTTTATCTGTTTGGTTGGTTGGTTTGATTGTTTGATTGCTTGAAGGAGCTTCTAAAAGGTTTGAAATCTAGAAGCCTCTGTTAATTGGCTAAGCCTCAGTCAGGGGGAGGGGCTACCAGAGCTATATAAGCCTGTGACTCAGCGACCAGGGAGCTTGCGAACAGGAATTGCTAACAGGGAGTTTGGAGAGGGAGTTTAGAGGGCACTAGTGACTTCTGGCCTTCTTTAAAACATAACTCTTATCGTAATCTACATTCCAGAGGTTTAAAAAGAATCCCAGTTTATACTTAAACTTGTTCATTAGAAAAATGGAGACAGAAGCCCAGCAGCAGAGTGGGGGCTATCCTGTTTATTGCGTCGAGTGTAACATGTATGATTACCTGCCCTGTGGGCGGGTGGCGTATGTGTGCACCCGTTGCAAGGAGCTCCTGACCCTCAGAGACCGAGTTCGGGCTTTGGAGGCCAGGGTGGCTGAACTGGAGGAGCTAAGGGAGGTAGAGAGATTTGTGGATGAGACTTTCTGGGACACTGTAGTACTGTCCCACCTCCAGTCTGAGAGCCCCAGTGCTCTTAAGGAGGATGAAAGTCTCAAGGGAACAGAGCATTCAATGGGAGCAGAGGGAAACCATCCCGTAGTTGGGACCCTCCTCCCAGAGGATGTTGCGGTATCCTCTCGCACTGAGGATACCTCTGAGGGGGAGGGAAAGCCAGTTCGGAAGAGGCAGGTGTTAGTAGTGGGTGATTCGATCGTTAGAAACATAGATAGTTGGGTTTGTGATGACCGGGAGAACCGTATGGTCACTTGCCTGCCTGGTGCGAAGGTTGCGGATCTCTCGAGGCATCTAGATAGACTTATGTGTAGTGCTGGGGAGGAGCCGGTGGTCGTGGTACATGTAGGTACCAATGACGTAGGGAAGGGTAGGAGAGATGTCCTGGAGGCCAAATTTAGGCTGCTAGGAAAGAGACTGAAATCCAGGACCTCTATGGTGGCGTTCTCGGAAATGCTTCCGGTTCCACGCGCAGGGCCGGGTAGGCAGGCAGAGATTCAGAATCTCAATGCGTGGATGAGACGATGGTGTAGGGAAGAGGGGTTTGGATTTATTAGAAACTGGGGACACTTTTGGGAGAGGGGGAGCCTATACAGGAAGGATGGGCTCCACCTAAACCAGGGTGGAACCAGACTGCTGGCACTAAACATTAAAAAGGCCGTAGAGCAGTTTTTAAACTGAGAGATGGGGGAAAGCCGATTGGTGTGGAGATGCACGTAAATCGGAGGGAGACTACTCTTAGAGGAGAATCCATTGATAGAGATTCTCTAAGCTGTAGTCAGAAAGAGAGGAGGGGAGAGGGCAAACCATGGGCCAGAGCAGACAAACAACCGTGTACAAAGGAATCCAATGCATCAGGGAAGGGCAGACAAATAAGCAGTGGCAAATTTTTAAAGTGCTTCTACACAAATGCTAGGAGTCTGACTAATAAGATGGGTGAACTAGAGTACCTAGTATTAAATGAGGAGGTTGACATAATAGGCATCACTGAAACCTGGTGGAATGAGGAAAATCTGTGGGACACAATCATACCGGGATATAAAATATATCGAAAGGATAGAGCAGGCCGGGTGGGTGGCGGAGTGGCACTGTATGTGAAAGATAATGTAGAATCAAATGAAATAAAAATATTAAATGAATCAACATGTTCAATAGAATCGCTATGGATAGTAATTCCATGCTCCAAAAATAAGAAATTAGCAGTAGGGATATATTACCGACCACCTGACCAGGACAGGGATACTGACATTGAAATGCTGAGGGAGATTAGAGAGGCTACCAAAACAAAGAACTCTATAATAATGGGGGATTTTAATTACCCCCATATTGACTGGATACATGTCACCTCAGGAAGAGAAGCGGAGATAAAATTTCTCAATGGCTTAAATGACTGCTTCTTGGAGCAGCTAGTGCAGGAACCCACAAGGGGAGAGGCAATTCTCGATTTAGTCCTGAGTGGAGCGCAGGATCAGGTCCAGGAAATAACCGTTACAGGACCGCTTGGGAATAGTGACCATAATATAATAACATTCAACATTCCTGTGGTGGGAAGAACACCTCAGCAGACCAGCACCCTGGCATTTAATTTCAAAAAGGGGAATTACACAAAAATGAGGAGGTTAGTTAAACAGAAATTAAAAGGCACAGTGACTAGAGCCAAATCCCTGCAAGCTGCATGGAAACTTCTTAAAGACACCATAATAGAGGCCCAACTTAAATGTATACCCCAAATTAAAAAACATAGCAAGAGACCTAAAAAAGAGTCACCGTGGCTTAACCACCATGTAAAAGAAGCAGTGAGGGACAAAAAGGCATCTTTTAAGAAGTGGAAGTCCAATCCTAGTGAGATAAATAGAAAGGAACATAAACACTGTCAAATCAAGTGTAAAAATGTAATAAGAAAAGCAAAAAAAGATTTTGAGGAACAGCTAGCCAAAAACTCAAAAAGAAATAACAAAATGTTTTTTAAGTACATTAGAAGCAGGAAGCCTGCTAAAAAACCTGTGGGTCCCCTAGACGATCGAACTATAAAAGGCGCAATCAAGGACGATAAAGCCATTGCGGAGAAACTAAATGATTTCTTTGCTTCAGTCTTCACGGCTGAGGACGTTGGGGAGATTCCCAAATCTGCACCGTCCTTTGTGGGTAATGAATCTGAGGAACTGTCCCGGATTGAAGTGTCATTAGAGGAGGTTTTGGAACAAATAGAAAAACTTAATGTTAACAAATCTCCGGGACCGGATGGCATTCATCCAAGGGTTCTAAAAGAACTCAAATGGGAAATTGCTGAACTATTATCTGTGGTTTGTAACCTATCCCTTAAATCGGCTTCCGTACCTAATGACTGGAAGGTAGCCAACGTGACACCAATATTTAAAAAGGGCTCTAGAGGCGATCCGGGCAATTACAGACCGGTAAGTCTAACTTCAGTACCGGGCAAATTAGTCGAAACAATAGTAAAGAATAAAATTGTGAAGCATGTAGAAGAACATAATTTGTTGGACAAAAGTCAACATGGGTTTTGTAAAGGGAAATCCTGTCTTACTAATCTATTAGAGTTCTTTGAAGGGGTTAACAAACATGCGGACAAGGGGGATCCAGTAGATATAGTATACTTAGATTTCCAGAAAGCCTTTGACAAGGTCCCTCACCAAAGGCTCTTGTGTAAATTACATGGCCATGGGATAAGAGGGAAGGTCCTTTCTTGGATTGAGAACTGGTTAAAAGACAGGAAACAAAGGGTAGGAATAAATGGTAAATTTTCAGAGTGGAGAGGGGTAACTAGTGGTGTCCCCCAAGGGTCAGTCCTAGGACCAATCCTGTTCAACTTATTCATAAATGATCTGGAGAAAGGGGTAAGCAGTGAGGTGGTAAAGTTTGCGGATGATACCAAACTGTTTAGGATAGTCAAGACAGAAGCAGACTGTAAGGGACTCCAAGAAGATCTCACCAAACTGAGTGATTGGGCAACAAAATGGCAAATGAAATTTAATGTGGATAAGTGTAAAGTAATGCACATTGGGAAAAATAACCCCAACTATACATACAGTATGATGGGGGCTAATTTGGCTACGACAAATCAGGAAAGAGATCTTGGAGTTATCGTGGACAGTTCTCTGAAAACTTCCACACAGTGTGCAGCGGCGGTCAAAAAGGCAAATAGGATGCTAGGTATTATTAAGAAAGGGATAGAAAATAAGACCCGGAATATCTTACTGCCCCTGTATAAAACTATGGTACGCCCACATCTTGAATACTGTGTACAGATGTGGTCTCCTCACCTCAAAAAAGATATTTTGGCCTTGGAAAGGGTTCAGAAAAGGGCAACTAAATTGATTAGGGGTTTGGAACGGGTCCCATATGAGGAGAGGTTAAAGCAACTGGGACTTTTCAGTTTAGAAAAGAGGAGACTGAGGGGGGATATGATAGAGGTGTATAAAATCATGAGTGGTATGGAGAGGGCCGATAAAGAAAAGTTATTTATTAGTTCCCTAAATAGAAGAACTAGAGGACACCAAATGAAATTAATGGGTAGCAGGTTTAAAACTAATAAGCGAAAGTTCTTCTTCACACAGCGTGTAGTCAGCATGTGGAACTCCTTGCCAGAGGAGGCTGTGAAGGCTAGGACTATAACAGAGTTTAAAGAGAAGCTAGATAATTTCATGGAGGTTAGGTCCATAAAAGGCTATTAGCCAGGGGATAAAATGGTGTCCTTGGCCTCTGTTTGACAGAGGCTGGAGAGGGATGGCAGGAGACAAAGCGCTTGATCATTGTCTTCGGTCCACCCCCTCTGGGGCACCTGGTGCTGGCCACTGTCGGCAGACAGGATACTGGGCTAGATGGACCTTTGGTCTGACCCGGTACGGCCGTTCTTATGTTCTTATGTTCTTATGTTCTTATCCCTCTTTCCACTCATGGAGTAACATGCTACTTTCCGGGAGCATGGCACATACTGCTCGTCAGCAAGTATCTGTGAAGTGACCTTGAATGGCAAACGAAGATTTGAAGTTCAAAATCCCTCACTAGGAATTGCTGCGTTTGCCATGGTTACCTCATGATCTGTTCTATATGCAAATAGCCTTGTGGATGCAGCATTAGAAGGGATGTAATAGCTGAACTGTAAAATCACCGGACTTTTTGTTGAAGGAGAGAGGAAGTCTCTAAAGACTCAATTCTTCTACTTTTTTGAAATGGTGAGTGAAATTCACCCCTTCTGGGGCAGAGCCTGCACATCTCATAAGCCCTCCAAACAGGGCACAAAGGTCTAGTATGTGCCTTTATGGATGACCGAATCAGGCCCGCTAAAATATAATCGCTGCAAACCACAATTTCTCTTCCAGTGTCAGGCCAACTTTAGACCATTGCTCTGGGATGGGGATGAGGGGCTTAGAATGCAGTCTGCCTTGGGGAGAGAGGGTTCCTCCAGCCCTCTCTTACCACAGCACTGTGGGGCCAGGTGAGATGCAGCTGCAGTGACCATGGACAGACACAAGGGGCATAGCTGGGGGGAGGTGCATGTCCTCCAGCTGGGGGACAGACACACAGACAAACTTCCTGAAATATAGCAGATAGCTGTCCCTTTCTCCTCCCCTGCTCCCGCTGCCCCAATGGGGTTGTCTCTGGCCTTTTGCTGCCCCCCCGTGGTCATTCTACAGTATAATTCCCTTCTGCCAGACCCCTCCCTTTCCAGTTTTTGAGAAACAATCAAATTCCAGGTACATCCCATTGTCCTGGCTCAATCAAACTTGTTTTAAGTTATAAGAGGAAGCTGCCTCCTGAATTTGGTGGTCTTAGCTCTGACCATTTTGGAGAAGTTCTTGAACAAATGGACTCTCAGATGGACAAAGAGACAGATGCACATTTATGGTTAATCTTTTTCTATTATAGGCTTCAGGGCTTTTTCAGAAGGGCAAGGTTACACAGGACACCCGAAGGAGAATGAGTCTCAGTTGGAGTAGGTAACAGTTCTCCTGTTTTCATTATAAAGGCTTCGGGTAAAATTTTCTAACCGACAAAGTGATGTAGGAGCCTAAGTCTTGTTTCCCAGAGTGACTTAGGACCAGGTTTGTAAAGATATTTAGGCATCCGGTGGGATTTTCAAAGCACTTAGGTGCCTAAACCTCCTTGATTTCACTGGAAATCACTCACTGAGTAAGTACCTATATCTGTGGCAGGCACCCTGCGGCCTGCATGGTTCTATGTATGGCCCACAAGACGTTTTATTTGCCATTGCCTATGCCTAGGGTTGCCAAATTCTGCTGGTTTTCATTCACGTAGGTTTTTTTTTCCCTACCGGTATTGCAAAAGTGATGTGCTGAAAGCAAGGGTGATGGCACACAACATAGAAAGAGCCATGGACTGTGTCTGCATCCAACCAAAGTGCTGCTATGGGGCAGCTGAAACACCCTGCAAATTCTAGGCATGCAAGAGCAGGTAGCAAAACTGCCCTATTCTTGGAAACTATTTTGGTCATGATAATCTGGAGGGCCACTCATGCAACCCAATCACTAGTTTAGGTTGCCCCTCACTGATCTAGATACTTTTGAAAGTCCTAGAAGATATTTTAAGCATCTAAGGGCTAGTATTTTAAAGGTACTTAGGTGTCAGAGGAGGTAGGGGATGGCAGGGGATGGGACTTGATGACCTCTCGAGGTCCCTTCTAGTTCTAGTATTCTGTGATTCTATGATCTGTGGACAAATTGGAGCGAGTCCAGCAGAGGACAATGAATATGATGAAGGGGCTGGACCACGTGAGCAGAGATTGAGGGATTTGGGCTTATTTAGAGTTCAGAAGAGAAGAGCGAAGGGGGATTTGAGAGCAGCCTTCAACTACCTGCAGGCGGCTTTCCAAAGAGGATAGAGAGAGGCTGTTCTCAGTGGTGGCAGATGGCAGATCGAGAAGCAATGGTCTCAAGGTGGCAAAATTGTTCCCACCCTACTCTGCCCTCTGCTCATACCCTTTTGTTAACTTGAGAAACACTGCATGCTTGTGAAACCGACACACCACCTGGGCGTGGTGCACTGTCCCATCTAGTGGCACCGAGACCACTTACAGGCCAGGTCTGCACTACGGGAGAAGCTCAGCTTTAGCTGCACTATTCCAGCTCCATAAAAAATGTTGCTAGAGTTGACATCCCTTAAGCCGAGCGTCGGTGCCATCCTTACAGCGGGAGGTCAACGGGAGAAACGCTCCCGTTGACTTCCCTACTCTTCACAAGTACTAGGAGTACCAGCACTGACGGAGGTGCTGTTAGGATTCAATTTAGCAGGTCTTTACTAGACCTGCTAAATCAAACGCCAGAAGATTGATCATCACACCACTGATCTTCCCACCAGTGGAGATGTGGCCACAGGGAGACTAATGAGTCTGCTCTAAAGCTTTCGCTGATAGCCTGTTAATGCCCTGCTCTGTAGATGCATCCTAACTTGAAATAAGCTAGGCAAATTGAGCTATGTCAATTGCGTAGCTTATTTTGAAATTGGGAGCATCTATACAGCACTGTGTCTGAAGTAGAGCACTCTTCCTCTGACTTCCCTTATTCCTCATACAAGGAGGGTTATAGGAGTTGGAGTAAGAAATCCCCCAGCTTGACAGTATTTAGACACTATTTTGAAATAATTGCCTTCTGTGTAGATGCAGACTAAGGAATAATGCTAGTTATTTCAAAATAATGTTGCTGTGTAGACATATCCTTTAGTGTCTAGCTCGTGAGGCAGAGGTTCATGCCCAAAGTTCCCAGGTTCACTTCTGCCTGCAGACGGACTGGGGTCTGTCGGTGTTACTTTTGCCAAAAGTAACTCAATGCAGAGACTGCATCTTGCCTTTAAAAAGTAAACGACTTTCAGCCCCTTCAGAGGTAATGTAGGCGCAAGTGGAAAATGTACCTTACATTAGATTGATAGGTGCAATAAATCTCTTGTCCCTATTGGAGAGAGCGCTTTATTCCAGGATATGGAAGGGGAAAAGAAATGGCTTAGGAGTACAATGAGAGAACCATTTTACCCTTTGCACCCTGTGGACATTATGTTTATTAAGTTCAATTTTCCTTTCAAAGAGAGAACCGTGCCATGTAATTATGTGTCTCTTGCTTGTCAGTGCCTGAGAAGTCTTTTGACAGAGAGGGCACAATTATATTGATAGATTGGCTCCTTGAAGTCCACAGCAGTCAGACTGTGCTTGCCCTGCCATACCTGCTGAGTCTTTCATTAATGCCAGTGACATGATGCTCCCAGGAGAGGGATGAAACAGACAAGCTGGATCAGAGATGCTCTGGGGCATGGAGGTGGGAGGACGGACTCACAGAAGGGCATAAGCCCTCGCATGAGATGAGGGTAACTTGATACAGGTTGGACCTCTCTAGTCTGGCCCCCTGGGGACCCAACTGGTGATGAACCTAGAGAATTTGTCGGACTACAGGAGGTCAATATTGTCTAGCAGCATCACCAATGCTGCAACTGCTTGCTGGGCTCTTAGAAGACATTTAGAGGTAGATGAGTGCTAAATAACAGCCTAGAACATGGAGAGACAGGACTGGTGGCTGTCAACAAACTTTATAGGTCCACAGGAAACTTGGCCACCCACCCAGCTAACTAAAATCATGCCGGATCACGGATGTTGCCAAAGAGTGCTGGACTAGAGAGGTTGAACTTGTCCAATGGTTTCAATCACCCTAGTTGAAAGTCACCCTTTCACCTCACCAGTCCTCTCTGGCTTCCACCTGCTGTGATTTTTACAGCTCTCCGTTTTACAATGGCCGATCAGCAAAGCAAAGGTTCCAGAAACGGTGGCCCGTGGCCAGCCGGCGGCTCCCCCCTCTGACGGGAAGTAGGAAGACATGCACAGTATCTGGTGTCCTGCCGCGGAGGTATGCTCTGCTGATTATGCACTGTCCTTCTATGGGCAATGCCATTGGAAGGAACAATTTTGCGGCCTTCAGCACTTGAGATAAAAGTCAAAAGGAAAAGCAGGTGCTTAAGGCCATTTGGGCTGGATTTTCTCTGCAAGGTTTGTGTATCGTCAATAGTCTTCAGAGTTTCACCCTCGTAAAATTGGTGCTAGTAAAAGGAGAATCAGGCTGCCGCTTCCCTTCCTCCGCCCTTCCCCCAAAAACTGTCTGACACCTTTGTGCTCTTGTTTACACCAGTGCAAGGTGAGGTGAAGGAGGATGTGAAATGCTACTGTTTACACACTTGCCTTGCACTTGCTTTGCATTCCTGTGAGGCTCTGTCCAAAGTGCAAAGGGGGAGAGAGGCCCCGGCGTGTTCTGATAGAAGGCATCAGGCTTTACTTTCCATTGCCATGTAGGTCCCTTTCAGCATCCCCTGTAAACGGAGCGCTTCGACAGCCATGCAGGAGAGAATCAAATGCTGCCCAGCTGATAAGTGGAGCGCCCACGGCTGGCAGCCTGTGTTCCTACTGCTGGTGCACATCTGCACATGGCTTCACGCACAGAACAAAATGTAATCTGCACATGGGTGGAAAAAAATTAGAGGGAACATTTGTCTCTTTACACCCTGTTTACAGCATGAAAGGCCTTACTCCCTCATTAAGGCCGCTTTATTCTAGGGATATGTCTACACAGCATTTTGTTGCAAGCTGGGGCAACCCTCCCAGCCTGGGTTGACAGACGGGGCTATGGGGTAGCTCTGAACAGTGCTAGATAAAAAATAGATTTCTTTCAGCTATTTCTTGGTTCCAAGTGGGATCTTTGGATATACAGTGTTCATTCATCGTACACAAGCCTGTGTGTGTGTGTGTGTGTGTGTGTGTCAATAAAAGCATTGTGTTAATTCACCATACACAAACCTGTGTGTGTGTGTAAAAACATTGTGATAGAACTATCCATTTAATTATCCAGTCCTCATCTGGAGGAAGGAGAAGAGTGCCCTGGATTTATTACCAGAGCTCCTCTGGATGAATCAGAGGAAATTATAAAAGCAGAAGAATCAGTGTGGCAAGACTATTTTCTCACTTGTTATGGCATACGGCAGTGAGACTCACAGGGCCCAGCTGCATGTGTTGCACTGCCAGCGGGGTAGGGTGGCCGTGTGTCCCTGTGCCGAATATGGGACACCTCGCATTCAATGGCAGTCGGTCAGAACGGCGCAGGACAAAGGCTCAAATAAGCATCCGCTTGACTGAGCCCCGGATCAAAAGAAACAGGGTGGAGCTGGATTCTTTTGATTTGCCGCCTTTGCTGTAAGGCGCTGAGGCTCACATGAGGAGAGGGGGGATGCACATGCACTTCCATACCCCTCTCTTACACAGGGTGGGGTGAGGGGGGGGGGCTAACCAACTGACCTGACTCTGCCTGGCCGGGCCCCCAGGATGGGCTTACCTCCCCTGGTACCTGGGGCTGTGTCGTCCTAAAGCAGCATGTGGGAGGATAATGGGGGGGGCACATTTTCCCCTTTACTAGACCCGCTAAATTGAACACTGGAAGATCGATCGCCACAACGTTGATCTTTCCGCCAGTGGAGACGTGGTCTTAGGCTTCAGTAGGCACAGAATTTTACACCTTATTAGCATATCATTATGTTGGGGGGAGTGGAAAAAACCTCACTGAAGTTGGTGGGCATAACTGTAAAAAAAAGATCCATTTTGGAGAACCAGGCAGCTGAAACATGAGAGGCTGCCACGGAAAACACAGGCCCATGGCGAGGCTAGAGTAGAGGCTGAGCTATGTGATCCTGAAAAGTTTCCATGGAGACCGATATAGCAAATGAATGTCTGTCACAAAGATACACAGAGCAGCGTATATCTCCGTGTATGAGAGAAGCAGCAGAAAAGCACAGAGATGGAGCGAAGGAGTCCCAGGCCATGTCTATACTTACTGTGCTGTAGATCGTATTCTGGTATTTGATTTAGTGGGTCTAGTAAGGCCCTGCTCAATTGAATGCGGAAGGTGACCCGGCTGGTACTCATACTCCTAGTAGTTACGAGTAAGGGAATCCAGTGGGAGTGTTTGCTCCCACTGTGAAGACAGCGCCAAGCTCAGTTTAAGGTATGTCAACTCCAACGACATTATTTACGTTATTTATGTAGGTGGAGTTGTGTACCTTAAGCCAGCCTTTCAGGTCCAGTGTAGTCTCGGCCCCGGATTCAGCTAGGGAAGCTCAAGTAGCATATATCTGGTGGGAGGCAAGGGGAGCTCACAGAGAGAGCATTTGGATAAAGGGGTGGCTGGAGAGAAGCTTAGAACTGTGAGTGAAGAAACTGTCTCTTGTAGTTTGAGTCCTGCTGTGTTCTGGGAAACAAAACTTCGTACATTTCTTAAAGAATTCACTGGGCCGGATTCTCCTCTCCTTTAAGGATTTATGTAACCTCGCCACCAGAGTATTGGAGCATTTTGCAATCTTTATTTTGTGTGTGTGTGTGTGTGTGTGTGTGTGTGTTCCTAACACCCTTGTCCAATAGGGCAGTGTTCTTGTCCTTACTTTACAGATGGGAAACTGAGGCACGGGGCTCAATGGAAGTGAGGAGTCAAACTTAATTTAAGCGCTAAGCCCAATGAGACTAAGGCCAGATCCACAAAGGTGTTTAGTCTCCTGGTTTCTATTTAAATCAATTTAAATCTGTGATTTCAGTCAGCTTTCGGAGCCTGCATCTCTCTGTGGATTTGGGATTACCTGGCTTCCCCAAGTTCACACAGAGAGTCTGTGGTGGAGCAGACTTGAACCTGGGTCTTCTAAAACTATTCCCCCCCCCAGGCCCACTGAGAGGGGGACAAAGGAGGCAACTGCCCCTGGAACTGGCGATGTAAAGAGCCCTGAGCCCTATAAATTGCTGCTGCAGAAGTTTTAGGGCTGGGGGAGGGAGGGTGCCATGTGCCTGGGTGTCACTGAGGGCTGGGGGAGGGGGGGCTGGCATGGTGTACTCACTGCCCTAGCCCCGCCCCTTCCGCCCAAGGTCCCACCCCTTCTGGAAGCATGGAATCCCCTTCCCTCCCACCTTGCCCAGGGGCTTGGTGTGGCTACTCAGGAGAGATTCAAATGCCACCCAGCTCATTAGCACAGAGCGCCCACAGACATATTTGTGTTTCTCCTGGTGGTACACACAAAAAATTATTCCACACGTAGATGGAAAAGATTAGAGGGAATATTGTTTGGGAGCAGCTTTGGTGAAGTCACTAGGACTCTGCACCAGGCATAAAGTTGCAATAGTGGAATCATGCTGAATATCCAGCAGTGTAATCAGACAGGCTCTGATCTCACATACTTAAAAGAAAACCTGCTTCTTTTATCTCTGTCACCAAGAAAATAACTCCTCAGGTTACTAACTGTAAAAAAAAAAAACAACAAAAAAAAAAAACGGATTTGCTTTTAATTTTTACCATTTTCAGGTTAGTTGTTTTGTATTTCCCTCAGCTTGGACAACGAAGTCCGATTTCATTTTTCTTTCATTAGTTTCTATCGGTTTATACTCTCTGCTTCTCTGCGATTATCCTGTGGCAGCAATATTGCACTTGAAAACACAGCAGGGAGATGAAGGCAAACCCATCCAGGTTGTTATCAGACAGTTTGATGTGAGGCTTTGTAAAAGCTTGTTTTCACAAACCCTACATTGACCTTACATGGGTTCATTAGCGGACTGCTTTAAAAACACAGGCTGCCTCTTAAAAACAAATCTGATGTTTTCTCATAGCCTATGTGCTATTTTATTTTCTATCATCTTCTCCTGATCTATGTTCATATAGATGTATGTCAGTATAAAGGGCGATAGAATGAGATTCCATTTGAATAGATAGCTATCCAGTCTATCCAAATCTAATTTATAATCTGTGGCTACCTCACTATATTGATACGTAAGTGTCTGTCTTTCTTTCTTGGACTATATATCCATCTATGTACACATTCTTGTTTTCCAAGGAGTCCTCTATGCCTAGAACATCCCACATGTGCCCTGTTTTTCCCTGTTCTTTATCTTTGAGGGTCTCTCAACAACCCTTCCTCTAGCAAAGTAGAGCAATACAGAATTCCCTCTGGAAAAAAAAAGCTAATTTGTTTATTCAGTGCTTCACAGAGTGGGTTAATCCATGGACCAAAGACAAGAATTTAGAGCATAGACTGGAACTGTAACACTCCTAGACCCCTCAGTACTACATCCCCACGCCGGTCCACAGGGACAAATGACTTCTTAATATCGACCGGCAAATTATATAACCTCGATACAACACTCAGAGGCAAGACAGAGAGACAGACAAGGAGATGGATGGATACAGTGGTGAACCATGTGAAATGTCAGTCAGCTGGTTTAAGAGAGTCCTAAGAGAGACTGTCTTTTTATAAGATGAACTTATATGATATGACAGTCACACATTGCAAAATTGAATTAATAAATCATTCACAGCACTAGCTGGAATAGTTAATACACTTTTTGTGCCCCAGCAGAGAGGAAAATGGCCTGCTTTCCCTGGCTTTATAACATATTAGGCGTAAATAGAATTAATGACTAGGCTTTTTAACCTTATTTACTGGCGAGAGAAGTCACTTTGTGAGTTGAAAAGCAACATAAAAATTGTGCCAACACGGGATCTTAATAGTGAAGAGTTGTGGTTGTTTTAGCTCTGTGTGTGTGTGTGTGTGTGAGAGTTTGCCGGGGGATAGGACGACCCAGAAGACTTTGCATGAAGCCACGCGAAAGATGTGGGAAAAAAATGTATATATTATGGCCTACATTTTGTAAAGCAAATAGGCAAAAATGTGTGCACCCAGCGTATTCACGTGCATACAAAACCTGTGCTTACCTTCATCAGGCATTGTGTGTGCAAGTGTGTCTACAGATTTTCACATGCATGACATGAAGATGATACTATTGATCCAGCTCAGATAGAATGCCATGCATTCTCAAGGATCTCGTGGTAGTTTATAAACTAGGCCCAGGGATCACTTCACCCATCACCGAACTCATCTCTGAGTCAACGGGCAGGAGGGGACTCTAGTAGCTGTTTTATCAGTGCCCAGCACGACTGCACAGTAGCTTAAAGCCTGACGTGAAAGAGCAGGGTTGGGGAACGAGAGGGGTTGATCCATGAACGTGAAAGGCTTGTCCTTGGTGATCAAAGAGTTAAGTTTCCTAAGGAGAAACTTAAAATTTTAGAAATCAGCCTTCAAAGCTTTCTCTCCACATTATCTGAAGTCTACATGTGAGAATTCTGCTCTCGGTTGCTGGCTACCTGCGGTGTTTCCATGGAAAACAGGGTCAAACGTTCAAGGGAAAAAATAAAGAAGATTTTGTTTTTAATAAAGCCGAGATGGGACAAATCAAGAACTCCTGTCCTACAGGGCCTTTGAAGATTTGGAGACAAGGATACTTGGATCTTAACCTTCCCTGGTTTGCATTTTACAAAAGCAAAACACAAGCAATTTTGTAAAACCCAAACTACACCTAGTTTGCTCCATTTTTTTGTTGCAAAGCAGTGTGGTGCTTGAACCTAAATGTGGATATTCCCAGACTGTGCTGACAGGTTCAGATCCAAGTTTCAGCTTCCAACTCTATTTAAAAGGCAACTAGAATAAAAATCCTGTTACCTCGTCTCTGCTACCGCATCCGTTTCCCTGTTACTCCCCAACCTATCTACCAGCTAAAGGGAGCTCTAGGCAGTCGGATTGGTCCCTGGCATTGTCTGTGTTTTTATGCACAGATAGAAATTACAAAGAGGACAGCATGGCTAGTCAGACCGCCAAAGAGAGGAGTAAACAGATAAATCAGATTTTCCCCACAGTTGCTGTAGAAGTTAATTATTGAAATGTTAAGTGTATTAGACCCAATGAATAATTAAATCAAATAGTAAATTAAACATCCCTCTGACATAGAAAGTTGGAAAATAGCATGTTAGTTCCACTGCTTTGACACCAGAACATGCGCTCGCTCCCTCTCTCTCTCTCCAACTTGGAGACTCCAAACAGGAAAAACATCTCTCCTCTGAGACTGAAATATGTTACTTTATCATCAGCTCATCTTCTCAGTTATCTGCTTTCCTTCTGTTGCCCAATCTTTAGATTGTGGCTTAATTAAGAATCCTCTGTTATCACTTGGAGGACTGACAGGTTCTTGTCCCAAGTGGAGGCCCAGGATGACTTACATTATTCTATAATTGAGAACCCCGGATGTGTATAGCTGCAACACTCACACTACAGGAATGCTTCGATAGCCACAGATATAGTTTACCAGAAGATTTACCTGGTGTTGCTCAGGCCCTCAATTCAATTAATGTTTGTTTCTCTTCATTTAAGTCATTGCTGTAGGGTGGAGAGAGTGAGGGGTTCAGTATGCAGGCTGCCCTAGAGAAAGAGGACAACCTCAGCCCTCAGTCCTCAGAGAAGACAACCCCAGCTGCAGCAGGGGGACACAGCCGATCTCATTAGCATATTTTCTGCCATTTCTTTTTGCACAAAAAGAAATGGCAGAAAATATGCTAATAAGATTGCGACTCATACTAATGAGTCCCTCATTAGCATATTTTCTGACGAAAAACCATGTAGTGTAGACAAAGTCTCAGGAAATAAGAAATCCATAAGATATATAGGCAAGCAAGCAGATCCACTCTATGTGTTACACCTACACAAAACCAACGAGGAGTCCTGTGGCAGCTGGAGACTAACAAACTAACACCTTCTACAACACTTGGATTACTTTTTAAGGTCATTTTACTATGCAGTGTTCACTGTATTAGAAAAGATGTTCTGCAGAATAAATGCATAGATGGCAACAGATGCACAGAGAGAGAGATGAAGGATAGTATGGTCTAGTGGTTGGAGAAAAGAACTGGGGATCAGATTTCTTAGAGCCTGGTCTTTGTTACCAATTCTGCGAATTCACCATCTATTATGGAATCAAAGAACACTAGAACTGGAAGGGACCTTGAGAGGTCAACAAGTCCAGTCCCTTGCCATCATGGCAGGACCAACCACTATCTAGATAATCCCTGATAGGTGTTTATGTAACCTGCTCTTAAATAACTTTAATGATGGAAATTCCACAACCTCCCTAAGCAATTTATTCTAGTGTTTAATCACCCTGACAGTTAGGAAGTTTTTTTCTACTGTCCAACCTAAACCTCTCTTGCTTCAGCTGAAGCCCATTGCTTCTTGTCCTATCATCAGACATTAAGGAGAGTAGTTTTTTTCTCCCTCTTCCTTGTAACACCCTTTCTTATAATCTTTTAGGTACTCGAAAGCTGCTATCATGTCCCCTCTGTCTTCTCCTCCAAAATAAGCAAACCCAATTCTTTCAGTCTTCCCTCATAGGTCATGTTCTCTAGACCTTTAATCATTTTTGTTCCTCTTCTCTGGACCGTCTCCGATTTCTCCACATCTTTCCTGAAATGTGGTGCCCAGAACTGGATACAAAACTCCAGCTGAAGCCTAATCAGTGCAGAGTAGAGTGGAAGAATGACCTCTTGTGTCTCACTCACAACACTCCTGTTAATGCCTCCCAGAGTCACGTTTGCTTTAAAGTAATTCCTCATTTAACACGTGCCCGCTTAACATGTTTTTGCGATAGCACGATTTTTTTTTAGGGAACGTTTTTTGAATTACCCAACCGTCCCCGGAATAACACGATTTCCCCAGCCAGCCCATTGCCGGCGGCTGCACGGGGCTTCCCCTGCCTTCCTGCAAAGCAGCGGAGGGTTCGCTGCTCGCCGCGTCTTTCCCTGGCAACCCCCACTCGCCGGACGCAGTGAGGGTTCCGGCAGACCCATCACAGGGGCATACTCCCAACCCAATCTCCCTCCCTTCTCCTTCCCTTCCCTTCCCCAGAGCCAAACACCTCCCCTCCCTGCTGTAACCCAGTCCCCTTTCTCCCCCAACCTTATGTCCCGGTCCTAACAGACACCACCACTTGAAACACAACCCCCACCTTTTCAATGGGAAAATTGACCCCGCATAACACGGTTTCACTTAACACGATCATTTTCTGAAACATATCTATAGTGTTAAATGAAGAATTACTGTATTTTTTTTCCTTTTGGCAACAGTGTCACACTGTTTGCTCATATTTACCTTTTGGAATACTATGACCCCTAGATCTTTTTTTGCAGTGTCCTTCCTAGACAGTCGCTTCCCATGCTATATGTGTGAAATTGGGTGTTCCTTCCTAAGTGGAGGACTTTGCATTTGTCCTTATTAAATTTCATTATATATATGAAAAAATAAATTCAATATTCCATGGTAATTTTCCAAGCCATGCTAAGTTTGCAACAGTGACCATACATTGGCCAATGACTGTATAATACCACAGTATTCTTTTAGAAGGGAAATTGCTTTACCTCTGGACAAAATTCACCCCTGTGCACAGGGGCAGCACTATTTCATGTAAATAATAACATGAGAGGGCTCCAAAATGAACCTGGCTTTGAATATCCAAGAATGAGGCATGAAAGAGAAATCGGGAACCGGTACAAGGACAAAGTTGGACTTTTTGAGATGCTTGAAAATAGTGTCTGTTGTTCAACTATGTCACTGGCAATAGATCACTATTCATTTTCAGGATGCTCCACTCAAATCAAATTGTTGTAGGCAGTGGAGAAAGAAGCTAGGTTAAATAATGATTAAATTTAAAGGACTCACAAGCCTTTGTTTTCCTTTCTAGTTGATCTACTTGCTGAGAAGATTAATAGCTTTCATTAGGTTTATTTGGGAGAAACTCCAGGACTCTTATTGACAAAATATAAATCTAGAAGAGTTAAACCAGCCTTTCAAATCATTATTATTAATTATTATTGCTGGAACACCTTTTCAGTTGTGTCTAAAGACCTTATGCCAGATCAGTAACTGGAGTAAATCAGCATTGCTATATTGATTTACGTCAGCTCGGGATCTGCCCTCGTCAGTATAGTAGGTCCCTGGGAGCCCAAAACAGCGGCTTACCTTTCTCATTCTGCTAGTGCAATTCCAGTGTGTGAGCTTGCCGTAGTGGGCCTACAGATGATCACAATAATTCCCTCTTTGAGTCTTACCATGTGAAAGCCACAATTGGAACACAGGAGGAGGAGGGGCAGAGAAACAGCCATTTGGAGGAATATTTTTAAAAATAAACCACAATTTTAGATTGGAGTCTTCCTTTCTCTTTGTCTGAACTACAGCTTTGCTGGAGATAAAACATTAATTACAGATGCAGCCAATGGCATCCAAGCTATGAATTCATCCTTCAGTAACTCACCCAATGTTTAATCAGACTTATTATTTTTTTTAAAGTCATTGCCCAGTAAATTAATCCCTTCGAGATTTCACTGTGGATCAATTTTTTGTTCCCAAGAAGTGAAACCACTGAAATAAACTAACTGTTTATCTGCAGAGTTCCTGCAATCTTTAAGTTATCACTCAAGAGTGTACAAGGGTAAATTAATCTATTTAGGTCATAATCATCAGATTAAAGAAGGAAAAATCCACAGAAAGACATTTTTTAAAAGAAGCATTTCAAACTAAGGCTGCTATTTAACTTCTTCCTCACCTGGACTTGCAGTGTATAATTGAGGTCTTAATTTTTTCCCCCCATAAGCCAGAATGTTGGTTATCATAGACTGATAACACCTGTCAATCACAAGCAGAACTGCATAGGAGTCAGAAAAGCTGAAGTCAGGAGATGAGGCTTCTAATAAAGACTAGTGGGCCGACTTTGTGATTAAAAGTCATGCTCATACATGCCATCTCCTTAATTACAACAGGCAGGCTTATCATTGTAGGGGCGGGATCCATAAAAGAAACACTCAATCCTGCACTTCTTAGGCAAGGAGGGCCCCGGTCAAAAGCCATTAACATCAAGGAAAAGCTCCCCAGTGATGTCAATGAGAACTGGATCAGTACCAGAGGCTTAAGTCCAATAGTTAATCTTACAGTATATTTTAGAAATGTGCCTCTGTCTGTGTGAGTCCATTTGTTCAAGAACTCCTAAACTGTAAGAGCTAGGATTGGCAAATCTGGCAGGCAGCTTCCTTTTATCCTAACTTAAAAGCAAGGTCAGGTTTTGGTTGAGCCAGGACAATGGGATGTGCCTGGAATTCGATTGTTTCTCACAAAATGGAAAGGGAGAGGTCTGGTAGGAGGGGCATTTATGCTGTAGAATGACCACAAGGGGGCAGCAAAGGGCCAGAGATGGGGATTGGGACAGTTATAGCCCCATGGGGCAAGGGTGGAGAAAGTGACAGCTCTCTATATTTCAGAGAATTTGTTTGTGTGTCCGTTTGTGTGCCTGTTTGTCCCCCAGCACTCCACCCCTGGCTCTGCCTGCTACAACTACAGCAGTAGTGGACAGGGACTTCACAATACTAATTATCACAATAATTCCCTCTTTTAGTCTGGTCCCAAGGTGCTAGGGTAGGGTTGTCCTCTCTCTCCAGGGCAGCCTGCATACTGAACCCCTCATCCGCAGCCCCATCCCTAGAACAGTGATTTAAACAAAGAAAACCAAAACTTATTTGGGGTAAGAACCCGAGCAATGCCGGGTAAATCTTCTAATACAAAATAAAATGCACCATGAAGGGAATTAAGGTAGAAAAATGTGGAACTTAGAATTATTTCACTAAACAAACATCTTGCCTGTTACCCAAGCTTGTTTCTTTGCTGCTTCCACCTTCTCTCAATATCTCCTGAGTCGTGTGGGATTTCTAAACTGAAAAAAAAAGGAAACTGGCCAGTTGCTTTCTTAAAAGAAGCAAAAAGTGGGTAAGAATAGGGAATGCTTTTTCCTTCAGTTGTTCAGAATCCATGGGTTGTGTCTTCAATGGCAGTTTATGGTTCTGACCAGGAGAGGAGATGTTGTAAAAATGTGCTGTCCGTTTGCTTTTTGGGGCTCTGAAGAGAACAGGGTTCACTGTGGGCTGAATAGGGGAAGGGTGTTAGTATGTAAAAATCCTGCGGTTACTCAAGGGACTTGATCTCTGGTAGTTTTAATCAGGTGTGGGAACTCTAAGTCCATAGGCAAAAAATGTGCATGGAGCAAGACTACTTTCCACATCTTGGAATATATCCTCTGTGTAGAGGGGAGGTTTCCAATTAGCCATCACTGAATCACAGTTCCTTGCTTCCTGTGGGCTAATATGCTCGGAACTACACTGTAACTTACAGCTCTCATCTGTAGTCTTATGAGAGTTTGATTTGAAGCAACTTCTAATGAACAAGACTTTCTCAGTTGACTTCTGGATGAGGTCCATAGAAATAGGGCCACTATAAAACACCATATTAGACCAATATCTGAGGGATAGCCATGTTAGTCTGTATCCCCCACAACAACGAGGAGTCCTGTGGTTAAGCTTTCATGGGTGAAACCCCACATTGTCAGATGCATGGAGTGGAAATTACAGAGGGGGTGTAAATATACTACAGGTTGAACCTCTCTAGTCCGGCACCCTCTGGACCTGACCGGTGGCAAACCAGAGAATTTGCCGGACCACGGAGGTTACAGAACACTGAGAGCCAGGACTGGTGGCTATAAACAAACTTTATGGGACCATGGGACACTTGGCCACGCCCATGATAAGTCAACACCTGGCTAACTCAAATCACGCCGGACCAGAGAGTGCCAGACTAGAGAGATTCAACCTGTAGCACATGAAAAGAAGGGAGTCACCTTATTAAGTGTATCTGAAGGACCATCTTCTCCCATATGAACCTGCCTGGGGACTGAGGTCAGCTGGGGAGGCTCTGCTCAGTGTTCCCCCACTTATGGAGATAAGATTAACATCTACGCGGAACAGGGCCTTCTCAGCTTTTGCTCCCAGGCTGTGGAATTCTCTTCTACGGGATATTCGCATGGCGCCAATGTTAGCATTGTTTCGGCTTCAGGCTAAAGCCACCCTTTTTACTCGTGCTTTTATTGGTGTTTGAGTCTGTATGTGTGTTTTCCTCCTCTAGAGATGTTTTTAGCAGGTTTTATGCCCCTCTGGGGTCTCATATTTTTAAATGTTTATTTATATTTGTATTGTATTTAAAAAATGTTGTAAGCTGCCTAGAATATTTTAAATAGAGAGGCGGGGTAAAAATATTGTAAATAAATAAGTGGAGGACCAGTGCTAACAAGGTCAATTCCATCTGGGTGGATGTGGCCCACTCCCAGTAGCTGATGAGGAGGGGTGAATACCAAGAGAGGGAAAATTGCTTTTGTAACCAGCTGGCCATTCCCATTTTGTTTTTTTTTCTCCTCCTATTAGACCAGGACAAAGATCCATCTAATTCAGAGTTCTGGCTCTGTACAATAACCGGTGGTCACATCCAGCAAAGTGCACATAGGCACTAGCCAGTCCATTGCAATTTTCTTCTCCAAATCTGTTTTTAAACTTACCCTGGTCGTGACGGCCAGAGAACACAAGGAAACAGCATCCAGAACCACTACATAAATCATCGCTCAGTGAGAGCCACGCAAATACTAGGGGCCTGTCTGAGCTTGCTCCAAGCAGAACTCAATGCCAGCCTGATCCAGGGAGAAACATGCACGGCCTGCTTAGTTGTAGAGGCTGAATGTGGGGAGGATTTTCCCCCTAAAATGTTCCCAGAGAAACGATTCCTTTTCACTGCCGCATTACAACACTCTACTGCGAAGGCAAGTTCTTCGAATGAAAGGCAGCTGGTGAGCTCAGTGCCTCGGGCATTGTACCGAGGCTTCGGTTTCTTGGCGTGCTTTGGCTCAGTTTTGACAGCTGCCTTGGGCTCAAGGGCATTGGCCGTGAGGAGACACCACACCAAGCTGTCAGGAGTCACCGGGGAGTGTACTACAAGACAGGAACACAGATCTCCTTTGGTTGCTCTGTGCACACGGGTGAAATTGAGGATGTTCTTGGGATTAACAAAGGAGACTTGAGTTCAGTTCCTACAAATTCCCTGCGTGATCCATAGGCACGGGAACTGGGGATGCTGCAGCATCTTTGGGGCCTCTGCTGCCAGCCCCACATGCAGGTATCCTGTGCACTTGCGGGTGGAGGGAGCAGCAGAGTCCCCGGTGTGCAAGGCAGTTGCTAAGAACCCACTGCTCAGTGTCCCAGCTGTTTGCCCTGTGTGCTGGGGCTTTGGTCTCAGCCTCAGCCGTCGGGGGGGAGACAGGGGTAAGGAGCTCAGCACCCTTTTAAAAATGTCCCCCTGCCAGTGGCGTGATCTTGGATAAGTCACTGAGGCCCGTATCTACACAAGTACTGAGCCTCCTAACTTCCGTCGACTTCCGTCTCTATTCCCCGTCTATAACCTGAGAACCACAACTCTCTTTTCTTCCCACCCTTTGTATCATCCCCTTCCGCTGTCAGCAGGTAGGGGAATTCCATGTCTGTATGAAGCCTCGTGCAACGGGTCGTTGATGTCAAGTAGGGTCTCTTACCTCTGTACTAATTCTGATGATTTAATAAAGATTGGCAAAGTCATATCAAAGCCCTCGTTACTCTCTGTCTCCAGCATCCCATTCCTCCTCTGCTCCTGCTCATAAACGAAAGATGCAGACACCGTATGAGAATATCTCCTGGCTTTTTCCTGATGGCTTTTCTCTTTGCCTTTCACATTTCATGGGATGACAACCTATCAAAGCTATCTCCATAATCTATTGTTCTCTGAGCCAGACTTTTCTTGTCAGTTATTCATTTTTGCTGTTCTAACCTTTAAAAAACACTCATTTACTCTCTCTTTACCTGCCTGTGTTCGTTCTCATTATTTACCATTCTCCCATCCATTGCTCTGCTGGGGCAGAGATTCTGTACTGAGGGTCCTTGAGGATGGAGTACTTTCTTACGCTACAGGATGGGTATGACTCATGCAGTTGCTTCCTTCCTTCTCCATGCTCTGTGTTGATAGATTTGATCTCAGTCCAGAAGGGAGATATTCTAGCCGTGAGAAGATAGTTGAAGGTCCATGCCAGTTCAAGCCTTAGCTTCTTCATCAGAGCTACCAGTGAGAGAGCTAATTGCAGCTAATTATAATGGCAAAGTCTTTGATGCGTTAACTAAGAACTAGCCAAAGATGCATTATTCACTTCCTGTGGTTTCACCAAACAACCACTGACAGAGAGAGCTGGTGGCCACTATCCGCCCGGAAAGAAGACTGGATCAGGCAGCTTTCTAGATGCTGTCAACTAACCACCTTAAAATCAAAGCTGGTGGGAGGGGGAATTTTTCAAGATGGAGCCCCCAGTGTGGAATTTTTCCCCTTTGGCAAATCCACAGATAGGCTGTGATTCTTACAAATTTGACTGTTCTGCAAAGAAGGGTTCACTGGATGTTTTGTGTACAGGTCTGCCAATGCAGGGGGGGAAGGGTAACAATTGCCCCAGGGTCTGGGGCTCCGGTGGCAGCTGGAACCCCACAATATTTAAATCGGTACTGGAATGCTGCGCCATGTGCTCCGGGAAGTTCTGAGGACTTGGGAGTGCCCGCTGCAGTCCAGGCAGTGCTGAGATCGAGCTGCCCCAGCCCCGCCCCCTCCACACAAAACCCCGCCCCTTCCGAGAGCACAGAGCTGGCTTCGCCTACTCCTTGCCCGCGGAGGCTGTCGGCTCTCCATTTGTGTAAAATAATTTCCTTTCACAACTGAAGGCTCAGCTGTAGCTTTACCACGAGTCCTGGGTGAGGAACTGTAAGTTGTCTGGGACATCAAAATTAATGCCCTGCCCACTCTCTGCTGCTCTGGAGGGTCATTATACTGTACCCAGGCGATATTCGGTAAACCATATACACCTCGAAGCAGCTCCTATTTACCATTCACCTGTGCAGGGAATATAGAGACTTCTATCCACGATGAAGGCTTGAGAGCATAACTCCGGTCACAGTATGAGCCCAGCTAAAATTCCTCCATAGACACATTAAGATGAACACGACTCATCTTGCTTGCACAGTAACAGGACATGAATAAACGGGGTTTCAAGCACCGTTCAAGCAACATTTCAACCTGAAATAGTCTTCCCATGCAACCCATGCGATACAAACTGACGAATAAATCTCTCCTATGTTCCCGTGGTCCTTACCCATCTTGTTCTCCAGCTTAGCATTTGTTTCATAATACACTGGTTCCCAAGCTGCTGTCTGTTGATATCTCTGGGAATCACATGTGCACCTCAGGGGAATGTATGGCCCCGTTTATTGTCGTCTGAGTGTTGTTTGGGACTCACGATAATATTATTAGGACTATTTTAAATAGTCAGAAACTTTGGGCAGATTGTGAATCCCGTACTCTCCCTGGGAGTTACTGCTCACAGGGGTGAGTAAGGCCTCTGATGAGTCTTTCCTGTCTTGTAAATCTATTCATTGGATTTTTTTCCTTTGGTGTTCACCCCTTTTGGATAAGAATCCTGCACCAACCAGACTGGGACATTATTTCTCTTAATGGTGCTACAGTTGCCTTTGGCATTTCTACCTCACCTCTGATGGAAACCAGATTTGTCTTTTTACTCAGTCACTTTGTTCATATTTAATGCTTCATCTGCACTTAACTTTTGACTCCTTATTCTTTTACAGTAAATCTCTCTATCTCACATGTGCTCTTGTTTGACATCCTTTTGTATCAAAGCAATGCTATTATCTATTCTTATTGATTTTACACCCTTTATCATCTGCCGTGGGAAAATCCTCCTGTTTTTGCGCTCTCTACAATTTCCCGAAACACTCCCCACATCCTAACAATGTGATTTAATTTTTCATCAATGTGACTAGTCGCGAGTCTTCCACTATGATCAAAAAGGGACAAAAATAACAAACTGTTGAGTTTCCCTTCTTAAAAACTCTCAGAAACAATGTCATCTTCATTTTTATAATCTTTGTCCTCCGTTTTCAATGTATAGTGGGCCAACATTTTTCAGATCTTTAAATATTTCATGACCCTTTGAATTCAAAAAAGGAGGGGCTGAACTTTTTGAAAGTGTAACACAGAGTGCTGAGCCTCTGCCTGTGCAGCGCTGATTAATCACTTGTGAAGCTCTGCTGCCAGGCAGCTTAGAGGGAGCACTGATCAAGATGCTTCACAACATCCTCTGGCAAGGAGTTCCACAGGTTGACTGTGCATTGTGTGAAGAAGTACTTCCTTTTGTTTGTTTAGAACCTGATGCCTATTAATTTCATTTGGTGACCTCTAGCTCTTGTGTTATGGGAACAAGTCAATAACTTTTCCTTATTCACTTTCTCCACACCACTCATGATTTTATAGACCTCTATCATATCCCCCCTTAGTCTTCTCTTTTCTAAGATGAAAAGTCCCAAGCTTTTTAATCTCTCCTTCTATGGCAGCCATTCCAAACCCCTCATTGCTTTTGTTGCCCTTTTCTCAACTTTTTTCCAATGCCAAGAGATCTTTTTGAGATGAGGTGACCACAAATCCAAATCGGTAGCATGGACTCTGGCAGACAAAAGGCTGCCCCCTCCCCTGCTGAGGGAACCATGGAAAGGCTGATGTCACCCCCAAAAATAATAGGCGTGACTAGAAGGGAACAAGAGCAGGGCAAATAAAGGATGTGCTGATTCTTCATGTCGGCTTCAAAGCCTCTATTGGTTGAACTTCTGCAAGGCCCCAACCAGAAAGTAACATTTCCCTGTTTAGGACTAGCTTCAGTCTATATGTTCAGATTCTTTGCAAACCTCTGTAGGCTGATTGTGCATTTTAACCCATGCACATGTTTTGCTTTGCAAAGTAAGCAGCAAATCACCGGAAAGACTTGACCTTGTTCTACCTACTCACCCATCTAAATCATTGTTACACATCTCTCCCTTTCTCTCGCTAAACATTTGTGTTGTGCTTTTATAATCCACTAAACCTTCTGCGTGTGGTTCACTGTCCCATGGAGTGGCACTTAGACCACTTACAGTGAGAGGCAGAATGAGTTTGTGCGACAGCTGGCTTTTAGCTCAGGTGGTAGAGGTTCACTAAGCTCCAGAGATCTCAGGTTCGGCAGCTTAAAGGGAACATGGGTCTTGATGTAGTAGCACTTCCTTATTGAGAGGATCCACATCCAGCTTCTCCAAATCTTGGAGATGGCATTGGAGTATCGGGAGAGCCAAGAGTTAATTTCACAACCCCTCCACTTCTGTGTCTTGCCAAATGTAATGCTAATTTTGAATACAGAGATAATACGCACCCAGAAGTTACTTGGCATAAATTAAAGCATCACTGCTTGATCAACTGTACATATTTGGTGATCGATATGAAGCTCTAATTTTCTCCAACTAATGCCTTTCAGTGACAACCTCCCAATGCGATCTGCCGGCTGTACACGCAAGATGATAAATCTTTATGATGTCTCAACTCTGAATTATTAATCTCTGCTCTCCGTGGCATTACATAATTGGTAACGACGGTACTGACAGCCCTGAGTGGACTCGGGGGACATGGGACTGAGCATTAAGGAAAGCTTACTAGCTGCATGGGACAGAGGGACAATGGTGGCACTGTAATGTAATAAGAGGGGATGCATGAAAACAAATTATTCCAAGGTGTTTTCCTTTCACCTTAAACATGAAAACTTATGCCATAATAAAGTCATTAGAACATAAGAACGGCCAGACTAGGTCAGACCAAAGGTCCATCTAGCCCAGTGTCCTGTCCGCTGACAGCAGCCAATGCCAGATGCCCCAGAGAGAGGGAACACAACAGGGAATCACGATCCCTCTCCTGTCATCCGTTTCCAGACAAACAGAGGCTAGGGACACCATTCCTACCCATCCTGGCTAATGGCCATTGATGGACCTAACCTTCATGAACATAACTAGCTCTTTTTTGAACCCTGTTAAAGTTCTAGTCTTCACAACATCCTCTGCAAGGAGTTCCACAGGTTGACTGTGCACTGAGTGAAGAAAAACTTCCTTTTGTTTGTTTTAAACCTGCTGCCTATTCATTTCATTTGGTGACCCCTACTTCTTATCTTATGGGGACAAGTAAATAACTTTTCCTTATTCACTTTTTCCATACCAGTCATGATTTTATAGACCACTATCATATCCCCCCTTAGTCTCCTCTTTTCTGAGCTGAAAAGTCTAAGACTTTTTAATCTCTCTTCATAGGGGACCCGTTCCAAACCCCTCATCATTTTTGTTGCCCTTTTCTGAAACTTTTCCAATGCCACTGTTAGTCTTCAAGGTGCTACCAGACTACTTGTTGCTTTTGCTGAAACAGATGAACACAGCCACGTTTGATACCTTAATCCAGCATTTCCCAGCGTGTATTCTGTGGAGCACTGGCGCTCCTCAGGATAATATTGATGACAATTGTATGACCCTGTTATGTTGTTACTAATTTTCTGATAGTTTTCTTGGGAAAAAAAAAGTATAAGAAATATACAAGACATAAAAATAGAATTTTAAAACTTGGTCTACAGCCGGTCCCCGAGTTGCGAACGGTCGACTTACGACTTACCAAAGCGGACCCCGAGTTACAAACGCGATCCGCGTTTACAAACAGCGCGGTCACGTGTAACTCTATGGGGTCCGACTTATGAACGAACTGAGTTACGACCAATTGCTTGGTCCGTAACTGGTTCGTAAGTCGGAGAGAGGCTGTATTTGCATAGCTATTGAATTAAAAATCCTGATATTTTATGGGCTCCACCAATTTTCAGGACTCTGTAAGGGTTTCTGGGAAACCCTGCCTTAAACTGTGTGTGTAATCAGCGAAAGGTTTGCTTTTTGTCCTCTGAAGAAGTGAGTTGTGCCCACGAAATGTCATGATACCATCTATATTTTTTGTTAGTCTTTAAGGTGATGCAGAACCATTTGTTCTTTAAGCGTTTTTTAGTTACAGACTCTCACAGCTACCCGTCTGAGACAGCAAAAGGTAGATATGGTACCTTGTCACTTTCCGTACCTTACAGGAGTGCTCTCTGCCTTCATACAGGTGACTATATCTAATAGGTAAATGTATGAGTAAATGGCATACAAAAAGATAATGAGGAATCCTGTGGCACCTAACAGGTTTATTTGGGCAGAAGCTGTCATGGAAAAAGCCCACTTTGTCAGATGCAACATAAGGTTAAGAAATGTTTTTTCCTCCAGGAAAGCTGATGCCCAAATAAATCTGTTAGTCGTTAAGGTGCCACAGGACTCCTCGTTGTTTTTTGCAGGTGCAGACAAACATGGCTATCCCTTTGTGACTTCTCACCGCTCAAAAAATTGGATCCAACTTCCCGAGTTTTGTAGAACCAGTCCAACTTGTTGCCTTGTGCAGCAAATGTCTGCTCCTTGCAATGCATTTTTATAACTAATGATCATTTGCATTACTAGAGCAGTGAGCAGGTGTTGTGCAAACACACAACAAGCGTGTGTCAACACCTGGAGCCAGGCTGTGATTCTCAGCTTCAGCAGACATACCTGTGCTAGTTCTCATTGTGTAGCTGGGCTAGCGGTGGCACTAGCTAACCACCCAGAGTGTGCATGCACAAGCTTCCATTCAGTCTGTATTCTTATCAGAAGTGTATTCTTCTGTACGCTTACCGCTGCCTATGCTATTGTGGCTTCATTCTTATTTGTAGTGCACTAGCTCTCTGAGAGCTGGCGTGAGGATGTGTACGCAAGCTGGGAATTATAGCCCAAACTGCAAGTGTGGACTTGCTCTAAAACAGGGGTGGGGGGCACTTCATGAATTTTGGTACATGGTTACGGCCTGGAAGGGGCGGGGCTGGAGTCTAGTAAAAGGTGGTCCAGTAAACAAACTCTCTTGCTGTTTTATACTGTGTTTCCACAAAGGGGGTTTGTCGAGATGGTGTAACTTTACCAGTACAGCTAGTAAACTCTTCCTGGTGTAGACAAGGCCTACTTGTATGTGTGTGTTGTGTGCACCGCTATAGCCACATCTTGAATCTGGATACTGTTGAAGTCTGTTGGCAGCAGTTTTTATTAATCTGACAAGTAACCTTGGCTTTATTCACTGAGCAATATGATTCCTTTTATACTGCACAGTTATGTATATACTCGACATCTTGTCATAAAACTCAGGTCAAACATATTTTTCTCTTTCCTCATTTTCCAAGAGTCCTTATACCAAAATTCATCTGTCTCCTCGCATCATGGGCAGAAAAGTATGAAGTGTCACTGGGCTCTATTCTGAAATAATATCCCCTGGAATAAATCCATTAAACTAATTTGATTTTTCTCCAATAGTTAATTTAATTTTAATTTAATTCCTTGCTTAGTATCTAGAGTAATTGTCCATCTTCTTTCTTTGCTTGTTTTAGTTTTAAACATAGCTTCTCATCTCATTTCAGATAGAGGAGGTTAAGTGCAAGGGGATTTTGGAAGAGCTCTCTGCATGAACATTAGAGAATTAATGCTTTTAATTTTATAAAGATCTCAATCCCCTAATGCTCATGCACAGCGTCACTGCAAATCATGTCAAACAACAGCGAGATCACTTTCACATCAATTCAAACTGAGTACGCAATTTAAAGAAAGCCGTGTAGACGGTGGTTAGTTTAAAAAAAATAGGAAACCCCATTTCATTTATTCATAGGGGCTCTCATCTTCTTAATAGACACAGGTAAAATGATAATTTCCATTAAGTTATTGCACCGAGGCACTTCTTATATGTCCTAATGCTAAGTGCAGAGACTTTGTTCTTTGGGACATTGTTTGTTCTGTTCTAGGTATATTACTGTTATTGCTACTACAGTGCTTACAGAAATAATGCCTGCTTTTCAGATGGATAAATAATGCCTATCTCCAATCTCTCAACAAATTGCCTTTGGGGACAATTTCAGGCATCATTTAAACTTCAGATGATAAAATTTTTACTGTTGTAGTTCCATTCCTCCCCACTTTTATCTGAGTACTGCACAGGGACTTCTACCAAATATTTAGGAACTGTGTGTGTATGTGTGTGTGGGGGGGGGGGGAACAGAAAGAAACCTGCAAGAAACATGTATTATTTCTAATCTGAGGTTGTATGTGTTGCAAAGGGACGTAGATTGCAACTGCTTTGAACACTAAGGAGAGGGGACCACCTCATAGAGTGTAAAGAGTTTGTTTATTAAGTTAAAACTGGGAAGGGAGGGGGATCTCACTTATACACTCAACCACACTTAGGCTATGTCTACAATCGTGGCTTCTTGCGTGAGAAATATGCAAATGAGGCTAAGCACGGAATATCGTTGAGCCTCATTTGCATACCTGATGAGCCGCCATTTTTGCAGAAGAGGCTCTTGCGCCCGAAGGAGCTATCTACACTGTCCCTTCTTGCGCAAGAAAAGCTCTCTTGTGCAATGCCATTGTGCTGATTATTTTCAGGAATAACGGCATTGTGCAAGAGGGTTTTTCTTGCGCAGGAAGGAGCAGTGTAGACAGCTCCTTTTGGCGCAAGAGCCTCTTCTGCAAAAATGGTGGCTCATTAGGTATGCAAACGAGGCTCGGCGATATTCCACGCTTAGCCTCATTTGCATATTTCTCACGCAAGAAGCCACAAGTGTTGATATAGCCTTACAGTCCCAGGCAGGATCATAAGGCAAGCAGAAATCAGTTCATGTTATCTGATCTTCCCCCGTTGACTCCTGAGCTTGCCAGGCGATCTGAGCAGAGGGTGTTCTCTGAGAGGCTCCACGTGATGGTCAACCCACTGTGTCTGCCTCCCTCTCTCCTTTAAGGATCAGCCACGTGCAGCTTCTGGGTTCCTGGGCCTCTGGGGCTGTGTGCACTCCCTGCAAGGGGCCGTGTGCATGGTTGTTTACTCCTGCTGCTTACCTCAGAGTTTTCCCGCCTCTTGTGTCCACCTCAGACCCCTTCTGTACTCACTCCGGGTGTATCTCCACTAGCTCCTTAGTACGAGGAGTAACGGTAGTTCGAATTAGGATCTTTAATTCGAACTACCTAGTCCGTGCCGCGTGTAGCCGCGGGCACAGAGTTCAGACTAAGGGGGATTTAAAAATGGCGGCGCCCGGGAACATGCAAATGAAGCCCGGGATATTTAAATCCCGGGCTTCATTTGCAACTCTGGTTGCCCTCATTTGCCTACCTAGCTCGAACTAACGAGCTAGTGTAGACATACCCTCAGGGAAGAGATAGGGGGTTAACAGATAACACTTTCACAGTTGCGGGAGCCAAATAACATTGTTAACAGGTGGTAGGGTTGCCAGGTGTCCAGTATTCACCCGGACAGTCTGGTATTTTCGCCTCCTGTCCGGTAAAAAAAATTCAGAGAATACCGGACACCTAAGATGTCGGGTATTTTCTGAATTTTTCCCCGGCCAGGAGGCAAAAATGCCGGGCACCTGGCAACCCTACAAACACTCAGCGCCCGGCCTCTCCCCCCGCCCCGAGCCCCCCTGGCCCACAACACCCCCAGCTCCCAGCCCCCATGCTTACCTGGTTCCCCAAGGCTGCTGGCACAAAATGGCTGCTGGCCAAAAGACCTAGGGGAAGCAATGCTTTCCCCTGGGTCTTAGCGCTCACTCTTAAAGGGGACATGCTGTTTTATTTTAATTTTGGGGGGGCTTAAGTCCCTGGAGTCCTTTTTTTTTCCCCCCAACACTTTGGTCTCCCCCCCTTTTTTTCCCTTGAACAGAATTTTTTCCCTGTGTATTTTTTGGGGGGGGAGGGGGGTGTTCAGTATTTTTGTTTCAACCATCTGGCAACCCTAGGTGAGAGAGAGAACAACATCCATTTTAACTCTTTCCTTGCTCCTCCTCCTTTGCCTCCAACAGTATGAATTCCGTTTTCCAAACTTGCTTATTCTGTTTCGTTTTGCTGGAGTGGGTCAGGGTGGTTTTTAGCTTGTTTAGCTATTTTTCTTGTACCATACAGTACATTCAGCACCATAGGTTGAATCTGGCTCACCTTGGTTCTCCGGATCCACCGCCTTGAGCAGGTAATAAAGGACTGAAGAAAGACCTGGCTAACAAATAGAATTTGTGAATGCTGTTGACGCCATGATTTATCTAATGGCTTTTACCAGTGTTTTGTGTCTCTTGCATGCGGTAATGTCAAAATGACCTAGTTAACAAACAAAGCTTAACCTGACCTTCAATGCTCTCTGGCTTGCCTATTTCATGTCTCCTATTTGTCACCTGGAACCTTGCAAATCAGTATAAACTGTTTGAAGCGAGGGACACAATTTTGAAAAAGAAACCTGGGGCCACATCCTCCTCTGGTATAAATGAGCGTAGCTTCAAGTAACTTCCCAGGAGTGATGCGAATTACTGCTCTGTCCCCTGGATCTGATCTCACTAATGCCGGCTTGTTCGTTGCAATCAAATGACTAGCAAATGACAGACTCACGTTGGAAAGGAATATTTTTATTTCCTACCTGCTTTTTGAGACCCAAGAACTTGGGAGCATTGATATGAACCTTCCAATGCTTGCTCATCATGAAGCCTAGAGGTCAGTCTTCCATCTTGGCACCTGATGCTGCTGTAAACAGCTCTAGGCACAATATAAAATTCTGGGCAGCACATGAAATACACCGGTACAGTGACCTTTAGAGCCTTAAAAGAGACTCAAAAGCAGCGTGTGCTCTTGGTCTGGGTCTTATGCACATTAATCCATAGTGCATTCCTGCTGGGCCTGATTGACTTCCACGGGATAATAATCAGGAATAATCGCTGTGCCTGCTAATGAGATTTCAGGATCAGACCTGAAGGTAGGTTGAGATTGGCATCCTGACACTTTTTTAATTAGGTGTGCAATTGGACATCCGTAATCGCTGTGCATTATTGTGTATTATTTAGGGCAGAGGTGGGGAAACTTTTTGGAGTCCAGGTGACTCACAGAAAAATCAGTCAGGGCACGCACGCACGCACGCACGCACGCACGCACGCACGCACGCCACTTCACTGACGTGGGTCCTGACTGAGAAGCAGAAAGACACTCCCAACCTTCCCCTTGCCTACCAGAGACTGGGGGGGTGGGTGGGAGTAGGCTGGTAGGTTTTGTGGGGGCCCCAGGCTCTGGGGTGGGGCCCAAAAATGAGGGGTTCAGTGTGTGGGCGGGAGCTGCTGGGAAGAGGGCTTTAGGTGTGAGATGAGGGAGGGAGGGAAGGAGGGATGGTGCATGAGTTACCTGGAGGTGGAAGGGTAGGGTGCAAGGGAGGGAGCAGGAGTCACCTGAGGGTGGGGGGTTCTGGGCAGGATGGGGGTACTTATTTGGTGCAGCTCTCCGGGGACGCACATGGCTCCATGTCCCCAGCTGCTCCTATTGGTCATGAGTATGGTATGCTTGTAGGTCAGATCCAGCCCTAGGCTCGGCTGACCCCAGCCTGCGAGGCTCAGGGCTCCCCTCCCCGCACCCCCCGCGCAGGGAGCAGGCGCTGGTGCTACAGCCCCATAGATGGGGGAGACCACAGGGCTGGAGCACCAGTGCTGGTCCCCTGCAGCTTCAGGGGTGGCCCTGAGCCTCAGGGGCTGGATCCAAGATGCATAAAGGATTGGTCGGCAAAGGCTTCCCCAGCCAACAGATCTGCGTCTAGACTGCCGCACTGTGCCGGATCAGCTGATCGTCGGCACAGCGCGGCGGCCATGTTTATTTTAATGAAGCAGGGATTATTTAAATCCCTGCTTCATTGACTATGCCGGGTAAACTAGTTTATATGGCTCGGTCGACGGAGCCATGTAGTCTAGACATACTCTTAATGCTGGACCATTCTCCCTGATTTCAAGGGAACCGCTTGTGGTGTGATGTGTTAATTGGAGTATTCCATATCCTGAATTCCCATATTCCATATCCTTTCCCTTCCTGGATACATGCAGGGTCATGTGGCCTGTTTTTTAGGAGGAAGGATTATAATGAAAACCATGTAACCACTTCTGTTGGGAAGAAGGTTTGTGATGCCACAAAACAGTCAAGAATTGAGACAGTGGAAGAATATTCTGAATTGATTCCTTCTACTTAGCTCACCATCCCTGCCCAGAAATATCTCTTCAAATTAAATCCATACTTCCAGTTATATCAACTTCAGACTCGGGATAAATTAAGTGGCACCCAAACAGGGTTTGTGGGCTAGAAACAATGACTAAATAAAATTTCATCATGTGCTTTTGAGTCCAGCTTGTGTTTGTGCTTATTCCTAAGGTGGGAAAAATATGCTGGCTATGTTTTCAGAGGTGACTTAGACTCGTAGGCCCAAGTTCTCCCCAAAATTTGGGCACCTGACTCCCATAGGGCTATTTCAATATGGAAAATGAGACTCGAGGTCTGCAGGCACTCTGAGTTTTGCTTTTTGAAAATGTTCCCTATGTCTTTTTTAATTGTATTTAAACTTTGGCTGCTTGCACATTGCCTGGCAATGGTGTTTCCTTGTAGCTCGTTTAAATGGGTTGCCTTGCATTGAATGTTCTTGCATTATTAGGTGAAAGGGTAAATAGAAGTGCCCTGTCTGCTTTTTCTATGACACTCGTGTTAGCTATACCTTTATCATGCCTTTTCTTATTCATTTCCTCTTGAAAGAAAGTGTTCCTCGCATACTGAATCTTTCTAGCGTAAACAGCTTTGGCTTGATAACCACGCTCCTCCGCATAACACTCCTGCCACCAGGTGAACTCTATCACACTCCCAGCCTGACAATGATCATAATTAATAGCCTTGTAGAGCCAACTCAGCATTCAGCAGTGGAATCGTCAATATGATTTTAATACAAATGGCTTCCCTAGCAAACCAGCCAGGGTGCTTAATGGGCGTAAGCAAAATAATAACGAATGACTTGCTCTGATGTGCAGGACAAAATGCCACTTCCATCACCAGATTGTGGTGCTTGCCCTACTTACATCTTTATCTGCAACGTGCCACGTCCATTTCTCTTCCTTTGCCACTTCAGCTGTGGCCTTGCTTGCTCCATCCCGCCGCTCACATCTGCTGCACTTGCTTGCTGTCAGTGGCATTCACCTGCTCTTCCATCTCTGTGCAAGTAGCCCATATCAATAAGAGATGGTGGTGATAGAGCTGTCATTCCGGCCCTCCAACAAATCTCGCCGCTGCAGAGTGTTGGGAGGCTATAGAGGCCTCCTAATGCTCTTCCCTGCTCTGTCAATTGATTTCAAGGCTGCGTTCCCTTCCCGCCCTCCCCCCGCCGCCTGCATCGCACAAGGTGTGTGGGGCATGTCTACACCAAAGTGTCGCAAAGATTCTGACAGCCCACTGTTGCATGCTTGCTGCTAAACAAACACTTGTTTGTGTTAATCTCCTTGGGTCGAATCTTCTCGTCTTGCTTCTGCGGAGGATGGAGAGCAGTGAGAGTGCTCTGTCATTGGGAGAGCATTTTCTCTATCCATACCCTATCTGCAACATCTTTCCTTCACCCTCCCACCCCAGAGGATCAACACGGCTATACAGGAAGAAGTTTGTAGTGTGGATCTGATTTTATTGCAGATTAGAGACCAGGCAGCTGATGAGATTTCAAACCATCACCTGGAAAGAGTCTTGGTGAGGTTATAAACAGCATGGTGTGTGTATTGCTGTCTACACAACTAACTGGGAGAGCAACATGAAGACTCAGCGTGATACACGAAAGCACTAAGTCATACCATATAGGGCCTGATCTAGTAAAGCCTGGAAGTCAATGGGGCTATTTATAGTTCTGATATTAATATTAATTAATTGCCTGTCTAGATTGGGGTCATATCACAGAAAGAGAGCCAGTCTGATGCCCATTCAAATAAATGAGGATGGTTTCATTGGCCTCAAGGGACTTTGCTTCAGACCCTTAAAGAGGATGTGAAATCCTGACATGTGTTTGGCGCCTAAATATGATGATGATGATGCCAGTAACTGTAAAGTCTCTGAAACGTATGTTTCTTACATGGCTGTCTTCAGTATTTCTAGGACACTTAGCACAGTGATATTGAGAGAGACACATGTTGACTCTCTGTGATGCAGACAGCGGTGAAAGTAATTTAAAATTCTTACAGGTACTAACCCGGGTCCCAGCCAGCTCTTTAATTAGCTCCCAGCTGGCTTTTGCCGCAGCTCAGCCAGTTCTTGCCGGAGCTGTGCACCACAGCACCCCGGCGTCCTTTCACCTCTGGATCCAGGAGTCTCTGGTCCGGCAACATCTGGATCACAGATGTTGCTGGACCAGAGAGTCTCAGCCACAGGGAGCCCAGCAGCTGAGCAGGGCTGGGCAGGGAGCCCCATTAGCTGAGAGAGGAGTCCCACCAGCTGGGGGCAGGGAGCCGTTACAGCCGGAAGTGCGGAGCTGTCCCCGGCCGGGGGAAGGGAGCCCTACTGGCTGGCAGCAGGGAGCCCTGCCAGCCGGAGCGGGGCAGCATCCAGGAGTGGAGTCCCACCAATGCGGGGGGAGGGGGCAGCGTGCTGGCTGAGCCGGTAGCCAGGAGAGGAGAGCCCAAGTCCTGACCTCCCCTGGTCTGGCCAACTCCCTCCTTTGGGACCACTCAGGTCCTGAGGGTGTTGGAGCAGAGAGGTCCAATATGTGATACCATAGAACCATAGAGCTAAAAGAGACCTCAGGAGGTCATCAAGTCCAGCCCCCTGCCCGACACAGGACCAATCCCAGCTAAATCAACCCAGCCAGGACTTTGTCAAGCCGAGACTTAAAAATCTCTAGGGATGGAGACTCCACTACTTCTCTAGGTAACCCATTCCAGTGCTTCACCACTCTCCTAGTGAAATAGTTTTTCCTAATATCCAACCTGGACCTCTCCCACCACAACTTGAGACCATTGCTCCTTGTTCTGCCATCTGCCATCACTGAGAACAGCCTTTCTCCAGCCTCTTTGGAACCTCCCTTCAGGAAGCTGAAGGCTGCTATCAAATCCCCCTCACTCTTCGCTTCTGCAGACTAAACAGACCCAACTCCCTCATCCTCTCCTTAATGCTTAATGCTGAAACCAGTGCTGCTTCCCACTGGACAGGCAGCGAGAGAACTAGGTGGTAGCTGTCCATCTAGTACGGACTCAGCGGTGCTTTGGGCAGCACAAAGCACCTGCCAAGCCATGGTAGTTGCAGACAAGACGTGCCAGTCAAAGAATGAAACGGACTGGCTGCGTAACTATTGGGGAAACATGCGATGACACAGAGAGGAGTCCAGCACACAGAAAACTGGCCCTGTTTTTAGCTCCATTCGGAGAATGGGCACCTATAAGAGATTTCTCTTTTTGTGCTCACACATAATTAGAGATTTCCATCCCTCCCCTCCAAGCACCCTGTTACGCCAGATTCAGTCTTTCCGTTGCTGATTGTTCATTTCTGGGCCAGTGCTAACAAATCCCCTGAACTGCTCCTATCCTCCAGAGACCAGAGGCCAGATACTAATTGATATCTACTTAACACAGTTCCGTTGAAGTCAGTGGAACCTCACCAGTTCATGCCAGGGGAGAACAGAATCCTGTCTATTTATAGAGGAGCAAAAGGCATAGAGGATTTCAGAATGTATCAATTGCCATATTGTGTCAAACGAATGGATGGTCTAGTCCAGGACCTTGCGGTGTCATCTGAGCAAGGACCCCGCTGCAAGCTATGACTGGGTAAGTTGGAAAGTTTGTTTCTAACTCCTATAAGTTGGAGTTGTGTCCTCAAGCATGAGGATTTAGTATATCTAGGATTTTAGGATTACATGTATATACTAGAGAAGCCAGCAGGTAAAAAGTGTCTGACTGAGCTTTTTTTACAGCTGGATAATATATATTTAAAGTCCAAGCTATTGACTCTGCCTTCCATCAACTGCATATATGCCTCCTTTTTTTCTGATTTTTCTCTTTAATTCTAATAGGATTCCATTTGGGTTATTAATGTTATCTTCTCACGCAGGGCTCTTCTGAACTTGTCAAATAAATTCTATCACAAGGCATATTAATCTGGCATATGGAAATGAAGGGAAGAACTGATAAATCAAGATATGATAAGTGTAAATGCATTTCTAATGAACACACATTGTGTTAAATAATGGCAATATCACTAGGATTAGAGGATATTTAATTAAAAAGACAAAAGAGGAAGAAAAAAAGGAGAGACCAGCAGGGAGGTTGGAGGGAGTAGAAGGCAGAGACCCTTTTCCTGTGCTGCTAATTATATATTGCATCTCATCAAATGTAATGCCCCATTACTCTGAGGACGTGAAAGATTCACCATCTCTGGCCACACACCCACTCAATCACCTCCATCTTTCTTTTTCTGTGCTTCATTAAAGTGGTGATAGCTGAATGCTTAGGTGCATTTCTAAAGCTTCTCAGGCTTATTTGCTGCTCCTTTTAATGCCAGCCCTCTAGCCTCTCTTTCCCTGCTTAATATTTGTATTCGTATAAATTTGTGACTGGTGTGGAGACAGTGAATAAGAAAAAGTTATTGCCTTGTTCCCATCACATAAGAACTGGGGGTCACCAAATGAAATGACTAGGCAGCAGGTTTAAAAGAAACCAAAGGAAGTATTTCTTCCTTCAGCACACAGTCAACCTGTGGAACTCCTTGCCAGAGGATGTTGTGAAGACCAGGATTTTTAAAGAGTTCAAAAAAAGAACAAGATAAATTCATGGAGGATAGATCCATCGATGCATATTAGCTAGGATGGGCAGGCCTGGTGTCCCTAGCCTTTTTTGTTAGAGTCTGGGAATAGGTAACAGGAAAGGGATCACTTGATGGTTCCCTGTTCTGTTCATTCTCTCTGCAGCATCTGGCATTGGGCACTGTTGGCAGACAGGACACTGGGCTAGATGGACCTTTGGCCTGACCCAGTTTGGACTTTCTGATGATCTGTACTATGGCAGTTCCAAAATGTCCCAGTTGGGTTTGAAGGTCCAGTGTTCTGGATACCAGTCTAGCTCAGAAGGACTTCAGACGCAAAGACACAGACAATGGGATGGGATACAAGATATTAGACAACCAAATGAACATGCTGCAGAATTGGCCCGGCATGGTTCATTTAGGTGGATTGCATTTTTTTAAGTGGGTTCCAGGTTGGGAATAAGAAAAAGAATAATCCCAGGGTGTGACCTGTCTCATCATGATCAGCAGGCTCAGGTTTGGAAGCACCCCAGCTAGAAATCACAGTTGATTTGTGCCTGCGCTGCTTTGGGCTTCTCCGACCTTCCTCGTATGCTTACGGGTGGGGAATGATCTAGAAGGAGAACAGAGGAAGTCTAACCAAGCCTTAGGAACTTATGTGATGAGGCTAAATGAAGGATTTTATAATAATCAGCCTAGAACAAAGGGGATTATGAAACTACCAGCAAGGAGAGAGATTTAGGGACTACTTAAAGGGACAGTTAAGATGGAATGTGACATCTTTTCCTTTCTATGCAAGCTGTAATCCACCCTTTGAAGTCTATTATTCCTTTGTTTTTCAACAGCAAATTAACTGTCTTCAGTCTCTTATATGCCTCTCAAGGAGCCTGATTGCTGAAAATCACTTAGGTGTGTGAAGTTTTTGTGTTGTTCAGCGCTAATGGGGCTGCCGCTTTGCTCAGCTCTTCCCTGTTAGATGACACACAAAAGATTCCCTCAGGCCGTCCTTACCTATATGTAGAGTACAGAATCACGGAGGGCACTGAAAAATCTGGGGGCACCACTGGGTTTCCATGGCTACCCACCTGCCTCTTCCTATCCCTGTTCTGCAGCTTTGCTTCCTCCAGAGCGGAGCTAGTTCACTTACAAGTGACACCGCCAGGCAGAGCTATCAGCAGAACCCGTGAAAGGGCCAGTCAGGTGGTAATGAATCCATTAACAGGCAGTCACCAACCCCATGTACATACTGTTAGTTTCTGAATTGACTGTGTGTCAAAGGACCTTAGCCTGAAATTGGCTTTAAAAATATTTCATTTGTGTGTTGCTGAAGATTATAAAATCTCTAAAATATCACCATCCTTCCCCACCATTGGGCCGAGAGACACCAATGTAATAGTGCACTGGCCCCTAAATCCTAAGGATGGCCCTGGATTCCCTACCCTTTTTCAAAGATGGCCATCATGAATCATGCTCCAGGATGCAGGGCAGAGAGGGAAAGATGGGGAGGAGCTAGGACAAAAAGCAGTGGAAAGGTGGGAACGAATCACAAGGATGATGGGGAAGAGAGGAAGTTTCTCAGTGAGTATAAGGAGTGCTGGTGGAGGGGTAAAGGAGGTAGATAGAGATGATTCCAGGCCTCAGAGAATGAATTCAGAACCATGTTCCAATTTTCCCAGCACTTGGGGTGGTCGGATGCAGGTTTTGGTTCATCTTCATCAAATGAATAGATAGCAGGTTTAAAATAAACAAAAGGAAATTTTTCTTCACACAGTGTACAATCAACCTGTGGAACTCCTTGCCAGAGGATGTTGTGAAGACCAGGACTCTAACAGGGTTCAAAATAGAACTAGATACATTCCATCAATACTTATTAGTCAGGATGGGTAGGAATGGTATCCCCTTGCTTTTGTTTGTCATAGGCTGGAAATGGGTGACAGGGGAAGAATCACGTGATGATTCCCTGTTCTGTTCAATCCCTCTGGGGTACCTGGCATTAGCCACTGTCAGCAGACAGGATACTGGGCTATATGGACCTTTGGTCTGACCCAGTATGGCCATTCTTATGTTCTAGGTGCCTAGTGGGGGAGGTCTATATTGGATATGAGGAAAGACTATTTCCCTAGGAGGGTGGGGAAGCACTGGGATGGGTTCCCTAGGGACGGGGAGGAATCTCCATCCCTAGAAGTTTTTTAGTCCCCTTGACGAAGTCCTGGCTCAGATGATTGAGTTGGGATTGGTGCTGCGTTAGGCAGGGGGCTGGATCTGATGACCTCCTAAGGTCTCTTCCAGCCCTAGGATTCTATGATTCTAACCTGAGCTTAGTCTATCCATTAACTGAAGTGGAATTTGGATCAGATCCTGGAGGTAACATTTGAGTAAAGAGAGAAAAACCAAACTGATGCAGAAAGAGTGAGCAAAAATGAGGATAGCTGAGGTCAAGGAGTGACTGTAAACTAGCAGTTAGATCATGGCTGGGACACAGGACTTCGGGGTTCTGTCTCTAGTGCTAAGAAGGGCAATATAGGAGAAAACTGGGAGCAAGGATCCTGGATTCTGTTCCTAATTCTGTAACCGAATTGTGGGGTGACCTTGAGCAAATCACTTCACTACCTCAGTTTCTCCATCTATAAAACAAAGACAATAGGGCTTCCATGGCTGACAAGGGAATAGTGAAGTTTTAAGTAGCCGAGAGCCTTGATTAAAAACCATTAAAGAAGACCAAGCGTTTACCATTGTTCCCAAAATTAAGGGAAATTCAGCACCTGCTGACACGATTCCAAATTGAATTAATCATTTGTGTCCTAATGACACGAATATCCCGGCATCAATTTCAAGTTATTGGGCAACTCGTTTGAGAGCGTTTTCATTCATCATATTGACAGTGATGTTAATCAAATTGACTATCCTTAACAAAAAAGCCCTGCTTCATTTGAACTATATTGCTTTTCTGCCTGAGGGGAACATTTACACAATTAACGAAACCAGATCGAATGCTAATAAAGAAAACAAATGAAGATTTATTCAAAACCCCAAAAAAAGGACTGGAATAATTTAATTAAGGGTATATACGGTATTTTTTGGAGGGGGAGGGAAAGTGTCAGTGATAAAAAATGTGAAAAATCCTTTGTGTTTGAATGGAAATAAAGGAAGAGGAAGATGTGATAGAGTATTATTTTCAGTACTGTCAAATCCCACATGGTCACTAAAAGCTCATTATTTCAGGCCAGGTCTATACTAGAAACTTTGGCCAGTATAGTAAAAATACCTAGTTTTTTTTCTTTGTTTATTACCTGTTGCGTTCCCTCGCTCTGGGGCATCTGGTATTGGCCACTGTCGGCAGACAGGACACTGGGCTAGATGGGCTTTTGGTCTGATCCATTCTGGCCATTCTTATGTTCTTACATGATGATTGTTTGTTTGTTTTGTTTTGTTTGAGCTTTTTAAGGATATTTCTATATTGGCAATTATGACCAAAAAAGTGCTTTTGCTGGTAGTGCTTGTTTGACTTGGGGAATGACATTTCCATAAAGAGGGTGTGATGGGTTGGGTCACAGACATCCCGTTGGGGAAAAGTGTTTTTATTAAATATCAAAAGTACGATTTAAGTGATTGCCATTGAAAACAAAGAGATCAAAGTAAGTTACTAATTTAAAATAAACAAAACACTCAAGCTAATCCTAATACACTAAGAATCTTGTTACATGCAAAATATATTCCTCACCCCTCCTCCCTGTTTCAGGTTAAATATTTCAAGGCAGAGTTGATTTTTTTTCTCTGAGCTGGGTCTATAGCTCTCTGTGTCTTTAGAGTTCTTTGTTTTTAGGTTTCTTCATGGGTATCCTCATAAAGGGGAGAGTCAGTTTCAAAAGTCACCTGAAGATGAAAGACTTCTGGCTTTTCATTCCTTAAATAGACTTTCACCAGGGTGGGAACCCTTTGTTTAACCCTTCCCAACCCCCATGGAAAAGTACCAGATTCAAGATGGCTTCCAGTACCAGGTGGCATGGTCATATGCCAACCATAGTTTGGGCTTATAGGAAAAAAAAAACCAAGCCATTCACAGGCGGTTGACTTGATCATCGAGCCATTAAGTTTCAAAGTATCACTAAGGGCTCGCATTAGAACATTTAGAATTACAAACAGATTCACGTTTCAGATTTCTAACGTCACATACAAGAATGATCCATGTACACAAATTGGATATACAGATTCAGTGGATTACACCTTTAAAAATGTGCCACATGGCCTGTTTTGCATAAAGCATTTTTGAGCTATGCATAGCCATATTCATAAGGCAGTTTTCCATAGTATAAGCAAAAAAGGGCTTTTGCTGATTTATCTGGCTTGACTTGGGGAATGATATAAACTATAACAGTAAACATAGCCTTTTGCTAGTATTTCTATGGGAAGGGCTTGCCAACATGGCTCTATCAGCAAACCTTTTCTAATATAGACTAGGCCTTAATTTGGAAGGACATTAGACAAGAAACCCTTGAAACTAAACAAATTCAGACTGGAAACAAGGTATACATTTTTAACTGTGAGAGTAATTAACCACTGGAACAACTTTCCAAAGGTTCCCGTGGCCATTTTTCCTGGAATGGTTTGCCAAGAGAGTAATAGAGGCTCAATTGTACAAGTTGTTTAAAAATAGAATGAATGAAGTCCTAAGGAGATGCTGCCAGGAACAACTGTGCATTGCCGAGGTAGCTAAGCTAGTGGAACTAAGCAATCTGAGCAGAGAGCTCATCTAGACAAGCATATGAAAATTCAGAAGTAGCATGGTTTGCCACAGTACAAACCATGATGTGATAGAAGATAGAAGGAACTAGTTAATCTAATTGGTTTTGATTGCCTCTAATTTCTCTTGCTGGTGATTGGGACTCTATCTCCTTCTTCCTGGAGGAGGGATAAGGGGGTACAGCTTGGTCTTAGCATGGGGAAGAAGAGAGAGAATTCCTTCTATTATCAACTCACTCCCTTATGGCTAAGGCTTACTGCTGTGTTCACCAGTTATCAGGGGACCCGCTCAAACGAGCTGATCTGAGAAACGACAAGGAAGGAAAGTAGGTGGGAGGCCTGCTCTCCTGTCTCAAGTCACAGCCTGTCCCTTCTATGCATCATGCTCAGGTCTAAACTTGGTTTCAGATCTGGTGGTTTCTAATTCACCATTGACAGTTCTCAGATGGGGTCCCTGGACCAGCAGGGACCCTGGGAGCTCCTTCTTGTTACTGGCAAAATAAAATATTCGGAGAGCCAAGCAATGCAATCACAGGGCAGGAAGCTGTCTGTCTACTTTGAAGCCGTGCACAGACCAAAAATAGTCAAAATCGCCCCCCTTCCCCCCCGCTTGGCCCCCGCTTACATGACAATGATGTGAGGAAATGCATTTCCACGATTTACAATTAGCCTGGAGCAGGGCCCATCCTAACCAAATGGTGTCCCCGGGCAACCACCTGGCTTGCTGTTGCCAGATGGTTTAAAAAAAATACCGGACAAAAATTTGTCAAGCAACCACCCGGCTTGCCTGCCCCTAAGACTGGCTCTGGCCTGGAGAACCCTTTGCCACATGAATTCACTGAGGCCGAGAGATGAGTGGGATTCCGGAAAGGATTGGTTACTTATATGAATATCAGGAACATCTGTGAGTATTAAAAATAAACAGGTTTGGAGGAGGTATAAATTCTTAGGCTTCTGGGCGGAAACTGCTAACCTGAAGATGTTCCTTGGTGGACAGGTTGTCCCATCGGGTCCTGTTGCTGAATGCCTGGAAACTGCCGGCATTGGCCCCTGCTGGGGACAGGGTTAGTCTGGTCTAGCAAGGAAATCCCTTTCTTCATCATTTGTAACACAGTAATTCCCAATGCAGGTCAGTGCTGCATGGTGACAGGAACTGTGTAGATATAGCAGAAGAAGTTGACTCTGTCCTGAAGAGATTTTGGTGACAGGAGACTGGATTAGACTTAGCCACTGGTCTGATCCGTTTTGGCAATTCTTCTATTTCCGTGTTTCTTCTCTGTCACGTTTATTTTGTCATTCTTAGGCCTCTTCCCGCTGCTTCTCCTCCTCTCCTCTCCTTACCCCCTCCACTGACAAGGCATGACAGAAGGCTGCTACCTCTGAAGAGAAGCAGGGACCTCTGATCACAGGCTGTTTGGAGTCTCGGCATCTGATAGGAACATCCTTACTTCAGAGGGATTCAAAGTTAGAAAACACACAAAGCCCCTGTCAAGTTGATGTTCACACATGCCCAGCCATAGGTGAAAAGGCGCACGGACACATTGTAAAATTCTATTTGATATGGGAAAGGAAATGGGGGGAAAAGCCTGAAATAAATAAACCAAAGCCGTGCTTCCTGGGTTTCTCAAACACATGAGCTGTCAGCAACCGGCTGACTGTTTCATTGCTGTTATGCTTTGATGAGGAGAGGGGGAAATGTGAAGCTTACAATTCTGAACCACTATTTTATTTTCATAATATCGCTGCTCATTTTATGTCATTTTTAAACTTTCTCTGCACTACTATTTTTTCCTTAAAAAAAGTTTAAATTCTTTAAGGTTAAAGGGAATTCTCTTCTTCAGCTTCCTGTGATAAATTAAATATAAACAGTAAGACAAGGGAGGATTTTAAAGAAAGCTGGCACCAGGAGATTTTTATGATACAACCCCCTACTAATATCGGGGATATATAGCCTGTTTTACATAATGCAACGGTATGCAGCGATTCACTGTGCTAGAATGTGGTATTGATTAACGCTTGTGCAGCTGGAAACATCTTATGGGAAATTATTCAGATAATAAAATAGAGTCAGGATAGATTTAGTGCTCAAAGGAAGACGTAGGCAGGCGTGTGGAAGAGACCAGTCTGGCAAACGTTCTGCAGCTCAGATTTCTAGCACTGCCTGTTTCCATCCTGGCTGAAAATAGTAAGGCACCCAACTCAGCAAAGATTAAGCCTGTGTTTAACTTTAGGCCTGCGCTTAAGTCCTTTTGACTTAAAACGGACTCAAGCATACATGTAATGGTAAGCATGTGCTTGAAGGCTCCATGAATAGGCATGGTCTGAGAAGTTCATAGAACCATAGAGCTAGAAGAGACCTCAGGAGGTCATCAAGTCTAGACCCCTGCCCTAGGCAGGACCAACCCCAACTAAATCAACCCAGCCAGGGCTTTGTCAAGCTGAGACTTAAAAACCTCTAGGGATGGAGATTCCACCCCCTCCCTAAGGGAACCCATCCCAGTGCTTCCCCACCCTCCTAGGGAAATAGTTTTTCCCAATATCCAACCTAGACCTCCCCCACTGTAACTTGAGACCATTGCTCCTTCTTCTGCCATTTGTCACCACTGAGAACAGCCTCTCTCCAGCCTTTTTGGAACCCCCCTTCAGGAAATTGAAGGCTGCTCTCAAATCCCCCCTCACTCTTCTCTTCTGCAGGCTAAACAAACCCCAATCCCTCAGTCTCTCCTCATAGGTCATGTGCTCCAGCCCCCTAATCATTTTGGTTGCCCTCCACTGGGCCTTCTCCAATGTGTCCGCATCCTTTCTGTAGTGAGAGGCCCAGAAGTTGGGTCCCCTCATGGCATTTAGAAGCTTCCTTTTTGCTCTGGGTTGAAACCCACTAGTGGAAAAGTACCGATGACCTTTTACGAAAGGAAATATTATCTCATCATGCCACAACTAAGCCTTCAGAGCTACGACTGCAGCTAACTGATCCAGTCCATGTTCCCATGTAGTGGTGAATTCATCCCTCGAGGTCCATTTGATCCAAAAGGGGAAGCCAGAGCTGTCAGATTTATAACCCATCTGCAAGGAGCTCCACTGAAGACCTCAACTCCTTTCATATGGACCTGTCGTCAAATGACTATGAATTTTGACCTTTCTCACCCTGGGTGGCCTTGGAACCAGCTGCAAAGTTATGGTCCATCTCCCAGTGGCCATGCTTTGACTAAAACCCATGTAGTAGGGCAGCATTCACCTCCAGCGAGCGCCTGCGTCTGGCTGAGCGTGTGTGTCTGTACTCTCTCAGTCTCTCAGAAACCTTGTAGCCACTCAGCCCTGCGGCTGAGTCACACAACCTGGTCTCCTCCTGGAGACAGTGTTCTAGAGAGCTCCACGCTCTGAGCAGTCCTTGGTCCTCCCAGCTCAGCCACCCCGACCTTCTCCCTTTTAGACCTAGGCTGCAACAGATCTGAGGCTAGTCCTGCAGTTCCTTTTGTAGTCCTTCGTGGCCCCTGATTGGCTGGTTTCTTCCTAGCCACTCTTGCCTCCTGGAGGGCTTCTTTATGGCCCTTAGGGCCTAGCCCGGTTACACCCCAGTTCAGCAAAATATGTAAACATATGATTAATTACAAGCACACACTTAAGTCCCATCGAGGCATTAGGCACATACTTTGGTGAAGAGCTTGGTGATGGGGTTAGATAGAAAGATCAAAACCATGTGCTTGTTCTCTCCAGTTGTTTGGAGGTTTATTTTTTGAACTATGCACAATGTGAATGTGCATTTCATACCTTATTTCCCTCCTGGGTCACCAGGTTAACCCTGCTGCTGCAGCCTGCGGGTTGACCTGGTGGCTGCTTTTCCCTGCAGGCCACCAGGTGACCTGCTGCCCCCCCCTCACAGCCTGCTGGTTGACCTGGTGGCCCGCCATTTCCCAGGCCACCCGCTTATCAAGAAGCCTCAGGAGAATGGGGAGCACCAGGCAGGGTGAGGGTAGGGGGAGCAGGTTGGCGGAGGCTTAATAGTCATCTTATTTTCCCTCTCGGACGACCAGGTCAACACTGCCGCTGCAGCCTGTGGGTTGACCTGGTGGCTGGTTTTCCCTGTGGGCCACCAGGTCTGCCAAAGTGAGACCGTCAGGATGCCAGAAGCTGTGCAGCATCAGGAAAGTTCATTACGAAGTGCCTGGGATATACAAATTAGTGTAGGTGCCAGTCATTTATATAGGCTGTAAAATGGAAGTGGACAATGTAATAGCAAAGGCAATAACCCCCTGAAAGGCGGAATCTGCCTTTTCCTGGGAGTGTATTTTCAGTCTGGGATTCCGTGAAGAAGAGACTTGTTACTAATGTAAAGCTTAGGAAGCCATTGCATAGCACATGTGGGTGTATGTGGCACGTGGTACTATGGACTTGTGTGCATCGGGACACCTGTTCATGGATCTGTCTGCATATACAATATGGCCAGATTTTTAAAAGCTCAGCATGTGTGAACTTTGGATTATGAAACCTGTTGACTATCTCTGTCCCCGAGTTACTTTGAAAATGTTTCCAGTGTAGGTGTGTGTGACTATCCATGTTCACACTGTTCTGTGTTTTTAGATTTCACCTCTGAAATGTAGGTTTTCCATCAGGAGTTCTCATGGCTCAATTTTCACCAGAGCACTTGATTTTGTTTGAGGGGCTGAGAACCTCCAACCTGCACTGGAATTGTCTGGGTTAGAAAACATGAGAAGATTTCCCCAGCGTTGCTCGGGTCCTTAACTCAAATAAGTTTTGTGTTTCTTCATTTAAATCGTTGCTCTGAGGTGGGGCTGGGGATGAAGGGTCCAGAATGCAGAATGCCCTGGGGAGAGAGGACTGTCCCAGGTCTCTCTCACCACAGCAGCTTGGGGCCAGGTGAGAAGCACCTCTCCATGGCTGCTGGAACTCTGATGGGCATAGCTGGGGGAGGGGTGCAGACAGACAGACAGAGAAACACATAAACAGACAGACTATGTGAAATATAGACTAGATAGCTGTTCCTTTCTCCACCCCTGCCCTCTGCTGTCCCAGTTACATTACAGCTGTCCCATTCCTCATCTCTGGCCCCTTGCTGCCTCCCTGTGGTCATCCTACAGTATAACTGTCCCTCTTACCAGACCCTCCCCGCCTTCTGTTTTCTGGGTGTCTGGCTGGTGAGTCTTGCCCACATGCTCAGGGTTCAGCTGATCGCCATATTTGGGGTCGGGAAGGAATTTTCCTCCAGGGTAGATTGGCAGAGGCCCTGGAGGTTTTTCGCCTTCCTCTGTAGCATGGGGCACGGATCACTTGCTGGAGGATTCTCTGCATCTTGGGGTCTTTAAACCATCATTTGAGGACTTCAATATCTGAGATATAGGTGAGAGGATTATTCCAGGAGTGGGTGGGTGAGATTCTGTGGCCTGCATTGTGCAGGGGGTCAGACTAGATGATCATAATGGTCCCTTCTGACCTTAAAGTTTATGAGAAACAATCAAATTCCAGCACGTCCCATTGTTCTCGCACAATCACACCCTCACTGTGCTTTAAGTTACAATAAATAGAAACTGCATATCAAATGTGGTGGTCCTAGATCTTACTATTAAGGAGGAGTTGTTGAACAAATGAACTCACAGACAGATCGACGGACATACAGACAGGCAAAGTTTCTAAACTATATTGGAGGTTCCTGAGAGACTTCTAGTTAGGTAAAGTTGAGTCTAGTTGAGTCTAAAACAACAGACACGTTCCACATGATGCTCTTAATTATTGAGGCTATGTCTAGACTGCAGGCTTCTTTCGGAAGAAGCTTTTCTGGAAGAGATTTTCCAAAAAAACTTCTTTCAAAAGAGAGCGTCCACGCAGCAGAAGTGCATCGAAAAAGCGATCTGCTTTTTCAAAAGAGAGTGTCCACACTGAATGGACGCTATCTCACATGTAAGCTGTGATTACTATGGACAGAGTGGCCACCAGGGCACCTGTGCTTTTCCCTCTTTCCTCTTCTTTCAAAAGAACTCCCTCTTCCCCGTCCACACACACCTTTTTCTGAAAGAGTTCTTTTGAAAAAAAGGCTTCTTTCTCGTAGAAAGATGTTTACCAATGGTCAGAAAACCCCCTCTGTTCTTTCGATTTTCTTTTGAAAGAACGTGATTGCAGTGTGGAGGTAATTGAAGTTTTTTTTTCAGAAAAACAGCCGTTTTTCTGAAAAAAACTCTGTAGAGTAGACATACCCTGAGATTTTAAAGCTGGCTGAGGCAAAAGGCACCAAATAGTGCATGCCTTACCAGTGTGAGTTATTTAGAAGGGTGATGAATTGCTCGGCATGCAGTGCTAAATGTGGAGACTGTCATCTGGAACTAAGGCTTGTTGTTATTGTTAAGATCTCTGTGAGCTGAGAGTTTGCACAAGGTAAGAACTGCTAAGAAAATCAGCTGTAGTGCTAGAGCCATCTGACTATACCTGAGCCATGCAAAGAGCACAAACGGTCCAGTTCCCGATCATAGCAGGGAAGTTAAGAGAACGAAGGTGAGGTACTCTGATCACCCATGGAACTAGGTGCCTTTTAGTTCATGTCATCAGGATCTACATGGGGAAACATTTTAGAGCACTCTACAAATCACCCATGCGGAGACCAGGCGGCCCACAGTTTGCTTACAAGCCATGGTCACTTTTGAGTATTTTGAATGTGGTTTTTTTTTTAAATTCACATCATAATGAAAAGTTACTTCAGTCTGAAAAATGAAAATATTTTCTTTTGAAAATGCCAAAAAGACCCCCCCCCCACATACACACCAGTATTAGAAAATAACCTCAAAGAGCTATTTTCAAAGTTACGATTTGCCTTACGTGAGTTTTGCATGGGTGAAGCTAGTCAGGAGGGCAGCTTTTTAGGGCTGTGGGGTATTGACGTCAAGAAAATGTGTATGTAACCCAGAGGCACTGAACCACTAACAAGAGAGGTGAAGTCTGCTCTACAGCCTTAGCTGTGAGTCAGATGGTTTTTAGCTCATATGGTAGAGACACATGGCTTTAGTCCCTAAGGTCGCAGGTTCAATCCCTCCTCTCAATAAGCCGGGCCAGTTTTACATAAGGCAGCCACCCACTTCTGAAAATCAGACCAATGGAAACAAAGCTCCTCTCCCTATCCACAGAGCAAGTACAGTGGCGGCAGATTCAGTGTAACTCTCTTCCCTTTCTCATCCTACCTATTTACCTCAAACGTGATCCAGAGCAGCCACTTTTGGGCAGAGGGAGTGATTTCGGTCTCTTACCCGTTCTCTCCTTAGCTTCTCCTCTGAAACTGCCAGCAAGGGGCTAATATGTGCCAGTTATGATGAATTACGTAGACCCAGTCTAGCAGGAATTGGATTAACTGCCTCTGACTCAGCAAGTGGTCTTCAGATAGCAACTGAAAGTTTCTAACCACTTAAAATTTGTCTCCTTCATGCCAATGATTTAGAGTGTTAGGATGGGGATTTCAAAGAGCCTAGATCCCTTAAATTCATAAGCTAATCCCATCTTTAAGGCCAAGTCTATACTAAAGAGGAAACACTTGACAAAAGAACAAATGGTCCCGCAGCACCTTAGAGACGAATGAAAAATGTCGATGGAATCATGAGCTTTTGTGGGCACAACCCACTTCTTCAGATGAAATAACCATATGTTCTTTTTTAAAGTTTTTTTCAGGGAGGGTATGTCTACACCACAGGGCAAAAGTTGAATCAAGCTACATAACTTCAGCAATGTCAATTGCGTAGCTGACGTAGATGTAGATTTACAGACTAACATGGCCACCCCTCTGAGATTAAAGAGGAAAGTCAACTTAAAATACGCAACTCCAGCTACGTTAATTAGGTGGCTGGAATCGATGTATGTTAAATCACGTTTTCGCGCCATCTACACAGCAGGAGAATGAGGGGAGCAAACATTCCCATTGGCTTCCCTTACTCCTTGTGAGGAGCAGAACTAACAGCACTGGTGGAGGCACCCTCTCAGATAGAATTAGTGGGTCTTCAGTAGACCCGCTAAATTGAATGCTAGAAGATCGACCTCCAGAGGGTCGATCTCCGTAGCATAGACAAGCCCTAAGACTCTATATTGCTGCGGTCAGCTATTGTGAATCCAATGCTGTTTCTGAGCATTGAGAAGTGCGGAGGCTGCAGAACGAAGAGGAACAGAGTAGCATTTTTGGAAGGAAAGGGAAAACCTTGTCTTTTTGTTTATTAAACGCTGTGGTTGCAGCTCGCTCTTTATGTGTGTGTTTAAATATATAGATATATAAATAAATCATTGGTAGGAGGCTTTTGCGACCTTTAAATCTTTTCTTGTCATTTCATGTGCCTGCTGTTAAATTTTTTTGCTATGTTACTGTCACCCTGGGTTGGTAATATTTACAGCACCTAAATCAATGTTGAGGACACATAGAATATTGAAGGATCAACTCTACTTATTTCAAATGCACTTTAATATTTTGACTGCCAGACCAGAGTGCGGGAAATAACTGTGGTAGAATGATAATGAGAAGTTTAACAGTTTTATGATGGTTGAAGCTGATTTTATGAAAGTTGATAAATTTCATCTTGTAGGTTTCAATTTCTCATTCCCTACAGAGAGATGGGGGGGAATACATTGATACTGCATTTCAAATTGGCTAGATCAGAAGAAACAGCAGCTAAAATCCATTACAACCCAATTACATCCATCAACTGAAGCTGTGTGCATTCATTCGTGAACATCAGCATTTAATCCATAAAGAGGAACTAATGAGAAATTTGAAAATGGAATCCACGCATCAGTAACTTTGGAGAGATTTTGTTGGGATTAATGAACTGCCTGAACATCGTCAACACACTGAAAACCTATTCTCTCTAGGTTTGTTTACTGACCAAAAGAAAGAGGCCTTTTTTCTTCCGCATGTTTTATCTGGTGGTTTATTTTTTTTCATAAGCATTCATGGTTCAGTGAGAGAAATTTCATCCACATTCAGAAACAAATATTTATTTCTTGATCAAACACTGGACGTCTACCTGGACGACTAGTTTCTAATATCCCCAACCATCTATCTTTCAGATACCTGTCTACTGCATCGGTGCTACTATTTACCTCATTTTTCCTTGTCTGAGTCTACAGGAAACTAAGGAATTGGCACTAGACCATGCCACAGGATTAAGCTAAGCAATTACTATATTTTAACTGGCTGTGGTGATGTAGAAAAGTTGCTAGAGTCCATTCATAAATTCAGCGTTAAGCTGTCTTTGGAAAATGCTGTACCAGCTAATGGTTTGGCTGCCGGAAGGTAGTTGTCCAAACAGCAGAGATTAAATGGAGCCCCCAGGAAAATTAACCTCTCGGAGGGGAGCGAAAATGGATAGTCATCACAAAGATCAGACTTGGGTACCATCTATAAACAAGGCAGTAAACCATCACTCATCAAGGTCATGAAGTTAAATGACAGCGAGTACCAGTGATCTTTCTAGACGCTGCAGGGTATAATATTGCTGAATCCTGCTTTTTATCACTTAATGACATAAAACTGTAATTATAGTTTGGTTGTAGTTAAAATTCATATTAATTCCTCCCCGACTTTCTCCTGAAGGTGGATAATAGCATGTGTAGGCATTTCAGGACCCATCAGGAAGCAGCCCCAGAGGGCACATTACACTCAGATTCTCAATTGCAACTTACAAATAAATCTGCCCTATGTTCCTAACCTTATTTTTCCTTGGTGCCCAAATGGCCTGGTGAGGGTTGATGGTTTAATATGTATTTCTTATTATTTATTTTGATAGACTCTGGCACATCCACCAGCCAGGGGCGGGGGGGAAGTCCCTTTGCTTCATAGCAATCCACCAATTTTTCCTCCCAGGAACCACTCCACTCTACACTGACACAGTGGAGCTGATCTCCAAGTAGACAGATCTGACAGGTCGCTCTTCTGAGAGCCCCCTTTCCAATTGCTCTCTTGATGCAGGCGTGACAGGTTTGGGAAGGGAAGCAGTGGAGGGGAGGGGAAATGAGAGGTCAAGCAACAGGATGGGATAGAATGTTTCAGTCTGTAGGAGAGGCAGGGTGGGGACATCAGAGCCTTGAATGCTGGAGAGAGCTAAGAGTAAAGCCCATGTGTACTACTGCAAGCCCGACATGAAAGATAGTATGGCACGAAGAACCTGGGTTCAAATCCAATTATGTGGCTTGGGCAATGTCTGGGCCTCAGTTCTCTGTCTGTAAAATGGGGATGATAAAGCTTCCTTTGTCTTTCTTGTTTGCTTAGATTAAAAGCTATTCAAGGCAGAGACATTCTTACTAGCAGGCAGATTCTCATAGCTCAACTGGCAGTTTATACCAGCTCAAGCCTCCATTCTGATGTGTTTGCACAGCATGTAACAAGATGGGGTTTCTGTTTTGGGCAGGCCCTCTTGGTTGTACTGGTATTATTTATGTATTTGCTTTACAGTCGCCATTTGAATTCTGCAGGATTCCCTTGCAGCTCACTGGAGATTCTACAGCAGCTTCCAATACGTTACAAAAGGGAAGCCTTTATTTAATTAAAAGCATCAGTGAATAATATTTGGAATGCAGGGCTAGCTTGGTATTAAACTCCTTTTACTTCGTACTGCTCCTTCCTTTGCAATGTTGAGTACTACAGAATTTTGCTTTGAAGACGTGTTGGCGTAGTAAGGTTTTCAGTGGCGATAGTATCTGGGTTGGGTATATCTGGAATTTTAACACTATGGAACACAGGAGAGGCAGTGTGGGTATGTAGGAGACTCACATCAGGCGACTGTGATTGGTGAAATGATCAGTAGAGATATACAGGTTGAACCTCTCTAGTCTGGCACTCTCTGATCCAGCAACCTCCGTGGTTTGGCATGATTTTAATTAGCCGGATGTCCACTTATCATGAGCATGGCCAAGTTTCCCACAGTACTATAAAGTTTGTTGACTGCCACCAGTCCTGGCGCTCAGTGTTCCGTGCTGTTATTTAGCTCTAATTGACCCCGAAATGTCTTCGAAGAGCCCAGCAAGCAGTGGCAGTGTTGGTAATGCTGCCAGACAATATTGACCTCCAGTAGTCCAGCAAATTTTTTGGTTCGGCATCGGTCAGGTCCTGAGGGTGCTGGACTAGAGTGGTTTAACCTGTAGTTAATATTGCTGACATTCAAATGAGACTCGTTCGTGTCAATACTCCACTGCGGTGAAGGTGGGCAGGTGATGACTTTCTAAGAGTTCTTATTCCAGTTTGTCTGGAAGGCCCCAGTTCCTTGGAGTACATTCTGTTAATCCATAGCACTTGGATCACACCACCACGTTTGAACATAATTCTCTTTTCCGAATAGGAAAATCTAGGGTCTAGACCAGTGTTTCTCAACCTTTTTTTGCTCATGGCCCCCTTCTGAGCCTTGTTTGCCTCTGTGGCCCCCCTCATAGCCGCTGTTAGTTGGAAAAAAAGGTACATAATTTACCTAATGTTCTGTTTTTTCCATGTGGCCCCCTAGAGGTAGGGCATGGCCCCTAGGGAGCCATATGGCCCACGGTTGAGAACCACTGGTCTAGACCACAATTCTACAGCCCACAAGCTCTGCAGTCCAGGAACAGAGAGCTCCACCAAACCCTGGCTAAGGTTCCCTTCTCACTGTAAAACCGCCACAGGAAGGGAACTCTACAAGAGGAAATCTCTGCAAGGATCCTCTTTCAGTGGTCCCTCCCCACAATCAACTAGCCAGGTGTACCTAGAAGGGGTTCCACAGGAGGGGGAAGGGTTTGTAAGCCAAAAAGCAAATCAAAGACATTAAAAAAGGAGACTAGGAGACAGTTGGCAGCCCTGTTGTGCCCAAGAGACGGTGATTAGACAAAGGATTCCCAGGTTCCATTCATACTCTCCAGGTGACTTTGGAGAAGTCACTTCCTCTCTGTTTCTCTCTGGGTACTCCACCCCAAATTGGGTGTGATTGGGACATGAATCGGCATACTAGACTCGCTGCACCAAATATAAGACCCCTAGGGTCGCTGGGTACGTGCCCAAGTTTGCTAGCCCATGCTGATATTCACACCACAACATTTTCACTACTACAGGTTGGTCCTCTCGGGTCCGGCACCTTTGGGACCTGACTGGTCCTGCATGAGGGATATAGCCAAATCAGGGGAGGTCATTTCTGGTCCCCCTGCTGCTGGCTCCACCCCCTGCCTTGCCCCACCCACTGGGCTTCCTGGTTTCCCCCAGGCAGTTGAGCTGGGTCAGGCACCTGCTCCCGTTCTCTCTGTACTGCCCAACTGAGCCATGCACCGGCCCCCACCCCTCGCAGCTCAGCTAAACCGCCTGCCGCCCCCCCTCCCTGAATTGCACCAGGCTCCCCACACAGCATGCCGGGACTCTGATCCTGGAACATCCATGGTCCAGCAGGACCACAGATGTTGCTGGACCAGAGAGTTCCAGTTTATTGAGGTGCCACCTCTATTAGCTAAAGTGCTTCTAGCATAGGTATTGCTTCTCATGCTACAATTGCATCTGAATGTGTGTGTGGAAGAGTACGCTGAATTTCCCCATTACGTCGTATCAGGGTGGTAGCGCTTACTACATGGTGGGGGGGAGGACTGAAGTATTGAATAGACCTCACGCATATGCTTGAATTTCACCCAGAATGAGCAATGAGGCATAATTCACCTTTGCAATATTGTTTTGAAACCCCCTGTCAAAGGTTGCATGTAAGAGCAAAGCATTATTAATAGATTGGACAGCCACGGAGACAAAGAATGATAACCCTGAGAAAAAGCTACCATGTGAGGCTGGAGATAGAAGCCACAAAAGACAAAGAAAAAAAAAAAGAGGCAAGGGATAAAGGCAGAGGACATAAATGTAAACAAGGATAAATGGTTTTGCAGCTGTTTTAGACAATTACACCAGGCCCTTTCCGAAAATCCCCTGGAGTTTTAAGCAAAGAGATTTCTTCTTTCCTTTCATTCTTTTTTTGTAGCATTTAACAAAATAAAAGCTAGAAAACTCTTTGCCAACAACTGTTGTTTTGTTCCATTTGGTGTATATAACCACTTGGTGGATTGTGGGGTATTTAAATCTCTGCTAGGGAACTGCATTTGCAAGTGGCAACAGTCCTTTTTATTATCTTTTCCCTTTCCGTCTCTTCCCTTTAAGGTGCAATTCATATGCTAGGTATCCTAAAGTGCTTGGCTAGTTATGGGAGAGGCTAGACTGTATGATCAAGATGAGGATGGTTAGGAATTAAAGGTATATCCCAAATCTGGCAGCCTTCATTCAATCAGTGGGGCTACATCTACACTGCAGGCTTCTTGTGCAAGAACAGCCATTCTTGTGCAAAAACTTGTGGAGTGTCTACACTGCACACGCATTCTTGAGCAAGTAAATTTACAGTAAAGCATTGGAACAGAGGGCTTCTTGCTTAAGAGTTATCCTCTCCCCACGAGGAATAAGCCTTCTTGCGCAAGAAGGGAGTATAGACAGGCAAAAGGGGTTTCTTGCACAAGGAACCCCTATGGCTAAAATGGCCATCAGAGCTTTCTTGCGCAAGAGAGCGTCCACACTGCCATGGGTGCCCTTGCGCAAAAGCACATGGCAGTGTGGACGCGCTCTTGCACAATAATTTTTGCGCAAGAACTCTTGAACAAAACAGTTCTTGCACAAGAAGCCTGCAGTGTAGACGTAGCCTGGGAGCTTTGCTTTCAAAAGGGCTGAAGAATTTGGTCTTTTATTCACAAATTTGTAAGTTATTACGTCTGCACTGTGCCCCAATCCCTGACTGAGACCTTGTAACAGGGCTAGGCCCTACTGCCAAAAGGGCCACAAGAAGTCCTCCAGGAGGCTAGAGTGGCTAGGAAAAAAACAGCCAATCAGGGGCCAGGAGGGACTAAAAAAGAAGCGGCAGGATTAGCCGCAGATCAATTGCAGCCCGGATCTGGAAGGGAGAAGGTTGAGGGCGGATGGCTGGCAGAACCAAGGACGGCTCAGAGAGGAGAGCTGTGTAGGACAATGTCTCCAGGAGGCGAAGCCCCAGAGGCACCATTCTCCTACTGAATGGGGGAACAGACTGAGAGACTGGACTAAACTGAGAGACTACAGGGGGGCACTGGGATGGGGTTTGTGATTGCACAGGAGGCTGGGTGACTTGTCTGGAGGGCCAAGTAGCCACAAGATTTTTGAAAGACTGAGGGTATGTCTACACAGCAAAGTTATTTCAAAATAACTTTACTAGCGTCTACACAGCCAAACCACTATTTCGAAATTAATTCGAAATAGCGGAGCGCTTATTTCGAATTTGGTAAACCTCATTCCACAAGGAATAGCACCAAATTTGAAATAGCTATTTCGAAGTAAGTGCTGTGTAGACATTTATTTTGAAATAGGGGGCCTCCAGCCTTCCCAGGGTGCCTGGTGGCCACTCTGGGCACAACCAAGAAAACTCCTCTCCCTCTCCCCCTCCCCGGAGTCCTTAAAGGGGTAGACTCTGGCCACAGTGCCTGTGCCAGCTCCAAGCCTGCCAGCTCAGAGCCAGCAGTCACTGCCCCTGACCCAGTAGCCCCAGCATAAGCCAGGCAGCCAGTGCCAGACAGCCCTCCACCGCTCCCCAGGACCAGTCTGCCAGCTCCCAGGAGCCTGCCAGGGGCCGGAAAAGGCGGCTGTCTGGTCCAGTGCGGAGATCAGGGACCTAATTCAGGTTTGGGGGGATGCCTCCAACGTCCATGATCTCCGCACTAAATGGAGGAACGCGGCCGTCTACAGGCGGATGGCTGCCAGCCTGGCCACCAAAGGCCACGTGCAAACCCAGGAGCAGGTTCGCATGAAAATCAAGGAGCTGCTGCAGGCGTATGCCAGGGCCACAGGGGGCAGCTCCCAACTAGGGGCAGACCCAGACCTCTGCCCCTATCTTGATGCTGTGGACCACATCCTGGGGGGCAGGATGGTCTGTGCCCCCCAGGTGGTCATCAGCCCTGGAGAAGAGCTTGCTGCCTCCTGCTGCTCCAGCCCCTGCTGCCTCCCCAGCTACCATTCCTCCTCCCCACCCTCCCCACACCCCCAGGGACACTGAAGCCCCTACACCCGTGGTGCTGGGAGACAGTTGGGCCAGCAAGACCCCCAACCCTGAGCCCTAAGCTTCTCCTCCCTCTTCCTCCCCTTGCCTCCCCCTGCCAGCTCCCTCCTCCCAGGTTTCCCCCTCCCCTCTCCCACCCTCCCTCCTCCCCTCTCCCACCTTCTTTCCCCGGTCTCACCGCAGTTTCATTCCCTCTCACCCCAGTTTTGTTCAATAAAAAGGCTTTGTTGTAATGAACACACATGTCTTTTATTGTACAGCAGGAAGGGGCGTTAGGGAGGGGTAAGTGGAAGGACGTGAGGGAGGAATGAGGCACAAGCCCCCAGTGGGGCACACCAGGGAGACTGTTACTGCCTACAGGATGTGCTGCCAGGCTCGCAGCAACACGTACAGGAGAAGCACCACAGTGCCCAGGGTCGGCTCCGGCTCCATGCTGCAGAGTGCTGTGGTGTCCTGAGGGAGGGCAACCAGAGCATGCAGAGAAAAACATGCTTTGCAATCCCTCAGTGATGTAGGCAAGCAAGCAGAAAACCCTGAGAACCGGCTGTCCGGGAGGGGGGGCGGGGCAGGGCCCTTTAAGCACAGGTCTCAGATAGCCTCAGGAAGCAGCCACACAAGGTAACTCCTGACCTGATGCCCTGCCAGAACCGGTTCTGGCTGGCCTTAAATGCGATTCAGCGTCCTATCAGTGCGGATGCGCTATTTCAAAATAGCAAAACGCTATTTTGAAATGCATTTTGTGTCTAGACGCATTATTTCGAAATAATGCTGTAGTGTAGACATACCCTGAGAGAGTGTGGACATGTACTTGGCCAGACAGAAGTGCTTTTGTGAGGTGAATGCCGACCCTGTTACAGGTCTCTGGACAGAAGGAGGAGGAGGAGCTTGGTTATACCCTGATGTATCCAACTGCAGCGACCTCTGGTTGATCAAGAGGTTGCTCTGATGTGCTCAGGAGGACTTCAAGCCACTTCACTTGTGCAAAACAACGGCAGCCATCAGTCTGACCCGTGGTGCCGCGACCAGCGACACCGCGATACAGCAAAGTCCATGTCTTTCGACTGGACAGAATGAATGGCTCTGCTCTTTTATGCTTTTGTCTGTGTCCTCTGACTTCCTGGGGACTTGCTCCCAGCTCTAGGGGCTGATCCGCCATCAACTGAAGTCAACAAAAATATCCCCCTTGACTTCAGTCAGTGTTGAAACAGGCCCCAAAGCAAGCCAGGGCCTGGATGTAGAGAGATGTTGCTCAATCCCAGCTCTGAAGAGCAGTCCAGAAGAATCTGTGTATCGGCCACTGTCACTTCCCAGATCATGGTGTGTGCATCAGAGAGCTTTTCAGGTGCCAGATGAATCTGCCTAGGGCTGACAAATCCAGTCCAAGAGCAACACAGCTTGGCACAAATGAGCGTCTGTAGGGTTAGCTTTAATGGTAATGGGCTGCGATCAAGGTTCTGTGGATCTTTTCCATCCCTGTGCAGAATAATTTTTTTCTGTGCACCATGGCATGCATGAATGTGTACCACCAGTAGACAAGCCTAGAGGAGTCAAATGCAGAGAAACTCCTGATTCACAACACAGTAAAAAAGAAAAGAATCAGCCCCCTACATTCCAGCAATAACTCTGCCACTGACTTGCTGCATACTCTTGACAGTTGATTGCCTCGCTCCGTGACTCAGTTTCCCTTTGAGGCAGCACTTTCCTCTGTGCGATTGAAATCCTTATTGTTTCAGTCATTCGTTATTATTTTTATTGTGTAGATCAGAGGAGTGGATGTGTGAAAATGAAGAGCGTGGAATTTGCATTTGCAATTTAGAACAATCCTAAAGAAAACTTTTTAATCTCTTTATAATTTTACAACTTCCCTTTTCCTCATTTGGCTGATGGGCATAATTCTCAAGCCTTTGCAATGGCCAAAAAAGTCATTGCCGAAGACACGTTATAAATATTTTTGTCTGAACCCCAGCACTTACTTGACACATCTGGGTTTTTTTTTTTTTCCAGCATGTCTGATACTGCCTAGGCAATTCTGAGGAATCCTTGAGGCATGAAATCCTCTGTGTTAAACCTAAAATAGTATTGCTCATTTCAATCATCTAGATTATAGCTGTAGAAATGTCCTATGGGTTAGATTTTATCACCAAAGACACTTCTATATTCATGCTTGCTTGGAGTTTAAGCCGGCTTAATGAGTTTTGCTCTAGACAGTAACTGGTGTAACTTACCTGCTGTTTGTATGAAAGGGAGCTAAAATTTGTCTTGATGAAACTTAATAGCAGAACGTTGTTTAGATATAATCGTCGCAATCAAATTATTGCAGCAGAAATACCTAGTTTGGGTGTCAGCGGTTCAGAGGACAGCTACAGAAGACTGGAACTAGAAAAAGCCCTTTAAGAGGGGAGGGGAGAGAGAGAGAGACAGACAGACAGAGAGACAGAGCGAGAGAGAGGAGCGTCTATATTTGACCCTTGTGTTTGCATGTGTCCTTCCCCAGCTTCAGTAATAGCCCAGAGCATGCATTTGGAAGGCTGTAGGCAATGGTGCCTCTATTTTTTTCCCATCTGTGTGCAGAATAAATTTTGTTATGTGCACTGAGGAGTGTCTGGATGTGCACCACCAATAGAAACACATGCTGCCTGCAGTGGAAGCTCTGCTAATCAACTGGGTGGCATTTGAATCTCTCCTTGGCAGCTGCCAAAGTGCTAGACACTTCAGAGGGACTGAACGGAACAGGGCAGCTTTGAGAGATCTACTCTTGTCATCCAGTTTCAGCTCCTGGTAGCTGGAGATTTAGGGATCCGTTGATCATAGTGTTGCATTCCTGACCATCTTGGTTGATATACAATAGTAGATAAGTTCATAGAGAACAGGTTCAAGCAAAGTACCTATGTTTTTCCACTCATGTGTGGAATAATTTTATGTGCACCACCTGTAGAAACACAGAACCGAGCTGTAAGCACTCTGCTAATCACCTGGGTGGCATTTGAATCTCTCCTGATCAGCCACACAAGAGCACAGCTTACCGGGAATCCTGGATACAAGTATGATACCCTGGGCTCACCCGCAAACCCATCGCCTCTGGAAGGCTAGGCCACCTACCAGCAGGCAACAGGGCAGACTTCTGATAGAAATCTGCCTGCTGTTTGACCAAAGGATCATTGGATCTGAGACGTTTTCACAAAACACGGGCCGTGCGCTGAATTGCTGCACAGAGGCGTATCACAATTGTTAACATTATTTTTTTACAGAGGAAAATAATTGTCCTCATTTTAATCTTGTCCAGATTTTTATATTGATACTGCCAGCTGCTAAAAAGAGCTAGAGCTGAGTCCTTCCGAAGCAGTTCCCAGAGCTGAGAAGCGAATCAGAACCAAAAAAATAGTTACGTTGGCCTTCCAAATGACTCAGAAAATGGGATGGGTACAGTGCATGCTCCCTCCCAGCAAAATGTCATTCCCTGTTCAGAACAGCCCCAGCAAAACAGTCCCCAGCTGCCTGCAAAGTTGAAATTCATAATAATCATAAAAAAACGTGAAAATTCCATCAACCCTGTTGTAAAAGGTTTATCAGAAATGCCATAAACAATTCTGACCTCCTAACTCTACAAGGAGGACCTGTGGTCTTGCTCTCTAAACCAGAACAAGAGAAAAAGGGTTGTTCATAGAGATTTCCTCCTTTGCATATGCTGTTTCGATTGGCCTCACCCAACTCCTTTAAAATCAGTGGAAAGACAGTTTGGGGCTCTCTTACAAGGTGACTCAAACCCTCTTTCCTTTTCCTGTTCAGATTGAACCTCTCTAGTTCAACACTCTCTGGTCCAGCAACATCCGTGGTCCGGCATGAGTTTAGTTCGCTGGGTGTCAACTCTCAGGGGCAGGGCCCTAACAGGGTTGTAGATTTGCTTCAAGACAGAGTCAGTTAGCGATAGTTGCTTTTATTAATCTCACTATGGGTACGTCTACACTTGCTCCCTAGTTCGGACTAGGGATGCAAATGGAGCATACCGAAATTGCTGATGAAGCGCGGGATTTAAATATCCCGCGCTTAATTAGCATATTCGCGGCCGGCCGCCATTTTGGATTCGGGGTATTGCGAAATAAGTTGCCCCGTGTAGACGCGTTATTCCGAGAGAAAACCCTTCTCTTGGAATAACTGTTAAACGGCGATCCGCAGCCCACAGGAGCAGCGAGGAGCTGTAATAAAGCATCGGCAGCCCACCAGGGGCTAACCTGGGCGATCCGTCTCTGGTGTATTTCCCATTCTTAGCGTAGATCCAGCCTCAATGGATGTGCCCTGATCTAGCCCACTGTTTGCTTTGTTTAGGATTGAAGCTTTAGAGAGAGTGAACATCTTTAAGAAATAAACGGCAGGCACAGCACCTCTTGGTAACGAGCAATCTGTTCCTCAGAACACCCACTTACCTGGGTTGTTGTGGAAGGTGCACTGTTTTTAATCTCAAAGTCATGGTTCTGTCATAAAAACCCCTCCCATAAATCATATGCCAAGAATGGCTCCTTAACTACCTATTGTTTTCTTTTCAAGTGCCTATTGTTAATCTTCCTGACAGTTCTGACGCTCATAACGCTGAGGCTTTGAATGCCACATGTTGTAGGCAGCTGAAAACTTCAAACGCAAAGGGAAAATAGGCACAGCACCCACAAAGTATACATACAAATCCATTCCTTGATATTTAATGAACTACTTATGTGTACACACTGTCGATATACACATATTCACTGGTATACAAATACATACACACACATTCATCCACATACACAAATTCACTACAACAATGAGTCATCCTGTGGCACCTTAAAGAAAACCAAAAATAATAGTATCACGAGCTTTCATGGGTAAAACCCACTTCTTCCTAAATACACCGGTACACACAAGTTTGTGGGTATATCTGTGTGCAGAAGAACAGCCGAAAGGTACTTAAGTGTGTGTGTATAGAATTGTAGGACTGGAAAGGACCTCTGGAGGTCATCTAATCCTGCCCCTTGCCCTCATGGTAGGACTAAGTACTCTCTAGACCTGTGGTGTCCAACAAGTTCTGAAGCAGTAGTCGCTATAGTGGCTAATGCTGCAGCGAACTAGCCACATTATTATGAAAATGTAAATGATTTTATGAGCCAGTCACACTCAATGGGCCAAATAGCCACATGTGGCTAGTGGCTGGCATGTTGGACACCATGGATCTAGACCTACCTTGACAGGTGTTCATCTAACCTGCTCTTAGATCTCTCCAGTGATGGAGATTCCCAACCCCCCTGGGCAATTTATTCCAGTGTTTAGCGGAACGTGTGTGAGTATGAATAATATCTTGCTTCACCTAGTTTCTTTTCTCACTTTTTTCCACGTGAATGCCGCACTGTAACAAGGTGCGTCGGATTCCTTCTCCCTGAACGTTTGTGCTGTGTTGGGGCCATGATGCAAAGTGATGGCTGTGTGGGATCACAGAATCCACGGTGACACACCGAGGGGGTGGCATTAGGCTAAACTGGGCTCCCAGGTCAGGCAGGTTGGCTGGCAGCTGCAGCTGGACCGTGGTAGCGCTATCTGTAGAATAGACATTTGCTATGGTAGTGGGAGGGGTGTTTCCATCGCTCCCCCAAGAGGCGGTAACTAAATTGAAGGAAGAATTCACTGGGATTTCGGCTGGTTTAACTGTATCTCCTGAGAGGGGGAGAAACTCTTCCTCCCCGAGCTGTGCCAACCTAAGTTTTACATATAGACCGGTCCTAAGTTTGCATGTGGGCCTGCTGCCTTGGACCCACCATCCGTTGGTAAGCTTTGATGTGGGATGGATGAAAACTCACTCACGAACGGTCAGCGTGGACACGGAGTGCACGGTAGGCTACTCCAGGCGCATGTCAGACCCCAATTTGGCACAGGCTTAATCCTTAAACCTATTTACCACTCTGGGCCGGGAAGGCAGCTCGTGGTTTCTTGTGTGGGCTACAGCCACGCCACAGAGAGACCAAATATGGCCAAATGACAGCTCGTAAGCCGCGTGTGGCTTTTTTATAGTTACAGAGCGGCTCCCGGAGTCCTCCCTGCCCTACCCTCCTTTCTCCACTTACCACACTGAGGTGGTGGATGTTCAAAGCTTCTGCCTATGGCAGGGTTGTGGAGCTAGGGGCTTCTACCCAGGCTAAACCCTGATCCCAGCCGATAGACTCCTCGGGTTGGCAGAGACCTCTGGAGGTCATCGAGTCCAACCCATGCTCAAGCAAGATGCACCCCACAGGGCTGAAGTCCCGCACACATGTCCAGCTCTCGAATTTCTGAAGATTATCATCTGCAATCAGCAAAGGTACCCACTCCAGATCTATGTTACTAAGTCACATGAGAAGTCACATCAGCCGTGGCCTGATTGGGTCACAAGTGGCTCACTGGTCACGAACTGAGAACCACGGAATGAAATGTTTGTGTAGTCAAGCCCTAAATCTACAGTCCTCTGCTTTCAGCGGGGTGCTCTATTCATCCAAAGAAGTACTCCCAGCCCTAACTAAGGGGCAGCTTGTCATGTCCCTTCTCCCCTGTGAGCCCTGGATATGGCATGTCTTTTTCTTGTACTTGTGGGGTTTTTTTGCAATAAACAACAACCCTGCAACTTGCCAGTCCCATCTAAACTCCAAATGTATTTTCAGTTTCCCACAATTATTTAACTGTCTCCCTAATTAATTCCAGGGCCTGAAATAAATTATTGACTTAGCAGACTCTCTTGTTTTCCATGACAGCTTCAGCTGTAAACAGGCTATTAACAATTCATAATGAGTAGCTCTTGTTTGTTTTTGTCTGTATGCTAATTTTGGTTCCCCATTAGAGACATCCTTAGACTGTGTTTGTACCCTGTCTGGAGACTCGGGGTGGGTGGGAGGAGAGGAAAGGGAAAATGACACCAGGTGACTGCCATGGATGATGCTTTCTAGCAGAAGCAGCACGCAGTGTTGGCAAAATCAGGCTGAACTATTCACTTGGAAGCAATTGATCTTTTCTTTCTGCTCCTTTTATTCCCCTTGGTTCGTGGCCAGAGATTGTTCAAACCACCAGAGTGTTGGAGTTTTATCTCCTACTCTTAAAAATAAAAAAAAATCACTCCTTTGAATGAAGCTTGACTGCCAAACCTAGTCCTTGAGGACAATCAGGTGATGGGAATCTTTGTGTTTATATTGTGCCCATCAATGTGGTGCCTGGGTGGTAAATGTAAGATTCCCGGATTCTGTTCCTAGCTCTGCCACTGACAACTTTGTGACCCTTGGCAAGTCCCTTAGCTTCTTTGTGCTTCTGTAAAATTGAGAGAACGAATGACCTGCCTCAAACCCTACAGTGGGCCAGTAGATGTCCATCAATTGTTTTCAGTTGGCTCTTGATCAAAATCTTTGAGAGTGGACAGCAGCTGGTCCAATAAAAGAGATTATCTCAGCTTTTTTCTTCCACAGCAGAAGGTTTTTGCAATTTTAATTTCCCCCTTTTTTTTAAGATTACGGGCCAGACTTTTACACCTGTAATTATTTCCAGGCTGAACCAGTGCCACTTGGATGTCTACCCAGTGCATAGATGCTATCAATTATTTAGGCTTCTAAGTGACATTAATGCAGCTTCTAGTCATCTGTTACTTGTCTGCCGAGCGTGGTCCAGTTAGTAGCAAGGGAGCTGGTCAGGGAGCCAGGAAACTGTCTATTTCTGATGCAGTCACTGGCCTGTTGTGGGACCTTGGGAAAATCATTTCAGCTACCACGGCGGTGGAGAGGAAGGACAGTTTAGTGGAGACAGAACTGTCCCATCACACAGAAAATGAAGGTTTTGCTCCTGACTCAGCCGTATGCTCCTCATGTCGCGATATGCAAGTGACTTGTTTTACCATGTGCCTCAGGTTCCCAACTGCAAATCAAGATGCTTAAATTAATTTGTGAGTGAAGAGATGCTCAGACACTCTAGGAGGTGACATAGAGACAGCCACAAAACTATGCATGCAAATCAGGCCCTAGATCGGGGGTGGGTAACCTTTTTTGGGTCAAAGGGTTGCTGACACACAGAAAAATCAGTCAGGGGCCACACACAGCTGAGAAGAAAAAAAACTGACTAAGAAGGAGAAAGACACTCCCCACATTCCACTCACACACCAGTGCCTTCGGGGCCCTGGTTCGTAGATTTTATGGGCCCCCCTCCTCTCTGGGATGGAGCCAAAAATGAGAAGTTAAATGCATGGGAGAGGACTGCTGGGAAGCAGGCTTGAGGTGTGGGGTCTGGGTGGGAGGGAAGGTGCAGGAGCAGAGTAGGGGGACAGGGTCTGGGCAGGAGGGGAGGCTACAGGGCAGGAGTGCCAGCCCCGCATCAGGGAGCCCCAAGCCTCGGGGGCCAGATCCAGGCAAGCCAGGGACTGGTTGCGGCCCTCAGGCTGTAGGTTTCCCACCCCTGCCCTGTATCATTAGGCTTTATGTGTACCTTGTCCTCTTCTTTCTTTATTTTTTCTTTAAAGAAAGGTCTTTGCCTTAGCTAAGGGCTAGAGATAAACAAGCAGTGAAACCACCTGGTGAAAAGGAGACATGTCAATAGATAATCACAGGAGATATGACTTCTCCCAGGAGGAAACATTTTAATGTTAAGGGTACGTATTATTTGTGCAATTCAAGCGGAGCTCTGACACGGAATGTCATGTAAACTGATCTGAATATTCCTGGGGGTTACGCTATTCCCCGACAAAACGAGTCTCACTAATTCAAAGAACTGTTTCCTTTCACTGTCTAAAGACTTAGGCTATGTCTAGACGACAAGCCTCTTTCGAAAGAGAGCGTCTAGACTACAAGCAGATTTTTCGAAAAAGCGAGCTGCTTTTTTGAAAGAGAGTCTAGACACTCTCTTTCAAAAAAGCAAAGTTTGCATTCAATAGCGCCTTTTTTCAAAAGAGCACTTTCAAAAAAAGGCATTATTCCTTGTCAAATGAGGTTTGCCGCGATCGAAAAAACTGCCGCGTTCTTTCAATTTACTTTCGAAAGAACGTGGCTGCAATCTAGACGCAGGTGAAGTTTTTTAGAAAAAAAGGCTACTTTTTTTTGAAAAAACCCTGTAGCCTAGACACACCCCTCGTGTCTAAGTGGAACCACTACCAGGCAGGTTTGAACCTGGGATCTCTGGAGCTTAGCAGAGAAGCCGCTGCAGCTTGAACTATAAAGCCAGCTGGCTTTCACCTTAGGCTGTAGAGCTCCCTTGTTTTCATCTCTCACTGTAAGTGGTCCAAATGCCACTCCATGGGATAGGGCTTCGTCTACACTACATGCTTCTTACTCAAGAAGCCTTTTGCACAAGAGTTTTTGCACAAAAACTTCTTGCACAAGAGCACATCCACACCTCAAGAGAGCATCCATACTGCATGGATGCTCTTGCACAAGAAAGCTCTGATGGCCATTCACAGAATGGCCATCAGAGCACCTGTGCTTTTTCCCATAGGGTTTCTTGCGCAAGAAACCCCTCTGGAGCATCCACACTTGCCTTCTTGCGCAATAGCTGTAGTGCTAAAAGCAGTTATGCTTCAGAAAAGGAGGTTTACCTACAGTGGAAAAAGCCCTCTGTTCTGACGTTTAACTGCCCGTTTAATTGCACAAGAGCTCATTTGAGGTGTGGACGATCTGCGGGTTTTTGCGCAGAAACAGCTGTTTTTCCACAAAAGCCCTGCAGTGTAGACGTAGCCTACAAGTTTTGACGCAAGAGCCTATGCAAATGAAGCATGGATTAGCATTTTCTCGCACTTCATTTGCATCCTTTAGTCTGATTCGTTTTGTGCTAGGGGTTTTTGCGCAAAAACAAGCAGTGTGAACGTTTCCTTTTTGCACAAAACCCCCTTTTTGCGCAAGATCCTTGGAGGTATACCGGTCTTATATACTGCTATGTTCTCCTTCTCAGTATACTGCTAAATATACATATACTGCTATGTTCTCCTTCTTTTAACACATCTCGTTCACAAGTGAGTTTGATCGTGAAACTGTGCAAACGCAGAGGGTGAAAAGTCGCAGGGGGGTAGCTGGATTAATCTGTATCTGCAAAAAACTACAAGGAGGCCTGTGTTTTTACTGCGGGTGAACTTCATGAACCTGCAAAGACAAGCACAATGCCCATGCCTCAAGCCCTTAAAATAGAATTTCACCCTGAAAGAGCTTTAAGAGAGATTTAATGAACATGTCATGATTAACGACTGCTCTGTAATTAACTGTGTGCTTCCTCCTTCCCCCTCTGGAAGAGAGGACAGGGACAAAGAACACTGAATGTCAGACAATGGAAAGTGTTTTTTTTGGGGGGGGAGTCCATCTTACTGATATTTTTGCAGGTTTTTCATGAAAATGAAAAAGAAAAGACATTGTTTTTGAAAGTGTTGATGGGGCCTTTACACCCCAATGTGAAACCCAGAAAGAATAGAAAGGTGCATTTTAAGCAAGCGACATCTGTTTCCAAAACCTGTTCTTTCGCTTCCAAACCTAAATACCCAGCATGACATGCCCGCCTACTGGATCAATGGCAAAATTCTCATTAACGTCAGTGGGGTCATGGGATAGCGTCAGTTCTTTTCCAGTGGGCAAGGTTTGTCCCTCTATGGCAGGCTTACTCAACTTTGGAAGCCCTGGGAGTCATAACGATACTCACAGCACATGCCGAGGGCCGCAACTTAAGTGTGGTTGCATATATAGGCAAATATAGGCAAATATATGCAAATAGCTTCTTTCATACTGACGGGCATGAGTACAAAGATTAAGGCAAGACTGCACACCATGCAGGTCCCATTTAAGTCAGTTCTGCTGATATTAATAACATGGAATATTTACCCAATTTCTACCCATATGACAGCACTTTTAATGACCAGTGACAGTCCAGGAATTGAACTACTAAAATGCGTATCAACAGAAGACCATTCTATTGGCTGCTTTTTTGGTTTGGCTTTACAACAGTACGAGAATGTAACTACTAAAACACATATCAACCCAAATCGCACTGCAGGCCCCAAACAAACAGGCCAGGGGCCACATGTTGAGTAGTGCTGCTCTATGGCAATTGGCATCATGGAGAGGCTAAGTGTAAAATAACTTGTTGGCTGTTGCCGCACTACCGAGAAACAAGAAAAATGGCCAAAGTAGCAAGTGACCTGCTCCCAGTGTTGTCTTCAAGTTGTCATTGTCAAGTCCCAGTCGCGTCTCAAGTCACTACAGTTCAAGTCTCAAGTCGAGTCTCGAGTCCCTAAAGTCACTTTTGAGTCAAGTCCCAAGTCGAGTCTTAAGTCTTAATTTAAAAAATGTCAAGTCACTTTTGTACAAGCCATCAATATCGGCATTTTCAGACAATTTTTTCACCAAGTCGATTTAACAAAATCAGCAAGTCTCAAGTCGAGTCTCAAGTCACAAACAATGAACCCGAGTCGAGTCTCAAGTCAAATCACTTAGGCGACTTAAGTCAGACTCGAGTTCAAGTTGTGGGACTCGAGTCAACAACTCTGCCTGCTCCAGCCTTTTAGTTTGATCTCTGAGAAGGGGGCCGGCAAAGAAAACAAGGAAAAGATCCAAAAAGAGAGAGGAAAGAAAATAAACTTTGAATACAAATACAATTATTTCTCATTGGGCAAAATCCATAAGCCGTTTCTAGCAAGGCCCACCTGGCCCGCTCATTGAATTGCGAAATGAGAGAATATAAATCAGAGCTGACAACGAGGTCTTGTTTCCCTCTTTAGAGGCTTTAACAGAATAATAAATCATTTAGTTGCAGCATTCAAAGGACCTCTTAGGATTCAGTCCCATTCTCTTTGTTAGTAGCGGCAAGAACTAATCCCTACAACTCAGGGCAAAGAGATGCCACGCCACTCCCCACCCCTCTGCTTGGCTTAAAGGGGGCAGCGACCAGTCTGAGGTTACCACAGCTGAGACCTGTACTTTCTTTGCAACATTTCAGCAAACACCCACACTGGAGGCTTTTAAAGATGCAGAGTCCTTTTCTCTGAACGACTTTCCCAATGCCCCTCACTCCTGCCCTGCCCCATCACTTGCTATTCCACTCCTAAACCCTGTGGGAAATTCTTGACTTCTACTTCTGAAATCAGTTTAAACCCATGAAACAAGTCTGTTGGTCCAATGATTCCAGGCGGCTGGTTTTTGAATGAAAAATTAAATGATGAGGAGGAACCTATGGAAGTCTGATGGGTTCATTTTCCAGTGAAAACCCATTTTTTTCCTGAAAAAAATCCACCAGGACCACTGTGCCCTCTAATCTTTTCCATTCATGTGTGGAATAATTTTATGTGCACCCAAGCACGTGTGAACGTGTACCACCACTAGAAACAAAAACCCGAGCAGGGAGCACTCTGCCAATCAGCTGGATGGCATTTGAATCTCTCCTGAGTCGCCACACAAACGCATGGCTTACAGGGAACACTGACCAGCGCCTAAATTGATACTTTCATTTTTCCAAATGGCCTTCGTCTCTCTCTTTCCTTTTCTTGGTCATTTTCACTGCCACTTTCTGGTTGTGCAAATTTGTTTTCTCACAAGGGCCTGGGGAGCTAATGAAACATGTTTTTCTTTGACACAGCTGATTAGCTTAAGCATTGCAACAGGCCTCTAAGCAATAGGGACTTTGATTGCATCAGCTGGCGGTCCACACCACTTTTTATTCCAGAGGAGCAGGCCAAGCAAATAAATAAATAAAAAGAGCAGGCTCTTAGATTCCAGGCCTTTCCAGAAGCTTCAGGACAAATCAAATCAATGCTTCCCCCCACTACTTCGGTTGTGCAATCAGAAAATCAATCTAATGCTATTGTTGGGATACAAGAACTTCTACAATTCAGCTGGCATTGAGAATTTGGTACGTCAGGCTCAAAAAAATTGGACTGAGGCAGTCGGTGAGTGGGGGGAAAACCAGCCAGACTTGCTGCGAGTCATTTAATTTGTATCCTTTTGTGTGAGTAAGAGGCCAAAAGAGGAGCAGCAGATTCATGTCAAGGCCTTTTGGCCAACTTTGAGACACAACCTGTTTGCAGACAGTTCTTTGGCCAGACGTGCGAGTTCCCGACTGCCTGCTTTTATTCCTTTATTGATTTCCTACGAGGGATCCTTGCAACAAAACCAGGAGCAGTGCTGACCAGAAGCCCAGAGGCCTGGAGTTTCAGACCGTGGAGACCTCTCTCCAAATTTATACTGGTATTTGCTTTGTTTTAAATTAGGACGTGATTGGAAACTTGAGTCAACAGGAGTCTTCCCACTGGCCTAGTAAATAATGATGCATAGTGTTTATGATAGCGTTCTTCCTCAGTAGGTCTCAAAGCACTTTCCAAAGGAGGTATCGCTCTCCCCATGGTATAGATGAGGAAACTGAAGAACCAACTGGAGAAGTGTCTTGCCCATAGGCACCCAGCAGTAGAACTAAGAATAGATCCCTGGTCTTCTAAGTGAGCCCAGGTCTATACCACAGGGGAAGGTCGAATTAAGAGACGCAATTCCAGCTAGGTAAATTAGATAGCTGTAGTCAGTATACCTTCATTCAAGTTTCCCTGCTGTCCCCACAGTGGGAGGTCATTGGGAGCAAATGCTCCCATCAGCTTCTCTTACTCCTCATAGGAAAAGGAATACCTGCCCTGATGGAAGCACCCTCTGAGTTTGATTTAGTAGGTCTCTACTAGATCTGCTAAATCAAACTCCGGAAGATTGATCATGGCAGTGTCAATCTTCCCCGTAGTGAAGCCCAGCCCTCTGAGGGTATGTCTACACAGCTGACATTAAAGTGCTGCCACTGTAAAAACCCCAAGTCTGTAAGTTTTTACAAACTCTGTAAATGGCAGTGTAGACAAGCCATTCATTTGGTGTCTATGCACAAAGTCCACCTGCTTCCTTTTAGGCTATGTACTTTTCACATGCATAGTGCTCACAAGCAAGGGCCTGTTTGGGGCTTTTTTTCCCAGAATGGCCAAGTACCCACAACTGCAGGTGAAGTCAATGGGATTTGTGTGTATTCAGCCAGTCTTAAAATCAGCCTCTGAAATACTACCAGACAGAGCAGCTGCTGTGTCTTAACTGTACTAATTTCATCAGGGTATTTATTTAATGAAGCACTGAGGGGGAAAAGTCTGAGAGAATCAAAAGAGCTAAATGAAGATGCAGCGTGCGGAGAGCAGAGTTTTATTCCACACTTTTTATTTTACTCCTCTTTCTTTTGCAAACCATCACACACAGATGCAGCCCTTCATAAGTAATAACCCTGTTGGCTGGTGACATGCAGCTAGGAATTTGATAAAGGCAGGACCAGGAGCCGGTGATGGGTCCATTTTGTGTCTGGCCTCCTTTAAGAGCTTCTGGTTTCCTGTGTTATGGTTCTTCTTTTCTCATTTCAGCTCACAGGTGCAGATTTGCCAAAAGGAATGTTAATTGCCTGTTTACTGCATCCCCTCTTGTTGAATGTACTCACCGAGCATGTCTGGGTCACAGCCCCACAGCGGGTCCCCGTCTCTGTTTCACTCCCGTTAATCTTTTTCGTATCTGGGCTAACGTCATCAGAGTGATGCTCCCACCTCCCCAGAAGCAACCATTTTTATACAGAAAAAGGCCGTTCAGAATCAGAGCGCAAGCAAGTGCCTGCCACCGAGCCAGGGGAGAGACAGTGCAAATTCTCTGTGAAAGAGCAGCATCATTGCCAGTCATGAGGAAACCAGGCAGGCGGGAGAAGTGCATCCCTGCAGACTGACCTTTCCATAAGGGTGTCAGTGTCTTGCTTTGCTGTCTGAGCCTGAAATCTCTCTTGAATACTCACGCTCTCTTTAGGCAGCGCGGCGGCCCATTTTTGCTTCATAGAATCCTAGGGTTGAAAGAGACCTCAGGAGCATTGACTCCAGCCACCTGCCCAAGCCAGACCAATCCCAACTAAATCATCCCAGCCAGAGATGGAGATTCTACCCCCTCCCTAGGTAACCCATTCCAGTGCTTCACCATCCTCCTAGAGAAATAGTTTTTCCTAATCTCCAACCTAGACCTCCCCCAGTGCAACTTGAGACCACTGCTCCATGTTCTGCCATCTGTTACCACTGAGACCAGCCTCTCTCCAGCCTCTTTGGAACCCCCCTTCAGGGAGCTGAAGGCTGCTATCAAATCCCCCCTCACTCTTCTCTTCTGCAGACTAAACAAGCCCAAATCCCTCCGCCTCTCCTCATAAGTCACATGCTCCAGCCCCCTCATCATTTTCATTGCCCTCCACTGGACCCCCTCCACATTCTGGTTCACCTGGTTGATTTGTGTTCACCTGGTAGATTTCACCACAGGTACGCAGTAATCAGTTCCAATTCCCTTTCTCCGGTATGAGGGGGGAAAAAAGGAGAAAAGACAACATGAAAGCAAATGCAAGCTAACGTGGCAGTGTTTAAATGCCCAGTGAGCACGTCTGGGCAAGAAGTAATACTATGTGACGTTAGGCCGATGAGGGGCTTGGGCTTCCGTCCCAAGGTCATTTAGCTATTTGTTTCCAATAAATAATCCAGCCCTGACGTGTGTCCTCTATTTCCTTTCAGTGACTTTTAGAAAAACCTCTGGAGTTTTCTCATTAGCTTGCCTCTGCGCCACAGCAGAGGAGTTAGATGGTGTGCTGGCTGCAAGGCGAAGCTTATATACCTCGTGTCAAGTCTTGTAACTTCTCTGGCATCTTCCCTGCATGGAAGAGGGGAGTAATTATACCAGTTCATCAATACCACTCGACCTTTCAAAATGGAATGTGTCTGCAGGGATCTCTTCCACCGGCAAATAACTTTCAGTCCCTTTGCTAGTATTATGGTGAAGGAGTAGGACTAAATGCCCAGAGACTTGGGTTCTGTTCCAAAATCTACTGCTGGTCTCTTGGATATGGCAAGGACTGCGTTTTGTTACTGAACGCAGTGGGAGTTGATGTTATCCCTTGTTAGGACATAGATATTCAGACCTGTTTGTAAAGGCCTATTTAAGGACAAACTTTCTCTGTCTGAGGCCTTGTTCTTAAGGCCATTGGCACATTTCAAACAAGTGCAAAGCATTCATATTGTAACAAGGCACATTCCAACAATTTGGGGCTGTTATCTACCGATAAAGGAAAAAGCTTAGAAATGTAGGCAGATAACTTTCCGTCTGGCCAGGGCCAGCTCCCCATCTCTATTGTTTATCTGTCTGGGTCTGTCCTGTTCTTTGGTTGTTTCTGTCTCCTGTATAATTAATTTTGCGGGGTGTGGACCAATGAAGGTGGTGGGCTATAACTGGTAAGTTAATCATGTTACACTGTGCTAGGGTTGGTTAGTTCAATTTCTGTAGAATAGCTTCAGGGGGTAGCCCAGTTAGTCTGTAACAGGAAAAACTTAAAAAACAACAGATATTCTAGTAGCGCCTCACAGACTAACAAAACGTGTAGATGGTATGATGAGGTTTCATGGGCACAACCTACTTCTTCAGATGTCTGGACTTCCAAACCTCCAGTCATCTGTAGAAGAGGGTTGTGCCCACAGAAGTTCATGATACCATCTACAATGTTTTGTTAGTCTTTAAAGTGCTATTAGAATATTTGTTGTTTTTAAAGTTTTTTCTGTAGAATGATTGGCTAAGGAATATTGCTATATTGATTAGGGACAAACAGGAAGTGAGGGGGCAAATAGGGGGCTCACCGAAGGAAAAAGGAAAGGCAGCTGAACCCATGCTTGCTGGAACATAATCCCAATAAACATAAAATTGTTTGCATCTCCGGACTTCGGGTACTGCTGTTCTCTGGTCATATGAGAAGGACCAGGGAAGTGCTCAAGATCCGGCTGATCTGGATCCAAATATTGCATATTGCTAAAAAAAAAAAAAAACCCTAAAATATCTAAAAGTATTCAGCCAGTTGCAACAGGGCTGAACAAATGATAGAAATCCAAATGATAGAATGTTAGAAATCCAAAGCCGGGTGCTTTCTCAGAAAATAATGGTTTAAAGACGGGGCTGTGTTTATGGGTGAAAGATAACCGCGGACAGAGAGAGGACACAAGTTCTAGGTGCCTCTTTCATCTCCATTTAGCCTGATTTTGAGGATGTAAAGAGGGTTTGTAGCCTTGTTCTTGCTCCACCACACAGGGCTGCATGCACCCTATGAGTGTGACTCTAGGCCATGAAGTTGGGGACTCTGTTTCAATGGAGCTGCATGGGCCATGCATTGTTTTCAATGGTGAGCTCTTATTGAATTAGTATTTGAATGTCTCTCCTTTCAGATGGTGGAAGTTCTTTCTCCTTCACTTTAATCAAGCCACGTTGATTGTCCCCCTCCCCCATCAGTGTCATCACAGGCGTCCTTTTGAAAGGTTTACAGCAGAGGAATTAGTCAAGGGGGATCACCAAATCCCTGTGAGGCTCTTCACTGCTGAATGGTTTGAGAGAAGAGCCAGTGCTCGATTCAGACATCTGGCTGCTCAGATCTCGGCTGGAAATCAGTAGGAACGTTGCTGGCAAATAAAGACACGGCTGTTCTGAGAGCCCCTGGTTGGGTTTCAAAATTCAGCTCTCACATTTAATCATTTTCAGAGAATGGGTGGAAAAATGCATTGGGCACAGATATCAATGAAACGAATTAGCGTGAATTGTAATTTAACGGGGAGGGGAGGAGCGGGGGAAGAGAACATCTCTAGAATTTCGTTGCAAGCCAGCTTTTCCAAAGTGCTGCCCGTGGGTGGCTAAGGCTCTGGCAACACTGGGAAGGTTTGGCAACAAAAGTGCTGTCGACATGCGAAACGTCACCCAAAGTGCAAACCGGTCAAACTGTTTTTTCTGCCTCCCACTGTTGACAGTTCATGGCCACATGGCTAGCTCCCCTGGTGACAGACAAAGCAAAGTATTATGGGGAAGCATCCCACAGTGCAGTGTGGTGGGAAATCAGAGCTTATCCCTGCACTTCTTGGGGTTCTCTTAGCTCTGGGAGCTCTCCGTGCTGAGGACTGTCCAAGCAGCCTCTCCAGCCACCCCCCATGCAGCAGCAGCCTGCCTGTGGCTGGGCTCCTAGCAGGGCAGAACAGGAGCAATCCAATGATTTGCTCTTATTTTTTGCCCAAAAAGAGCAGCTCACTCAGCTATCAGACACTTCCAGGAACTTTAAAAGGGGAGGGGCACATGCCTGCAGGGCAGCAGAGATCACAAAACACTGAGCAGAGCCAGCAGGGCAGGCATTGTGGGATACCAGCAGAAGCCAGTTCTCTGGACAAAACAAACAGCAGAGTTTGCAATGGCTCTTTTTATTTAAATGATTGTATTGTTCATAGATTTTAGTACATGCTACAAAAGAAGCATTTCTCTGACCCAGCGTGCAACCTTATCTGTTTCCTAAGGAGTCCCAATAAAATGACATACGAGCCTACGGCATGTCTGAATTTCAGATGAGCAAGATTTTCAGGACCTTGGACAATGCCACTTTGTAATCTTGTGGTCACTGGTCAGTTTAACACACAAAAGACAGGACTATGCAGCACTTTAAAGACTAACAAGATGGTTTATTAGGTGATGAGCTTTTGTGGGCCAGACCCACTTCCTCAGATCAATTTGTGGAAGAAAATTGGCATGACCATATATACCAAAGTGATCTGAGGAAGTGGGTCTGGCTCACGAAAGCTCATCACCTAATAAACCATCTTGTTAGTCTTTAAAGTGTTGCATAGTCCTGTGCTTTGTTTCAGCTAGACCAGACTAACATGGCTACATCTCTATCACTAGTTTAACACATAGGTACTGAATACGCATCTCTCTTGTACTGAAAATGTTGATGTAAAGCAGAGGTCAGTTCAAGGGTCAGCAATTATGGCAAAAGAGAAAGCTCACAGAATAAGAGGACATGATTCTAGTCTCATTTAAATCAGGAGTAACTCTAGTGACTTTCCTATAGTTACGTTGATGTAAAACCAGGAAGAGTCTGGACTACAAGGTGGATGCCTTATAGCCAGAAAATTAATTTGATTAGACACAGGCACTGCAGGATTGCTTTGCACCCCACGGGTCCTTTTATAATCATTTCACAAACACACCATTTTTGATCAGCTTGTCACAAGGTTGCAAAAAAATTACATTAGCTCCAGATATTTTTAGTAAGGGCCAGAAAGATCCATCCTGCTCTCTCTTCCAGTCTAGAAATGCAATTTCTATCTACAGGTCACATGTACTGTGCTTTGTTTGAGTGGGTGTGTTTGTTTCTTTCTGTGGTGATGGAGAAGCCTGTATAAAACCAGCCATTCCCCCAACAAGCAAGATCTGGTTTTATCTGACCTATGGGAGCATTTCTGCTTTCTGTAACTTCTTCCAAACCTGGTTTGTTTTTAACCTCTTTTGCCCATATGTGTCTACCTTCTGTCAGGCTGCAGCCAGAACTCCTGACAGGTAGAGTCAGGGAACTAATAAAGTTAATATTTCAGCTGTGCTTGTGCCTCAGAATATAATGCCATTAAGTTATGTTCAATAGAAGCAGAGTCTTCAATATAAATGGGTTATGGAAAGAAATGTGATTAAGTAAGTGGATGGAGAGCTCAATATAAGATTCTCCACATTGGAAATTTCCTTGGTTAGAAATATCGAGGGCAAAATTGGATCAATAGTAAATGGCTGACTACATTTTCCCATCTGCTGTTACCTTCTTCATAATCTAACTTTCCAACACTTCCCCCTGCTGGTGTGGCATAACCATTGCCCACCGATTTCACCAAGAGCTAAACAGCACAGAGGATAGCACAATGAAAACTCTACACAATACTGTCTCATGGGAGACAGTGGAAAAGAACCCTTCTCAGGGCACTATTACAAGGATAGGACCAACTCTTAGAAGTGACTGTGTCCCTAATTACGCAACGTTTGTGAAGTGCTTAGAATACGACAACTCCTCCAGTCCCGGTTCTGTCATCCTTTCACATGCTGAGTTGGGCCTGATGGGGCAAGTAGTGTAATTGATTCCAGAGTGATTAATCAAATAGAACAGAGGGTGATATGCCTGTTCACATGGAATCAGACTTTACACCAAGTCCTATTGAAGACTGAAGAGGAGATGATTATATCTGGAGTAAGGGACTATCTGCAGTGAGGTTACCGTAATTTAACCCAGAGTTGCAATGGCTACTGGTCCTTTTCAAAAGGGATGGGACTTAGGCTCTGAAGTGCTTAAATCCCATTTGAAGTTCCTCAAAATCAATATGTTCTTTCAAGAAGCTTCTGTTTGGATGAACTGGAATTTTCCAGTACCAAAATATTGCACTGAAAAATTCCCAATGAGCTCCCACCCTGATTTGGGGAAATATCTTTATCCAAGATGGCACATAAGCATGTGCTGAAGATGTGATAGCAGCTATCAAGTACCTAAAAGGATGTTGTGTTACAAGGAGGAGGGAGAAAAATTGTACTAATTGATCACTGACGATAGGACAAGAAGCAATGGGCTTAAATTGCAGCAAGGGAGGTTGAGGTTGTACATTCAGAAAAACTTCCTAACTGTCAAAGTGGTTAAACACTGGAATATTAAATCCGTATGTGAACACAATAGTTTGGAATTAAAGTGCCCTTAATTTGGATTAGTTTAATTAATTTCCAAAGCCAAATAAGGTAAACTGAATTAAGGTCACTTTAATTCTGAATTAGTGTCCACACAGGGATTTAATGTGGTTTAACTAATCCACTTTAAATTCATAGTGTTAGCTATTAGGCCAGGTCTACATTGTCGGAGAATATTGATGTAAGATACACAATTCCTGCTATGACAATTGTGTAGTTGCAGACGATATACCTTACATCGATTTTCAGGGGTAGCCCTACAATGAGAGGTCAATGAGAGGAATGCTCCCATCGATTTCCCTTACTCCTTGCAAGGAGTACTGTGGATTATGGGAACATCCTAGGCATTTGATTTATCAGGTCTTTACTAGACCTGCTAAATCAAATCCTGAAATATTGATTGCTGGAGTATTAATCCTCCAGTAAGTATAGACAAGGCCTAAGATAAATTTTCTACATTTTCCAGTGTAGACAAACTTTTCTGAACTTTTTAAATTGCCCTTTACACTTCTAATTTATTCTCTTCTCAACATTTTACATTTTACATTTTTTCATATTTATGAGCAAGTTAGATAGACATCTATCAGGGATGGTCTAGATGGTACTGGGTCCTGCCATGAGGGCAGGGAACCGGACTCAATGATCTCTCAAGATCCTTTCCAGTTCTAGTGTTCTATGATTCTAAGTGGTGAGTTACAATAGTCCTTCCTCATTACTTGAAAAATATGAGCAAGTCTCCTAATATTTACATCTCCACATGCTTCTACCAGTGTTTGGGTAAAAGCCCCCAATTCCATTCTGCCACATGGTTGGACTTTGTGATGTCAAAGTATTTTAATCGCTTGCCAGTGAATGATTCGTGTGTCAAACAGCTTGGAATAAATAAGTAATATATATCTCCATTGCATGAAAAGAGAAAAGAAGCCTATACCTCTCAGATAACATAGTATCCTCGAGCATCAATAATAAATATCCACCTTTTTCTATAAAAATTCTTTTATCATTATGCCTACAGTCCTGAATTATTTGTTTCATATATTCTGCTTTTCTGGATATGCACATTAAAAACAAATATTTACTTGTGTGATTCAATCATGGTTGTTTTTATATTTATTTTTTCAGACTAGTCCATCGTAATAAAATGTTTTAGGTTCTGTGGGACTTTCCTTGTTGGTACAATTCAGTTGTTCAATAAAGAATATCTGAAGTCAGGTCTTTAACTGATGTAAATCGACATAGGTCCTACTGAACTTCATATCTGTGCAAAGTGCCAGCAGAAGTTACTATGTATAACGTATGACTGATTTTGAAGGACATATGTAATTTTTTCTCCCAGGACATCCGCAGAGTTATGGAGATTTACACCAGAGGAGGATCTTATCTTTATCATTAGAACTTGTCAAAAATATTTTAAAAATAATTTTAGATGAGAAATGGATTTTCATCATAATAGAAATCTCTCTGGGAAATGTCAATGTTCTATTAAATGTATTGAGTTTTTCAATGAAACCCACCAAAAATGTTAGTGAAAATGAAAAAAAAATGTCATGCCCATCTTAGGTTTTTTTGGGGAGGGAAAACACATCCTAAGCAGCTCTATTAAAAATAGAGCAAAGAAGATTGAAGATTTCCAAAGATTTTTACAAACTTTGCATTACTTCATTAACCATACTGAAGTGTAGTAGTTGTGTGGTAGAGGATCATAATGGCCTATCAGCACACAGCCCTGTTGCATAACAGCTGAAGAAAGATAAGAAGAGAATTTTATCTGGAATTGCGTTGGTGAATTTTACAGAGATCGAACATAAAAAGTCAAACTGAAATTTGCGAGGGCTCTGAAATGCATACCTTGACTTACACTGTTAGTGCCATGAGATATTTAATTATCACACATGGACAGGATCAGAGTCCAGAGTTGCTGCTCTCAGTGTTATGATGTGTCCAGTCCTACAATCATACTTGGGAAAAGGTCAGTAACACCACTTCCTACAGCCTCTGGCCTTTTCTTAAGAGAAGAACTGACCTAGGACAATCTTCCCCCGATTGCAAGATGGGTAAGAACAGCAATAAAAGGTACTTTTGCTGCTGAGTAGGAGGAACCCTCAAAATTTACTCTCATGAGGAAAGGAGAGAACCCCATCTAGGGCATTCTTGGACAGTCCTCATTTAGCACCTAATTAGGCCTTCGAGTAAGTAAATTGAAAAATCTCAACTCTGACCACTACCTCTCTCATACTGGTTGTTCCATCCTTCAGCTGCAGAGTCCACTGTGTGTCTATTTAGTTTAGACACAGTAGAACTAGGCATTTAAAAAAAAACCTAAACATGTCATGGGAACATGTTGATTCTGACATTTTTGGATGGGAAAATAAATGTCAAACTGAATCATTTCTGCTTTCTCATTGCATTTTGATAATGTTGAAATGCTTCATTCTGATAAGGTAAACTTTTGTATTGACTTTCTTGGTTTGATCAATTGTATTTAGGCCGTGCTGCTATCTGAGATGTCAAACCAGAATGTTTTGAGAATTCCAAATCAAGATTGATCAGAATTTAGCGACCACGGGAAATTTTGACTTTTTGTTGTAACTTGAGACAAGAACAAAGTTGAAAATATCAGCATTTCCTGAGGAATGGAAATTCCATTTTCTGACCAGAATTATGTAAGAGGACATCTCTTTATAGGAAGTGAGCCAGCTTTAGGAATGGAGCACCAGGAACACATGTCAAGAGGGTCGTAAGCAGTGCCATGAAAAAGTGTGTTCTTCATCGCTGGTTAATTAGTAAAAGTTGTATTGAATACAGCAGTTCCACAAACTATTTCTGAACCTCAGAGAGAATGGGCTTCTCTTAGAATCATAGAATCGTAGGGCTGGAAGACACCTCAGGAGTCATCGTGTCCAGCCCCCTGCCCAAAGCAGAACCAATCCCAACTAAATTATCCCAGCCAGGGCTTTGTCAAAACCTCTAGGGATGGAGATTACACCACCTCCCTAGGGAACCCATCCCAGTGCTTCACTGCCCTCCTAGTGAAATAGTTTTTCCTAATATCCAACCTAGACCTCGCACACTGTAACTTGAGACCATTGCTCCTTGTTCTGCCATCTGCCACCACTGAGAACAGCCTCTCTCCGTCCTCTTTGGAACCTCCATTCAGGAAGTTGAAGGCTGTATCAAATTCCCCCTCACTCTTCTCTTCTGCAAACTATATAAGCCCAAATCCCTCAGCCTCTACTCATAGATCATATACTCCAACCCCCTATCATTTTGGTTGCCCTCTGTTGGACCCTCTCCAATGCATCCACATCCTTTCTGTAGTGGGGGCCCCAGAACAGGACACAATACTCCAGATGTGGCCTCACCGGTGCCAAATAAAGGGGAATAATCACTTCTCTAGATCTGCTGGCAATGCTCCTCCTAATGCAACCTAATATTCCATTCACCTTCTTGGCTACAAGGGCACACTGTTGACTCATATCCAGCTTCTCGTCCACTGTAATCCCCAGGTCCTTTTCTGCAGAACTGCTACTTAGCCAGCCGGTCCCCAGTTTGTAACAATGCTTGGGATTCTTCTGTCCCAAGTGCAGGACTCTACACTTGTCCTTGTTGAACCTCAATGTTCTCCTGATACTGTGGAGAACAATGAAGTGGCATACTCAACATATTCATGAAAACGCCCAGGGAGAAGGAAATTAAACATTTGCATGTCTAGCTCCCTGTAAACTTTTGCAGCAAGAAATGCTTATGTCGTAAGTGCCCTTTAAAGGCTGTTGATAAGGTTCCCACAAAGTCGAGAGCCCAGACATCAAAATGGCGCGGGCATTTCATTTCGTTAGAGCACTCAGGATGGGCTGCCAAGACAGAGAGAGAATATTTTGCTATACCTTCTACATCTTCAGTCTGCCAACCCCATAACATAAGAACTAAGGGTCACCAAATGAAATTAATAGGTAGCAGGCTTAAAACAAAGGGATTTTTTTTCTTCATGCAGCACACAGTCTACCTGTGGAACTCCTTGCCAGAGTATGTTGTGAAGACCAGGACTTTAACAGGGTTCAAAAAAGAACTAGATAAATTCATGGAGGTTAGGTCCATCCATTCATATTTGCCAGGATGGGTAGGGATGGTGTCCCTAGACTCTGTTTGTCAGAGGCTAGAAAAGGGTGATATGGGAGGGATCACTTGAGGATTACCAATTCTGTTCACTCCCTGTGGGTCATCTGGCATTGGCCACTTTCAGATGACAGGATACTGGGCTTGATAAACCTTTGGTCTGACCCAGTCTGGCTGTTCTTATGTTCTGAAGAATTGATTTGCTAGGAGTGGGGATTGGGACTCTAGCTCAGAAACTCCCCTTACACTGCTTCCAGCTAGAGTTCAGGATCATCGTTTTGGAAGAGAACTCCCTAGTTAGGATGAAGGGATCTGAAATCATGTTAGCTCCTCCCTCCACACTATGTTGGCTTGGAAGGTGCTATGTCCCAGTGGAAAGGAAACTGAATGTGGATTCAGGTGACGCTGCTTTTGTTCTCATCTCTGCCATTTCACCACTCTGTGCCTTAGTCTTTCTATCTGTAAAATAGGGTTAATGATACTTAATTTCTTTGTAAAATTTGAGATCTATGGATAAAAAAGCACTACATAAGAGCTAAGGATTATTAAGAGGGATCTCAGGATACTGCTATTAGTTAGGAAAAACTCTTCCTTGAATTTTCACCCACAATGAAAAGCAAAAAATGTCCTGAGGTTCAAAAACACTCAGTTATTAGATTTTTCTTGCTTTTGTGCTTCCAAGTCCTGATTTGGTCTGGGATGATGTGTGCCAGTATACTGCAAGAACAGCTATCCTAGTGATATTTTCAGCCCATCCAGGAATATTTCGAAATAGCAGAAAGGAGCCTAGTCTTGTGAAACAGATTTTTTAGCATCAGCTTTCAGATTCTTCACTCGTGCACAGTCATGCATAGAATGGGATAAACTTCCAGGCATTGAGTTTCAGTATTATGCATGCATACTTGTGTGGTACATAGAACTTGAACACACATTGCATATGCAATTGCACAGGCAATTTCCACATGTGTACACAGACCATGATCTGGCTCTCCAGCTTGTTATCTGTGTGTGCACTTACTACAAGCAGATATGCACAGCTGATTACTGACCAGAACCTGAGATGTGCCAGGTTCCATCCCACTCCCATTGAAATTGATAGAATTCTTTCTCATGTTCTTAGTTTGGAAGTGAGATAAGAGCCTCAGTTTGTGAGAACGGAGGATGCAATCACAGCTATAGTGGCATGAGTTCTGGGCTTCGTTTATGGTGTTTGGTTCCTCTTGCAAAAGAACTCTTTGTGGGATGACATGACATCTCAGCTCCTGCCATCAAGGGGATTATCTTGTCCATTTGCTAGCTGAGGCATTTCTCTAGAATATTGCACCACATTACAGTATAGGGATGTCTTTCTTTCCGAGGGCTATGAAGAGCTCTTGTGCGTGAATACCAGGGCAGGATTTAATGAACTGAACTAATTATAATTGTAGGGTTGGAAGAGACCTCAGGAGGTCATCGAGTCCAATCCCCTGTTCAAAGTAGGACCAATCCCAACTCAATCATCCCAGCGAGGGCTTTGTCAAGCCGGGACTTAAAAGTCTCTAGGGATGAAGATTCCACCCCCTCCCTAGAGAACCCCTTCCAGAAACCCTGGACTTGTAAATTCCCAGATCTCTCCCTATTAATCCTTGAGGGTTAGACAGTCTTTCACAATGTACATGTACAGCCGTCAGCCCTATTCTTGTCTGGGGCCTCTAGTTGTTACCGTAATACAAATAAACACATAAATAATGCATCAAGGGTACATAAGCCTTTGTGTGAGCCACCAAATGTGCGGTCAGTTTCAGCCACTGGGCTCAAAAGGGCAGCGGAGTAGACTTCAGATGGAGGTGGTTGAATTCCCTTTCTCAGCAGAGATTCAGCAAAAGGCTTGGTTAGATATTAGCGGGAAGGTGTGATGTTGTATGTAATCCCGCAGAACACAGGTGGTGGGAGGTGACAGACTGGACCACCTCAGCTGCCCTTCCTGCCTCTGTTGTCTGTGATTTGATGAACTTGTATCATTCACACTGTAGCTATAGGTAAGCCTGTCAGACGATGAAAAACAGGCTGTTGGAAGAGGTCTCAGAGCTGGCGGAGCCACTAATGTAATATTGAATGTGCTCACACAGTAAGGAAACCGATTAAATATTTAAACCTTGTCCTTCCCTCAAATGCAGAGCAGCAAAGATGATTTTCCATGGAATTTAACATTAAACTCTGGCAATTTGTACAGCTGTGCATATAAATGGTTTGCACATAATCTCCAGAGGCGAAGGTCATTGTGCCGAGTACATTTTAAAAATGTAAGTTACATAGCAACATCCTTCCTGTTTCTGTTTCCATGTGGTTTATTGAAAGGGGTTTAGCAAAACTTGGGATGCCGCCGCCTCAGTTTCTGGGTGGCAGATGAATGGCGGTTGATTGTAATTTTTTTTCCCCTTAATCACTTAATTTTTGTCTTTTCATCGGATGAAAAACATAATAACAATCCCACAGCCGTGGAGAGCGGGTGGTAAAGCGCTTTTCCAACCATAGAAATCAAAATAGCCAGCCACCTGATTTCACTTAATGCAATTTGTTCCATCACTGATCTTTAGTCCCCCGGCTTCATTACCTTGTACAAACTTAAACCTGTTTTCCAAGAAGAAAAAGATTCTTATTTGCAATCAGAATTACTCAATTTCACACCCCTCATGAAAACAACATGCCTATTTAGCTTCAGCCGATGAACACTGACATTTTGCTTTCCCCTCACAGACATATTTCTCCAAATAGTGAATAGTTTGTCTTTGCCCTCAAAGACACGTGACGTGGATCCAGATTCTCCTTGCATTCATCAGACGCTCGCACCTCAGAAATACCACTGACTTCAGTGGAAATTCTCTGGGCCAGGACTTCAGGGAACATCAGAGCGGTGTAGAAAGCAAAGGTGATTCCATGCAGACCAGGGGATCGGGAACTGGAAAGAGGCTGAGAAAAATCACATTCTATTTCTGGATCTGCAACTGACCAGCTGTGTGAGGTTAGACAAGTCACTTTCCCTCTCTGTTCCTTTGGTTCCCCTCCTGTCTGTTGTCCATTGAGACTGAAACTCTTCATGGCAGAAGCTGTCTCTTACTATGTGTGTAGAGTGTCCAGCAAAACGGATCCTCTAGGTGCTACCGTAATGCAAATAGTAACCACAATCTGGCCTAGTTTATTTATGGAAGCTTCAGGGGGTAGCCGAGTTAATCTGTACAGGATAAACTTAAAAAAACAACAAATGGTCTGGTAGCACTTTATAGACTAACAATACCATCTACATGTTTTGTTAGTCTATAAAGTGCTACCAGATCATTTGTTGTTTTTTCTTTATTTATATCCATGGTTGCATTTTGGCTATGTTGAAAGTACAAATTATTTATTGAAAGGTACCGTTTTTTTTAATTGTTAAACGTTTCACACCTATTTGTGACAGAGCTACTATTTACCTCTTCCAGTTTAGCATATTTTATCATGTTATAGCCTCATTTTTTTGGAGTAGAAATATGCTAATTGTCTCATTGATCATTCAAATGCCTCCTGCTATGGGAACTTCTTGTGTTTGCTGGCTCTCCCACGTATTGATTGAGGAGCTATTCAATTATAGGAAATATTCTTTGATTGCTAATGAGATCTTCCGGTATCAACAACATCACAGATTCTGCAGGGTTTGGCTCAGATGTAATTGAAAACTGCTTGGCATAAATGCTTCAGAAAGTTAGCCCTATAACATAGGTACTTGAATCAAGACAAACTTCAGAAAATCAATAACATTCTGATCAAAGTTATCTACTTCTTGCATTCTGACTTTGTGATGGTTTCAATCAGAGCTTTCATACTGGGAAATCCTTGCAAATGTATCAGGCTAAAAAAAATGTTGTCCTTCATCAGAATGATCTAAAATGGCATCTAAAATATATAGTGAACATTACAGTTTATCATCTAATTTGCCAAGATTAGTCTTGTTGTGTGTGTATGTGTAGCAGTTCTCAACTTATCTTGAGTTCTGGTTATTCATTTATGAAAGATATTGGAGAGCAACTCCCCCCCCCCCCAGATAAATGTCAAGTTTCTTATTATTTGTATGACAATAACACCTTGAGGTCCCCACAAAGACTGAGACTTCATTGTACTAGGAGCTGTACCTACACAGAGCCAGGGACACCCTACCATGAAGAGCATAGGAAAGACAGACAAAAGGGAGATGGGCTGAAGGAAGGAATACCCCTCTTACAATTGGGGAATTGAGAGACAGAGAAATTACATGACTTGTCTGAGTTCACACAGGAATTCTGTAGCCGAAACAAGGAACTTTGATCTCACGAGTCTCATGCTAGTAATAAAACCATAAGGCCAACCTTCATATATTATTTTTTTTGTCTTTCCTTGACCATTTTTGTTCATATTTTTTGTTCTATAACATAAGAATGGCTATACTAGGTCAGACCAAAGGTCTGTCTAGCCCGGTATCCTTCCAACAGTGGCCAATATCAACTGCTCCAGAGGGAATGAACATAACAGGGAATCATCAAGTGATCCTGCCCCTGTCACCCATTCCCAGCTTCTGACAAAGAGAGGCTAGGGACACCATTTCTCCCCATCATGGCTAATAGCCATTGATATAGCTCCTCCATGACTTTATATAGCTCTTTCTTGAACACTGTTACAGTCTCGGCCTTTACAACATCCTCCAGCAAGGAGTTCCACAGGTTGACTGTGCATTGTGTGAAGAAGTACTTCCTTTTGTTTGTTTTAAATCTACTATTTATTAATTTCATTTGGTGACCCCTAGTTCTTGTGTTGGTTCTATTGCTATTTCTTCTGAACAAACTCTCTAAGGGTATGTCTACACTAGCTTGTTAGTTCAAGCTTGGTAGGGTAATGAGGACAAGCGGAGTTGCAAATGAAGCCCGGGATTTAAATATCCCGGGCTTCATTTGCATGTTCCTTGGCGCTGCCATTTTTAAATCCCCCTTAGTCCAAACTCCGTGCCCGCGGCTATACGCGGCACGGACTAGGTAGTTCGAATTAAAGATCCTAATTCGAACTACCGTTACTCCTCGTGGATTTAAAAATGGCAGCGCCCGGGAACATGCAAATGAAGCCCGGGATATTTAAATCCCGGGCTTCATTTGCAACTCCGCTTGCCCTCATTACCCTACGTAGCTCGAACTAATGAGCTAGTGTTGACATACCCTAACAGTATAGATGGGACAAAAATATGCTCAATTGAATAATCCACAAAACTGATTCCCTGTTAATTTACACTATTATAAATCAGGAGTAACTTCTATTAGCAGTACTATACTGGTGTGGTTTGCTTTGGGTATTTGTCACTAACCTGAATCATATTCCAGGCTAGCTAAAAAGGTTGGACCTGCTAAATCAAACTCGAAAGTTTGACTGCAACAGCGCAGGTCTTCTGTGTAGTGTAGACATGACCAGAGACATCTAGACACCTAAACACTTCTAAGAATTTGGGCCAGGCTTATAAATGATTGGGGTATGGGGGAAGGAGTGGGATTCACTCTTACAATCATAACAGATGTGTGTGTGTGCTTGTTTATGTTTCAAATGAGTGTGTGTTCACCTATTCATGTGCATGCATGTTGGCATGTTCATTTGTGCACGCATGCATGTGCAGATGTGTGCATGTTTACTTGTGTGCACATGCTACATTTTTGCTCTCCCACTCTGCTTCCTGCACTCGTGAATTCAATGTGCTGCTGTTTTCCACTATGGCACAAAGAGGTGGCATCAGAATTCCAGTGCTTTAATGGAGCCCCGGAAATAGACTTGTGCTTTACTGTTCTGACCTCCCATCACCACGTCTGTGGATCGGGGTGGCGAGTCCGCCCAGCAATTCGCAGCTCACTCAAGCTGTAAAACAGTGACATGGATGGAATGACTCTGGCAAGTCACAATACAGAATACTGAAAAGGTCAGCACAGCCCCATCTCCCCTGCTATAACTCTCAGAGTGTACAGGACCTTAAATATTTGATACTGCCTATTGGTGACAAAGGGCAGTGACAAAAAGAGGATGCAGCACCCCACACCAACCCATTCGCAAGGCAAAGTTAACCCACAAGTCAGGCATGAGAGAGGGCAGAGACCCATTCTTGTCAGAGGGGTTTCTTTTGTGCTCTCTGCTGCTTGTAAAAGTCGAAATTCAAATTTGTCACAGTCTCCACCGGTGTGTTACCATCAGGGTGTGCACAGCAGTCACCCCTAGGAATCTAGTCACAGACTAGGACCCCATGGTTGTGAGGTGCTGAGCAGTCGCACAGTAAGGGACAGGCCCTGTCCTGAAGCAAACAGGCAAAGTCAGGATTGTTACCCCCCTTTTATAGGTAAGAAAACTGAGGCACGAAGAGAGTAAGTGTTCGGGATCACACCTGGGATGTCTGTACCAGGACTGAAAACAAAACCTAGATTTCATGAGTCCCAGAGAAGTTGCCCTGGGGCCAGGCAATTCTAAAGGGCTTGGTGATCCCGGCCACCTGGAGCCCTGAGCCCTTCAAATCACTGCTGGAGTGCCACGCGGTGTGTTCCAGGCAGCACTATGGACTCGGGGGCCAGTGTGAAGCATTCCAGATGGTGCCGAGGGCTGGTTGCTTGGCCCCACCCCTTCTGCCTGAGGCCCCGCCCCTTCTGCCTGAGGCCCCGCCCCTTCCAGAAGAATGGAACCTTCCCACCCCATACACGTTGCCCTGGGGCTCGGCATGGCTGTTAGCTCCCCTAGTCCTAGTCTAGCATCTTAACCCTATAACACACCTTCCGTTCTAGGAATTCATTTTACTCTGCCTACAAGCTGACAATATCAAAGGACAAGGGAGCTTATCTTTATCCCCTCTAGCTGTACCTTCTTCTCAACAGCACCTTCGGCATGGCTTAGCTGCCATGCGTCTTTCCAGAGATCTCTGTCCCTAATCACAACCTGTCCAGGAAAGCTGTCTGCAGAACAATTAAAACCAAGTTGTTGGATTCCTTCTCGTTTTCAGTCCCCTCCAACCTTTTTCTCCCCATCTGGCTGGCAGCTTGCAGATTCACTGGCCTCCTCTGAGCCCCTGAGGGTTTATTGATATCCCAACTGCAGACATGCAAAAGGCGATTATTCCTGTATAGCTGCTCCCCGTTCTGTCAGTACTCCGGCAAATCTTCAGCATTTGCCTCCACTTAGAGTGCTTCCTCCCCTATCTCCAGCACCCACCTAAGCACACACGGCTGGATCCTGCAGGGACCTGTAACCCATTTCATTCTTATGGGCCCTTTCTTAAGAGGTACTAAATATCCGCCACTCCCATTCGCTTCCCTGGGAACACTTTCTACTTCTTGCAGTTTCTCAGGCCCCACGTAGGACTAAAGTAAGGACAGGACTTAGCCCAGCCCTGCCTGTAGCGCTGTTGTTACTCCCCGCATGTCTGATTAGAATAATACGAAATCAAGCGTCATGAGACAAGGCTGACTATTTGGACTGCACAAGGAGGGCCTGAACTGAGATGCTGAGATGAAGCGAATGCCTGGGAGCCACACACAAGACGTGCCAGTGTTACTCCAGTCCGCTTCACCGCACAAGGTGAGCAAGATCCAACGCTTGTTTAGATGTGTCACTGTTCTGGGTGCGACTCTAGAGCCGTCCCTTGCGTGGGCTCATCTAGGTCTCCCCTTTAGATTTGTCTTGCTTCCAGAAAGGCATTAGCTGGTCGTACCCTGTCTGGAGCCCTGGTTATGAAGGGCACCAGGCATTGTGTGAATGCGGGCGGCAGGTAGCCTCCCTCAGGAGAATCAGAGAATCATAGAACACTAGAACTGGAAGGGACCTCGAGAGGTCATCAAGTCCAGTCCCCTGCCCTCACGGCAGGACCAAGCACCATCTAAACCATCCCTGATAGACATTTATCTAACCTACTCTTAAATATCTCCACAGATGGAGATTCCACAACCTCCCTGGGCAATTTATTCCAGTGTTTGACCACCCTGATAGTTAGGAACTTTTTCCTAATGTCCAACCTAAACCTCCCTTGCTGCAGTTTAAGCCCATTGCTTCTTTGTTCTCTGAAGACGTCCACACAGTGTGCAGCAGAAGTCAAAAAAGCAAACAGCATGTTAGGAATCATTAAAAAAGGGATAGAGAATAAGATGGAGAATATCTTATTGCCCTTATATAAATCCATGGTACGCCCACATCTTCAATACTGCCTACAGATGTGGTCTCCTCATCTCAAAAAAGATATACTGGCATTAGAAAAGGTTCAGAGAAGGGCAACAAAAATGATTAGGGGGTTGGAACTGCTACCATATGAAGAGAAATTCAAAAGACTGGGACTTTTCCACTTAGAAAAGAGGAGACTAAGGGGGGAAATGATAGAGTTCTATAAAATCATGCCTGGTGTTGAGAAAGTGAATAAAGAAAAAGTTATTTACTTTTTCCCCTAACACAAGAACTGTGGGGCACCAATTGAAATTAATAGGTAACAGGTTTAAAACAAAGAAAAGGAAGTACTTCTTCACATTATGTTCAGTTAACCTGTGAAACTCCTTGCTAGAGGATGTTGTGAAGGCCAGGGCTTTAACAGGGTTCAGAAAGAGCTAGATAAATTCATAGAGGATAGGTCCATCAATGGCTATTAGCCAGGATAGGTAGGAATGGTGTTCCTAGCCCCTGTGTTTGCCAGAGACTGGAAATGGATGACAGGGGAGGGATCACGTGAGGGTTCCCTGTTCTGTTCACTCCCTCTGGGGCATCTGGCATTGGTCACTGTCAGAAGACAGGACACTGGGCTAGATGGACCTTTTGTCTGACCCAATATGGCCGATCTTACGTGGTAGAGAGAGGTTGCAAATGGATGCATGAGTAGAAGACAAATAAAGGCTGTCAGAAGGGTGGATGGATAAAGATGAAGGGATCTAAAGAGAGATAGTAAGAACTGTATTTTGGAAGCTTATCTGTCTGATGTGCCACTGCATCTGGAGCTGATTTGAATTCTGTGGTGGGGAATTTATTATTTCCCTAGCTGAATCGGCTATTTAACATTCATACACAGGGCGTGAGTTTGGCTGTGAGCTCTCTCAGTTTATCTCCTCCTCATGGGGCTGGTAGAGAGCTGGCAACCCACCATTGAAGCAAGTCCCTTGTCAGGGATATGCAACATAGTGTGAAGTTGAATGCCGCCGGACTGGGGGTGACTACAATAACGGCCGAGACTGGCCACACAGTTATCCTGTCCGATTCGAAATGGTGTCAGGTGCCTTGGCAGATTAAAATCTGGGAGACAGGTCGGGGACAAGAGAATACTTAGCTGTCGGCATCATCGACCACTTCTTGCGCCAAGCAGATTCCACTGCCACATTTTGTGGTGGCCTAAATGACCACAAAAGGCATGTATGATACAGGCGAGCCAGTGAGTGGCTGAAGAGGTCTGCACACAAAGGCAGGTCACTGTTCTTATGGAATTTGGTCAGCAACATGGCCGAGGCCTTTCCACAGTGAATATGGGACAGTGTTGTCTTACTAAGTATTGGCAGTCACAGTAGTGGAATAAAGTTTTATATAGGCCAGCTTTGTGTGAGATGAGCCACACCAGATAGGCCAGGGCTGATGTTCTAGGCCAGTGTTTCTCAACCAGTGGTACAAATACCCTTAGGGGTACTTCAGAGAAGTCTGGGGGGTACATCAACACAACTGAAATTTGGAGAAAACTGAATTTTTATTTTAAGTTTGACAGCGCTTTATTATTTTTATATTTTTTACACCCAAAAATTTCATCATCGACCTGGCCTCCATTAAGTTTTTTAAACAAATGTGTTGCAATGGTAGGAAAAAAAAAAGATGTGTCTGAAAGCTGTAGGTACTGGGAATACTTTTTTTTTAAAGGGGGTTTTATAAAAAAAGGTTGAGAAACACTGTTCTAGGCATTCGGGTGCTCATAGCCCAAGCTGAACTGATCAATTATCGGAGCAGGTTGTTCCAGGGGCTAACTTTGGCCACCCTCTTCTTCAAGTGGTTATGGTTAAGGACCGAGCTCATGTCACACTGAGGTAAACTTTGAGCTGGATGAAATCCCCTCCGAGTTGATGGCCTTGTCTAAGGTCCATGCTCCACTTTAATCCTATTTGAACCCTGATTTGAGTTTCGTTCAAGAAGCCAAGAGCAGATCTGAAGCATGAAAAGTGTCTCAATTTCCTTTTGTCCTTTTGGTTGAACCTTATGGGGGTTTAAACCCCGAGGGGGCTCTTGCATGCTTCAGTTCTGGTGGCTGTAAAATGTCCCTCCCTCCAGTGGAGGGAACAAGACGGCTGCCGATGAAATGCTTCAGGAGTTTAAAGAGCTGGTGACTGTCTCAGATTTGCTAAAATCTAGCATTAATTGCATATTTAAACAGTGGCGATGGACTGTTTTCCTCTCTTGGGATCTTCCGAGTGAATTTTAAATTTTCAGCAAAACCTTTACAGCTCACCTTTAAATCCAATTTTCTCTTGAGTGCGTCTCATGAAAGAGTCTCAACAATTTCCCAGGGGAGATTACTCCACTATGAGGAAACTCACTCATGAGAGACTTCCTACCCATCCCTCCTTCCAATAGCTCGCAAGACTTTTTTCCCCCTTTTTCCTTCAATCTGCTACACTTTGTATGATATATGCACTTATATCCTATTAACTGTGCAAACTACGCTTATTCATGGATACTTACATGTACATGTCACTTGATTCTGCTAAACTGCATGGTAAAGTCCTTGGAAATGTAATCATGAATGGGGGCATGTTCTATTGTATTTTAAAAACCATCCTATAGAATCTCATCCATCCCTTGCTGCCTATGGCTATCAGATAGTTTTATTTAAAAAGCCCTATAGAAAAGATCTCTTTCCTAATTCAAGTCTATGAAAGGGATCATCAGCTGGTCTGAATTGGCATAACTTTATTCAATTGAATGGAACTGTGCCAGTTTACACCACCTGATCATCTCTCCCTATCGCATTTCAGAATGATTTTTAAAGAAATCCTGTTGCACCCTCTTGATTTCCATCACACTTTTCTAGAAGGAAGTAGGGGATACAGTCATAGAACACTAGAACTGGAAGGGACCTCGAGAGGTCATCAAGTCCAGTCTCTGGCCCTCACGGCAGGACCAAGCACTGTCTAGATCACCCCGATAGATGTCAGTCCAACCTGCTCTTAAATATCTCCAGTGATGGAGATTCCGCAGCCCCTCTAGGTAATTTATTCCAGTGTTTAACCACCCTGACCTCTACGAAGTTTTGCCTAATGTCCAGCCTAAACCTCTCTTGCTGCAATTTAAGCCCATTGCTTCTTGTCCCATCCTTAGAGACCAAGGAGAACACTTGTTCTCCCTTCTCCTTTCAGGTACTCATATAGAGGTTCTGAGAGTCTCCCATACTGACGATGGAAATTCCCAATAATCTATACATACTATACACATGTTGTCTCATAATAAATACATGGATAGATATGTTAGGTCCTACATACATCGCCTACTGATGACTGATGCAGTGCCTGGAGAGAGAGAGAGGATGACAAGCTTACCCATGTAATTCAGCAGCACCCCCCAGGAAGAGAGAGACTGGATATTCATGCTTCTGGATGGTGGACATTTAAATATTTTGCTTACATTTAACAGCCTTCATCTCCCTCCTGTCTGCCAGTGAAAGCTGAACTGCTCGTTTTGCCCATCTCAGCACCGCGCCCCCCCCCCCCCATGCCTGGATCTCCTGGCCCCAAACCAGAGGTGAATCTAAGTGGCTCTGAGAGGAGTTTAAATTGGTTCAATTGACGACATCTTCTCAACACCGAAATGCATGTGTTTTACCCGTTGGATTCTCTGAGCCACCTTATACTCCCACTGACAGTGATTCAGCCGCGCTCTGAAGCATGTGCACAGTTTTAAGCACGGGAATAATCTCATCCCGACTCTCCAAAGCACTAGAACATGCATGAGTCTCTCTGGATTCAATAGGATTTAAATGCATGCTAAAAATGAACCTGGCTGCAATTATAGATGCACTCAAGAGACTTTGGCTCTGACATGGCCCATGGTTTATTGATGCAGCCTGTGAAAATGAGCCTCCCAGTCCGGCCCACTACCCCAGGCCATCAAACCACATGCTAGCTCTCTGTGTGGACTGTCATATTGTCCTCTCCAAAGTGCTGGTGACTAAGGAGAGCCCAAGTCTCTTTTGAAAATGGGACCCAGGCTCCTAAAGCCAAGATCCTCAAAGGTACTCCTTGTTACCCCAAAAATATTCTCACTGGAGACCACCCAGAGTTACACTAGTATGGGTTTATTTCCACTAGGTAAAACTAAAGAGGAGTAAGCAGCCACCAAAGGTTTAAACTAAAGAAGATAGCTTTTTCTCTGTCTCACACACACACAGACAAGCAAGCAAGCACACACCCCTCCATTCATTCACTCATTCACACCCATTCATTCCTGCCCTCAGGCACTCACACACTTACACAGACATATGGGTTGCAGAAGGAGCCAAGGCATGTGGATCCTGGAGGGTCTGTCTGCTCATCATGGCTGGGGAAGCTGGTCAGGAGGAGAGACACTGGAGAGGAGCTTCTCAGGAGCAGGGGAAGGAAAAAGAGAGAGTCTCACATGGGCTCCCTCTCTTTATATAGTGTCTGAATGGCTCCTGTGACTCATTCACCTCATCATCAGGGAGCATGCCCAGACTTCCCTTGATCCAGCAGGGAGCATGCCCAGAGTGTGATGACTCATTGACATGTGGTCCATTGTTCCCAGTCTTCTTCAAACACACTCTCACACGCACACTCTCTCTCCATTCACCCAGGGGAGAATGCAGCTTAGAGAAAGTTACAAGCAAGGTGGCTGAGTGTTAAAAAGATTACAAAGTTGCAGCTTACAGTAAATTTCTGAGAGTTACACAGATTACAAAGTTTGACAAAGATCACAGTGAGTTGCAGTTTAAAACCTTAGACCTTACAGTTTGGTGTAGCTTTAGAAAATCCATGTATATAAATCAAGTAAGCTCAGGTGGAGGCTTTTTTATGTAACACTCCTAATACCCAGTGATTTCAATGCAAGCTGGGCGCCTAAATATCCATCAGGATCTGGATCCTAAATCACCTAGGCAGCTTTGCAAAATTTTATTCCAGGCGTACAATGGTTTTGCTGAATTGGGTTGCGATGACTTAAAGATAACAGCATCCTTACGGCCTCTACTGGATCAGCGCTTTAGAAATGTAAGGGGTCCCTTCCTTCCTCCAACTACTGAAATCACCTCTGAAATCAATAGAGCAGAGCCCCTTGACACCAGCTGGGGATCTGGCCCGAGTGTTGACTTTGTGGGCAGTTACTCATATCTCGAGGACGTGGGCTGGAGGGAGAGGCACCGGCTCCGAGAGTACAATGCACACAACTTTCTTCACTCCCTTCTGCCTGCCTCCCTGTACCTGCACCAACTGTCTCCACAAAGATGGGAGTCAGCACTGAATTTGCCAATTAATTTGGAATCCGTACCTGCCAAGTCCCTTTCCCACCTAAGCAAACCCGCGCAGTCTGTGCTTGGGTCGTAGATTTCAAATGCCAGCCTATTTATCTATTTCTCATCGCCCCTCTCCCCCGCAAAGGCAGACGATATTCAGAGCCACACGAAAAGGGGAGAGAGGTAGGAAGAGATTCGTCTGATCAAAGCAATCGCATGTCACGCCAGAAGATTGATTTTCCTCTTTTCCTGGACTACCATGTCCCGTCTTTCCTTGCTGGTGGTGAGGCGGTCACAGAGTTCACATCCCCATCGCTCGCCATGCTCCGGGCCTATGTCTTTTGATTATGCCTTGTCTCCTGTTAATATCAGCTCAACCAGGCTCTGTCATGTCCCTTCTGCTCACTCTCTCCCGGACCTCTTCCGTCCGCCGACGGGGACCGGAGGGATGCTCTCTTGTCACGTCCTTCTAGCAGGCAGACGCCTAAGCCGCCTTGCTAAGCTCCTCCACCTTGTTTTGGGAGCAGCTGTGAGAGAGACGCGCATTCTGAACATTGAAAGACAAACTGATGCTAAGCTGGGAGCCTCTTTTGTTTACCCCAGCACTGAATCTTAACAGAGGATTACTCCCCGCTGGGCGGCAGAGGGCTTGCTGGGAATTTGATGGACCAGCAGCAGCACACAGCAATAATATTTTTAACACTTGGTATCAAATCACCTTTTGTTTAATAGGGATAAAGAAACAATCCAATTTTCATAATGCCAACTCACCACGTATGTCTAAATTAAACGGGAGCTGGAGATGAGAGGCTGGTAAACAATGTCGCCTGCCAGCAGGAAAACGGCTCTTAATCCCATAAATCACGAAGGGAAATGGCTAAGGATATATCTCTGACAATTAAGCCAATTTAGGCCTGACAGTTGGGGAAAAAGCTTAGTAATAAACCGTGGCATTTCAAAGTGGAGCTTTATGATTCTGTTGGATTCATACACACAACTCCCCGCTTTAAAGGCCTGGATTTGAATGTTTATGGCTTCCCAGGGCCTCCGCGACAGGCCTGGCAGAAGCAGCTGCAGTTCCAGGAAAGTCAATAAAGATACATTTGCTTACACAAGAGCGGAAAACGATGACTGTTCAAATGCCTAAAGTGGTGTTGTCCCCCGAACACCCTCCCCTGCCCCGTGCCTTGTACACATTGTGATATAAGCAGAGAAAGAGAGCAAGAATCTTCAGATAGTCGTGTAGGCCTTGATCCTAGGGCAGGATCGGGACCTCAACCCGCTAAGATTTAGGCCTATTCACTTCAATGAGATAATTCTGGTCTGCATTAGCAGGGGTGTTGTGAGCCAGAACATGAGACGTCGTTCTTCCACTCCACTCACCGCTGGTTAGGCCTCAGCTGGAGTCTTGTGTCCAGTTCCGGGCACCACATTTCAAAAAAGAGGTGAAGAAATTGGAGAGAGTCCAGAGAAGAGCAACAAAAATGATTCAAGGGCTAGAAAACATGAGCTATGAGGGAAGACTGGAAAAATTGGGTTTGTTTAGTTTGGAAAACAGACTGAGAAGGGACATGATGAATAGTCTAGCAGCACTAACAAAACATGTAGATGGCGTCATGAACTTTTGTGGGCACAACCCACTTCTTCAGATGAAACTTCAGGGGACATGATAGCAGTTTTCAAGTACCTAAAAGGCTGTTACAAGGAGGAGAGAGGAAAATTGTTCTCCTTGACTTCTGAGGATAGGACAGGAAGCAATGGGCTTAAATTGAAAGGGAGGTTAATGTTGGACATTAGGAAAAACTTCCTCACTGTCAGGGTGGTTAAACACTGGAATAAATTGCCTGGGGAGGTTGTGGAATCTCCATCATTGGAACTATTTAAGAGCAGGTTAGACAGACATCCCTGTCAGGGATGGTCTAGATGGTGCTTGTGTAACCCACACACTTTGTCCTGCTGGGAAGGCAGAGGATAGGACTTGATGACCTCTTGAGGTCCCCTCCAGTTCTCGTGTTCTATTATTCTAGGATTGCTCAAACTATGTAAAGTTAAGTCTGTGTATACATCTTTACAGGGTAGGGTGTTGATTATGTAAGATCCATTGGCATCCTGTACTGGAGGAAGTCTCAGAGGGTCAGTCTGTAACTTTAAAAACGAGTAGTCCCAGGGCTACGTAGAGACTGACAAAGGTAAAGGATCATGAGCTTTCATGGGTAAAACCCATTTAATCTGATGACTTGGAGTGGAAATACAGAATACAAAAAATAGATAGATAGATAGATAGAGGGGATGTATGGAGATAGATAGATAGAAGAGGTGAGTGAGTATAGATAGATAGATGGATAGATAGATAGAAGGGGTGGGTGGGGATAGATAAATAGATAGATAAATAGAAGAGGTGGGTGGAGATAGATAGATAGATGGATAGATAGATAGAAAATGATGGGTGGGGGTAGATAGATAGATAGATAGGTAGAAGGGGTGGGTGAAGAAAAAAAGAAAGAACAGTTACATGTCAATTGTAGGACCCTTCTTAATGAAACTAATTGAGTAGGCTTCATGTGGCCCATTCATAGCTATCGATGTGAAATGCGAATGTCAAAGGCGGGGGAAATTGCCTTTGTAGTGTGTTAACCAGTTAATATCTTTAGTCAAACCCAGGGACTATACTGGATGGAATGTCTGAGCTTTTCTAGAGGAGGGATTGCATCCCCTGGGCCTACATATCCTACTGCTACTCCAGAGAGCAGATATTGCCTTTGGTCACGGCGTGGTGTTGCCTGTATTCTGAAAGCCAAACACCCAGGGTTCTATTTGCACACGCTTAGTTTTGCTTGCAACAACGGTGTCTCGTGCTTTTCGACATATGTACATTATCTCAGTGGTTCTTAACGAGGGATACACAGAGATCTTCCTGGGGTACATCAGCTCATCTAGATATTTGCCTCATTTTACAGCCGGCTGCATAAAAAGCACTAAGCAATCAATACAAACTAAAATGTTATATGGACAATGACTTGCTTATACTGCTCCCTATATTATGCACTGACATGTAATTACAGTATTTATATGACAATCAATGCATTTTATAATTACACGGGAAAAATGGGAAAGTATGCGATTTTTTTCAGTGATGGTGTGCTGTGACACTTTTGTAGTTTTGTGTCTGATGTTGTAAACAAGTAGCTTTTAAGAGAGGTGAAACTTTGGAGGACACACTAGATAAATCAGACTCCTTAAAGGAAAGTTGTCTGGAAAGTTTGAAAGTCACACTGTTATCTGCCCTGGCTCAGAGAAGGCCCAAATGCTATACAGGGCTGTAGAAGTAAAAAGATCTTCTCTGGAAGAGCTAACACAGTATACCCGACTTTTTCGGCCACCAGAAAATAAAGCATAAATAAATAATTTTTTTTTAAATCCCTAAGAAGGCAGGTCCTAATCCATGTTTTCTAATATGGGCTGCGATTCGCTTCAGTCATTTTCTTGGCTTTTAACAGGTTACGCCTCCAGCTACCAGCTGCTCCCATGATTGTTTTCAGAGGAAGCTGACCCTGGAATTCAGGTCTGACACCACCCACATTTTGGCACGGACCTCAGGTGGGTCCACATGCTGGAACATTTTCTATTTTCATGGTGCGTTAAGCTACATTTTTTTTTTCTGCTTTCTGGGGCTGTAAAGGATGTTACTCTTTGGCCCCTTTTTAATCTTGTTATAAAACTTAGTCCTTCTCCTCTTGCAGGAAAAGACCAGTCTAGACCATTGTACACCTTATGGAAAAGTTAGACAGGTTGAACCTCTCTGGTCCAGGACTCTGGTCCCACATGGTTGGGGACTCGGTGGGTGCTCTGGGGCAGAGCACACACAATCTGTGGGTATACAGATTTTAAGGTCAGAAATGAATGTTGCCGGACCAGAGAGTGAGCTGGCAGCTAGGAATGGAGCCCTGGGCTGGCAGCTGGAATCAGAGTGGCTGGGGCTCCTGGCAGTCAGGGGCGGGCAGTCAAGAATGGAGCCAGGAGGACAGGACCGGGGGCCGGGAGCGGAGCCCTGCAGACTGAAGCAGAGCCCAGCAGCTGGGGCTGGAGCAGACCTTGATAGCAGGGAGCCGGTCTTGACCTCCCTTGGTCCCCAAAATTCCTGGTTTGGAGCAGGTCAGGCCCTGAGGGTGCTGGACCAGAGAGCTCCAACCTGTATTGATCTGAAAAAGAGAACCTATGTCTTTCAGAAAGGGCTCTGATACCTCCCTCGTTGGCATGGTATAGAAAAAAAAGCATTTTTCTTTAAAACAAGTAGTGTAAGAGAATACTACAGAAGGGATTTAATTTTGATTAAATAACATATGTCGGTTTAAATATTCTCTAGAAGAGATTCCATTCTCTATTGACTTGTACGGGATTTTAGAGAACTGTCTATGGGGCTTTGTGAAATTTCTATAAACTTCAAAAGTATATTTTTGATATGGCTGAAATTGTTGATATTAGAGTTAAAAAAAACCCTGTTAGAGCTCATCAAACCCTTGTCTCCACTTAACAGGAGACCCAGGCTGTGGAGATTGATCTCCAGGGGTTTGATTTAGCAGGTCTTGTAAGGACCTGCTAAATCAACCACTGATGGCATCCCAGTCAATTTCAGTACTCTACAGGGCCATAAGGAGTAATAGAAGTCAACGGGGCCTCCCAATGTGGGGCCACCCCAGAAAATCAATGAAAGGCACATCAGCTATTCCCATAGCCGCAGCTGTGTATATTAGATCAACTTTCTCCCTAAGTGTAGACCTGGCGTCAGACAATGCAGGATTAATAGGTGCACAGATTTTAAGGTCAAAGAAAGGACCACTGTGATTATCTAGCCTGACCTCTGGCGTAGCACGGGTCATGGAATTTCACCCAGCAACTCCCGCATCTAGCTTCTATATTGCATTTGAGCCAGAGTATTAGCATATGTTTTTAGCAATGCACACAATCCTGATTTAAAGACTCCAAGTCATCCCTGGGTAATCTGGTCCATTGACTAGTCACCATCAGTGCTAAAAATGCACCTCTGGTGTCCAGTTTAAAATGTGCTGAGTCCATCTGCTAGCCAGTGACTCTCGTTCTGCTCTGGTTTGCGGTGGTCTATCTCCAAATCTCTCAGAATACGCTGAGTGATAACTGACTGTGTGTACAGGGGTGTGCCCTGCCAGGAAACATCCCCTTCCCATGAATAGGCAGCAGGTTTAAAACAAACAAAAGGAAGTTTTTCTACATGCTAGCGCACAGTCAACCTGTGGAACTCCTTGCCAGAGGATGTTGTGAAGACTAGGACTTATAAAAGGGTTCGAAAAAGAGCTAGATGGATTCAAGGAGGTTAGGTCCATCAATGTCTATTAGTCAGGATTTGTAGGAATGGTGTCCCTAGCCTCTGTTTGTCTGGAAATGGGTGACAGGAGAGGAATCACGTGAGAATTACCTGTTGTGTTTCCTCCCTCTGGGGCATCTGGTATTGGCCACTGTTGGCAGGCAGGGTACTGGGCTAGATGGATCTTTGGTCTGACCCAGTATGGCCATTTTTATGTTCTTATGAAGGAAGCAAAACCACCCATCTGGCACATTGTTAGTATATTGCAAGGAACAACCTGCTTTCACTGAATGCTGCTGAGGAAAGGGCAAAGCTCACGGATTGTGGATCGGACCTAGAATATGGTTATTAGATCAACAAGACGGGATTTACTAGTCGAAAGAGTCAGACTGTAACTGATGATAATTAAAGGCTAATTAATCTCATCAGCTATTAAGTGGCCAACAGGTGCTATGAGCCACATAAACAAGAGGCCGAAATGGCCAGGAGGGAAAGAGTTTTTCTGGAGGGGGTGTGATGTGGGATGTCCCCCGCCTTTTTAAAACAAGCTGTAGGTGTAAAATGATCTTATTCTATCTGCATTTACCTCTCCCCATGGGAACAGTGGACACACAGAAAAGTGATTTGTGAGAATCGGTTTGTAAATGTCACTGGGGTGATCAAAGCAGCAAACCATTTGCCCTGCCTCTCAGCCAAACTGAGTCACTCCCCCCACCAAAGGAGTAATTTACATCTTCCTCCATGTGCCTTTCTCCCCACTGCCCCGATAGAAAAATCAGCACAGCCATTTTGCAAACTGCCTTTGCAATACGCTCCACAGCTTGAACACCTCAAGTGTAACAGATGAATTTTTAATCTGTGAAAGCAAACACTCTACATATCAATACAGCGGGTATTATCCAAGAGCGTGGTCCAGATGGTGATTTCTTTTTGGGTCGGGCCTGCTAAGTAATAACCAGGCAGTTTTGGTTTGCTAAAAAAGAAAAGAGTGAGATCAGATTGTCGAGCTGATTTCAACAGATTGATTTTTATCAGCCCTCTGCAGCGCTTTGATAGCTCTCTGAGTGGCGGCACGATGGGGAACATTGCAAAGAGATTGAGCAGCAACGGTTTGGTTTCCCAGCGCAATCAAGCGAAGGCGCTGAATGCCCGGGCATGAAAACCCAATAGATGCAAACATGAAAACCTTTGTTAAGTTGTTTGCTGCAAAGATTAGAAAAGTTCCAAGAGTAAGTTTTTTTTTAATGTCCCTCTTTTTTGTTGTGTTCCCACAATGAACTATGAAGAACAAAATGGTACAGCAGAATCTGATGTGATGTAAATGCCATAGTCAGAAGCTGAATATGAATAAACAGTCCTTGGTCCAAGGGTCTTTTTGCTGCAGTGTTTCAGCTTACTATAAAAAAAAAAGCCAATATAATATAGAGCTGTCTTCCATACTCAAAATCATCTCTTCTGAAGAAGTGGGCTTTGCTTACAAACGCTCATGATTTTATATATATATATATATATATATATATATATATTTGTTAGACTCTAAGATGCCGCAGGACTACTCACTGTTTTTAATTGTCAAGGTTCTCAAAGTGCTTTACAAGGTAGGAAAAAAATTGGGAGCCTCATGTAACAGATGGGGAAACTGAGGTACTCAGGTCCCATCACTACTTGCTGCCAGAGTTTCTCTCACTTTCTTTTGGAAAAGCTGGCTCAGTCTGCTGTAGGAAATGGGGATGGTTGGATGATACCATAGACTCTCAGAGCTAGAAGCGACTGCCAAGAACCTAGTAGGGCTGATCAAAATGAAATTCCTTCAAAGCCAAAACTTTTTGTGTGTGTCTGTTTCAGGAGGATTTTTTGGATCCAAGACTCTCTGGGTACATCCAGACAGTGGCTCTATTTCAGGATACTTCCGGTATCCCGAAATAGCTATTCCGCGTCTTTTAAGCAATCCCATTATTTCGAAATAAAACGGGCGCACTGTTCCAACGTCCCTGTAAACCTCGTTCCATGAGGAGTGAGGGACATTTTGGAATAGCAGTTTATTTTGGAATTTGGCGCTGTCAAATTTTGAAATAAACTATTTGCATACCTCAAATTGCTTAGCTTATTTCGAGCTAAGGGTGTGGTGTAGATGCACCCTCTGGTTCCTGAAAGAGAGTGAATGAGAGACAGCGTGGAATATGGGGGACCCAAGTTCAAGTCCCTGCTTTCAGGGTGATTGAAGATAGATCTGTTCTGAATCAGGCACAACAGGAAGTTGACCCCATGTCTAGCCAGGTAGCTAGGACTCTTTGGACTCTTCAGAGAGCAAAGCTCCTATATAAATGTCCCCTTTGTGGACAAATGCCATGAAATTTAACAGAGAAATGCCACGAAATTTAACCTTTCTATGGAGTGTGAAACCCATCCGAGACCCATGGCTCCGCAGCTTCCTTTAAAGGAGCTCCTGTGTCTCTCAATGGGACCTGACATGCCCAAGTCAGCTGGGGAAAGAATACAACTCTTGACCAGCACTTATCACTAACCAGCATCACTGACACGTTTGAGATCAGCCTGAGCTTTCATTGCATTAGTTGTGTATCCCTCTGGCCTTCTCTATGCACAAACCTGTGCCGCTTTAACTAAAGGTGTGTACTTAAACGGATTTTGTTAAGCCAGTTCAAAACCCTGTGCAAATGTTCTTCTAAGAGTAGACTGTGTCAGTTTAGCTTAAACCAATTCCTTGTAGACAAACTCGAAACTGAAACAAGTCCCTTGTACAGAGAAATTGACACTAGTTAACTAAACTGGTTTAAGTTATAAAAGCTTCAGAGGGGTAGCCGAGTTAGTCTGTACAGGATAAACTTAAAAAACAACAACTAGTCTGGTAGCACTTTAAAGACTAACAAAACATGTCGATGGTATCATGAGCTTTCGTGGGGACAGCCCACTTCTTCAGATACTGGAGTGTTGGATGTCCAGAACGAAAATAAATGGGGGAGAAGGGAGCGGGGGCAGGAGGAAGAAGGAAAAAATGGGAGGAGGGGAAACAAGAAGAAGCAGTGGGTATGAAAATATCAAGGGGAAAGCCGAGCTGGAATGTAACAGGAAAAACAAATAGTCTATAAGCACCTAAAGAGTAGATAATCAAAAGAGGCAGATAAGAACCATTAGTAGGCAATTAGAGAGGAAGAGTACAAACACCAGATACTATACAGACCAAGAACCATTGGCACCTTCGTTCTTTGGTAGAATCATAGAATACTAGGACTGGAAGGGACCTCGAGAGGTCATCGAGTCCAGTCCCCTGCCCTCATGGCAGGACCCAGTACTGTCTAGACCATCCCTGATAGACATTTATCTAACCTACTCTTAAATATCTCCAGAGATGGAGATTCCACAACCTCCCTGGACAATTTATTTCAGTGTTTGACCACCCTGACAGTTAGGAACTTTTCTCTAATGTCCAACCTAAACCTCCCTTGCTGTAGTTTGAGCCCATTGCTCCTTGTTCTATCCTCAGAGGCCAGGAAGAACAATTTTCTCCCTTCTCCTTGTAACGTCCTTTTAGATACCTGAAAACCGCTATCATATCCCCTCTCAATCTTCTCTTTTCCAGACTAAACAAGCCCAATTCTTTCAGTCTTCCTTCATAGTTCATGTTCTCTAGACCTTTAATCATTCTTGTTGCTCTTCTCTGGACCTTCTCCAATTTCTCCGCATCTAGGCTGATAATGTCCCAGCCCTCCGGTATCTTTATTTAAGCCATTAGCATGAGTATCAAACTTGTGAATGAACTGTAGTTCTAATCCTTCCCTGTGTATTTGGCTTGTGCAGTTGGTCTGTAACAAAACAGCCACTTGCAGATCTGTTAATGAATGCCCAGACAGTGTTCCCCAACAGGTTTTTGTATGTTCCCTTTACGGATATCTGATTTGTGGCCATTAATTCTTTCCCAAAACATCTGTAGGCCCCAAGCCTGCAAGACAGACGTGCCCTGTAATTGCAGTCTTGGTACCTCTACAGCACTCTTGCAAGTTAGAAATGTCACTTGCAGATGCTTATCAGGGTTGGGCAGGGTCATCACCAACTCTCTTCCGAACTTCAAAACACAGGGTCAGTTTGGAGTGTAAGAGGGGATGTCTACACTTGCACCCTCTTTGGAGAGAGGGATGCAAATGAAGCTGGGATTTGAATATCCTGCACTTCATTTGCATGATTGCGTTATGGCGCTATTTCGAAATAGCGCTATTTCGAAATAACAGACCCTGTTAAGACGTAGTTATTTTGAGAGAAAACCCTTCTCTCAAAATAACTGGTAAACCTCATTGTATGAGGAATAAAGGTTATTTCGAGAGAAGGGTTTTCTCTCGAAATAAACGCGTCTTAACAGCATCTGTTATTTCAAAATAGTGCCATAACATGAATATGCAAATGAAGCACAGGATATTTAAATCCCAGCTTCATTTGCAATTTCGAATGTCTTCATTTGCATCCCTCTCTCAAAAGAGGGTGCAAGTATAGACATACCCAGAGAGAAGAATCGCTACACCCGCTTTAAGCCTCCCTTCTACTAAAATGCTTAAAAGGGGTCTCCAGTTGCTTCCAGATTACTCTTTTGATGATTACTAGCGTGACCCAGCTCCTCCTCAACCTTGCTGGGTCCCGCACTTTCAGGCAGGTTACTTGCCTCAGAGGCTCACAGCAGCCTTCAATTTAGACACCAGCTGGCTGTTTGTTGAGCTGCTCTCATCATTGGCCAGTATGGGGAACAGAGGGGAAACCAAACTCAGAGTCTTTGAGCCCCTTCCAAGTGGTACAAGCTAGGACAAACCCCTGTACCAAAGCCAGGCTTTTTCCCCATGCAGAAATGGAGAGCTAGGGGTGGGGATCCTGGGCTCGCCCTCTATTCTGGGTTCCATCCCAGGGACCCTGTGATAGCAGCTGTCTGTAATGTCTCTAGTAACAGCTACGTCACAGCTACAGATCCCTGGGCCACTTCCCCACAGCCTTCCCCAACATCTTCCTCACCACAGGATCTTCCTCCTGGTACCCGCTTGCACTTTCTCCTCCCACGCTCTCCACAGCACTTTCTCTCTCAGCTCTCACACTGAGCAAACAGAAGGGGAGCCTTTTTAAATCCGTTTCAACTGGTTCTTTATTGGTGTTCTCATTAGTCTGGCTCCCTTGTGTCTGGAAGCCTCCTAACTGGTTCCAGGTGTTTTAATTGGCCTGATTGCTCTGACTGATTCTAGTAGGTTCCTATGGGTTGTGGGTCAGTCCTTGTTAGTCTACCCTGGGAATAGGAACCTATTTAATCTGGGGCTAATATATTTCCCCTCCACTACTCTCATGTAGCCTTCTGGCCTGACTGTCATACTAGGCTATTGATTGTTGACTGATTCTGCCCAGATAGGACCATGAGGGACTTGTATGTATCTTCATAGATGAATAGTGACTCTGGTTATCTCCTAGTTCATCACCATGGAAGCCATTATAATGTCACAAACAAGACACATGTTTGCAGACAGGACCATCGGCAAGGGGAGGGGGGGCAAAAGGGCCAACTGCCCCACGGCCTGGTGATTTAAAATGGCCCAGGGCTCCTGGCTCAGTCGGAGCCCGGCTGGCACACTCAAGGCAGTGCTCAAGGGCTGCCGGGGGGTGGGGTGGGGTGTGGCACTGAAGGGGTGGCAAAGGAAGCTAGCCCCCTAGCGCCTCCCCTTCCTCCTAAGATCCCACCCCTTCCGGGTGCACGGAGCCAGCTCCCCGACCTTGCCCAGAGTCTGGTCATTTCTGTTGTCCTTCTGCTCGCAGGTCTCTTAATGAATTGGGCAGGAAGATGGTTCTAGTCTATTCTCTTCCCCTGGTTGGGCTGAAGAAATCATATCCCATGATGATGGGCACTACATTCCTCTGTAAAATAGAGCACTGAGGTTCTTATACTGTATCCACCATCATGGTATCTGAGCACCCCAGAGACGTTGCATAAGACCAAGGCAGTTTTTGATGGCATAGTAATCGCCCGCTAAGGAATCACAGCCAATATATGTCAAATGATGTTTTCAATAAACATTTGATTCAGGATTATCCTCCAGAGTGTGCAAGGGGCCCTTTCCTTATCTTTCAGATCAGCCTAGAAGTAAACTCACTGGATAATTTAAACTGGAAGTCTCTCCTATGCATAGTTTTCTGTTCATTATTAAAAGCATATGAGAAAGCCCCGCAGAACTGAATAGCAACAAAAGCACTCAAACGCCCCACAAATTAAACAGGCTTCTATAGGAATCACTCTGCAAACCTACAGCATTTTAAGAGAGGAGATTCTTTCTATCAATTTTTTACACCAGCCCACAAAGTGTATTAGAGAATAATACCGCCTGCTATTGAATTCTTTATGATTTTCTCATTCCATAGAAAGGTTACTGGTCTCTGTTAAATTCTATGGCATTCATCCATGAAGGGAGCATTTATATAGGTGCTTTGATCTCTGAGGAGTCCAAAGTATTCTAGCCATCTGGCTAGCTAGGGGTTCAAGTGCCCAGTCTGCCTGATTCACAGGAGAATTAGCCCCAATCAGCCTGAAAGCAGGGATTTGAACTTCGGTCTCCCATAGTCCATGCATGCATGCTTCCTTCACTCACTCTCTTTCAGCAACACACAGTCCTGGAAGCAAAAGATCCTCCTGAAATGGATACATCTCCGCAGAAAGTTTTGGCTTTGAAGCAGTTTCATGTTGATCAGCCTAATTATTTATCCACTCATAGTGCAGTAGGGTCTGGGGGATCTCAGTCATGGATCAAAGCCCAGTTGTGTCAGGTGCTGTACACATGTCACCCACACACCTAACGTCCTATGCAGTGGCACCTTGACCACTTACAGTGAGAGAGAAGAACAAGGGAGCTCAACAGCCCAAGCTGAGAGCCAACTGGCTTTATAGGTCAAGCTGTAGGGCAGGGCTACTCAACTTTGGAAGCCCCGGGGGCCACAATGATACTCACAGTACATGCTGAGGGCCGCAACTTAAGTGTGGTTGCGTGTATATGCAAATATATGCAAATAGCTTCTTCCACACTGATGGGCATGAATACAAAGATTATGGCAAGACTACATAACACACAAGCCCTGTTTAAGTCAGTTCTGTTGATATTAACAATATGCAATATTTACCCAAATTCCACCCATATGACAGCACTTTTAATGAGCAATGACAGTCCAGGAATTGAACTACTAAACCGCATCTCAATGGAAGACCATTCTATTGACTTGCCATTATGGAGCATGTTCCCAATGGAGGCCGTGTTCAAAGGATCCCACCCGCAGGCTGTGTGTTGAGCTTCACATAACCCTAAATTGTACCCCGGGCCACATGGGCTGCATGTTGAGTAGCTGTAGATGCCTACACTAAGCTCCAGAGGTCCCAAGTTCAGATTTGCCTTGTGGCAGTTACACACGCATGTGCATGGCAGTCCACACTGCAGACAGCTAGCAGTCTAAGTGAACTTCTAGGGACTTGATGCCAAAGTAGTAAACACTACACCTTAATGGTAAGAATCTGCTGTATTGGGCCTGTCAGCCTTACAAATTGACCTCCCCGATAACAAGGTTCTAGATGCAAAGACTTACCCTGGATCATCACCTACACAGCATCTGATGGTGCTGCTGTTGTGCGCCTTGCCATGCTGTCGTCTCCAAAGTGCTGGCGCCAGTTAGAAAATTTCAAATGGGAAACGGTTCAGCAGTCCCCAGAGGGTGCTTATTGTTGTGCTGGTTGGCGGAATAATTAGCCCATCTTTAGAAGCTGCTCTACCAGAGCTTGTATTGCTTGTTTATTATTATGGAGAGACAATTTCATCATCACCATTTAGATTCATTGGAGAGCTTCAAAGAGCAATTTGCTGTTTCTAAGGGGTTTTTTTTCTCTCTTTTGGTACGTGGGGATTAAAATATTCAGAAATGCATTTTTAATATTTTTAGACATATCCCTTTCACGTCCAATTATACATAATGGCCAGCATTCCATAGAGCCCTCCATAACAACTCCTGTTAGGACTGAAGAGCAGTCAAGCGCAAAATACATTGTAACAAGGTCACAACTGCTGTAAATTACTGGGTTCTCATCCTCGCCTCTGTCTCACAGTGGGCTGAGAGGGTTTCACTTCATTAAATGTGAAAAGTCACAACTCATATTAAATTACTCCAAAGCATCCGTGCTATTAAGCAGAGGACATGTGCAAGTGTGCACCACATGGGGACACGTCTCTCCAATAATGACATTGTTCTTGATCTTTTCTTTTCCGCCCACTCTTTCCCACAACTCAGACATGGTGGGGTTGCTTTTTTAGATCCTGATGCAAAGCCCTTCAGAGTCAGAGGGGTGACTTAGAATCATAGAATCCAGGGGTTGAAGGACACCTCAGGAGGTCATTGTGTCCAACTCCCGGGCTTCAGTGGTCTTTGAATGCACTAGTGTAAAGCAAAGGGGGAGAATTTTCTCCATGAATATCTGACCCCAAACACTAGACCCAGTGGAACAGAATCCTCACCGCATCTTCCCTGTAGGTAACAATTGCAGCCGGCTTTACCGCAACCTCCCCAACCTTGCATGGCAGCTTTTGCTAAGCTGCAGCTAATCAGCATAGTGGTCCAATGAGCTAATCTGGTCAAGGGATAGGACAGCAGTAGATGGGTTTAATAAATGGTGTTGGGTGGAGGGTCTGCTGGAAGAAAATGAGACAGCAATACGGGAAGGAATAGCCAGTGAGCCATGTGTCATAACACGAGACAAGGAGATTCCGGTGGAGACTTCTGTGGCAGGGAAGAGAGTTCACCTGAGGCTGATCACATGACTTCTTGGGGAGGGCTATGAAAGGATCAAGAGGCTAGATCACATGGGAAAAGGACTTGAAGACACTAAAGCCTGGAGCTTTGTTTCCATATCCTCACTGGTGGAACCACCCGCCAGGTGACACGTGGGTCTCCTTTTCTTGCTTCGTCTGGCTGCGTGGCCATCACGTCCCATCAGAATGTGTATTCCCACTGGCGATGCCCACAACAGTGCTAGACCCCGAAGGCTGCATCTTACCATAGTGCGGGGAGTGGAACGCCTCACGGAGAGCCATAATCCATAGACAACAGAGATGGGGAACTCCTATTAGGTCACCGGCCACACATTGGCTTCTGCCCGTGAAGGGCTATTCCCCACCTCAAGGGATTTGACCTGTCTACATCTAAATCCACTCTGCATTAATATTACTAAGAGGGCAGCCCTGCTTCTGTTCCACCTCGCATTCTGATACTGAATTGCAGTTTCAGCTCATTAACATCATTGTAACAGAGGATATCACAGACATTTATGAAACAAACTGTGAATAACGCAGGGGACGAGAGTGGCTGCTAAAATGGCCCCCTCCTTTCTCCAGATCATTTTCCAGTTCGGATTGGTCCTCCCCCCTCCTCTATTGTGAGAACTGACTCTTCATTCCTACCTTTTGTTTCTTATCTTTTAACCAGCTATTGGCCCTTGGGAGGACTTCCCTCTTAGCACATGACTACTTTGTTTCGGAGCCTCTGGTGGGCTCAGATAAGGTACAAAGATAATATTGCCAAAAGGAATCATGAGATCCGTCACTTGTCCACCCAGAAGCTTGTCAGATTCCAAGTTTAATGTGCCATTTAGTTGGTGTGGGGGCTGACTGACTCATTTTGTTTTGCTTGTGGAGTCTTGTTCCTTCTCCTTTGTGTTTTAATCTTTGTAACTGAAGCATTTTGATGTCACAGTAACTGTCAGAAAGTAGCCATATACTTTGACTCATGAAAGCCTTGCTGGATGGGATCTCGTGATGTCCTTTGGTGATCTCTTTGTACTTTATCTCAGCACAACAAAGACACAGATCTGTTCTGCACTACCATGGGCCATCGATTTAAGGCCAGGTCTACACTAAAAGGGAAGGTCAAATCAAGATACAGAACTCCAGCTCTGCTAGTTATGTAGTTGGAGTCCACATACCTTGTTTCGAGTTTTCCTGCCATCCCCACAATGGGAGGCCAATGGGATCAAACGTTTCCATCAGCTTCCCTTACTCCTCACGGAAGCAGGAGTACTGGATGCAAATGGGGGCACCCTCCGAGTTTGATTTAGTGAGTCTTAACTAGACTCGCTAAATCAAACTCCAGAAGATTGATCATGTCTATCTTCCACTTTTAATGAAGACATGGCCTAAGTTACACCATTTCAGCTGCATGAATAACGTAGCTGAAGTTGACATACTTAGATCTTCTTTGCTGCAGTAAGTCAACAGCTGACATGCTCTCATCGACTCCTCCTATGCTTCTCATTCAGGTGGAGTACCAGAGTCGATGAGAGAGTGCTTGATGGTTGACTTATCATGTCTATATGAGACGCAATAAATCATCCCCCACTGGACCAATCAATCTGGTGGGCAGTGAAGACATGCTCTTCGATGTGTTTGTACAGCACCTAGCACAATAAGGCCTTAATCTTCAAGGGGGCTACCCATGGAGATAATAGCATGTGCCTGGATTTCAAAGGTACTGAGTACCCCTAGCTCCTGCTAGCTTTAATGGGGTTTGCAAAGATCCGGCAACAATGAAATACAACGATGGTGTTCCAACTTCCTGCTCTTTGAGATCTGAATAGGCTGACAAGCTGCAGTCTTTGAGTATATGGGAGCTAGAACCTTGTAAGCACAGCAATTCCGTGGCAAAGGAACCTGTCCCTCCTCCTTAGTTGCAAAGCTTGGTCTGCTGCAACTTTGGCAATTAAATTAAAGAGGCACCTGCCATCTGCTGCATTCGACTTTTTAATATTTATAGCTGATTCCATGAGGCTCCCTTAGACCTCCACGGAAGGGCGGACGCAGCATAAATGGAAGTTGATTGCTGTGATGCAGCTGACGGTGCTGGGGCCCTGACCTTTTGAGTCAGACTTGGGCTGAGTGTCGGCTCTTTTTTTTTTTCCTGAGAGCACGAGGAATGGACGTTTTTTGCACTGAACGAATTCTGCAGCCATCTGCAGAGGGATCGAGTGGAAATCAGCCTCTTTTCTTTACCGTCTCATTGCTGACCATTGATGGAACTGATAAGCATAAAGGATTCTTTCTTCCTGGTAATTATTATGTTTGTTAATAGTATGATGGCATGTAGGTGCCCTGTAGAAAATTACCGCCTTATTGTGCTTACGGGATGAGGTCACCTCTGCCTCAGGGTACTCAAACCTAGATGAGCCATGAGGGAAAGGATGGATTACCACCCCCATTTTACAACTGAGGAGCTGAAAACCAGAGATTAAACGACTTACTCCAAAGACATCAAAATTCACTTCTCCTGTTGACCTATCTAGGCTTTGGATTGGGTCATGGGAAACTTCTCCAAGTAGGTCTTTATTAGAGCGAGAAATTGGACAGGGAATCAGGGGAACATAAGAAACTAAGAATGGCCAGATTGGGTCAGATCAACAGTCCATCTAGCCCAGTATCCTGTCTGCCAACAGTAGCCAGTACCAGATGCCCTAGAGGGAAGGAACACAACAGGTAATCCTCACATGATCCCTCTCCTGTCACCCATTTCTAGACAGAGGCTAGGGACACCATTCCTACGCTTCCTGGCTAATAGTCATTGATGGGCCTCCATGAATCTATCTAGCTGTTTTTTGAACCCTGTTAAAGTCCTAGCCTTCACCACATCCTCTGGCAAGGAGTTCCACAAGTTGACTGTGCAGCGTGAAGAAAAACTTCCTTTTGTTTGTTTTAAATGTGCTGTCTATTCATGGGAAGGGGATGGTTCCTGGCAGTGCACACCCCTAGTTCTTATATTGTGGGAACAAATAAATAACTTTTTCTTATTCACTTTTTTCACACCAGTCACGATTTTATAGACCTCTAGCCTACTCTCCCTTAGTCTCCTCTTTTCTAAACTGAAAAATCCCAGTCTTTTTAATCTCTCTTCATATAGAACCAGTTCCAAACCCCTCATAATTTTATTGCCCTTTTCTGAACCTTTTCCAATGCCAAAATATCTTTTTTGAGATGAGGCAACCACATCTGTATACAGTATTAAAGATGTGGGCATACCATGGTTTTATATATAGGTTTATATAGAGTCCTAGATGGAACATCTTCGTGACAAGGAAATTGTTTTTTCCAATTCCTTGCATGTCAATAGCCAACTAGCCTTGAGAGATCTGATTTTAACATTACCTCTCAGAAAGTTTGCAGAGATGTGTAGATTTTAAGGCTAAGAGGGACTACTGTGATCATCTACTCTGACTCCTGTAAAAACAACAGGGGCTGGCAGGCTTCCCTGAAGTGCTTCAGCTGGAACATAGTACCTAAAAGGGTGTTACAAAGAGGAGAGAGAAAAATTGTTCTCCTTGACCTCTGAGGATAGGACAAGAAGTGATGGGCTTAAATTACAGCAAGGGAGGGTTAGGTTGGACATTAGGAAAAACTTCCTACCCGTCAGGGTGGTTAAACACTGGAATAAATTGCCTAGGGAGGTTATGGAATCTCCATCGTTGAAGATATTTAAGAGCAGGTTAAATAAACATCTGAAGGGATTATCTAGATGGTGCTTGCTCCTGCCATGAGGGCAGGGGACTGGACTTGATGACCTCTCAAGATGCCTTCCAGTTCGACTATTGTGTGATTCTATGTCTTTTAGAAAAATATCCTATCTTGATTCATACACTTCCAGCGATGCAGAAGCCATCATATTCCTTGGTAAGTTGGTTCAATGGTTAATTACCCTCACTGTTAAAAATGTGCACCTTCTTTCTAATCTGCATTTGGTTAGCTTTAACTTCCAGACATTGGTTCACTTTATTCCTTTGTCTGCTAGACTAAAGAGTCTTCTGCTATCCAGTTTATGTTCCACATGTAGGTACTTATAGACTGTAATCAAGTTATCCCTTTGCCTTCTCTCTGATAAGCTAAATCTTCCCTCTGAGCAACTGAAGCTTTTTCAAATTATGCAAGGAACAGATTTGGTGGACAAGTGTTGAAAACAGTTCTGGCTTCTCTTTTGTTATTTCTGTGCCTGCCATGCTGTTGCATAGAGAATTCTGATCATGTGAATTCTGTTTCCATTCAGAAAAAAATGCAAAAAAGGTGGAGGAAAATGTGCAGCCCATTAAAACTCCGCAACTGTTGATTCTGATTAATAAATCACTTGAGGTCGGGGGAGGGGAAAACCGGGAGGAAGAATGCTGGGTAATGAGATGCATCAAGTTTTGCTGACTTCAGTAATAAAAGCTGCCACCCCAAAGAAATAAAATACAGCCAGCATGCAAAGGGAATAAAAATATGAACTCATCTTGGCTAATGGCTCTGAAAACTAATATAAAGATATGCATAGATTACTCTGAATCTTAAAAAAACATAGAGAGATGCATCCAATTTACATAAAATGTTAACAGTAGTCTTAGGGGTGAGAGATTTACTCTGAAACACAGGAGTCATTAAAGGGGGGTTGTTAGAAATGGAATCTTTGTCCTTGAGTATTTTCTTTGGAGTTCAATTAAACATGCTCGATGGTATCTGCTGAGTTTGACTTATGTGTACTTTACAGTTCAAAATCACCAAAGCTGTCTGTTTGGATCGAACCCTACTCTAATGAAGGAAGGGGAAAAGAAGAGAGGGGAGAAATGTAGTAGTTTAATATGAATTGGGAGCTTTGCCAACTCCCCAGTATAAAGGCTGGAGTTGGATGAGTCCCCGTGGTACAAATTTTCATTCTAATCTAGCTTTAATTGTCTTGAGTGATGGGGCTATCATCTGTTCCTGGGGGATGCCATTCCACAATACTAATACGTTCACTTTAAGCAAGTTTTTCCTCATATTCAGCCTTAATTTTCTCTTTCTTCATTTCATCCCATTGCTCCTAATTATGGGTTTGCTCGGTAACTCATTGAAGTCAGTTCATTGACTTCATAAGAACATAAGAACATTATTACAGCCATGCTGAGTCAAACCAAAGGTCGATCTAGCCCAGTATCCTGTCTTCCCACATACAAGATGTTCCGGAGGAGAGAACCCACAACAGGGAATCAAGTGAGCTCTCTCCTATCACCCATTCTCAGCTTCTGACAACAGGGCACGTCTAGACTACATGGCTCCGTCGATGGAGCCATGTAGATTAGGGTTGTAGGCAAAGGGAAATGAAGCGGCGATTTAAACAATCACCACTTCATTTCAATTAAAATGGCTGCCGCTCTGTGCCAATCAGCTGTTTGTCAGCACAGCGCTGTAGTCTGGACGCTCCACGGTCAACATCAAAGGCATTTGTCAACCTCCCTGGTAAACCTCATCCCACGAGGCATCTAGACGTGCCCACAGAGGCTAGGGACACCATTCCTACCCATCCTGGCCAATAAGTATTGATGGACCTAACCTCTATGAATTTATCCATTTCTTTGTTGCACCCTGTTGAAGTCCTGGTCTTCGCAACAAACTTTTCAATGGATTTTAACTCAGGTCTAGTAAAGACCCGCTAAATCGAACACGAGGTGCTCCTAATGGACCACGGTACTCCTCATTGTCATCAGGAGTAAGGGAAATTGGCCAGAGCATTTCCCCCATTGACCTCCCACTGTGGGGCTGACCCAGAAAATCGATGCAAGGTACGTCAGCTCCAGTTACGCCATTCATACAGCTGGCATTGCCTATCTTGCATCGATTTTCTCTGCCAGCGTAGACCTCGCCATAGGATCGCAGACTGGGAGAATTAGAAGGAAACAGAATATAGTTGTTAAAAGGGGACAAGGTGAGTTTTAAAGGCAGCATGATCTAAGAGAAGAAGATGAGAATAAGCAAAGGAGTTGGAGTGTAAGATTATTGTTGTTGCTAGTTAATGATGCTTTGACTATTTCTGTAAATCTCCATGAGAGACTGAAAAGATCTGTCAACTGGTTCAACAGAGATGACACCCAACAGTGAACTGCAATGGTTTTTAGCAGGAGCTGATATTAATAATCATGAATCAAGACAAGTTATCATAAAGTCAAACCAATAAAACACAGCATCTCTTTCCAGCCTGGGGCACAAACCCAGCCTCCATGGTCTGGGAATGAAGCCAGATAGTCAGTATTATTATGACTCTAGCTCCTTGAATACCAACCAAGAATGGATCCACATTGCTCTGTGTGCATCCATATTAAGAAACAGCCTCTGCCATGAAAATCTGACAGTCCAAAGAGACAAGGCAGAGGAAGAGACACAGAGAGATCAAGTGACAGGCACACGGTCACACAGAGAATCTGTGGCAGAACCCACATCTGAACCCACATCTCCTGAGTTCACACAGTAGGCAACCTTTACCCACGGCAGCTCCCTCCCCTGAGAATATCTGTCCCTGAGCAAAGAGACAGTGGGAAGGGTTGCTAGGTCTTACCATTTGGCTTCACAAGGATCTGAGCTTGTTCCTTAATCCCCATCACAAGATCCCATCTGATTTCCAGAGAGAGAACTTGCTTAAGCAGGAAATTAAAAAAAATAAAGACGTCCCAAACACCGATTCCGGCTTGTTTTGCAGTGCCTGGACAGTCTCTCGTACTTTCCTAAAGAGTCATCCATTACACGTTTGTTTGGGTTTTTTTAAAATAATGCTGTTCATTTCTTTTGCAACCTACTATTCTCCTCCACATGGTCTCAGTGAACTGAAGGCTTATTTGTTAATTACCACTTCTCTTGGCATGCCCCATAGGTCCCGTTATTATTATTAATGCATTTACGATCATTTACTGGAGAAGTCCCCTCCCTTTCCCCACGCAAACACAAACACACATTTTATGAACAGAGCTAACACGATTGCCGCTCTGCTGCTATGTTTTATTTATTTCCATATAGGTTTGATTCCATCACAGTTTCTCATTTTTTCCTGATGTATTATTCATGATTTATACAATATTGGAACGCATGTAGGACACCCTCATTTTATTAGCTGTGCTATAATTTTCAGAGCTGTGTAAAAATGAAGCTTGATTTTTTTTTAAGAAAACCCTCCTTCCTTCCACATGTTCTCTTTTGAAATTAGTATTTAAAATGGTAAAGAGGGTTTGCTGTACAGCTGGGGTTGGTAGAGTTATTTATTACTCTTTTAAAACCTTTATGGCTGAAACGCCATTCTAATAAATGGCTATACTAATTACTGGACTATTCGTATTCATATTACAGTAGTACCTAGTTTCAGAGGGGTAGCCGAGTTAGGCTGTAACAGGAAAAACTTAAAAAACAACAAATAGACTAGTAGCACCTTAAAGACGAACAAAACATGTAGATGGTATCATGAGCTTTCGTGGGCACAACCCACGTCTTCAGATGAAAGCTCATGATACCATCTACATGTTTTGTTAGCCTTTAAAGTTCTACTAGTCTATTTGTTGTTTTTTAGGCCATCTGAAGACGTGGGCTGTGCCCACCAAAGCTCATGATACCATCTACATGTTTTGTTAGCCTTTAAGGTGCTGCTAGACTATTTGTTGTTTTTTAAATAGTACCTAGTGTCATTGTTGTGGCAATTGTTAGTTATCTGTGTAATGGTAATGCCTAGCCGCCCAACCGCAACTAGAGATGGTTTGTGTCAGGGGCTGTACATACATATAGTAGGACACAGTCCACAGCCCAACAAATTTACAATCTACACAAAAAACGCAGCTAAAATAAATAGCATCTCCGTTTTGTGAACTTGGAACAGAAGCACGGAGAGATTAAGAGTGACATTTTCAAAAGTATCTAAGTGACTTTTGAAAATAGCAGTAATGCTCATTAGCTTGGTACGGGTAGTGCCTACAGTGAAGGCTTATGGTGGTCCAGCCGCACCATTTTGATGTTGTAAGTGGAGAGAAGCCCTTTCAGAAATTGTCACCCACGGCGACTTGCTCTGATACACACAGAGAATCTGTGGTAGAGCCGAGAACGGCGATCCCATGTCCTAAGTCACAAAACCGTGTCTTAGACAGAAGAATGTCTGTCCCTTCTAATTACAGACCAGGGTCCCATTGGGCTGGGTGTTCTGCAAATGAATGAAAAAGGCAATCCTGAGCCGGAGCTCACATTTTAGGAGCCTAGCACCACACCATAGATCATACGAACAAACCTGGGGAAGAACGGGCAGGGGGAAACAATGGTCATAAGAAGATGGCTTGTATTATAAGGAATAGTCTCTGCTCCTCACCTACGAAACCATTGTCAGACAAATGTGCCTGGCAGGCATTAGCACACAGGTAAACACTGTGCTCTGGAGTCATTAATGCCCCAGTAAAAGATGGACTCTTAAGCAGAGGAAGACAGCAAGATCTGGGGAAAGAGTTTGATTCTAATTTGTCACAATGGATAGACTCGGAACCAGAGAGCCAGCCCCACTTCATGCATTTATGTATGATCTCTAATAAGGAGCCGTATAAATTGTGATACTTATTTTTTGTTTGAGGAGGGAGAGAGCTTCAAGGAGGGAATAATCATTGTCATTTCCAACATCTTGTATTCAAGCAAAATGCCAGGAGCAGATTGAAGAAAGGAAGAAGAGATTCGCTAGGTTCTTCTGGCACGAGGGAGCTGAAAAATGCCGAGATTTGGGGGGTAGGTTCATTAAATTGTGACTCCTATTAGAACACAGGCAGGGTTCAGTCAACCATAAATATGGAAAGCAAGGTTTTAGTGTCCAAAGCAAGGACATAAAATCAGTTCAAAGCCTGAGGAGAAGGCGGCCTTACTTAAACCAGTGGTCTCCAACCTTTTTAAGCACAAGATTTTGAATTGAAGTCAATCCTGGATCTACCTCAAACCCAAATACCTTTGCCCCACCTCCCCACTAGTTAAGACTCACTAAAGTTCAGAAAGCCAGCAGGAGTGTTTGCTCCCTTCGGCTCCCCGCTGTGGGGATGGCGGAGGAAACTCAAAACCGGGTATGTCGACTCCAGCTGCGTAATTAATGTAGCTGAAGTTGTGTATCTGGATTCAGCCTTCCCTTTGAGTGTAGATCTGGCCTAAGAATTCCAAAGTCTGGTGTTGCCTTATAAAGCACCTGAGCACATTTGGAAATTGTGTGTTTTGCAAAGCATAGTATTTGGGAGTTGTTGTTTCTTTGTATTCCAGGAGCACCGAAAGGCCACACACTGGGTTCCTTGTGTGCTAGGGATCACATAGACGTTCCTTGCCCCCAAAAGCTCACATTCTAAATTGTCAGGACAGACAAAGGGTGGGAGAACAGAGGGATGATCATTCCTAGGTACTAATATAATATTTCCATTTCACAGATGGCCAACTGAGGCATGGAGATTAATAGCCAGGTTTTCAAAGGCGCTCTGCATCATGTAGATTCCAGTGTTCTCACCTTCCTCAGATGGCAGATTCTTGATAAACATTAGTCTAATTTCCTTTAATGCACATCTCATTTCTGGCTGGGTAGTAGAACATAATACGCATTCATGAGGCCCATCCAAGTGATATTTACCATCAAATCATCTCTCCCTGCATCTCTGCTAATATATTTTCTGTCCATAAAACCAACATTCAACTGCAGTTAGTTTGCTTTATTGCTGAGCATAAGTATCTCTGTCTCTCCCCATCCATACTCTTCTGCTATTCTTTGCTATTCCCCATTAGTGAAATTATACATATTTTTAGACCGTGGTCACTTTCAGTTTCCTGGGAGACAGAAGAGCGGAATTTATTCCAAGTCCTTGCTCCCTCATTTTTTAAAAACGGAATAATTTCTGGTCTTTTTCTCTCTTTCAAATCCCTAGAAAAGCTCCAGGTAGAATGTTATCAACAGTGGACGTTATATCTACTCCTGATTCCTTATGGAGATCTTCCTCTCTACCTTCCAACGTCCCACTCCTCGTTAATGCTGCTCTAGATTTCATGCTTGCCAGGAGAACTGGTACTGTCAATCTTCTGGCAGTAACTGCTTTAATTCCCCCAGAAAGTTTCTGTCATCCTCAAAAGTTCAGAGAATTGTTCTGTGGAGAAAAAAAGAAAAAGCTGGCGTTTCTTTTCAATCATTCAGACTTTTCGGTTATTCTCATTATGGACTTTTGGGTGCTTGTGAAGTTAGCGGGTTTGATTGCACTTGCTAGAAAGTGTGGCAAGAAAGGGACTAAGCAAAGCCCTGAACACATACAGCTCTGCTTGTGCATTTCAGCCCCAACCTGGCTCATCCTTTGTATTCTAGGCCCGGCCATCATGCATTTTCTCTCTATCTCTTTCTTCCTCCCTCCCCCCAACTGAGGTGGCCCTGAATGAGAAAGAGAAAGATTTGCCCCTCGTTCCCCTTGCACACTAGAGTTTAAGGGGTCTCAGGCTAGTAGATTCTGTGTGCTCCAGCCCCACAGGGGGATGGCAGGGGCTGGAGCACTAGTGCAGGCTCCCCAGTGCTGGGGAGAACCCCAAACCTGGAGGCTGGATCTAGGCAAGCTGGGGGCCGCCCGCCCCGCCCCCCCCCAGGCCTTAGGTTCCCCACCCCAACACAGAATCATAGAAACATAGAATTGGAAGGGACCTTGAGAGGTCATCAAGTCCAGTCCCCTGCCCTCACGGCAGGACCAAGCACCATCTAGATCATCCCCAATAGACATCTTCCTAACCTGCTCTTAAATATCTCCAGTGATGGAGACTCCACAACCCCCCTAGGCAATTTATTCCAGTGTTTCACCACCCGGACAGGTAGGAAGTTTTCTCTAATGTCCAACCTAAACCTCCCTTCCTGCAGTTTTTTAAGCCCATTGCTTCTTGTCCTGTCCTCAGAGGCCAAAGAGAATAAATTTTCTCCCTCCGTCTTGTAATACCCTTTTAGATACTTGAAAACTGCTATCACATCCCATCTCCGTCTTCTCATTTCCAAACTAAACAAACCCAGTTCTTTCTGTCTCCCCTCACAGGTCATGTTTTCTAGGCCTACGTTCATTTTTTGTTGCTCTGTTCTGGACCCTTTCCAATTTCTCCACCTCTGTCTTCAAATGTGGTGCCCAGAACTGGACGCAATACTCCAACTGAGGCCTAACCAGCGCAGAGTAGAGTGGAAGAATGACTTCTCGTGTCTTGCTCGCAACACTCCTGTTCATGCAGCCCAGAATCATGTCTGCTTTTTTTTGTTGCAACAGTGTCACACACTTGACTCACCTGTCACATGGAGCTCATTCTCTCATTCGGCCTTTCATGGCTATACTGTCTGCCCCACGCAGCTCTATCGTTCCACCTAACCTCTCCCATGCAGCACTTTCTGTTATTGCAGTCCTGGGCCCTTGGTACACAGATACCTGACAAGATGTTGAATTGTATCCGCTTCTGTTTTGGGAGGTGATATGTAGAAAAACTAGAAGCCACACATAGCCACAACCAAACTGTAGCAGCAGGGAGAAAGGGAAAGAGAAAACCACAGTGATGCAATTCAAGGGAGCAAAGCTAATTGCATGGATCAGCTGTATCTCCCTTTCATTAAGCTAGGTTGGCTTCTGCCTTGCTCTGATCCTGCAGCTGAGCGGGCAATGCCGAGGAAATGAATCAGACAAAAATGTGAAGGGTGAAAAGAAAGTAAAGGTAGATTGTGGCTAAATGAAATGATTTTGGGGGGATTTCCTAGCCATGTCCTTCCATCTTATAATAGTCTCTCTCCCAGTGTGTATTTTGGATTTTTCTGATTTTTTGGGGAATGTTTCTGATACTTCGTATTTCCCAAGGAACCATCTTTTGCACAAATGGTGTTGTCTCTCTGGGTACGTCTACACTAGCCCCCTAGATCGATCTAGGGAGGCTAATGAGGGCGACCAAAATTGCAAATCAAGTCCGGGATTTAAATGTCCCGTGCTTGATTTGCATGTTCCCGGCGGGTCGCCATTTTAGAAATTGACTAGCCCGAAGTAACTGCCCGCATCTACAAGCGGCAGTGAAACGGGATTCCAATTTAAAGCCCTAACTCGAATTAGCTGGTATTCCTCCTGCAATGAGGTTTACCAGCTAATGCGATTTAAGGGCTTTAAATCGGAATCCTGTTTCACTGCCGCATGTAGACGCAGGCAGTTACTTCGGGCTAGTCAATTTCTAAAATGGCAACCGGCCGGGAACATGAAAATCAAGCGCGGGATATTTCAATCCAGGGCTTGATTTGCAATTTCGGTCGCCCTCATTAGCCTCCCTAGATCGATCTAGGGGGCTAGTGTAGACGTACTCCCCCCTCTCTCTCTCTCTCTCTCTCTCTCACACACACAGCTCTCTTCTTTGACGTCACTGATAAAAATCTATTCTATTTATCACACCCCTGTCCCCTTGCCATGAAAGGGTGATGCTTTCTTCAGTCCTATATAAACCTGTGAATGGGTTAGTTTTCCTTCCCTCCAATGCTGCCCCCTCTCCAGGAAAGTCAACAGATGACTATTCAGATGTTGGGGATAACTTCCAGTTCTGGGCCCCCACCATTACAGAAAGGATGTGAACACATTGGAAAAAGTCCAACGGAGGGCAACCAAAATGCTGCGGGGACTGGAGCACATGACCTATGAGGAGAGCAGGAGGAATTTGGGCTTGTTTAGTCTGCGGAAGAGAGGAGTGAGGGGGGATTTGATAGCAGCCTTCAACTTCCTGAAGGGAGGTTCCAAAGAGGATGGAGGGAGGCTGTTCTCAGTGATGGCAGATGGTAGAATGAGGAGCAATGATCTCATGTTGCGGTGGGGGAGATCGAGGCGGGACATTAGGAATAGCTATTTCCCTAGGAGGGTGGGGAAGCGCTGGGATGGGTTACCTAGGGAGGGGGTGGAATCTCCATCCCGAGAGGTTTTTAAGTCCCAGCTTGACAAAGCCCTGGCTGGGATGATTTAGTTGGGGTTGGTCCTGCTTTGGGCCGGGGACTGGACTCAATGACTTCCTGAGCTCTCTGCCAGCCCTGGGATTCTATGATTCTATGACGTTACCCTGAACCAGCGGTTCTCCTCTTTTTCCACCCCAGGACTCCTTTGTACAAGATGTGCCCCGCCTCCCCTAAACTGTTCCCCTCCGGATGGGATCTATCTCATCTAGATAACATGAGAAGGGCAGGGCATTTACAAGCCGTAAACGCAGTTTGCCTAAACAATCTTCTCTTCCCTGTTCCAGATTACAGCACCATTTATCCTTCCTTTGGTCCTGCTGTGCACATCAGATCTAAATTCTTTTGTGATTACTTGCCACAGATAATAACATTTTCCCATGCTCGAGTCAGTATAAAACTTTATGATATTATTGACTTCAGCGAAGCTGAGAGCCAGACCTTGGTGGATGTGATTTAATGACTCTCTCTTCTTCTCCCTCTCCTCTTTATTCTGCTCCACCATTACTTCTCAGTTTATTAGAGTTGCCAGAGCTCCGAGCTTTTTATTACATAACTACAAACTTATTTCTATGGACATTCTGCCATAAATTATGCCCCGATCATTCCATTGCTGAACTCGGAGATAATAAACATCAGAAAATTCAGGGAGAAAACAGAGCTCGGGTCTATTTGTCCTCTGTCTCCCAAGTTAATTCTGTTCCTCGAACAATAATGCTAGGTGGAAAAAAGAGAGAGAAAACAAGACATAAATGTCACCTGGTGTCTATTAGGAGGTGGCACTGCACTGCAGTGGGAGTATACAGGAAGGTCACAGGCATAGCTGGCATGGCAGAGGGTTTGAATGAAAGCATAACCCTGGGGAAGCTAGCCAGCAAGCTCTGACATTAACCATTTTATTAAATTGGGCTGCAGACTGGAACCAAAGTCAAAGCTCATGCCGATCGCCTGCTTGCTTTTTCGTAAGGGTTTTGTGCCTGTGCTCCCAGTGGGGAAACATACTACAATGCTCTGCACTGGAGTCATTCTCTCCCCTGGATAAACTAGCCAAGGGGGGAAAGTGTTTGTTTTCCGTAGGCTTGTTTGAATTTCTTCCCAAACGTTATGGTCAAAACCCAAGGTGAACAAAAAGCATTTGCCTCTCCAAAGCCCCTCTAAAAGCACTTGGCAAACATCCATAAAGCCACCAAAAGTACCATGCGACCGGGGTAAACGGAAGGAGAGGGAGAGGATGATGGGCAGATGTTCAAAAGAATTCAACACTGGGAGTTCACGTTGGGTGCGGAGCTCTGTGGGATCCCGACTGGAAGAGTCACAGCGGAAGATGCTGGGTGCTCGGGAAAATCTGTTCCTGCAGGGTACCCAAGAATTCAGTGGCAGAGTCAGGAACTACATGAAGGGTCTTGCCTGTCAGTGCTCTGCTCTCATTACCGGCTCGCCTTCCCCGCGCGTGGCGTGTCACCGTGTCGGTAATTACCTGGCGGCGCCAAGGAGCAACGGGTTGCATCTGAGTCATATCCACCAGCTCTCTGCAATAATCAAAGGATTTCGTCGGTAGCCGGCTGGTGCGCTGCTCAGTATTGTCTTGGGGATACGATAATGAATGTTCAGGATATAATGGAGGCTGAGCTGCTATTGGTTGTGTCCTGTTCGCATCCCATTAAGCTTGAGCAGTCCGGGGGTGTTCTGATGGGATTCTAATTGGCCATAAACACCCTCCACAGCCCTGTCACATTCACTTTTTCTGTTGGACACCCAGGGCCACAATCATCAGTTTGCCATAGTTTCTGTCACTTTGGCTGTCAACCAGACAAATGAGTTTATGTGTGTGTGTCTGTGAAGAGCTGGAGCCAGGAATTGTACCCAGCGAGAATGTGAACGTGTGTGTGTGTGTGTGTGTGTGTGTGTGTGTGTGTGTGTGTGTTTAAAATCTGCTTTGTCTTGCGTCACTAACTGACACTGCCCAAGTTGCCAGATGTGGTCCTGACACTTCTGCACAGAGACGCGCTCGGAGCAGGCCACAGAGGGCCTGTCAGAGCTAGCTGTCTCTGTGTATTTTAGGGATTTGTGTGTCTGTGAGTCCCAGCACACTGGGTAAGTAGCCCTCTTGCCCCCCAAACCCTTCCCCCCCAGCCCTTAGTCACAGCTCTGAGGGGAGGAGGAGGAGGAAAAAGGCTCCTGGTGGCTGTGGGTAGGCAGGGGGAGAGAAAAGGCCAGTGCCAGATGGGACCCCCTTCCCTGAGCCCCTCCTCATCCCCCACCCCCATCCTCCTGCACTGCCCCCTCACATCCCCAAGGCCTTGCCCTGACTCCTGCACCCCCACACCATCTCCCTGCCTTGAAGGACCCAGACAATGCTGAGTAAGTCCTCTAGCGAGGCATAAAGGAGAGAGTTGGGGGACAACGGGCGCAGAGGCAGTCCTATAGAAACAACAAGCCCCTCTCAGATACCCCTTCTGTTTTACATCAGCATGAGAGGAGAGTCTTTTCCAGTGACTTTTCCATGCTGCATCACTTACTGATTAAAGTGAGTTATGATTTAAATGACTCTTCCTGTATCACTCTTGAAAGAGAACGGAAGGGGTGTGTGTGTGTGTGTGTGTGTGTAAAGCTCTCTGGTTTAGCAGCCCGCACAGTAAATAGCACAGAGGAGAAGCTTGTGGCATAAACCTTCTCTTGTTCTGTGTTGTTCTTCCCCCTGCCTTTTTCCTTTGCTCTTCCCTTCTCCATGACCTTGGAACCTCCCCGGTGACCCTAAAAGATCCCTGTTCTCACATCTTCCTTCCAGACCACTGTGCGCTCGCTGCAGAATGAGATGTTGCCCTTTTCAGGGACACCGGCAAGAAAGAACTGTTTTCAACACATTCCCCATTTTATATATAGATGTTGACAAGACATGCAGCATGCTCCTTTTAAGTCTCAGAGAAGTTCAGCTCGAGTTCACTGAGAGCGTGCAGTGGTAAACAGGAAAAGAAAAAAGCCACACAGAGGAACCGGGATTAGAAATTAAAAGTTGCATTGCCAAGGAACAATGTGAATGTTTACTGCCTGTTCTAATAATGGCCCCACAGGCATCTGGTTATAAAGAGGGGAGACCAGGGGTAGAGGAAGCTCTTAAGTCTGTCTGTCCCGCCTCCAGAGTCTTACTAGGTTTTTAGGTCAGGTGTTTGTACATGGTGTTTTCATTTTTGAGTTCCTGATGGGACCAGAGGAAACAGAGGGGCCAGACATTTCTCCAGTACAGCGATTCCCGAGATAACTTCTAACCCAATTCTGCCAACCCAAGGCGATTCGTACAGCTCAGAGCAGCTTCTGGAAGCATCTTCAAACCAAGCATGAACATCAAACATTTGGATGTTTACCATCCCGCTCCTCACTGGAGCATGCAAAATAGTATGTTTCACTGGAAGGGGTGTGTGTGTGTGTGTGTGTGTGTGTGTGTGTGTGTGTGTGTGTGAGAGAGAGAGAGAGAGAGAGAGTGTTGTAAATGGTATCTACAATCAAAATTGTAAGAGGAAATGATGATGGATTGCGGAGAAGCATCAGGAAGCCATGGGAAATATTCCTTGGCCCATCTGTCTCTATACTTCATTTTTGTCAGTCCTGTCGGTCAATAATTTCAGTGGTGGTTACCTGCGGAAAGGAATTATTGCAATCCTCTGGGGACCAAATGACATTGGTTACGATTTGATACCCCTGCTAAACCAACCACCAAATCAGTCATAAACCTAAGAACATCAGAGCAGCCAGACTGAGTCAGACCAAAGGTCCAGCTGACCCAGTGTCCTGTCTGCCCACATGGGCCAATGCCAGGTGCCCCAGAGGCAGTGAACTGAACAGGGAACCATCCAGTGATCCTTCCCCTGTTGCCCATTCCCAGCCTCTGACTCACAGGTATCCCTAAGTAAGGTTTCATCCCTTAATCTTTAACGAGGAACCTTCCATCAGAGCATGATTCCCAACCTTTTTTATATCACACACCGGCAAACCCATTCACAAACTTTTGGCGGACCGATAACATTTTATTTGCATATTTGCATATTCGTTATGCAAATAGCGATGATGTAAATAAAATGTTATTGGTCCGCCAAAGCTCCAGCTCCCAGAGCCCCCCAGTGCCAGCTTCCCACCCTGGATGCCTCAGTGCTCCCCAGTGTCAGCCCCCCACCCCCGGAACCTCCAGTGCCAGTCCCGCCCGCTCACCTAGCCCTGCGCTGCCTCGCAGCCACCAGCTGAGCACCACTGCCCAGGTCGTGGCTGCTCTAAGGCTGCCACGCCGGCCTCTGTGCAGCCCTCCTGCCATGCAGCAAAGCACTCTTCCCTGTGCGGGAGGAGACCCCGCCCCTGCCCAGCGCTGGTTGGCTGACAGGCAGGGCAGGACACGCCTCTCCCACCAGCCATGGTGGGAGGGGAGGCGCTGGGCGGTGTACCCCAACCCCAGAGCCACTGTGGCCCGGCAGCCAGCGGTTTACAGCCCGGCACCGGGCCCAGACCGGCAGTCGGGAACCGCTGCATTGGAGAGTCATGATGTTGTGGAACTGAGGGTCCACTAGTCCCCATGATCTAATTCCTTGAGGTGGATACTAAACCGAAGGAAACATGCACCACACATGACCCCAGAGTCTTGTGGAGTAGGCTGCAGAAACTCCACGTGTGCAGTCGATGAGGTAGTGAGTGGTAAGCTGGGTGGATGTGTTTGCAGAGAAGTTTAAGAACATTAAGAAGAGCGAGACTGGGTCAGATCAAAGTTCCATCTAGCTCAGTACAGAACAGGGAATCACTAAGTGATCCCCCCCTCACACCCATTCCCGCCACTGACAAACAGGGGCTAGGGACACCATCCCTACTCAGCCTGGCTAATAGCCATTGATGGACCTAACCTCCACTAATTTATCTAGTTATTTTTTGAACTCCGTTAAAGTCCTGGTCTTCACACCATCCTCTGGCAAGGAGTTCCACAGGTTGACTATGCGCAGCATGAAGAAAAACTTCCTTTTGTTTGTTTTAAACCTGCTATCTATTCATTTCATTTGGTGACCCCTAGTTCTTCTGTTACGGGAACAAGTAAAGAACAATGGGAACACCTTTCAGCCAGTGGCTCAGGCGTGAATTGTTTCCTTTGGATATCTGCCATATGTGCTACTCACCTCAGTCATGTGTTCCTGCATTTGTACTGGTGTGTAGCTGGCTGAAACATTACTGAATAACCAGTTACAAATAGCAGATAATGCATCGTGAATTCTCTCATTTGTACAAAGACGCGGTGGTTCACCTGTGCATACAAACATTGGAACAAAGGACAGCCAGACTCCTTTGTTGTAGCCATTTCAGTCCCAGAATATTAGAGAGACCAGGTGGGTGGTTGAACCAGTTTCTGTTGGTGAGAGAGGCAAATTTTCAGACTCTCAGCTCTTCTGCTGCAATTTACAAACTTCCACAGGTGCTGGAAAGTGTCGAAAAATGATGCCGGGTGGCTATCGGAATTTTTCTGGTTCACTGAAGGAGAAATTGTATTCCCATATATAACAGATGCTGGTTAACCACGTTTTCTGGATACTAAAGTGCCGGGTAACACAGCTTCTACTCTATTGTCTTCACTCTTCAAGGCAGGAAACTAAAGTTTAGCACAGGGCTACTCAACTTCGGAAGCTCTGGGGCCACAATGATACTCACAGCACATGCCGAGGGCCGCAAGTTAAGTGTGGTTGCATATCCATGCAAATATATATGCAAATACATGCAAATAGTTCCTTTCACACTGACAGGCATGAGTACAAAGATTAAAGCAAGACTACACAACCCGCAGGCTCCATTTAAGTCAGTTCTGCCGATTTCCACCTATCTGACAGCCCTTTTAGGGTACATCTACACTGCAGGGCTTAACTCAAAATAAGCTATGCAAATTGAGCGACATCAATTATATATCTTATTTCAAAGTAGGGAGCATCTACATGGCACTTATTTCAAAATGGAGCACTCTTCCTCCGACTTCCCTTACTCCTCATACAATGAGGGTTTCAGGAGTTGGAGTAAGAAGTCCTCCAGCTTGACAGTATTTCAACATTATGTCGAAATAACTGCCAGCTGTGTAGACACAGAATAAATTATTTCGGAATAGTGCTAGTTATTTCCAAATAGTGTTGCAGTGTAGACGTACCCTTAATGAGCAATGACAGTCCAGGAATTTAACTACTGAAATACATATCAACAGAAGGCCATTATATTAATTCGGCATTGTGGAGCATGTTCCCAGTGGAGGCCATGTTCAAAGGATCCCACCCGTGGGTCGTGCGTTGAGCCCTGTGTCAACCCAAACCGCACCGCAGGGGGCAAAGAGATGGGCCATGGGCCACCTGTGGCCCATGGGCCACATGTTGAGTAGACCTGGTGGAGAAGATTATCCAAAGTGGTACATCAAGCCAGTGGTAAACTTAGGACTAGACCCCAGGAGTCCTGGAGGCTCATCTTTATGTGATTATCAGCCCAACATCCATTTGTGTTTGGAATGAGTGTTTGACAGCACTGTTTTGAAGTTCTGGCTTTGCTCATGTGGACTTTTTGCAGTAGGCAAATCCCTCTGGGAAAGCAGAAAGCAATAAGTTGCCTAAAGTTTTTAACTCCTTTAGAGAATAGTGTGTGGAATAACAATTTCCTGCTCTGAACCAAAGCTCTGTGGAAAAGAAGATACCCCCGTGCGCTCCGCTGTCTGATTCTCTTTTGTCTTTTCCTGGGTACGTTGCTTTTCTGCTGTCTGTTAGACACAGTGCTTGGATACCCTGCAGCCTTAAACGATTTGAAGTGAATGTCCAAAGCAATTGTACCCAGTGCAAGGCGCTTTGTAAAAATTGATATGACGGGGTCTGTTTTTATGGGACATTCTGCAGCTCACAACCGGTGTCTTAACTCTTCAAATGGAACTTTGTGCATTTTAAAATTCTCTTCCAGCGCTGGCGATCTCAGAGCTGACCTGCCACCCCGTTACTCCTTTTTTCTAGGCATTGTGGATCGTAAACTTCGGCAGGCTTCCTTCACACTGAATGCTGTGGAGGAGTGTTGCAATCATTTTTAGAAAAAAAATCCAGTGCATTAACTGGGACCTCTTGTGTGCACAGAGGTGGGTGTGTCTAGACTACAGGGTTTTGTCAACAAAAGTGGACTTTTGTCAACAAAACTATACCTGCGTCTACACTGCCACTGAGTTCTGTCGACATAACGTTGACAGAACTCAGCAGTTTTGTCGACGGCTGTAAACCTCATTCTGCGAGGAATAAAGCCTTTTGTCGACAGAGTTCTGTCGACAGAAGGCGTTATTGCATCTACACTGTCCTTTGTGTCTATACTGTCATGTCGACAAAGTGGCTTGCTTTGTTGACAGAACTGGATGTAGTCTAGATACTCTTGGTCGACAGAAGCTTTGTCGACAGTATCTGTTGACAAAACGTCTGTCGACAAAAGCCTGTAGTCTAGACGTACCCAGGGTGTGTCTAGACTACAGGCTTTTGTCTACAAAAGTGGACTTTTGTCACAAAACTATACCTGCGTCTACACTACCACCGAGTTCTGTTGACAGTAAGTTGACAGAACGCGGCAGTTTTGTCGACGGCAGTAAACCTCATTCTGAGAGGAATAACGCCTTTTGTCGACAGAGTTCTGTTGACAAAAAGCGCTATTGCATCCACACTGTGCTTTTTCAAAAGAGAGCGCCTAGACTCTCTGTCGAAAAAGCAGCTTGCTTTGTGGACAGACCTGGCTGTAGTCTAGACGCTCTTTGTCAACAGAGGCTTTATCGACAGTATCTGTTGACAAAGCCTCTGTTGACAAAAGCCTGTAGTCTAGACGTACCCAGAAATCCTATTGCCCATGAATAGAAGAAAGAGATGTCTCTTCATGGTTATGAATCCATTGTAAGGCAGGGAGGGATGGGTCACCCGTCAGTTACCAGACGAGGCATATGAGGTAATATTTCAACGGGCCACCTGCTCAATCCATTTAGGAAAAAAGCACTAACTAGCACGTGGCCTCTCACAATGTGATGCATAATAAGAGGCAACTCTGGCTACACTAAAAGCCATTCGGAACCTTTGCTCCAACCTTGGAGTGAACCTTGGCACTAGAGAACCAATGAGCCATCCAAGTGTGAACTGTTTGCAGCAGAACCATTTTCCATTTAACTCCATGGCAGGCTACACAATTTCATACAAGTTCGTCTGCAGCTTTTCTTTACCGTGGCTGCGTCTCAGAAAAAGCACATGGCTCTTCAAAAACCATCTGATTCCCACCAGAATAGACAATGGTCTAGTAGACACTTCAAAGGACTCACAACAAAAGCCAGGACTCTGATTTTTCTGTTCCCAGCTTGTTGATTTCTTGCTGCATGAGCTTTCCAACTCTCACCTCTGTGCACTTTTGCCTAAAGGACAGATGTTCCCCGGGAATGGAGCGAGGCCCCATTGCACCTTCTAAGGATCTGGTTCTTTAATGTGTGCAAAGTGGTTTTTGATCTCTTCAGCTGAAAGGTACAGAGAAGACTAAAATGTTAGTAAACGTGCCAGAGGGACAATACACCTGCGGTTTGCCATCCGATCCTGCAATTTGGGGTTCTTGTTTTGTGTGTGTGTGTGGGAGAGAGAGAGCGAGAGAGAGATGGTCTTTAAATAAAGAACAGAATGATCATTTATTAGCAACAATGAGTAGTCCTGTGGCACCTTCGAGGCTAACAAAAATATATAGTATCAGGAGCTTTTGTGGGCAAAACCTACTTCATCAGATGAGCTGGAGAGGAATAACAGAAACCCAGAATTTTATTTAAAAAAAAAAGAAGAAGGAAAAAAAACCCACTGCCAGTTGTAGGACGGGTGCTAATGAGACTAATTAAGCGGTGTGGAAGTGTCCCATATTTAGCTCTGGATGTAAAAATGAAGTATTAAATGCAGAGAATGCTGGCTTTATAATGAGACATCCAGTTAATGACTTTGTTCAAGCCCAGGGAAACAGTGTCACATTTGCAGATATTTGCAATTCCTCCTTCAGGCTATGTCTAGACTCCAGGCTTCTTTTGGAAGAAGATTTCCAGAAGAGATCTTCCGGAAACAACTTCTTTTGGAAGAGAGTGTCCACACAGCAAAAGCGCAAGGAAAAAGCGATGTGCTTTCTCGAAAGATAGCGTCCACATTGATTGGACACTCTCTCACATTTCAGTTGTGATTACTGTGGATGGAGTGGCCACCAGGGCACCTGTGCTTTTTCCTGGAGTCCTCGTCTTTCAAGAAAAACATTCTCTTCCACGTCCACACACGCCTTTTTACGAAAAAGCTTTTTTGGAAAAAGGCTTCTTCCTCTTAGAATGAGGTTTGCCGCCATCGGAAAAACCCCTCCGTTCTTTCGACTTTCTGTTGAAAGAACGCAGTAGCAGTGTGGATGTAAGTATTGTTTTTCTGGAAAAACTGCAGGGTAGACACACCCTCTCTCTCTCTCTCTCTCTCTCTCTCTCTCTCTCTCTCTCTCTGTAATTGGGTGGTGAAATTCCTTTGCAGAATAATGGTGACTTGTAAATCTATGATTGAGTGACTAAGCAGGTTAAAATGTTCTTCTACAGGTTTACGTGTGTTCCCATTTCTGATGGCTGATTTGTGTCTATTTATCCATCCCGGGCTGTACTTCCCAGAAAAAAGTTGTTTCGGGGAGTAAATATCCTTCTTGGGCAGAATGAAATACAGACATGTACAGATTTTGTAAATGTTCATTCTTGGAAAAAAAAATGCAAAAGGTCAGGCGGGAACAGAGGGGGAATGGCTGCATGTTTCTTATTGATAGTATTTATACAGCTAACTCAGACAGAAGCTTAATGGGAGATGATCGGAGTTATTGAACCTCCTCGCCAGCACCCTGCCTGCTCATAGCCACTGTCTCCTTGAATTAGGCTGTTACAGGAAAAAGAGGCAGAATTCCAAAGGTTGCTGAGAATAATAATGTAGAGACAGTGGAAGAAAATGAGTGAGCGTTAGGAGGTCCTCTGACTCATTAACCGAGGTCACGTTTTTCCTTTCCTAACATGCTCTGGTTCCCAGTAATAAACCGGATGCAGCGGGAGAGCTTTGCTCCGGAGACAATCAAGTGAAAACAGCTCCCACTGCGGGGACTATTTAAACTCAGCTGGAATGAAACAAAAATCACAAATAAATTAGACCAGAAAAGACAAAAGGCCAAGAGGGGGAAAAAATGGGCCGGGTGTGAACTAGACTTGAGTACCAGAAGAGAGGCCAGTTCTAAAGGTTACCTGCCAGCCTAGTTTGGAAGAACTTTTATATAGGGAGTGTGCTTTTATTAGCCCTTCCCTTGGATTTTAGCTTTCAGGCAGGCTCTGGGGAGGAGGGAAGGTTTGTCCTTCCAAGGTGAAACAGGTTGGTATGAGTCAGGTGGAAACAGTTGCAAAAAAAAAAAAAAAAGGGAAGTTTTTGTTCGAACAGTGTCCTGACAGAACTTCTGACCAGTTCTGCTTATCTGTACTTATAGTAGTATAATAGCATAACATAAGAACTAGGGGTCGCCAAATGAAATGAATAGGCAGCAGATTTAAAACAAACAAAAGACAGTTTTTCTTCACACAGTGCACAGCCAATCTGTGGAACTCCTTGCCAGAGGATATTGTGAAGACCAGGACTTTAACAGCGTTCAAAAAAGAACTAGATACATTCATGGAGCTTAGGTCCATCAATACTTATTAGCCAGGATGGGAAGAATGGTGTCCCTAGTCTCTGTTTGTCAGAAGCTGGGAATGGGTGACAGGGGTGGGACTGCTTGATGTTTCCCTGTTCTGTTCATTCCCTCTGGGGCATGTGGCATGGGCCATGTTGGAAGAGAAGATACTGGGCTAGACGAAACTTTGGTCTGACCTAGTCTGGCCATTTTTATGTTCTCATGTAGCACCAAAATGACTCAGTAAAGGATCAGGGCCTCTGTGTGTTAGCCACTGTGCAGAAAGGAAGTGACAGTCTCCCTCTATCAGCCAACTGATAGACTGCAGGCTGGACAGGTGAAGCAAAATAACAGATGGAGAGGAGGTGAAGGAAGTAACAGTGAAACTAGCAAAGTTGTCATGGCAAGCCATAGTCACAGCTTGTCACCATTGGCATGGTTTTGTAGGCATCTGTGTTTAATCGGCCATTTCCGTCTTTAATTTCTGGGATTCGCCAATGTCATCAACCTGGAAAATGTGATGTAACGACTTTATATACAAGCTGGGTGGGTTTGGAGATTGACGGGATGCAGTTCCTCAGCCCCCGGAAGGAAAGAGCGAGGACGGTTTCGCTGGACCGGCATCATCAATTCTCCTTGCTGAAATGCAAATGCTGGAATAAAACAGATGAGTGTGATTTATATGCAGATGACTGGGAGGGAATAGCACTTCTCTTGACCTCCTGCACTATCGTCTGTGGTCTCCCCCGACTTGGGAACAGGGCATTTAAAATATTAATGTCTTGAATAATGAATCACTGCACATGGCAAATGAGGTCTGAGTATAACTATTCTTAATTAGTCAGTTTTAGGCTCATTTTAATGATTGTTTGGCCATTAGCTCCAGTAAACATAAAAATGCAAAGGAAAGGGGGAAAGATGTATTCTGTCTTACTTACCTTTGTTTTAAAAGAAACCTTTGCAGAGATGTATATCATTTTAATTTTTTTCCTGCAGGCTTTTATGGAAATTAATTGCATTGGAGAATTGGCAAGAACATTTATTCAATTTAGAACAGTCGTGATTATAAGCTTTACATTAATATAACAACAATTTAACAGTTGCTGATAGATGGGACACAACCATGTAATTATCAAAAGTGAGCTACTCTTCTTGATCTCTAATTAGGTCTATAAGCAAATATCGTTTTGCTGGAACTAATTGCCATATTACAGCTGGCAGTGAGGTGCGTCCTGAACTCCGGTTCAGGTAGTAAGCATGGGGTTTTGCACATCCAAAGATTTTTCCATTTTCTGATTTAACCAGATATGTAATCCAATTATATGTGTTGGGTGTTTGTGTACACAGGAACAGCCTTACCTCTTTGCTGCAGCCCAGTAAGACTTCCTTACTAAGAGAGAGTGAAGATGAAATGTATGCTTTCACTGATGCTGGTCCAAACTCCCATTGGTATCAGCACAGGAGCAGAGTTGAGCCTGAAGTGTTAGATGTCAAAACGATCCAAGCAGCACCCGCTCTAGGCAAATCTGGGACTCTTCACTCCACTGTTGAGCAATTACATAGTGTCCTGGTGATGCAGGCAGAGAAAGCAGCTGGTTCATGACTGCCTTGCACATTGCATTCACTAGTGCAGATGGCCTCGCATGTTGCACTCACTAGTGCAAGAGGGTGCACTGTACTTCCATCAGTGGGAGTAGAGAATTCTAAGATGCTTGCGTTTTATGCCCAATGTGCACAGGGGAAAGTGACCATGCCATTTCATGGGTTAATTGGGCTCAGTATTTTCAAACGCAGACGACAGTTCTTTATTTTTCTGGCCTCTGTGACTAACTGTGAGCAGGGGCACCGACAGCCACTTTGGGTCCTTGGGTGTGGGAGGAGAGATTCCATGCTTGGAGAAGGGGCGGGGCCTTGACCAGAAGGGGAGGGACTTATGATTTATGAAATTTGGGTTCAGTTTCTGTCTGTGCTACAGACTCCCTGCCGGACTTTAGGTAAGTCCTTAAGTTTCCCCGTGCCTCAGTTTCCCATCTTTAAAATGGGGATAATATGCCCGTTCTCCACCCTTTGCCTTGTCTCTTTAGACTGTCTGCTCTTTGGTGCGAGGAGCTGTCTCTCGCTAGAGGTATATACATTCAGCGCAGCGGGGCCCTGATTTCAGAAGAGGGACATATGCAGCCCGGTACTACAAAACACTTTGATTCACATTCCAAGAATGGATCCGGAAATGGCAAATTGTCATCAGGATGGCTGTTCCTAATAGTATTTTACTGAGAAATGCCAGGCAGTCTTGGAGATTTCTAGGCCCAACACTGTCTTTCTAATCCTTACATATGGTTCAGTTCTGGGCTCTATTCCCTCTGTGATTACCCCCGGTTCTAAGAAGTGCTGTCTGTGTTGGGAATTATGCGTAGTTCCTAGGGGGAGATGTAGCACATGAGCTAGAGAAAACGAATGCCTGTTCTTTACAGTCCATTGTGAATAGCATTGTTTCAGCATTCAATGCTTCCATCCTCTTTTCGAGTTCTACCCTTCCTTAGAGTAAACCAATTACCCAGTGCCAGCACTTAGTTTCTGCTCAGTTTGAGCAATTGTCTGAGTACTAATTGCTTAAGGACAACTACCATGATCTATCGGGGTTGGAGATGGGCAGCTTTAATGCATTTAGTAGGGAGATTATTGAGTTTATTCAGCATTTGGCCCAATGCGGCCTGTGACCAATGGTTGCGGAGAATATTTCAGCGAGTGAGTTATACACTCATTACTCGGGCTGCTGTAGCCCTTGTGTGGAAACCACAGTTCTTGTCAAGGCCATTAGCGCCTCTTCGAAACAAGGGTTGTCATTTCATTAAGCAGTTCTGTATGTATCGCAGGGTCCAGCATACAATCTGGTCACTTTCTGGCTTCATCATAATTCTATATGTGATGTAACCCAACCTAAGGCCATGTCTTCACTTGGGGGAAGATCGACGCTGCCACGATCAATCTCTCGGAGTTCGATTTAGCGGGTCTAGTAAAGACTGGCTAAATCAAACTCAGACGGTGCCCTTGTCGGTGGCCGGTACTCCTGCTCCTGTGAGGAGTAAGGGAAGCTGATGGGAGCATTTGCAGGGAAACTCGAATTAAGGTATGTTGACTCAGCTACATAACTAATGTAGCTGGAGTTGTGTATCTTAATTTGACTTTCTCTTTTGGTGTAGACCTGGCCTGAGCTTCCTCCGGGGGTCTCCTCAGACCTTCTGAGGATTGAGCTGGTGTTGCAGGAAAGAGCCTTGAAACTCTATGAGGGGGCAAAATACTTCCTCTTGTCAGTGAAGGGTGAACTGACCTCAGCAGCACATCCCTTATTCCCTTAGCAGGAGGAAATAACAAAGGTGAAATGTTGACTGCCCGGCAGTGAGAGGGACTCAAGGGTGGTCAGATAGAAGTGATGTGATTTGCTTCCGAAGGTGCCATGAAGGTGTTCTCTTTATGCCGCTTTACACATCCATGAGAGTAAGGGGGTACTATGCTATACTATACTATACTATACTATAGTAGCTACCAGGTTGGGTCGGGAAACATTACCAGATACGGCACTCATTGCCTTTTATCACCTCCTTCAGGAGCTCGAGTTATGACGATTCAAGGGACACTTGTGGTGTTAGGTCCTCAAAGAAAAAGCCTTCCTTGCCCTCATGCCACTCTATGCCGCTGGGAGAGGAAGAGGACACATCTACCTAGGGTAGAAGACGAGAATTGCCTGAGAGCCCATTCATCCATAAAGTCTTTTTGTGAGGCCGGCAAGAGGCACTGCTGGGAGGTGGGTGGATGTTGTTATTTGCAATAGGAATCACGCTGCTGTAGGGATTGGACCTTCATGAGCAGCCTGGCACAACAGGCGGTATGCACGCTGCACCTCTCCAGATTGCTTTGAGAGGCACCCAGCTCAGCAATACCCGTCTGAGTCAGCTTGCCCTCTATTCCCTCCTTACATTTGTGGTTCGCGGGGTGCCAGTGACAGCTGGTCTGAACTAACAATAGAAATCACTCTCCCCCCACATGATAACCATCTCACGCTGGCCAGAGAGTAAAAGGGTGTAGAACTATGATCCCAGACATTCCCCACCCACTTGCTATGCAGAGGGATGTAGCGGGTTGCCCCCTGCTGGCCAGTCTGGGAATTAGCTCTTCTTCAGCCTCGGTGCACCCTCTGCTGGCCTTTTCCTGTTTGTTACCTGCTTCCCGTTAGTACAGCCATTACTCGTCAGACTGTGTTCGTCCTGGGCCATGGTATCCTGTCCCTTGCGATAATGCCCCGCAGCAGAACACCCATACTCAAATGTCTTCTCCTCATAACGCCCTGAACCCACCTTGCCACAGTGACCCCCCAGCCAGTCGTCATCTGGCCCCTTACCTCAGGGGCAAGCTGCAGTCTGAAATGGCTACTTATCGTTGGCAAGGGGCTGTGGACCTGCTGCCTTCTCCTGCCGTGGCTGCCTTCCTGCGGCTTTAGAACCTTTTAGGCCTTAAGGCAAGGCCTCACCCTGGGAGTTTGCCTGGCCAGAGCTCCCCAGCTCTGCCTGCCTTTCCCCAGCCCTGCTCTGTCTCAGGTACCCTCTCTAGCCCACCAGGCAGCCAGGCCTTTTCTGGTCCACAGCTGAGGAAGAGTGTGAGCTCTTCAGGAGTCCTTCTTATAGGGCCTAGCCAGGCCCTGATTAGCAGTCTCTAGTCCTCTTCTGATTGGATCCCATCCCCAACCTTGACCCAGGGCTGTTTTAACCCCTTGTGGACCAGTGCGGGGCAATCACCTCATTGTAGGGCTAAGCGGGTGTGTGTCCTCGCTCATTTTATGTTGCAAAATGGTTTTTACTCCCTTGTGGAGATGCACAGTGCAGATTACAACCTAGACCTCAGGCAAGGTCTGATTCATCCATGCTTGCCAAGACTGACTAGCACTTACTCATGCACAGCAACCCCCCCACGCACCCTCCCTTCAAACTCCTCATTCCTCGCTGTGTGTCTTGCCTCCCTGCCGGTATCGGCCCATCAAGGGGGAACTCACTGAAATGAGATTATCAGAGAAGGAAAAATGCCTTTTGCTTCTCCGCTGTGCCACGGAATGTCCACGCTGGGAGAAATGTTACTCATTCCAGCTGGCACGAGGAATAACAAACACAGGGCAGTGTAGCTTTGTTTGCTCAATGCAGGTTATGCAGCAGAAAGCATGTAATCAATGGTGCATGGCCTGAATTCAAAACCGTGCGGATAACAGCTTCAGGCATAAAAATAATGGAGATTATAACTCTGATTTCACTTGCATTGCCTTTGCCCCCCAGATAAGCCCATTGACTTCACTCCTGTTATTTGTGATCTGCACCAGACCAGATTCAGATCCTACAGCTCTTTGCAGTGCAAAATTCAAGGGAGGTTTTAGTGGAGTTGATCGGGAAAAAGTGCTGGATTTTGATCTTTGCAGGTTCCCCCTCCTCCCCTTCTCAGTTTTCTTACCGTAGGGTTGATAGCGTAAATTCCTCCAGCCATAGAAACAAACAAGTGGCAAACCCCTACTGATGTCATAGTGCAAAATCAGGCTTCTTTGCATGCTCTTATTTTTCTGCATGGCTTAGAAGACACTTGAAGAATTCTGACACATGTCCCTCTGCATCTTTGTGTCTTTCTCATGCATTTCAGAGGCTGGCAAAACACACCTGGTTGTTGTCAGTTTGCTGTTACTCAGCCATTGCTACCCGTATCCTCTTTGCCTTTCCCTTCCCCTTCCTTTTGTATTAGAATCATAGAATCATAGAACACTAGAACGGGAAGGGACCTCAAGAGGCCATCGAGTCCAGTTCCCTGCCCTCATGACAGGACCAAGCACTGTCTAGCTCATCCCTGATAGATGTCTATCCAACCTGCTCTTAAATATCTCCAGTGATGCAGATTCTACAAGCTCCCTAGGGAATTTATTCCAGTGTTTAACCACGCTGACAGGTAGGAAGTCTTTCCTAATGTCCAACCTCAACCTCCTTTGCTACAATTTAAGCCCATTGTTTCTTGTCCTGTCCTCAGAGTTCAAGGAGAACAATTTTTCTCCCTCCTCCTTATAACACTCTATTCGATACTTGAAAGCTGCTACCTTGTTAAGTTAAGAAGCCGGTTTCATCTTTCATTGGTGAGTTGATTTTTACTGAAGAGCATATTCCTGTAAAAGTCAGTGCACATTTTTCAAATTTCAGTGCTCCCCACTCCCCCCGAGTGCCTGTACACTGTAATTGTTGTTGGTACCAGTAGATCCTACACAACTCTGACTGGGTATGTCTACACTAGCCCCCTAGTTCGAACTAGGGAGGCTAATGAGGGTGACTGAAATTGCAAATGAAACGCAGGATTCAAATATCCCGCGCTTCATTAGCATATTCCCGGGCGGTCGCCATTTTGGAAATTGACTAGCCCGGAATAACAGCCCGCGTCTACACGCGGCAGTGAAATGGGAGTTCGAAGTAAAGCCCTAACTCGAATTAGCTGCTATTCCTCCTGGAATGAGGTTTAACAGCTAATTCAAATTAAGGCCTTTACTTCGAACTCCCGTTTCACTGCTGCGTGTAGACGTGGGCTGTTATTCCGGGCTAGTCAATTTCCAAAATGGCGACTGCCCGGGAACATGCTAATGAAGCACGGGATATTTAAATCCTGCGCTTCATTTGCAATTTCAGTCACCCTCATTAGCCTCCCTAGTTCGAACTAGGGGGCTAGTGTAGACATACCTACTGAGCTTTAAAAAAAGACCACAGGACTCATTTTAATAGGAAATTTGATAATCAGCTGGAAGCTTTTCTTTATGAGAAGGAATTTTATGGGTCTCCCACTATGGCCCCGGTACACAGCCCCTGTGGCACACAAGGGCCATAAAACACCCTTGCTGACCAGGGGAGAGGTGTACAGTGTCCATGCTGGAGGAAGTCAGCCCTAGACTGCCCCACACAAGTTCTATTACTATTCTTGGTATAGTGCGGTATTTTTAGCATAGGCTACTACATGGATTCACAGGTCACAAAGGCAGTAAAGCAACCCACTGGACAGGAGGGAGTGCTTTATTTTCTTCCAGGGGTCACACTGGCTCCTGCAGTCACCCCTAGTCAGATGGGTGCGAAGAAAAACTTAAGCCACTGTGACCGGATGGACCAGGCCCCAAAGCCTCCTGCTGGAGGCTTGCAGTCTTGCCCCACCCTGCCAGCAAACCATAGAGAAGTCCTCCAACAAAGATAGAGAGGCACAAAAGCTGTGACCAATCAGGGCCCAGCAAGCCAGTTAAAAGGAAGCTGTTGAGTCCAGAACGAGGCAGTTTATTCGTGGAGTTCAAAAGGCTCAGACAAGGCTGAAGAGCTGGGTTTCAGGGAGGCTGCCACAACAAGGAGTGCAGAGACAGGCACTCACGTGAGGTGAGTAACATCCCATCACTGCCACCTTCACACCCTCCCGCCCACCCTGGGCTGTATCTCTTGCAAGCACAACATTGAACCTCAGACTCCTAACGACATTTCACAATTACGCCACCCCATCTTTTTTCCCTTAGTACTAACACATGTTAATATTCCATCTGAGGCTCACAGATGAATACACATTACCTGGCTTTCCATGTTAGGGCCTCTCCATATCAAACACTTGATTAATAGACTCTGAAGTAGCTAAACGATTCCCTGCCATTAATCATATTCTTCTACCTCTATTTTACCTGAAATTGTTAGAGCCAGAGATGTGCTCAGGTGCAAATTAGCTGCGTTTCAATGCTCAGCACACACTTAAAGATGCCAGGACCCTCTGTCTGCAGCAGGCGAAAGAAATTAAGTGGAAGCGTGCATTCTTATTTGTGGGTGGGCTAATTTCCGACATTGGGGAGTTTTGTTTCAACATTTCTGAGAGAGCAGGAGTTAGACATGGGTGAAATGAACTGCCACTGACACTGAGCAATGCACTAACAAATAAACAAACATTTCAAAATGAGTCTCATCTCTCACAGAAAGAATAAGATTCCCAGGAACATAAGAATTGACTTTCAGAATTGGTAACGGAATCTCATTTGGCTCCAAGCATGGCCAGTACCAACTGCTTTAGAGAAGTGTGCAGAAAATCTGACAATGGGGAGTGATGGAATAACCTGACATCAAATAGTTTCTTCCTAATGCCCATTAATTAGAGTGATTTATGCTCTGAAGCAGGAGGGTTTATAGACCTTACCAGTGGCTTGTTTATATTTTTAGTCTAACATGGAAAGCCAGTAATGTGTATTCATCTGTGAGCCTCAGATGGAATATTAACATGTGTTAGTATATGTGTTTAGTACTAATATATTTATATTTATAGCGGTGGATATTATTGCCCTTAGCATAAATGTTAAATTCCTTTTCTGGATTCATGCTAATCTTTTGACCTCAGCAACATCTTGTGGCAATGAGTTCCATAGACTAATTGCACATTGTGCATATATATATATATATATGCACAAAGTATTATTTCCCCTCAGTTTTAAAGTTTTCTACCATTCATTTTCATTGTGTGTCTGTATATTCTTTGGTATTGAGACTGGATGAATATAGTCCACTGCTTCTACCTTGTCTGTAACCATTCAGTCATGCTTGGGTAGCCCCCAAATGCCAAGAAATGTGTCGAAGTGTATTATGTGAAAGAGAGCTTTCAGCAGTTTCATTTATTTTGGTTGTATTATATGGACTAGATCAACCCTTACATGGCTAGCTGGTATACAATTCTTTTTTCAGTAATAGTGCCAAAACTTCCCTTGCAGTTTACAGTAACAAATGTGTATTATGTGTCAAAATAGTAATAAATTTTCCAAAGCATTGTACATCCTAAATTGCGTATATATGCTTCCATTATGGAAAATATAGTCTTCAAAACTCACATAAAAACCTGGAGTTAATTTGTAGTGGTATGGGGAATACAACATGGGAATAACAAGGGATGCTACTCAAGTCTGGATGGAAAGTGCCGCACTCTGGGGGCGGGTCCGGGATTAGAATAATAGAGGGTACTGTACATCATGGAGGAAGTACATTGGCAGAACTCAGGCTGGAGGTAGCAGATCCAGAGTGAGTCTCATCAAGAGAGATAGGGAGAGAGCCAAGGACCAGCATAGCAGGTAGTGTTATGGTTGAGGGTCTTCATGAAGGCACATGGCTCAGACTTTCACCTGTTTCTAGCTAATGCTGTTAATCCTCAACTTTCAATTAAGCATTAAAAACTCACATCTATATGTTGAAAAGGATGGATGAGATGAACATGTCTACACTAGGAAACTATTTCGAAATGACTAAATTTGACTTAATAATTCCCAATTTAACAAATTCGAAATAGCATGTCCTCACTACAGGGAGACATTAAAATTAGTCCGAGGCAGGCTCCATTAATGTGGACACGCTACCTCAGACTTAGAGCCCCAGGAAGCAGTGGGGAGTAATTTGTTTGAATTACTCTGGGGAGTAATTAGTTTGAAATACCAGTACCGGAGCGTCTACACGACCGCTATTTCGAAATTACTATTTTGGATTTAGCGTTATTCCTGATGAAAAGCAGAAGCACAGATTTTGAATTAAGCGGCCTGTTATTTCAAAATAATGGGCTTGGTAGTGTGGACACTCTGCTTAATACTTTGACCTAAGGGGGGTTAGTTTGAAATAAAGCCCTAGCGTAGTCCAGGGCCATAAGCAAGCAAGGAGTTTACACCCTGTTTGAAGGCACTGTGTGATTCACATGACTTCAGCCTGTTGTGCTGTGCTGGGGAAGTCAGAGTTCATTTCTACCTCCTTTGTACTTTTGTTCAGTGCCGTTTTCTGGCTAAGAAAGTCACCAAAGTGAATAGCTTAGCAGGATTTGTTTTATAAAAGGAGAGGAAACTTTCTGAGCGTGGCAAATATCTGCAGATGAGTGAACTAAAGCAGTGTTTCTCAACCAGTGGTACGAGTACCCTTGGGGTACTTGAGAGAAGTCTGGGGGGGTTCATCAACACAAATGAAATGTGGAGAAAATTGAATTTGTGTTGTAAGTTTTACAGCGCTTTATTATTTTTGTACTTTTTACACCCAAAAATTTCATCGCCCGCGCAGCTACGATTACGTTTTTTAAACAAACGTGTTGCAATGGTAGAAAAAAATGTTGTGTCTGAAAACTGTAGGTACTGGGGGTACTTATAATTTTTTTAAAGGGGTACTTACAGTTTTTTTTAAAAGGGGTACTTTATTTAAAAAAGGTTGAGAAACACTGAACTAAAGCAAAACACAGACAAGATGAATGTAGAATCTCTTCTGATAGCATCATAGAATCCTCGGGCTGGCAGAGATCTTAAGAAGTCATCGAGCCCAACCCCCTGCCCAAATCAGGACCAAACCTCTCCCCGACTTAGACCATAGATCCACATGTGCCAGAGGTGGGAACCCCTGTGTTGCTATAACTGTCTCTCTTTGGACCTTTCTGGCTTTCAGCTCCTTTCCCTGTTGGATCCCAGTTCTGCGATCCGGCCTTTCCTAGGACCATTAGAATGATTTTCAGCCTGACTTTCGGATTTCTGAGTGGCTCCTTCCTGTAACAGCTATTTTGATTTTATTTTTAGCCGGGATGCCTTGCCTTCCTGTAACATATCTCTGGACAGTTTATCAAGCGGGTAGGGGCAGCCCATAAATGGGAGTGGTTGAGGAGCTTAATGGGCACCCAAAGCAGAAACTTCTGGCCAGCCTGTTTCAGTGAGATCTAAGGAGGTTCAACTATAAAGTTTGAAAAGAAGGAGAGGTTCTTTCTGTGCTGTATTAAACCAGCCCAGTTACAGTTAGATTATAGCACAGCTTGTCCTTCATCTCACTTCTTTGTTGCTCTGTGAAAAATTGCCACATCCCTTCATCCGGAGCAGGGGTTTTCAAACGTCGGGTCACGGCTTGTAAGGGTAAGTGGCTAGCTGGCCACGAGATCCGTTGTTTACCTAAGCGTCTGCGGGCATGGCTGCTCCCAGTGGCCATGTTCCACCCTTCCCAGCCAATGGGAACTGCAGGAAGTGGTGTGGGCTGGACCACCAAGGTGCCACATTGTCCCACTCACAGTGGGTGGCCCGGCAGGAGGTCCTGTTGGTGGCTGATAGCAGAGCAGTCAGTACATTGGCTTGGCAGCTGTGAGGTTTGCTGTGTGATCGAATTAAGGCCCTTGGCAGCCACGTGCTCACACCAAAGGGGAGTTGGAGCTGGCAGATTCGCTCCATCCGCCCCTCAAAAGCCAATTAGAAAGCCCCTGAGATGAAAGTCTAGTGCTCTGTTCCAGATGAGGAAGTAAATCCAGCTGCAGCGGCAGCAGGAGGCCCCTTTCAAGAATCCCTAGCTCAGGCTGATTTAGAACCTGCCGCCACCAGCATTTTGGGAAGCATGCTGGGGGTTATTTACACAGTCTGTGATGTTCGCTGGATACTCAGAGCTGACCACAGCAGCTCCATTTATAATTAATCAGGAAATTCCCTTCTGTTTTCTCTACACTCCCGGTTGCAGCATCTGTTCATCGTTAAACTTTGAAACTGTGCAGTACTTAATATACAAATAATCGTGACATACAATCACTGATGGGAATCCAGTCCTGAGATCTGAGCTTCCAGAGGGCACAAAAATCAGCATTTTTTTTTCTTTCTCATCTCATCTGAACCAGAAGCCGAAAGCACCACCCAGCTACAGGGGGAAAAATAGTGCTTTCTTTGTATCCGGAATCTACTTATACAGGACAAACAAATGGAGGTTTGGGAAACAATTTAGGATAGGAAGTGAAGAACAATCTTATATCCAATTAAAATGTCAAGGGGGAATATCTTAGTTGGCAGAATGCAATTGCTTGGGCTGGTATGGGCTACTACCATGGGCAAACAAACAGACTTGATGGATCAGCTGTCTGATCCAAACTGGCAATCTCTGCTTTACATTTCTTTGAAAGAGCAAGACAGGCAGTCAGCTGTGCTCTTCCTATTCACATTGTGCTTGATTCACTTAATTAGCTAATTGGGCCTTTTGCAAGCAAAAGGAGAAGAACCATCTGGTAGAGCTTTCCTCTCGTAAATCTTGGACTCTTCACGTGGGTGGCTGGAGATGGAAGGTGGTGGAGGCAGAATTCACAACCCCCTGACCTCCGCCAGAGGAGATGTTGGGTAGGTAGAATACAGCAATTCAGGGAGAAAATTGACCTTCATTGCAAGTACATCCCTTAGCCAGAGCGGCTTTTGGCACCTCCAGCCACTGTGCAATTAGCTTCAAAGAAATATCTGAGGTGGATGCTGCAGAGAACACGGCTAATTCAACCAACCAACCCAAAGAAATGTCTTCCTATGTAAAAAGGAACCATACCCATAGTGTTGTGGTAGCTTAATTAGCTAGTCTGATACCAGCCTGGATAAAGGATCCCGGTGTACTCAAGGAGTAGACAGATTGTTTAGCTACAAACAGCCGGGGCTGGAAAATCAGAGCAGGCGTTCCACTGCCTGGCAGATCTCTCCCTGCAGATCATAAAGGATTAATTGAAATTAGATAAAGCTGAAAATATGCCCCAGGTGAACACTGAGTTCCACGGAATGGTGCTGAGGAGCATTCAGAGTGCTGTTTTCTCTGGCATGGGGCTGGAAGCTTCCAGATGCCACACTTCAAATCGGGCACAGAAATGAGCAGAGCTAGCGTGTCAGCAGGGTCAGTTTCTTTTCCTTTTTACCTGTACTCAGAATTGTATCTTGTGGGGCAAAATCGCACAGTTGCTTTTTAAACCCACTGGAAACCACACAATGACCCTCGGAACTGATTTCCCAGTGGGTAGATGTTTTCTCACTGCCTCGTTCCTCCTGGCCCGGGTGGAGCATTCAAAGGGCTCCTTTCTTTCCTTGCCTTCCCCAACTCTGTGCCTTTAAATTGCTGTTTTCAAGACATGCCCAGCAGTCACAATACCAAGGATCCTTTGACACGCCAGTGACAATCTACAGGCCATGGGTGCATGGCCTGGAATGCTTTCTGCTGTGTGTGGAGTCAGAAGGTCTTGCAGGCACATTGAGAAGAAGGTGGCAGCGTGTCTCCAAACCTTCACTCGCTCATTCCCACACTCGGAAAAAGACACACAGCTCAGCGTTGCTCTCAAACCCTGGCACCATGTTGGAATTGTTATTACCCCAATCCCAGTCTAATCTGTGCTAACTTTCTTCCGTGGCAGCACCACCACCACCTTAGCAGGGACCTTGGCTCGAGTGTAGTTTTCTCATCTAAATGCTTGAATGTTTACAGAGGATGCCTGGGGGGAGGCTGGAGGAAGAGAAAGTACAGCACCTTTTTCACAATGATGATTGTTGCTGACGGTATCAGCAATCGTCTCAGCCTGAATCTGCTCAAGCTGCTGGAATCAGCTACAGGTTGAATCTCTCTAGTCCAGCAACATCCGTGGTCCAGAATGATTTTAGCCCGCCAGATGTCATAGATCATAGAATCCTAGAAAGAACGCTAGAACGGGAAGGGACCTCAAGAGGCCATCGAGTCCAGTTCCCTGCCCTCATGACAGGACTAAGCACTGTCTAGCTCATCCCTGATAGATGTCTGGCTAACCTGCTCTTAAATATCTCCAGTGATAGGGATTCCACAACCTTCCTAAACAGTTTATTCCAGGGTTTATCAACCCTGACAGGTAGGAGGTTTTTCCTAATGTCCAACCTAAACCTCCTTTGTTGCAGTTTAAGGCTATTGCTTCTTGTCCTATCATCAGAGGCCAAGGAGAACAATTTGCCCCCATCCTCCCTGTGTACCCTTTTAGATACCTGAAAACTGCTATCACGTTCCCTCTCAGTCTTCTCTTTTCCAAACAAAACAAGCCCAATTCCTTCAGCCTTCCCTCATAGCTCATGTTCTCTAGACCTTTAATCATTTTTGTTGCTCTTCCTTGGACCTTCTCCAATTTCTCCACCTCTTTCTTGAAATGTTGTGCCCAGAACTGGACACAATACTCCAACTGAGGCCTAATCAGCGCAGAGTAGAGCAGAAGAATGACTTCTCGTGTCTTGCTCACAATACACCTGTTAATGCAGCCCAGAATCATGTTTGCTTTTTTTGGAAACATGATTTTTCTTTCCACGAATCCTCTTTTCATGGGTGTGGCCAAGTTTTCTGCAGTCCCATAAAGTTTGTTGACAGCCACCCATCCTGGGTCTCCATGTTCTGTGATTTAGCTCTAATTTACCCCTAAATGTCTTCTCACAACCCAGCAAGCAGTGGCAGTGTTGGTCATGTTGCTAGACAATATTGACCTCCTGTGGTCCAGCAAACTCTCTGGTTTGGTACCGGTCACGTCCCAAGGACTAGAGAGGTTCAACCGATAGTACAATCTGTAAAAAATGAAGAACTAGTTCATCCTGAGCCACCATGTGTTTGAGTCCTAGTTTCCTGCCAGCACTGCTGTAAAGAGAGCAAAATGCATTTCCTGTTACATTGGGCAGATCACAGAGTCACAATCTAGCCCAGACTGTGCCGTATGTAACCAGGGGCTTGGGCATTTTTGTAGGTAGGGGATCATTTATGAACCTCCTCATTTACAGATGTCTCTTTCCTCTGAGGCTAACGTGGCTATGCAGAAAGTAGCAGAGGTTCTGCAATACAGGGAGCAACAACAAATAACACAGGGGCTGACTCGGATCGCGCACTCAGTATGACTTGATTGACTTCTGCAGGGATGATTCCTGATGGGCACCCGCTCTCACGAGACTAGAATCAGGTCATAGGATTCCAAGCTTTATATTTCTGCTGAATGTCCTATACCACTCCCCTCACTCCCTCAGACTGTATTGTGCAGAAGCACGGCCAGCTGTTCTGCACGAAATAACTACGTGTGCCCTTTTGCTGTTTCTAATTCCAAAATACCCCCAGGCAGCAGTCCACCTTCTGGAAGAATAACTTACAAAAACCCAAGATTTTTTTTTTTTTTTAAAGAATTACAGCAATCAGGAGAAGGGAGGCTATTTCAGCACAAGATGGAGCTGCATTGACAGGGCTGAGAAGGATCCTGGAACTGCAGTAGCAGCGTGCACAGTGTGGTTGGAGGGAGGCATATTGGCCAAGCGGCGGGGAGTTTCAAGGGTTGGATGAGCATTGACAGCCATGGCCCAGGGAAGCTGCAAGAGCAGGGCCTGCTGCAGGGCAAGACTGAGATGTCATTAGTGCCTTGGGGCTGGGCCATACCATGAGGAACACAAAATAAACAGCCAGCTCCACGTTCCAGCCCAGATAGGGAAGCAGCTAGGCCAAATAATTCCTGGAATCCTCCTTTCCCCATACCCCGAATTTACCAGCAGACGCCAAATACTCAGAGCTGCTCCTGATTTGAAAACTGTAAGTGGTAAATTCCTGCCGTGTACCAGTTTTTATAGATGAGGCCTAAATGTCTTGAAAATATTGGCTGCCATTGAAATACGGACTTTACTGTTCCAGCATGGGCAGGTTTCCATTGCATTTACTGTCAAAGGACTCTCTCTGCCTGCTATATGTGAGTACCTGTGTGAGTAAGTAGCCATTGTTTGTGTCAAAGTGTGGAACCCAGCTAGGATGCCTCGCCTTTAAATAACATGTTTATTGTTTGCAGACATGGAGAAGGGAATTGGATTCCTGATTCTCCTCTTACAGACTCTGGTTTGACATCAGTGTCACTCCATTGACTTCGGAAGAGTCATACCTGATTTACACCCCTGTAAGCAAGAGACTCCCGGAGGACTCTGTGTTTCAAAGAAAGACAAATTCAGCTACCCCCAATTAACGATGTAGTATTTGAGCTCCTCAGGCCGAGATGAGAAATCCTACCCAAACCAATATATTATTGATTTCTGCATGGCTTCAGCCAAGGTCAGTGGCTCCATTTCACCTTTGCCATCCTGGCCTAGGGAAGATCAAAAGGAAAGCTGAGTTTATGACTTTTATAATCAAGCTTCCAGACCAGTGTTTCTTAAACTGTGTTCCGTGGCACACCAGTGTGCCGTGATGCAGTTGGAGGTGTGCCACGGAGAACAATAGAATTAAAAATGGCCACCGTTAAAGGGGCAGGCAACCTTTTTTTTTCTCAATAACTTTCTCCCGACCCTTCTTCCCCCCGAACTTTTTTTTTCCCCCTCAACAAAAAATCCTTGTTGTTCCTCATAAAAAAAATTGTTTGGTGTTCCTCAGTCTTAAAAGGTTTAAGAAACACTGTTCCAGACGAATGCCCACTGTATCTCCCTGTGACAACAGAAAGACAGGAAGAGCATCTCCTGCTTGCAGCAAGGAAGTGAATGCGCAGTTTGTCACACAGGGCTCGGTATTCCCTGCCCTTAACATCTCTGAACTATGGAAGAGTGTTAGACCAGAAGCAGCACATTTTTTAAAACTCTCATATTCCCCTTTTGTGGCTGGTCCACTCAGAAGATGACAGCCCACTACTTCTGTCAGCTGAAAGAGCTGTTCTTCTAGCTCACACAGTAACGTTTCCCTTCTAGGTTGGTGTCTGGGAGTACAGGGATGGGGAAGGTGGTCATTATGGGTGCATTATAGACATTATGGGCCAGATGCTCTAAAGAACTACATTCCCATTTAGGGCGCTAAATAAGGGACAGATTTTCAAAAGGGCGTAGTACTCCATGGACATGCTGAAAACCTAGCCCCGTATTCGTGTGCCCACATGAGAGCTGAGGTTTGAAAAATCTGCCTTTGAGTTTGGGCACAGAGCTCCTCTGGAAACATAGCACCATAGAACTGTAGGGCTGGAAGGTATCTCCAGAGTCACAAAATCCAACCTGCTGCGCTGAAGTAGGCCCAAGTAAACCTGGACCATCCCTGATACACGTTTGTCTAACCTCTTCTTTAAAACCTCCACCTTTCTTGGTAACCTATCAAAGTACTAAATTATTCATATAGTTCAGTACATTTTTCGTAATATCTAACTTAAATCTCTCTTGCTGCACATGAAGCCCATTATTTCTTGTCCTGCCTTGGTTTGGAGAGCAACTGACACCCCATTACAGTCCTTACTGTACTTGAAAACTTATCAGGGTCCACCCTCAGTCTTCATTTCTAAGACTGAGCATGTCTGGGGTGTTTTTTAACCTTTCCTCATAGGCCAGGTTTTCTAAACCTTTATGGTGGTTGTTGCGCTCTCCAGTTTGTTCACATCTTTCCTAACGTGTGGCGTCCGGAGCCAGACGCAGAGGGTATGTCTAGACTACAGGCTTTTGTCAACAGAGGCTTTGTTGACAGATACTCTCAACAAAGCTTCTGTCGACAAAGAGCGTCTAGACTACATCCAGTTCTGTGGACAAAGCAAGCTGCTTTGTCGACACGAGAGTGTAGATGCAAAGGACAGTGTAGATGCAATAATGTCTTCTGTCAACAGAACTCTGTCGACAAAATGTGTTATACCTCGTAGAATGAGGTTTACCGCCGTCGACAAAACTGCCGAGTTCTGTCGATGTTATGTCGACAGAACTCGGCGGTAGTGTAGACGCAGGTATAATTTTGTTGACAAAAGTCCACTTTTGTCAACAAAATCCTGTAGTCTAGACACACCCAGAGTTACCTTCCCCGGCTTATATACAAGACAGAATATTAACCTTTTTTTGCAATTGCACCACGTGTTGGCTCAATTTATAACCCTTGCATCCTTTTCTGCTCTCCTACTGCCTAGCCATTTGATTTCTATTTTCAATCTGAGTACTTGATTTTTCTTTCCTTCCTGGTTGTAGTAATTTGCACTTGTCTTTGTTGCAGATAAGCTGTGATGGTTTCAAACCATCTCGCCAATTTATCAAATCATTTAAATGTTTAATCCTCTCCTCCAAAGTGTTAGCTACCCCTTCAGGCTTGGTGCCAATGGCATATTTAGAAGTGCTCTGCTTCATTATCCAAGTCAATGAAAACATTGAATGGTACCAGACCCAGGACAAATCCTTGCAGAACCCCATTAGATACATCCTCCTAGGTTCACAATGAGCAATCAGTAACTTTTGAGTACTGTTTTCTTCCAACCAGTTGTGAACCCACCTTAGAGTAGATTTGTCGAGACCTCATTTCCCTAGTATGCTTGGGAGATTGTCCTGAAAGATTGTGTCTAAACCCTTACTAAAATCAAGATATATAATATCTACCACTTCTCTACATCCACTAGCACATCAAAGAAGGAAACTAAATTGGTCTGGCATGATTTGTTTTCAGTGAATTCATGTTGTTACTTATCCTATTATACCCTAGGGCTACGTCTACACAGCTTCCCTCTTCCGCAAAAGCTTATGCAAATGAGGTGTAAATTAGCATATTGCTGCACTTCATTTGCATAATTAATTAGGAGCCGTTTTTGCGCAAGAGGTTTTTGTGCAAGAGCCGTTCTTCCTCATTTTTTCAGGAAGAACGGTTCTTGTGCAAGACGGGGGTTTTGCACAAAAAGGCACTGTATAGACTGTACCTTTTTGTGCAAAAAACTCTAGTGCAAAAATAGCTCCTAATTAATTATGCAAATGAAGCACGACAATATGCTAATCCGTGCTTCATTTTCATAGGCTTTTGTGGAAGAGGGAAACTGTGTAGATATAGCCTAGGGGTGTGTCTACACAGCAAAGTTATTTCGGAAAAACGACCATTATTCCAAAATCACTATGCGAGCGTCTACACAGCAATTCCTTTATTTCAAAATAATTTCAAAATAATGGATGGCTTATTCCGACTTCTGTAAACCTCATTCTATGAAGAATAATGCCTATTCCAAAACAGCTATTTCAAAATAAGGCGTATGTTGAAGCTCCACTTCTGCTATTTCAAAATAGCTCCTCACCAGGGCCATTCTCAGTTATTCCTCCTGGAGCCGTAAAATGAGATAGCACGTCTACATTAGGAAAACCTGCCTCGGACTAATTTTGAAGCTTCCCTGCAGTGTAGACGTGCTATTTCAAAATAAGCTATTTCGGAATAACCATTCCGGAATAGCTTATTCCAAAATAACTGCAGTGTAGACGTAGCCTAGATGTTTACAAACAGTCTGTGTAATACTTTGTTCCAGTTCTCTGTTTGTTCAAATCTCTTTTTTTTAAATCCATATTCCTTACTCCTTCCATCACCCTCTTTGTATTAGTTCTGCAGGCTACTAAAACAGTCTGCAAACAGGAGAAAGGGTTTGTAAGCATTTCTCCTTTCTTCATTGAAATTCAAAATGTTGGCAAAAAGTCTTCTCTAAACTTCAGAATTTCAATGCCATTTCTCCTCGAGATTCAGTAATTTTTTAACATGGCTACCAATCCTAGTGCCTGGAGACTCCAGTTGGAACCACAGCTTCATTGTGCCAAGGGCTGTACACACACAAAGTGAAAGAGTCCCTGTCTCAAAGAGCAGATTGTATCGGATATTTTTAATGTTTCCTGGTAATTAGGAGGAAATTTTCCCAGATATTCAAGATGATATGCTGTAGTCCAAACAGGGTTGAATTCAGGGAAATCCAGTGGCCTGTGTTTTACAGGTGGTCAGACGAGATCACAACGGTCCATTCTGGTCTTATTTGTGAATGTCAAACTTGCCTACGACCTTGTTTCTTGCACCTTTATTTGAGCAGCAGTGAGACAGGATCATGGACTAGAAGAGCCCTCATCTGATCCAATCTGGCAATGTCTATGTTCCTTAGAGAGGGCCGTGTCTCCCCTGTGTGACCTCAGACATCCTCACAAAGTTTGCAGAAATGCCAGCGGTTAGGAAAGTCCAGTGCTAGCCGATGTGAATGACGGGACCATGGTGACCCCAGCATGAGAGTGAATGTAAAACCCTGCCCAGCATGAGAGACTGGAGGGAAATCAACATGCAAGCTGACTCTTCAAATGCATCTTCAGTCTCCGAAAATAGGAAGCAATTAAGTTCTTCCAGCAAGACTCCAGTATGTCTAATGATAAGCTTAAAAAGGCCAACTTAATGAAATGTCACGAGAATGCTGGCTAGAACAATTCGGTACCCTGTCTGCCAAGCAGAGCAGTACCTGATGGAGGAAAAATTACAGGGGGGACAGATAAGTGAGAGCTAGCATCCTTATCCCTGCTGAAGGATAAAGATGCATTAAAATCAGTCATTTTATACCAGAATTTTAAACAGCAGCAGCCAAAAAAATTTTAAAAAAGGCCAGTGAATGAACAGAAGCCAGTCTGCCCATGCGAATAAGACTTTTCCATTCTTTTATTTCCTTTTGTGGTTGGACTGAAGTGCCCGTAGCAGCGTTACCAACCTTGGGGTGAAGGATAGGATCAAAGTAGTATGCTATTTATCATCAATTATGTATGTTACAGCAATGCCTACAGGCCACAACCAATATGAGGGTTCCGGGTGCCAGGTGCTGGAACAGAGCTTATAATCTAAATGGACCAGACAGACAAAGGAAGTTTCATTACACCCATTTTACAGATGGGGAAGTAAAGGAAAGAGAGATGAAGCATCTTGCCCAAGCTAACCTAGGGATTCTTTAGCAGAGCAGGCTATTGAATCCAGATCTCCTGAGGTCGCGCTCCTGTGCCCTGAATTGCAAAACCATACTTCCACTACAGACAGGGGAAAAACCAACACAGCGATTAGATAAAATCATGACAGGTGTGGAGAAAGTGAATAAGAAAAAGTTATTTACTTATTCCCATGACATAAGAACTAGGGGTTACCAAACGAAATGAATAGGCAGCAGGTTTAAAACAAACAAAAGGAAGTTTTTTTTTATGCAGTACACGGTCAACCTGTGGAACTCCTTGCCAGAGGATGCTGTGAAGACTAGGACTTGAACAGGGTTCAAAAAAGAACTAGATAGATTCATGGAGGTTAGGTCCATCAAAGGCTATTAGCCAGAATGCATAGGAATGGTGTCCATAGCCTCTGTTTGTCTGGAAATGGTGACAGGAGAGGGATCATGTGAGGATTACCTGTTGTGTTCCCTCCCGCTGGGGCATCTGGCATTGACCATTGTCAGCAGACAGGATGCTGGGCTAGATGGACCAGTCTGGCCATTCTTATGGTCTTGTGTTCTTATTACTGAGTCTATACATGTGCAAGCACAGAATACAGCTCCTTCCTAGGGGGTGGGCTTTATGATTATTATGATTCCAGTGTCATCCAGATAACAAGGCTTGTGCCTCCACAGGAAAATACTTACAATACGCACATCAGTCATTTGTTTTCTTTCCAAAGGAAGGATGGCCTTGTGGTTAAAGCAATAGAATGAGACTCATGAGATGTGACTTCACATTAATACTGATCAATGTCTTCGGTCCCAGCCTCTTCCATGCCTTCCGCATGGGACCGGGTGAGAAAAACGTCATCTCTCTATCTGCAAAATGGCACTACTAATTCCCTACCTCGTTGGGGATGGTAATGCAGGCAAACTCGTTAGTGTCTGAGATACTCTGCTAAATGCTATCGTGATGCAGGTTGTATAAGGACCCAGAGCAGAGATTGACAAAAGGCAGTTTAAGTGCACAACTCATTGACATTCAATGGGTGTGGTGTCCCTTTGAAAATTTTCCCCTGCCTCAATAGATTCAATAGATGCAACTTTGTCTGATCTGCCCTCTATCTCCTAAACTGGCTCTGACAATACACAGTGTGATGGCAAAATATCTTGCTGCTTCACGCTCCAGCTGGAAAATGTAACATACAGTAACTGGCCATTCTACACATAAACTGCATCATGTTTTAATCTTACCCTAAAATCAGATTCTTTAAGCATAACTCCCGCAGGACAGGCAACGAACTCTGAATACATTGTGTTTGACGACCCTGTCAACCTGCCTTTAAAAAAAAAACCCTCTTATTTAGAATGCATAATGCAAACATCTCATCTTCTAAACAAGAAAGTAGGACACATTTCCGGATAGGATGAAAAGAAAATGAAAAACAAAACAAACCAAAAAAGAATAAGAGTCTGAAATCTCTAGTCAGGTAAATGCAATGTCAGAATGGAAGGTGTTTCTCTAATAAGATTCATGTAAATACAAATATAAACATACTTTGCTGCACAAATCACATAAATGTAGGTACATAGCATTAAAACGAACAACAACCAAAAAAGACACAGTAATGAATATATTTTCCTTCCTCCCTTGGCTTCTTGTATAGGATTTTATCAGTGATTGGTATAGTATGGGTATGTCTATACTAGGAAACTATGGTAAAATAACTAAAAGCGATTTAATAACTCCTGAAATAACAAAATCGAAATAGCATGTCCTCACTATGGGGAAGTCTCGAAATTATTCTGAAGCAGGCTCCGTTAATGTGGAAATGCTACCTTGACTTAAAGCCCCAGGAAGTACTGAGGAGTAATTAGTTCAAATTGCTCTGGGGAGTTGTTACTTCAAAATAGCACCACTGGAGAATCCACACAACCACCATTTTGAAATTACTAATTTGAAATTAGTGCTATTCCCCAAGAAAAGCAGGAGTACAGATTTTGAAATAAGGAGGCTGTTAATTCAAAATGACGGGCTCGGTAGGGTGGATGCTCCGCTTATTATTTCAACCTATGGGGGGTTATTTTGAAATAACGCCCTAGCGTAGACCAGGGCTATGTTTCCTTCTCTTGCTAATGGGTCTTCGTAAACAAATCAAATTAATACTGATCAATGTCTTCCAGTCTGGGAACCTAATGTTCGCCACCCTGAAGAAAAGGTGCCTGGTGTTGGAATGACCACAGCTCCTATTTCCTTCAGCGGGATTTGTAATTGCAACAAAGACTCTTCCATTTAGGTGTCTGAATATGGAGGTAGGAGCCTACTTTCATGCATTCACATTGCAACATTTTGGCCCCGGGGTGGGATTTTCAAAATCATCTTCATGGGACAGGTGCACAAAGCCCAATGACTTCCGTTATGTCCCTCAATCACTTAGACGCTTTTGAAAAATGCCAGTATTGGCTACAGGCATGGAAATTGCCAGCAAGATCTGGAACATCTTCCCGTCTCTTTCAAGCAGCTGTGGAATGCTGCCCAGGTAATTACAACTCCAGTTGGACAGCTGTCTGGTGGCCTGTGTGGAATGAATTACTGGGCTGGATCCAGGGTCCATGTCACACAATGACACCAGCTCATTTAGTGCTAATTTGCTTCTGGTCAAAGTTTCAAATCAGAGGCCAGTAAAAGACCGGGCCAGGACGGCTGAGCCATTTTCTCATCCGGAAAGGTTTGTCCTCAGAAAAAATAGTGTAACTTCCGGAAAAGCGTGTTCAGTTATCCCCCCCTAAAATAACTTAAGAGGTGCATAGATCCTGTTGCTGACGCTGCCCAAGACTTACTCATACAAAATGAGGCAACCCTCTAGCTCAATACCATCTCTAACGTGTATTTTTCTCCAGTACATAAGAACGTAAGAACGGCCATTCTGTGTCAGACAAATGGTCCATCTGGCCCTGTATCCTCTCCTCCAACAGTGCCAATGCCAGATGCCCCAAAAGGAGTGAATACAACAGGTAATCGTCACATGATCCCTCCCCTGTCACCCATTTCCAGACAAACAGAGGCTGGGGACGCCATTCCTACCCATCGTGGCTAATAGCCATTGATGGACCTAACCTCTATGAATCTATCTAGCTCTTTTTGAACCCTGTTAAAGTCCTAGTCTTCACAACATCCTCTGGCAAGGAGTTCCACAGGTTGATTGTGTGCCAAGTGAAGAAAAATTTCCTTTTGTTTGTTTCAAACCGGCTGCCTATTAATTTCATTTGGTGACCCCTAGTTCTTATATTGTGGGAATAAATAAATAACATTTCCTTATTCACTTTTCCATGCCAGTCATGATTTTATAGACCTCTATCATATCCCCCCTTGGTCGCTTCAGTACCACATGCAGTACCAAATGCAATAGCCATAATTAAATCCAGATAATCAATTAAATCATGATTTTTTCTACTTAGCAACTTGAAAGAGGTATATTCAGTCCTGAAGATGGGCCGCATGCTATAACGTGAGCATGAAGTCACTGGAATGATTTATTTCCAAGGCAGGCTTTTAAATTAGCCAGTGAGTCTAAAGGAAACACAAGTGATAGCTGCATTTTACAGCTGATATTAGAGTTCCTGATGGAATAGTTCCTCTGAAATGCTTATAGAATCATAGAACTGGAAGGCACCTCGAGAGGTCCAGTCCAGTCCAGTCCCCTGCTCTCATGGCAGGACCAAGCACGGATCTCTCATCCCTGATACACGTCTGTCTAATCTGCTCTTAAATCTCTCCACTAATGGAGATTCCACAACCGCCCTAGGCAATTTATTCCAGTGTTTAACCACCCTGACAGGTAGGAAGTTTTTCCTGATGTCCAACCTAAACCTCCCTTGCTGCAATTTAAGCCCATTGCTTCTTGTCCTATCCTCAGAGGCCAAGGAGAACAATTTTTCTCCCTCCTCCTTGTAACACCCTTTTAGGTACTTGAAAACCACTATCATGTCCCCTTTCAGTCTTCTCTTTTCCAAACTAAACAAACCCAGTTCTTTCAATCTCCCATCATAGGTCATATCTTCTAGACTTTTCATCATTTTTGTTGCTTTTCTCTGGTCCTTATCCAGTTCCTCCACATCTTTCCTGAAATGTGTTGCCCAGAACTGGACACAATCTCCAATCAAGGCCAAATCAGCGCAGAGTAGAGCGGAAGAATGTCTTCTCGTGTCTTGCTCACAACACTCCTGTTCATGCAGCCCAGAATCATGTTTGCTTTTTTATCGGAAAGCTCTTCTTCAGATTCACATTTGTTATGACTACTACTACTGCCTACTTACCTTAGTGAAAGGGATCTTCCAAATGAACCCCCCCTCCCAAAGAAACTTAAATGGGGAGCGGGGCTTAGCTAGTTGACCCTGTAGTAATATTTTGTGTAACTGAATCTCATGACATGTTGTGTTCAATAGTGGCCTACTCCAACACCCATTGAAATCGTCATTTATTTTGTAGTGTTGGTTAGAGCCGACCCTGCATCTCCAGTCCAAGATTATAATTCCGGTTGTGCTAAATGCTGAATACATATGGGATAAAAGAGCCCTTCTCACCTTTCCCTGTCTTGCCTTCCAAATTGGCTCCAGGCAAAGTATCTGAGACACAATTGGGTACTACAGAAGGATCATGATAAATCAGAGTAGCTGTGAAATGATGATCAGTGCACTCAATAGCCTCCTTAATTAGATTAAAACATTCCTGTTCATAGAGTTTAAGGCCAGAAGGGCCCACAGTAATCATGTAATTTGACCTCCTGTGTAGCACACCGCAAAGAGCTTCCTGCATTACTTCCTCCTTCACGATGAGTAGCCGCACTTGAATGAGAGTGGGGCAAGCAATAGTAGTTGTTTCCACGACTGTGCCTGCCAATTCACAGCCAGACAGTGGAAGGGACACTATGACTCAGAGCCCCGACACCCAGGGGTCACACTTCACCCATCCACATTCTGCAAGTTACTGCTAGTGAGAATTAAACCAGGGATTTCACAGCCTGTAAGCAGCAGCTCTGGTCTTCTAGCTCTGATCTCAGCTGGAGAACATGGTTTGCGTGGGATTGGATGAATGACACTGGGTAGCCCATTAGTTTGGAAAACAATATGTCCAAATTGTAGCTCTCTAGTACAGAACCCTGGGGACTTGATGGGTGCAGAATCAGAGAATTTGCTTGACTAGCGGAGGTCGATATTGTCTAGCAGCATTACCAACACTTCTACTGCTTACTGAGTTCTCAGAAGACATTTAGGGGTAAATTAGAGCTAAACAACATCCCAGAACACTGAGAGCCAAGACTGGTGGCTGTAAAAAAACTTTATGGGACTGCAGGAAACTTGGCAACACTTATGATAAGTGGTCATGCGGCTAACAAAATCATGCTGGACCATGGAGGTTGCTGGGCCAGAGTGCCGGACTAGAGAGGTTCAACCTGTATTATTAATGTGGCGTTGCGAACACATAGACTTGTCCACATGAGGGTTTTAGACATCTGTGTAACTACACTACTGCAAACCCCATTGTGGGACCTGCAGTGGTGTCAGTCACTGGCTTCCACCCGGGCAACTTACTCCAGCGTATGCTCACACGAGCGCGAGAAATACCACTGACTCTAGAAAATCCCTTGGAATAAAGTTTGCACATTTCCCCACGGCCTCTTGTGCTGTAAAGTCCTTTCCTTGATCTTCCTTTTAGATGGATTTTTAGCACTAATAATTGAAGACCTTGGCAAATGCTATTGCAAAATGGGCTAGGATGGTATGGTATTAATAGCAGCATTTAAATACCACAGTGTATTTTTGTTTTATTTCTGTTCTTGGCAGGTGAAATAAAATATTCATTTTGTTATTCATTGTTTCACAGCTGCAGGAAATAGAACTGTGTAAGAATATCTAGTTTGGGTGTTCCCTTCCCCCTCCCCCAAATGAGAAAAGGATGTGTGATGGGGTGGACTAGGCTCCCTGCTAGAGGCTTATGAACTCACCACACCCCTGCCTAGAGAAGAGAGCAGAGGAGAAGTCCTCCACCCAGTCTAGAGTGGCTGTTTCTGCTGCAGCCAATCAGGGCCCAGCAAGCCAGTATAAATAAGCTGGTGGGCCAAGGTCCTGGCAGTTCCTCTTTGGGGCTCAAGCCAAGCAGACCCAGGGAGCGACTGACTGGGATGGCGGCAGTACCATGGACAGCACAGTGTGTGGAGTGGATTACAGACCCAACTGAAGCCCAAGTCCAGCACCTGAAGACCAGGCATGATGGGCTAGGGCGAATTGCAGAATCCTGGGCAGGGAGCTGCGAGGACCCCTGAGAGAGGGGAGGTGGCCAAGGGCATGAATAGCAATGGACACTAGGGACTGACACTTTGTGGGCAACTACTATTTAAAAAGTCCCTGGGCCAGGACCCAGAGGAGTGAGTAGGCCTGGGTCCCCCCAACTCCTCAGTAGCTACTCAAAGGGGCAGGAAAGAAGCTTGGTCCTAGGTGACCTGTAAGAAAGGGCATCTGGGATACCCTTCACTCCCAGAGCCGGTCAGTAGAATGGGAGATTGTAGACGCATGCACTCAGCCAGAAAGGGGCTTTTAAAAGAGGTTAAGCCCTTTACAGCAGTTTTCTTAAACTTTTTAAGACTGAGGCACACCAAACAATATTTTTTTTATGCGGAACACAAAGGATTTTTTGTTGAGCAAAAAAAAAGAGTTGGGGAAAAGTTGAGCCAAAAAAAAAAAAGGTCGCCTGTCCCTTTAAGAGAGGCCATTTTGAACTCTGTTCTCCATGGCACACCAGTGTGCCACTGAACACAGTTTAAGAAACTCTGCTTTACAGGACCAGTCTCCCTATTTTTTTTAATTTGTATTTTCCTCTGGAACCCGCTAGTGCCCACTCAGCATCTGGCACAGCAAATAACAGCTGCTGCCAATGGTAGAATTGCAGCCCCTTTATTCAAGAGTGAAGTTTATTTCACAGAGCCAAAAGAGTCCAACGTCCATTTAACAACATTCAAGCCCTGCTGGTCAGTTTGTCCCTCCATCCCTCTGTCCTTCTGGTTCCATCCCCCTCAAATGTCCTCTTGCAGGACTCACTCTCAGTTAAAATGCTTGTTAGGGTGTGTCTACACGGCAAGGCTATTTGGAGATACCAGAGGCATCCCCAAATAGTCACCCCGTGTCTTTTCGCAACAGCGGGCACGCTATTTTGGCATCCCTGTAAACCTCATTCCACGAGGGATAAGGTTTGGCTCAAAATAGTGTGTTATTTCGAAATGTGGTGCTGCGTAGAAGCATCAAATTTCAAAATAAGATACGCAATTTAAGTAGCGCAAATTGCGTATCTTATTTTGAGTTTAGGGTGCAGTTTAGATGCACCCTTAGTCTCTAATTTATGAATCAGCTGATCCCTGGCCTCAGAATAATCACCTGGGTATCAGCTAATTATTCTCAAGTAGGAGATGAGACCACACCCAGCTTGTAGTTGCCCAGCACTTCTGCAATGAAGTCACTTCTGTTTAGGTCTCTAGTGTAGACCTGTGCTGTGTGTCCTTCTCTTGCTAACGGGTCTTCATAATCAAATGAAATAAATACTGACCAATGTCTTCCAGTTTGGGAATCTAATGTTCGCCACCCTAAAGAAAAGCTGCCTGGTGTTGGAATGACCATGGCTCCTACTTCCTTCAGTGGGACTTGTAATTGCAACGAAGGCCCTTCCATTTAGGTCTCTGAACAGGGATGTAGGACCCTACTTTTATGCACTCAGGTTTGACCATTTTGGCCAGTGGGTGGGATTTTCAAAGTCGTCTTCATGAGTCAGGTGTACAAAGCCCAATGACTTCTGTGATGTTCCTAATTCACTTAGGTGCTTTTGAAAATGTCCGTGTTGGCTAGAGGCATGGAAATTTGCAAGGAGGATCTGGAACATTTTGGAAGCAGCTGTTGAATTCTGCCCACGTAATCACCACTCCAAGTTGGACAGCTCTCTGGTGGCCTCTGTGAAGAATTATTGGGGCTTTTCTTATTCAACATGCAAAGTTTGTTTCCCCCAAGGAGTGTGCTGTGAACTGCACCCCAGGCTACGTCTACACTGCACAGTTATTTCAGAATAAGCTATTCCAGAATAGTTATTCCAAAAGAGCTTATTTCGAAATAGCACGTCTACACTGCAAGGAAGCCTCAAAATTAGTCTGGGGCAGGCTTCCCTAATGTAAACATGCTATCTTGATTTAGAGCCCCTGGAGGAATAACTTAGAGTATGTCTACACTGCGTTCCTCTGTTGAGAGAGGAATGCAAATGCAGCTGAGCAAAATTGCAAATGAAGCGCGGATTCGAATTTCCCGTGCTTCATTTGCATAATCGCGTCCGGCCGTTATTTTGAAATACCTTATTTTGAGATAAAAAATGCTATGTAGATGCAGTTATTTAAAAAGAAACCCCTTCTTTCAAAATAACCATTAAACCTAAGGATTAAGGATTATTTCAAAAGAAGAGGTTTCTTTCAAAATAACCGCATCTACACAGTGTTTTTTTATCTCGAAATAGAGTATTTCGAATAGTGGCCAGACACGATTATGAAAATGAAGAGCAGGAAATTCAAATCCATGCTTCATTTGCAATTTTGCTTGGCTGCATTTGCATTCCTCTTTCGAAAGAGGAATGCAGTGTAGACATACCCTTAAAATGGCCCTGGTGAGGGGCTATTTTGAAATAGCAGAAGTGGAGCGTCTACACATGTCTTATTTCAAAATAGCTATTTCAGAATAGGCATTCTTCTTTGTAGAATGAGATTTACAGAAGCTGGAATAACCCATCCGTTATTTCAAAATTATTTCAAAATAACGGAATTGCGGTGTAGAAGCTCACGTTGTTATTTTGGAATAACGGTTGTTATTCCTAAATAACTGCTGTGTAGACACACCCTTAGTGAATGTTGCAGAGGCATGTCCAGTCTTTCTCATGAAAACAACGGGACTGCGGACTGTCTCTGCCCTGCTTTTCCTGAGCAGAACTGATCTTGCCAAATGAGCCAGGCTCACCAATAAGAAATCTAATTCCATTTTTTCCAGCAAGGTTTGCATGGATGGATAACAACCCTAATGATCATGTGAAAGTCGTATCTTCCCTGGGACCTTCCAGCTTCAGAGTGAAGATGAAGGCAACTAACCAGTTCTTCCAGAAGCCAGTGCAAGGGTTAAAGAAATCAGACCATGCACAGCTCTGATCAAGTACCATTAAGGAAAGACGATTCAAACCCTGAAAGCTAGGGAATTGGAGAGGCAGTGCTGAGCTAATGCATGGGGATGGTTCTCTTGCGTCTTTGTGGATTTCAGCCTCATATATCCCCCATGGAGTGGCTGCAAGAACTAAGGCCCACGAGTTGATTAAAGAAGATCTGATACCACCCAGGCCATCACACTTCCCATTGTGATCAGTGATGCCAGGATTTGGATCTGAGCCCTGAGACTGACAAAGGCAAGGAGGGTCCTCCAAGATGTAGCCTGAGAGCATGTGTACCCCACACCTCCAGTGACCAAACCTTCCCGAGCCAACCTCACAAACTCTTCCGAGGGCGGGGGTCAAGCAAGCTCACGCTCTCCCCACTGTCGGACAGTCACACAAGGTTCAAAACCCACTTCGGTCCCTTCTCACTGACCAGACAAATGGTCTAACTCAGGGGGTTTGAAACTCTTTTTTTTTTCACGACCCAGTTGAAGAAAATCGTTGATGCCACGACCCAACATCGTTTGACTGGAGTGTGGGGTGGACCTGAGGTGGAGAGCTTTGGGGCGAAGAAGGGGGCTCCAGCTTTCAGGGGGATAAGGCCTGGGGCAGGAGGGGCTTACCTTGAGGGGCTCCCAGTCAGTGGTTCAGCAGGAGTACTAAGGTGTCTTCCTGCCTCTCCTGGCACCTCAGACCCTGCTGCGCCCCAGAACCAGCCAGCAGCAGGTTCCCAGCCAATGGGAGTGCGGAGCTAGTGCTCGGGGCAGGGGCAGTGCGGGAAGCCCTGTGCGCTCCCCTGCACACATACCTAGGAGCTGGGCCTGCTGCCGGCCACTTTTGGGGTGCAGTGCAGTCTGGGATGCCAGGAGAGGCAGGGAGCTGCCTTAGCCCCCCCCCCACTGGTCAGCTGATCCCCCTGAACCCATGAGACCCAGCGCCTGACACTCCACTGTTTGAAAACTTCTGGGCTAGCTCAGTTTCCTCCATGCAGCTGCTAAAACAGGCTGTTCCTGTTTGGTGTCTAGTCAATCTCCAGTCCCTTCTTTCTCGACGCGACGCCTTTCACCCGCACTTTTGGAAACGCTTGTGATTGTTTACAGTTCTTACCTTCCCCTGCCCCCAGCTCCTCCTCTACTCTGCCCAGCATTTACGCAAGCTTTGAGAAGAGCTGAGCCGGCCAAGGTTCCAGAGCCACGGCCTAGTCCTGGGGAACCCCGAGAAGCCTAGAATATACGGCGGACGGGTGTCGTGGGGACGCCCAAGAGCACAGAGATGAGCGGTGCCTCTGTGTTCCACCCAGGCGCCCATCTGACGGCTGTGCCGAGCAGCTGAGGAATATTAGATGGAGCTGTGACTCATCTCTAGCAGTCCTAGTGTTTAATGCAGAGGGACGGGGAGCGGCGACAACTCGGTCAGTAACCTGCCCTTGCTCCGGTGGGTGGGAGTCCCTTCTACTTGTGACAAGAATGATAAAAGGACGGAGCCATCTCTTATTTTTAAGCATCTGGTGAACGAGCCCTATTTATACCACTCAGAACGCGTCAGCTCCACAGGGCTCCTAAACCGGCCTGACAAGTGGCAGAAAGAGGAATGACAGATGCCACTGGTCAGGGCCAGATCTGGTGAACGGTGGCATGAGCTTCATTTCTCAGCTGTATGCATGGGCGGTAGACTTAGGTTTTGTGCAGTTTTTAGTCAGTCCTTACGCAGGCAAATGCCCATTGACATCGACAGCCCAGAGGAGTGTTTTCCAGTTTGCTCCAGAGTTTGCTCTGCCTAACTGATGCACAGTGGCTGGTTCTACTCGATCCAAAGATGTGTTCTTCTCCCTTATTCCCTGGCAAGTTTATTGGAGAGTCGCACGGCCAGCTCTACCGCTAGGAGTTGGAAGAGGTGTGAACACAGATGCGTGCATGTGAGTTGTGGGTATGTCCACATACCCAGGTCAGATCTCCTAAATAAATCTGGAACTTCATGTTGTAAGCTCTTTGGGATGCAGGGCTGCCTTTTTATTCTGAGTTTGTGCAGCTTCTAGCTCAGGGGTGAGCAACCTATTCTGGGCAAAGAGCCAAGAAATCAGTGGATCCAGCGCGAAGAGCAGGGGCAAAGTTGTTGAACAAAAAAAAAAAAAAAGGACTGCGGCTTTTGCCCCTTTAAAAGGAGCCCCCAGGTCGCATTTGGTGGAGAAAAAAAAAACACCTCTGCCCCTTTAAGAAAATGCATTTAAATGCATTTAGAGGCTTTTGGGCCACATCAGACTCCCGCCGGCCGACACCAACTTTAATTCTACATCTTTAATGGCCACACCGGATGGCTCCCCTGCCCAGGTCAGAACAGGGAGCCAGTAGGAGAGGGCCGTTTTGGGGGGCACGGGGGCGGCTTATGAACCATGGGGGGGGGGCTTCACGAGCCACACCTGGGTGTGGGTGGGAAGAGCCACATGCAGCTTGTGAGCCTTGGGTTGGCCATGGCTGCCCTCGTGCTTTTAGGAACCCTTGCTGCTACCTCGCTACAAATACTAAATAATAATAAAGAATGGTCTGAACAGGGGTAAGATTTACACATTACTCAGTCCAGTCTTAACACGCCACTTCAACTCCATTCTGAGGAACTGAGTGAGACGTAATTGGGCCATGAGCCAGGTAGGGAGTCTCCCGTCCTTCCCAGACCTGCTTCTCTGCAAGGAGATGAACGTCGTGGAGCGAATGTCCCGCCTTCGCCCTCTTTCCACCTCGAGGTTGAGGCAGCAAGCTCTAGGTCGTCCTGTCCTTCTGGCCCTTCACCGTTGAGTCTGCAAGCCTGGATTTTGCCAGCAATAAATCAAGCCCGTAGATTTAATGTGCCAAAAGGGAACATGATGATGGATTTCACAAGGGTGAGTGGATTTTTTTTAATGTATTCGCTCCACTGGCCAGATTTGCTGAAGCATTATGCTCCCAGTCAATAGCACCCTTGTAGCTTGTTTGTTTAATTGATTGCAATGCTATGTCAACCTTCCCGTCCCGCAGCCTCAAATATTTGCAAACGGAAATACACATCATATTTGGCACGATTTGCTCCTTGTTGCAATACAGCTGCAAGGGCTGCCGTTTACACATTAGAGCCGGGAGGACAGAAATCCAAATACACTAAATTAATTAGGGTTATGTCCATAGACTTTATTCAGTTCCATCAAGTTTGTGTCGCATTGGGTTTCCCGTTGCCGGAGGGCTTGCGTACGTCGATGAACAGAGCGGTTGTTTTCTGATTGCTCACCCGTGGTATTAAAGGATGATGATTATGGGGCTCAGCAGAGGTAAATATTTGCTCTCATGGTCAGAAGATTTCTCCTCCTCTCCAGCATCTCCCATGAGCCTCACCTCTGGTGCATTTGCACCATCCAAACCCATGTAACAGATGATTTCTGCAAAGAGGCCGGTGGTTTTGCAGTATTTGCCAAAAGAGAGAAACAAACCGTGGGTATTTGCCGTTCAGTAATACTGCTATGCTAACATGACCTACTCTGTCTCATAAACAGAGCCAGGTCCGGTGGGGTATTGCTCGGATAACTGGCATTCAAGGTCCTGGAAGGAAGCAGTGCTGTTGATTCAGGAAGGTACATTCCTCTTCATAAGTAGTCAGCCTGCAATAAACGTTTCTTCGTGCTGCCAGAAAAAAGGCAAAGTTATTTATTATTATTGCTTTCATTAGCTGTGTTCCCCTGTGCCAGAGAACGGCTGGGTAATTTATAAGGCGCTAGGGTGAAGAGCTGATCAAAGGAAGCCAGTTTCCAACTCTTGACTCTTTTCCTTTCCGTTCCCGCTGAGATCCCCCCACCAGATGTTAACCCGGTGGGCCCCTGTCCCCCAAAGCACATTAGCAGCTGTATAACTAGTAGGGATCTGAAGCGGCTCCATAAGTTATTCCTGATTTACCCCATTCTAACCAGGATTTCACCCTTCAGAATTTTTCTCAAATTTGGAGGCCTCACATATTGCACAAGTGCAAGCCATCAGCCTGATCTGAAGATCAGGAATGTAAATCAGAGTCTTTCCCTTGATTTCAATGGGTGTTGGGTCTGGTCCCATCCAATATGGAGAAGAATTAACTGGTCACCGAAAAGTCGGTTCCTTCTTGTCTGGTTTGTTTCTCTTTTCCAAGTCTCTTAACAGCCATCTGCACGGTGAGTCTTTATTTGCCTATCCAAGTTTTGAATCTTTCTGCTTTGTTAGCATTTATGGGTTCATTAGCACTGGTTCCTTTCTTAGCTGATCAGAGGATGTATAATTTATTCCCATCCATTTAAATGAAAATGGTGGGTGGAGAAAGTCCTAGATCCTAAGGTTTTTGCTCTTTAAGGAAGATCTAAGACCAGGTCTACACTAGACCTGAAAGGTTGAGTTGAGGTATGCAACTCCCGCTGTGTAAAAACGTAGCTGAGGTTGCTTACATTAAGCCGAGCTTGGCGCCGTCTTCACAGAGGGGGGCCAATGGGAGCCAATGCTCCTGTTGGCTTCCCTTACTCCTCACAACTGCCAGGTATACCGGCACCGACTGGGGCCACCCTCAGTGTTCAATTTAGCAGGTCTCAACTAGACCTGCTAAATTGAACACCAGGAGATCAAACTCCAGCACTGCACATGAAGACATGACCTAAGACTATAGGACCAGATGCCCAGCTGGTGAAAACTGACACACTTTGGAGCTTTGGTGATTGATTGATACCAACAGATGTGCCCTGTGTCCTACAAACTGTTCCTTTATGCAGACAGATATCGAATGTTCAAAGCAGAAGACAGATGCACAGACATTCAGAGAGTTTAAAAAGCACTTTTGCGTTTAAAACCCTCCATGGCTTAGCACAGCCAAGGTGACTGCCATATGATATCTCCTGTCTATTTGAATTTTCTATAGAGCTTTAAATAACTCCAGTGCTAGTCACTTTCTTTGTACTTCCTTTTTTTTTTTCCGGTGGCAGCAAAAAAGGCTCCCCTTAGCTTGAACCAATTTATCACTTTCAAAAGAAAGCATAATAAAACTGTCATTTCTGGCCTAAATGTAGAAGGTGCTGCTGATACGCTGATATAACGCTTATTAAAAGGAGAGCTGTCTCTTAAGGGGGCTTTATATATTTACGTACAGTTTGTCTCCCTGTCTTGTTAAGAATCCATCTTATTTTTGGTGGAGGGGATTTAAAAAAAAAGCAACCCACAGAATGTTTTAAACTGACAGAACTGCGGAACAGACTATCAATAAGGATAGTGGGTTTTTTTTGGTTAAGTTCTTTGATGTAGCTTTTGATAGAAGCTGCCAAAAAATCGAGTTAAAAAGTTAAACACTTGTGCATCTTTGGTTTGTTTTGTTTTAGCCAGACGAACACTTTGAGGCAGTAAAGCCAGGGATTATTGAATAGTAACACATACCTTTGATGATTCTCTAGAGAGTCCTTTTTCCTTTGTTTTATCCCAACTTCTCTATGAAAGCCCGGCACTATTTCTTCACTGAGATCACAAGAATCGGCTGCAAGGGACAGCTTGGATAATGATCAGCACCATCGGAATTGCTAATAATGGGTCATACTGGGCTTCCTTGGTTCTACTGGCCTCTCTCCAGTAGTAGATGCTCCAGGGGAGGTAGCAAGAAACCCAGCAATGAGCAATAATGGGATAACTTTGCCTCAGCAAAAGTTTCTTCCTAAAACCCAATCACTAGAGGTCAGCTCGTTCCCTGAGATATTAGCTTTTCAAGAATGAGGTGGCTTTCCCTTAGGAAGCAAGGCTGGGCCTACAGATGGAAGGAGCCAACTCACTCATTGGGATACTTCCATTATAAAACCTATATCAGGCCAGACACTTAGCTAGTATAAGTGGGCAGAGGGCCAATAGTTCTAGTCCATCATTTATTTGAGGGTCTCGGGATATCAGCATTACTCTAACATATCTCATTCCAACATTAGCATTGCAAAGCCACAGACGCTCGTTAGAAAGGTGAAGGCAACACCGCACAGTTCCACTTGCAGCTCAGTTTACATTGACACAGCTTCTTTAGGAAAGAGATAAAAGGTTTTTGAAGACTAGAAGAGGCCAGTATCAATTTCCATGGTAGCACAGTCTAGGTGGAAACGCTCAACTCCTGTAGTCAGTTTTTTCATTGCTCTCCAGACCTTCTCTGACAGCCCTGTGGAGTGTCCAAACCTTTCCACCATCCCTTTCTAACCCCTTCGCTATTGACATGGAGAAAGGAAGTAATTTCCAGTGGTTAGAGCAGTAGGCAGTGACTTGGGAAAACTTGATTCAATTTTCTGTTCTGCCCTCGTCTTGTTAAGTGAGTTAGTCTCTGGGTCCAGGTCTACACTAGACCTGGAAGAACGGCTTAAGGTACGTAACTCCAGTTATGTAGAATACGTAGCTGGAATCGGCTTACCTTAAGTTGAGCTTGGCTGCAGCCACACAGTGGGAGGCTACAATAATAATAAATGGAGAGATACCTAGCTCATAGAGCTGGAAGGAATGAGGTCATCAAGTCCAGTCCCCTGCCCTTGCAGCAGGACCAAGTACCATCCCTGACAGATTTGCCCCAGATCCCTAAGTGGCTCCCTCAAGGATTGTGCTCACAACCATGGGGGTAGTAGGCCAATGCTCAAACCACTGAGCTATCCCTGACAGTAGTACTTACCTTACTCCTTGTAACTGTGAGGAGTACAGGTGCCGGCTGGAGTGTCCCTCAGCATTTGATTTAGTTGGTCTATACTAGACGCCCTAAATCAAATCCCAGAATATCAATCTCTGGCGCGGCGAGTGTAGATGTGCCCTTTAGTGTTTCGGTTCTTCTCTGTAATGGGGATAAAGGCAACTGCTTTAACTCCTGTGTGTTATGAGGATAAAGACCTTAAAGAATGGAAGATGCAATATTTTACTTCAAAAGAGGAAGCATGTAGGTGCCTGGACAGATAATATGTTTCTATAGCTCAGCTGCTTCTCAGTTCAGGGTCACATCTGTGAGGGTGTTTTTTCTCCTCACTTGGGACCAGTTCAGTGAGGTTTTTTTGGGGAGTCAATGACCCCCACCGAATAGGTTTCCCCACCCCTGTCCTATACGCTGTAATGTAAGTACCATATTTATATCCCAATCAGTATATTTTATAATTCACATGGCGAACATGAGAATGTCAGCAATTTTTCAGTACCAGTGCACTGTGATACTTTTGTATTTTTATGTCTGATTTTGAGAGCAAGTAATTTTTATGTGAGATGAATTTTTTTGCTGTGCAAGACAAACCAGACTCCTGAAACGGGTACAGTAATTTGGGAAGGTTGAGAGCCCTTAGTCTACCCAAATTCTTCTCCAGTACCATGGGTGAGAATAGAAATGGTCTCTGACTGCAGTATTTGAATATATCTTCTGATCATGACTATCTGAGTTTACATCCATCAGGGGCCATCAAAATTCAGCACCTAAGCCAGAGCTGGGAGGAGTGGTAGAAGAGGAAAAGACTTAGTATGTCTACACTACACAGTTTTTAGCAACATGGCTATGTTGACGCAGCTATGCTGCTAAATGTCAGGCAGTGTCAACACTGTTTTGTCAGCATTTTTGCTGACAAAAAGCTTCCAACCCCCTTCTCCCCCACCATCAAAGCACTGTTTACACTAGTAACCACCAAAGCACTGTTTTCACCAGTACTCACCATGGCAACACTTTTCTCGCTTGGGGATGGGCGAGGGGAGATGGGGTGAGCTCCAGTGAATGACAAAAGCTTTGTCACACACTTGCCAGTGTAGATAAAACCTTACTTTACTATGCAGTGGATTACGACGTCACAGAAATGACTCCTGAATTAAGGTTGTGTGACACGGTTTCTTTTTGAAAACTCTGGTTTTGGGCTCTGTCTTTGTAGAAGAAAAAAAAAATGTTTTCACGTGTTCTGTGCCCAGAGAAATTTGGGGGGGAGCTTTTTTTCCCCCAGATCATGGGAGTGAACACAGGTGGCTCGTACAGTCTGTAAGGGATAGCTCAGTGGTTTGAGCATTGGTCTGCTAAACCCAGGGTTGTAAGTTCAATTCTTGAGGAGGCTGTTTAGGAATCTGGGGCAAAATCTGTCAGGGCAGGTCCTGTTGTGAAGGCAGTGGACTGGACTCAATGACCTTTCAAGCTCCTTTCCAGTTCTAGGAAATATTCATTATTATTTTCATCATATGTTTGCCCACTCCTAATTCAGACTTGTTGTGCTTGCTTATCCTCTGCATACAACTTAGGCTATGTCTACACTGCATATTAATTTTGAAATAAGCTATTCCAGTATAGTTATTCCAAAATATCTTATTTTGAAATAGCACGTCCACACGACAGGGAAGCCTCAACGTTAGTTTGAGGCAGGTTTCCCTAATGTAGATGTGCTATCTCGATTTAGAGTCCCAGGAGGCACTGGGGAGGAATAACTTAGAATGGCCCTGGTAAGGGGCTATTTCGAAATAGCAGCATTGGAGCGCCTACATGTGCCTTATTTCGAAATAGCTAATAGGTTATTCTTCATAGAATGAGGGTTACAGATTTCAGAATAAGGAATGGCTGTTTAGACGCTCGCATAGTTATTCCAAAATAACTTTGCTGTGTATACATACCCTTAGAGTTGCTCTCCCAATAAACATTATTTAAGGGGGCTCCTAAAAATGTTAAACAGCACTTCTGTTCTCCCTTTCCTTCGAATTACATTCACACTGAAAATGTCATTGAGAATAGCCTTCATTTTTAGTAGTCATTATTATTTCTGTGCCAATAGCAGCCTAACGGCTCCTGCTGATATTTGGGCTATGTACAGTGTACGAACATCGTAAGAGATGGGTATTGTCCCAAAGAGATTGCAGTATAAACAGAAGAAGACAGAGAGAGGGTGGGAGAATGGAGATTATTATCTTTGTTTTACAGATGAAGTACCAATACATAGAGAGGTGAAAATTACATAGGGAATCTAACAGACCCACGACCAAATCTAAACCACTGAATTTAATTCCATTCTGTTATCTACAGGACTATTCTTTCTCACTAAATCCAGGTTTCATTCTTCAAGATGTAAAGCTTTATAAACATTTTTTTGGGAAAAAATCAAAATAAACAGATAGAATTTTGCCAGGGTTTTTGCTTTTTCTCAGCATGAATTTGGCCCCTGATAGTTTCCCCTTTTACCGTATTTTTTTTAATAACTTGCTTCTTATTGAAAAAATTTCATTAGAGCAATGAGTGGAAAAGCGATGAAATTATAAGAAATATAGAACAATAGCTCTGGGTGTCTGCATGAAGCAGCCAATTTTTTCCCAGAGAGTAAGAAATAATTTCAAACAGTAATTACTTCACTCATTCTATTGCTTTGGGAACCCTTCTTTTTCAAAGTTTGCGTGTGACAATTTTATCGCTGTACAAAAGAGACAATGAAGCTTTGTCTTCCATCACAGATTAAACATCCCTAGCCTTTGAGCTGAAACAGAGAGTACTAACGACACTTTCCTTCAGAGCTGTTGTGTAGCTGTGCAGCCACCAGTTTAACCCTAAGCTCATGGAAAGATCCCGCCTTTTAGTTGCAAACCTTCCTGTGTCCATAAAACACTGCCTTGTGCTAAGCAGAATTCTGAGCCATCTCACACAATAGGAGCATATTGCGATGCAGTAGAACCTCGGGTTTAGGAACCCCTTGGTCATGGAATTTGTTTGGCACTCTGAAATGTTTGTAAATCTGAGCGAAACATTACCGTTGTTCTTTCCAAAGCTTGCAATTGGACATTGACTTAATAGAGCTTTGAAACTTTATTGCAGAAGAAATATGCTGCTTTCCCTTTATTTTTTTAGTAGTTTACATTTAACACAGTACTGTACTTCATTTGCTCTCTTGGGTGTTCATGTGTGTGTGTTTTGCTGCTGTCTGCTTGCATACTTCTGGTTCCACACGTGGGTTGAGTGGGCAGTCCCTAACCCTGGTGTTTTTAACTCTGATGTGCTATTGTCTACTGTCCGGACTATGCAAACTGGTTGCCTTTAGTGTTCCAGATTTTTTTAAAAATAGCTATGGAATGTGAATATATGCTACAGAAAGAAGAAAAATGAGTCCAAAGAAATACCCAGAGATATAAGAACATAAGAAAACATAAGAATGGCCATACTGGGTCAGACCAAAGGTCCATCGAGCCCAGCATCCCATCTGCCGACGGTGGCCAATGCCAGGTGCCCCAGAGAAGGAGAACAGAAGACAATGATCAAGTGATTTATCTCCTGCCATCCATCTCCTGCCCTTATTATGAAGGCTAGGGCACCATACTTTATCCCTGGCTAATAGCCATTTATGGACCTAACCTGCAAAAATTTATCAAGCTCTTTTTTAAACCCTAATAGAGTCCTGGCCTTCACAGCCTCCTCGGGCAAGGAGTTCCACAGGTTGACTGTGCGCTGTGTGAAGAAAAATTTCCTTTTATTAGTTTTGAACCTACTACCCATCAATTTCATTTGGTGTCCCCTAGTTCTTGTATTATGGGAAAAGGTAAATAATTTTTCTATAATCACTTTCTCCACACCATTCATGATTTTATATACCTCTATCATATCGCCCCTCAATCGCCTTTTTTTCCAAACTGAAAAGTCCCAATCTCTCTAGCCTCTCCCCATATGGGACCCTTTCCAAGCCCCTAATCATCTTAGTCGCCCTTTTCTGAACCTTTTCTAATGCCAATATATCTTTTTTGAGGTGAGGAGACCACATCTGCACGCAGTACTCGAGATGTGGGCGTACCATAGTTTTATATAGGGGAAGTATGATATCTTTTGTCTTATTATCTATCCCTTTTTTAATAATTCCTAACATCCTATTTGCCTTACTAACTGCCGCTGCACACTGCGTGGATGTCTTCATAGAACTATCCACTATAACCATATCCTCCAAAAGGAGAATTACAATTTTTTGCAGGGCTACATTGTCCCTGCTCTGCTCAAGGTACAATTCTGCAGAGGAGCACAATGACTTCTCTGGTCACTTCCTGCTCATAGTGAGTAGTCATCTGTTTCTGGCCCTTACCAGTCGTGGATTATTCCCTAAATCCCCGCAGTTGCTTGACTATGCAGGGGTTAGCCCCTTGGCTCTGCCCACTTCCCAATTCCATCTTCCCAAAGTGTGTGTGCTCAGACTACGCTGTCCATTCCACAATTAGTGCAATTGTACAGTTGTGGTGGTTGGGAGCAGGGCTCAGCAGCCTAAGACCCATTTCCGTTGTCTCCCTTATGTTTCTAAAAGTTCATGCTCCCAGATTTCAGCTGGCCACTGGCATCAGGAATGACCCAGGCTAGAGATGGGATGTGAGATGGAGAGGGTAAGGGCAAGAAGTTGGCAGGAGAAGAGAATTCTCTCTCTCAGCTGCAGAGTTGGTTTGTTCTTGCTCTTGTGCTTGGGGTCTAATGGATCACCATAGATGGGATCAGGAAGGAATTTCCCCCCAGCTCCTAACAGTGACTTTAGTGGATTTTTACTTTGTGGGTATAGGTCACTTGGCAGGATTACCTCAGTATATCCCACGTCACCAATTCCCTCCCATTGTTGGTTGATGCAGCTCAGTTCCCTCCCAGACTCTGCTTGTGGCATATCATAGTCTAGTCTCCTGTGGGTTGCATTATTGTAATTTAATTGTGGTCATTGGGTTTAGTGTGCGGGTGCAGACGGCCTGTTAGACTCCAGGATCTGCTGGTCTGAAACTCTGTGACTCAGTGGAGATTCCTGGGGGATGAGCAGGAATAAACGAGGCGGGAGGTTGTCTTTTTGACCCTGCGCAACCACACAGCTGGGGCCACAATGTGACTCTTCATACAAGTATTAAAACACAAACCTTGTTGCTAATAGAATAGAAAAAAAATCGAAGCCATGGAATTAAAAATACCAACCTTATATCTGGGTGCCGGACAACAACTAACCAAAATAGAAAAAAAGCAGGTTTCTATTTGGGTTGCATGGACAGAAATCCGGCTGAACTCCATGTAAATCAATGAATTCTGTCTTGATGTGCCCTGTTAACAACTGAGATCAGAATTGGATCAGAATTTCTGAACCCGTGGCAAAGTAACCTGCCACCTCAATACATTCTAAGCTTCAGCCTGCAGGACTAATAAAGGTAAAGCCACAAAAGGGATTTTACTCACATGGAATCCCTGATGACTCCAGATAACAACCTTATATAATAAAGCAAAAAAATTCAATCCAGGATTTCAAGTGTAGATGTGGCAGCGCAAGTGCCATTTTGAAAATAGGAGCCCCAAGCTGAGCAAAAGTGGCCATAGAAAGGCATTCTTCTGACATTATTGCAAGTCCCTTTTGATTCTGAAGTCTAATGCAACTGATTGGAGCCTTTTTTAGACTCAATAAAAGCTGTTCCCGCTAACAAGCTTGGCAGCTGTAGTGTAATGATTCTTTCAAATGTGTTAACAGTGGGGTAGAAAAACCTGATGTAGGGACTGAGACCATGTCTTCACTAAGTGGAAGATTGACTCTGCTGCAGTTGATTTTCTGGAGTTTGATTTAGCAGGTCTGGTTAAGATCCATTAAATCATTACTCAGAGGGTGCGCCTGTTGGCGGCCGGTACTCCCGCTTCTGTGAGGAGTAAGGGAAGCCAATGGGCGTGTTTGCTCCCACCAGCCTCCAGCTGTGGGGATGGCAGGGAAACTTGAATCAAGGTACATTGGTGCCAGCTACATAATTAATGTAGCTCAAATTGCGTATCTTAATTCAACCTTCCCCTTTAGTGTAGACCTGGCCTGAGATCTCAGGGCGTGCTGTAAGACAAGGTAGAGGCATGTTGGCAAAGCTGTGTGGGGACTAAGAAATGGTATTGCAGGGAAGCTGTACATCAGGATTAAAGTGAACTGACGGAATTCTATGGTCTGCCAGGGTAGGATTTGCGATGGATTCACAGGGCAAAATTGACTGAGATGCATTGATAGAACTACATTGGTACTCAGGAATTTGGAACAGCTGGTGAGCTACCAGTCAGAACCATGGTGCATTTGTAGTGCTGCAGTCTGGGTTACTGTTTCAAAATGCAGATATTGACGATTGGGAGTCTGGCTTTGCACTTTGACTTTGGCTGTCTAGTAAACGTGCACCTAAATCTGGTTTGCAGTTGGAACTTGTAAAATCCACCACGTGAAAGGAATCCAGGAGGCACCTATGCTGAGGAGGTGAATAGAAGTTACTGTGACGTTTCCCTCTCTGGAGGGACACCATTTACAGAATGTGTCCACCAGATCTCCAGGCTAATGCATATTCTAAGAAGAGGACAACAGTCGGCAGTGTGACTAGCATGCAACATCCAGCCCCACCTGTCAATCGCAGACACTGTAACAACCTCAGACAAAACACTTCTGTGGACAGCACTCTGAGACCTGTCACCATTCCCTAGCTAATGCTTTTCACCTGTCACAGTGACAGGTTAAAAATTTTCAGGTAGGGCTTCTCAAACGAAAGACACTAACAACATCTCTTCTCAGAAGCCTGAAAACATGCAAGATGGGAACTGACGCGACTGTAGATAGTTGGCTTTGGGGGAATTCAGCTAGTCATATCAATTGCTAGTCCACTTGACTGATAACCCTGCCTCAATGTCTAACTGATTGAGCTGCCACATGTTTATTATTATAATAATCTAAAGCAAAATCTGGCTGATTGCCCATTAACCCTCAATGGAACTCTAGGCGTGCATTTCCCTGGCATTTCAGCACTTGTTAATCTAAAAGTAATGAAGTACATAAATTCCGAGCGTCTTGTTTGTTCTGCTGGTACCGAGTGGTGCAAAAGAATGGCTTTATCCACCACTGAAATATTTCACTGAGAGACAGTCCATGGAAATGAATCTTTCCTCGTCAGGAGAGCTCAGGGAGCCATCTGGGGGGAAAAGCAGAGCTCACGAATGAGCCATTATATGATTTTCATTTAGTCATGAATGGTCGTGAATGGTGTCTCATGGGTTGGGCCCTCGTTGGCAGGGGCTGCATGGCAAATGAAAATGAATGATTATTAGCATAAGAAGGGCTTGCGAACTCTCCTTTCCTTTATAACCTCCCACTCCCTCTCTGACTCACTGAGCTTCGGAGAAGTTGAAAGTGTGTCACCCCTTCACTTCTTCTGTCCTAATTATCTGCCAGACACAGGCTCATAAAATGCCTGCTGAATGGCTAATAATAATAATGATATATAATATATAATACATAAGTACAATTTTATTATTTTGTTATATGGAGTGTACTGAGGCTCCAACCAAGAACAGAGCCCCCATTGTGCTAGGTACTGTACATCACGAGACAATAGTTCCTGTCCTGAAAAATGTATAATAAATTAAAAAAAAACCAGACAAGGAAGAATTAGTTTATTATCTCTGTTTTATAGATGAGGAACTGAGGCACACAGAGATTGAGTGACTGTCACAAGGTTACACAGGAAGTTTGTAGCAGAACCAGAACTTAAACTCAAGTCTCCTACATCCCAGCCTAGAGTCAAGACCATTGTTCTTGCAGTTTGCCCTTGGAATGCATTAAATTGCGTTCAGAACAGAACAATCCTCCTCTCACAGTACCATGAGTTGTGTCTATGCACATACACTCACACAGAATCTCTCTCTCTCTTTCTCGCACACACACACACAGACATTTTCACACACACACACTCTCTCACACACATTCTCACACACACATACTCACACAATCTCTCATACACACAGTCTCTCTCTCACACACATTCTCACACACACACACACACACTCACACACACATTCTCACACAATTTTTCTCACACTCACACACTCTCTCTCACACACACACTCTCAGATTCTCACACACACTCACACTCTCTTTCTCTCTCACACACACACACACTTTCAATGTTAGTAGTTGAACACTTTATAATCTTTGCACTTGGCTTGCCATTTAGTGTGGCAAGAGATCATTGCTGTGCAGATGAAAACACACGCTAGTAGCCCCTCACCCCTTGCTCCCTGTGGCAGTAAACAATGGGGTTCCTTGGAGGTTAAAAAGGGGGCGATTGTTTTTTGCCTCTTTGCAGCGATGCGCTGGTGATATTTTCACACGGTGCTCCTAATGCAGTGCCCACTCTATAGGAAAGGTGTCTTCTATAAATAGAGAGACACCGTCATTGAAAGCATGATGAAGAATGACAGGTGTCACATCCCTTCAGATTGTATCACGCTGTGTGACACAATTACATCCGACATCGCCTGCCTAATACAATGCATCATATGCATCTCATTATACCCCAATCTTCAGGGAAGATTTCCATTCTTCTCGGAAAGATGGGTGAGGTGTAATTATGCAGCCATAGCTGTTGCTGCAAGACACTGCCTATGCCCCACCCTCCCCCCATCATCCTAAAGGGGTATATGGTGCCCTGCATTCTCATGTTTAGATTTCAAACTGCTGTTGAAAGCTGGAGACCCTCACCAAGCATTTTTGTGAGAGTAAAAATTTAGAGAAGGAGGTGCCAGGTGTAGGTTTTGTGCAGCTGACCGGGTTGTGCAAAGCTGGATTTAAACCATTTTTGTGTTCTCTCTGTTCCTGGTGCTGATAGAAGAGGAGACAACCCCTAGAATAACACCAGAGCAGCCTCATGTCTGCTCTAGATTATGCCCAGTTGCAAAAGCCTCAAAGAGGCCTTTCTAGGGTTGCCAGATGGTTTCAACAAAAATACAGGACACACTTGACATGACATCATAATCTACATTCCAGCTGATTTAGAAAATCCTGGACATTTCTATTTTCTCATCTATATTTTTTCAATGTGTTTCCCGAACAGAAAGCTCAAATACTGGACTGTCCAGTTTGGCAACCCTACTTTCCACTCCAGGCATCTCTGGAGCAAGGCGTGCTGCAGCCAGGCCCCTTAGTTTCCAAGCAGAAAAGGAGGGTGGCTGACCACTTAAGCCAACTTTCTGGCCCCCTTTGCCCCTCTGCAGAGTTGCAAAGGAGTGAGAGCTGGTGTCAAGGTCTAGCTCTTGTAGTTAGGACTTCTGGCTTGCATGGGGCCTCAGCCAAGTCTTCCTTCAGCAAAGTGGGCATAATGCCATTTAACTTCACTCATCCATCACCGGAAGACGATCTTGCTTCTTGGTGATTAGTTCTAAGAGAACCAGTTCAGCCACCTGTCCCAAAGGATTTGCACCAGGGATGAATGTGGCTCCAATCTAGCAACAACGGGGCAGAGGAAAATCTCTGGGACGAAGTGGTTTCCATCCAGGGATGTCTCACTGCACAAGCATGTTGCTTTGTGCCTTTTTTTTTTTTTTTTTGTGGCGTAAATGTACAACCGAATCATCACAGGCCAGATTCTTTAACTGGAATAAAGCACTGGCGGGGGTGGGTGGGTGGGGGCGGGATGGGGGTGTGGAGAGTGATTTAAAATGCACATTGTGTGTTGCATGAGATTTGCATTTTAACACAATGCAGCAACCTGCTTGTGTGAATTCACAGGACTCACTCTTGGCGCTGGCATATTTGCATGCTTGGTAGCAGAACCCACTCACACCTCCCTGCCTGCCCCTAGCTTTGCAGCAACCTACCATCCGTTCAGATATTAATGAGATCTCCATGTTCCTACACACTCCCCTGCTCAGAGACCTGCATCTCCCTTCAGTCAGAGAGAGCTGGAACTGCCCCGTATTTCCTGAAACAGACTTCACCCTGTGCATCTAGGAACATTATTCCCCTCCAGGACAATCAAAGGGCTGGATTAATTAATTATGGTATTCAGCCTACTCTGGCTGACACAGTTAAACTTAATTAGCTTATTCCTTTATTCCAAAACTTCTTCACCCACCCCAAGGCAATTTTTTTTTTGCATTGGATTTTTTTAAGATTGAAGGGGAAGACAAACCTGTTCTCTCACTTAAAAAAAACAAAAAAACAGAGCAAGTGGAAGGCATGAAATGTTTTCAGTAGGAATTAAAACCAATACCTTAGATTTAATGTGTTTGTAATCTCATGTATACTGGTATCTATCTTCTTATATGGTCCCCATCAGCAGGGCTTGACAATTAGTGTAATCTACTCGCTCGTGGCGAGTAGATTACAAGCCGACACAGCCGCGCAGCGCGGTCTGCGCTTGTGCAGCGTGCCAAACCATGCGGCTGGCGAGTGGGGCTCGCTGCCGCTTGGCGAGGCCTGCCCATCAGTATGGTGCATGATCACCTCCCAATCACCTCCCTATGTCAACTAGGAGGATGGGGAAGCACTGGGATGGGTTCCCGAGGGAGGGGATGGAATCTCCATCCCTAGAGGTTTTGAAATCCTGGCTTGACAAAGCCCTGGCTGGGCTGATTGAGCTGGGGTTGGTCCTGCTTTGAGCAGGGGGTTGGACTCGATGACTCCGGAGGGCTCTACCAGCCCTAGGATTTGATGAATGTTGTGTATATTGTCATCTTATCCTTGTGAGGTAGGGAAATAAATAACATTTGGGCACATGGGAGATTAAGGGTCAGGTTTCTTCAAAATGATTTGTCATATTGAGGCCATGTTGCATGCTGAGCTTTTTGGACAAATCTGGCTGGGGCCACAATGTTGTGTACATTTGAGAATCTAGCAAATTACAAGTGTGTCTTTTGACACAAGAGGACAAGTCCCCAGAGACATTGCACTGTTCAAATTGTGATTATATTTCTTCGACTACACTAATCAAATACATATATATTTCAAGGAAAAAACTCATCATACTCTCTCTCTCTCTTTCTCTCTCTCTCTCTGCCATTCCCATGTTCATCAGCACTGCCATTAAAAATACATTTTCTTTGGTAACACATGCTCTGGTTTTACAACACAAGGCACTCAAAGACTGCATTTAGTTGAACACTAAGCAAAACCAAGATTTCCTTTAAGTTTACGTAGGTAATGTAAATTCTTTCCCTCAAGTTCATATTAAAATGCAATCTGTACCATACCTCAGTTGCCTGGGTTGTTGTTTTTTTTTCGTCTGGGTGAGACTTTGTGGGAAACTTAGCAAAGGATTGGATTTAAATATTTACAACCCAAATTTGTCTGTAAAACATGCCTAGAATAACTCTGGATTAGACAATCTTCCCAACCATTTTAACGGAAATTACATAAATAAATAATACTCGGTCTTTGCTGAGTACCTTTCAAGGGAGGTGGGTATAATAAAGAATTCCTTTATCCACCACGGTATTGCAGCACCTCCGAAGTACAGTTTAGCCAGTGGTTTGCTACCCACTGCCACTTGGCACAACCTTTTAGGAAAGAAGCAAACAATGCAATATCCAATTGAAACTGCCAGGATAATTTAGGGAGGCGGAAACTATCACAGAATATAGCCAGGGCTCCATGACTAACTCTAGAGAGGGGTGAATAATGTATAGATGAAACTCAACTTTATGTTTACTTTGAATTCCCAGGGTCCTTTTTAAAATCTTGCACAGGTAAATGACCTTACCTGAGATCACACCCCAGATCAGGGGCAGAGCTTGGAATTCAATGTTGGATTCCAAACTCCTGCTGTTAAACATTTGTCACGGCCTCTTATGTGTCCTCGTACATAGTTTTGCAGACATTGCAAGGCTGAATTCTAACCTGACTTAGGCCTGGTCTACACTAGGGGACAGGGATGATATAGACCATGCTTGGTCCTGCCATGGGGGCAGGGGACTGGACTCGATGATCTCTCAAGGTCCCTTCCAGTTCTAGTGTTCTATGATTCTCTGATTCTATGAAATGAAGATATCGTAACTCCAGCTATATGAATTGCATAGCTGGAGTCAACGTGCCTTAGTTTGAATTTCCACTGTGGGAGGCCAATGGGAGAAACTCTTCTATCAACTTCTCTTACTCCTAAACACCTTTGGAGTACCAGAGTTGACAGGGATGTGATTAGCAGTTGATTTAGTGGGTCCTTACTAGACCAGCTAAATCAACCTCCAGGAGATCGATCTCTCCAGCATCAATCTCCCAGTAAGTGGCAACAAGGCCTCGTGCGCCTCAAAAGCCCAATGACTGCAGTTAAATCTAGCCACCATTACACAGATCATTCAGACGAAGGCCTGAAGCAAAGCCCACTAATGTTGATTGGAGTTTTTTCCATTGAATGAACCTGCTCTACAAGGGTCAGACTTCTGAGTGGGGATAAATGCAGTGTAGCTCCACTGATGTCCATCTAAAGTTACGGCAGCGAATTTTACACTTGGCTAAAGGAAACTTTGCCGAATCTTGCCCTCATACCTTTTGAGGAGATGGCAGCAAGGGTTGCCTCTTGTTTCTCCACCAAGCATATGGAGGAAGATAGAGTGTGCATCTACACTGCACCGTTATTTCAAGATAACTAGTGTTATTCTGAAATAACAATGTGAACATCTACACAGACCATTCTGTTATTTCTAAATAATTTCAAAATAACGAAAGGCTTTTTCCGATATCTGTAAACCTCATTCTACGAGGAATAATGCCTATTCTGAAATAGCTATTTTGAAATAATGCATGAGTAGACGCTCCACTGCTGCTATTTTGAAATAGCCCCTCACCAGGGCCATTCTAAGTAATTCCTCGAGATAGCACATCTATATCAGGGAAGCCTGCCTTGGACTAATTTTGAAGCTTCCCTGCTATTTCAAATAAGCGTGCATTATGGACGTACCCATAGAGAATAAACTTGAATGGATGAAGACCCATCAGATGACGGCAAGCGGCCATGTTTTGAATGGGTCATTTGTGATATCCTGTCCTTGTTCTGTCAGGACTAAGAAGAGACCAAGCTTGAAAACATCAACTGCTTCTTCAGCCTTCGTGTGGTCTCCTGTAGGATAAAATCATCAGAATTTTCCATCAAGAGATAATCCTTTAAAACAAAGCACCTGGGAACAACAGAAACACCTTTGCATACGCATAAAAGAAGGGAGAAACCCCCCCTCCACACACACACACACACACACACACACACACACACACACCCAACCACCTCAACTGATAATGGAATAGAGCTGTGATCCATGTGTGGGTAATTTCTTGAAGTCAGTGTCTGGTTCCCAGGGCACCCCTGTTCTAATTAGATTAACTGTTACTGTCAGGGCTATCTAATTGCTTGTACTGAAGAAAGCAAATTGCAGACAGTACATATCAGTGTAAAATCAAACACAAAACAGGTGTTTGCTAATTAAAACTGAGATTTTAATGAATGACCTGTGCGGTTTTTGGTGAATAAATACCACTCTCAGCATCTGCTGTGTAATTAGGTTCCAACTCCTTTTTTTTCTCTGAAGTCCCAGTAAATAACTGCATAATGCCAAGTTTAACTAAAACCTGGTAATCATTGCTCCTTAATGGGACAAAAAGCAGATGTTTTCGGCCCAGGTAACTGTAAGCAATAGCGATCAAAGGAATGGGGGGGAGGGAACACGTTTTACTCTGGGAATTCTTTTTCCCCTAAGGGTTTGTGCACTAAGGACAATAACACATTGGGATGGAAAAGATCACATAGAATGATACTAATAAGTGCAGTTGTATTGCAGGGCTTGTAGGAGGCCGATTGCCAGCACCACTCTAAGTAGCATTTGAGATTTTATTTTTAGCTAACGAGGCTTCCTGCTGGGATGACATCATCCAATGGATGTTGCTCTTCTCTTTTGGACCCATTTTAAAAAATGAGAAAGAAAAACTAATTAAACTATAGAGACTTGGACCGTGCCAGAGAATGACTCTCTTTTGAATCCCTGTGGTGGGGAGGGGGGAAATAGAGGGTGAGCAGCAGGGCCAACAGCCTCGCTGGGCCCTTGGGCAAGGGGGGGGGCACCCTGCATTATGCCCCCGGAAGGGGTGGGGCCTTGGGCAAAAGGGGTGGGAGCAGAGGCAGACAGCCCTCAGTGCCGTACAGGCCATGCCCCCCCACAGCCGGCCCTCAGAGCTGCCCAGAGTGTGCGGCGCAGCACTCTTGCAGAGATTTAAAGGGACCTCACCTCCAGCCACTCCCGCAGTAGGGGCGGTGGGAAGTGGGACCCCTTTCATATTGCCACACCCCCGGGGCAGTTGCCTCCTCTGTTGGCAATCCTGTGGGTGATGTAGAGTTTATAATAATCATGCCACTTCCTCCCTTCTGCAGTGCAATCCATTCAAGGATCCAAAGATCCATCCATCTCAAAGCACTTGGCATTCACCTGCTCAAAAACAAACTGGGGAAATGTGGTCTAGAGACAAGTACTGTGAGCTCCGGGTGCACGACTGGTGGAAAGACCATGCTCAGAGTAGTTGTCACAGACTCCTAAAACACTAGAACTGGAAGGGACCTCAAGGTCCATCAAGCTTAGTCCCCTGCCCTCACGGCAGAGCCACACATCGTCTAGATCAGGGCTACTCAACACGCAGACCGTGGGCTGCATGCGGCCTGCAGCCTGTTTGTTTGCGGCCCGTGGTGCCGTTTGGGTTTACACGGGGCTCAACACGTGATCCACAGGTGGGAGCCAAAACAAAAAAGCAGTCAATAGAATGGTCTTCTGTTGATATGAGTTTTAGTAGTTCAATTCCTGGACTGTCATTGCTCATTAAAAGTGCTGTCATATGGGTGGAAATCAGGTAAATATTGCATGTTTTTAATATCAGCAGAACTGACTTAAATGGGGCTTGTTTGTTGTGTAGTCTTGCCTTAATCTTTGTATTCATGTCCGTCAGGATGAAAGAACCTATTTGCATATATTTGCATATATATTTGCATGTATATGCAACCGCGCTTAAGTTGTGGCCCTTGGCATGTACTGTGAGTATCATTGTGGGCCCCAGGGCTTCCAAAGTTGAGTAGCCCTGGTCTAGATCAGCGGTTCTCAAACTTTTTGGGCTCCGGAGCCCTTTACATGTGTAAAAATTTATGCGGCGCCCTAGCAGTCCACTGATTGTATATGTTGTACCTATCGATGTTTCCAGTTTGTCACACAGTTTGAGAAACACTGGTCTAGATCATCCCCTCCCGAAGACAGGAGCTTGTAAAAATGGTTTTGTGGTGTTTTCAGAGTAAAGGATCTGGCGTCAGAGAATATCATAAATTGAATATGAGTCGACAATGTGCTACGGTTGCAAAAAAAAAATGCAAATATCACGCTACAGCGTATGAAGAGCAGTATTGCCTAGAAGACAGGGGAGTTAATTGTCCCACTCTATTTAGGACCAGCGAGGCCAGAGCTGGAGTAATGTGTCCCATTCTGGTGCAACGCTTTAGGAAAGATGGGGAGGAATTGGAAAGAGTCCAAGAACAAAGATGATATAAAGGGTTTCAAAAACTTGAGTCAGGATGAAAAGCAATGGAGATGCTGAGTCTTGAGAAAAGAAGTTTGAGGGGAGACCTGATACCAGTCTTTAAATATATGAAGTGCTGTTATAGAGGGGATTGTGATCAATTGGTTCCCCGTGTCCACTGATGGTAGGACCTGGAGGAATGGGGAGAATTAGGTTAGCCTTTAGGGGGGGAAATTGTTCTAATTATAAGGGCAATTAAATCCTGGAATAAAGTTCCAGGGGAGGTTGTGGAATCCCCATCACTGGGGGTGCTTAAGACCAGGTTGAACCAACACCTATAATGGATGGTCAAGGATTACTTGGTCCAGCCTCGGCTCAGGGCTCTGGGCTTGCTAACTTCTTGAGGTCCCTTCCAGCCCTTCCTTTCTCTGATTCTATGTTAATAAATTGAATCTTGTTGATGGCCATTGAGGGGAATGGGCATTTTTCCATGGATGCCAGGGTACTTTGGACTGGACCCAAGGTTAGGATTATTATCCCCAATGGGTAGGATGGTAGTCTAGTCAGTTCTGTTGCTCCGATGGTACAGATTGACAACAAAGACATAAGAAGGTGTGTTCCGGGGGAATGTTTCAATTCACTCTGGTAGGATCCCCATTATAAAAACTGACGAGTCAGGCTCAGCAAAGGGAAGTCACACCAGGAATCAGTGGTAGAACTGGGCATAGACTAATAGATCATGTCTACGCTACACAGAAGATCCACGCTGCTGCGGTGGATCTTCCTGGGTTCGATTTAGCTGGTCTAGTGAAGACCCGCTAATTCAAACTGAGAGGGCACCCCCAGCAGCACCGGTAATGCTGTTCCTCATGGGTATGTCTACACAGCAACATTATTTTGAAATAACTAGTGTTATTTCAAAAGAACTTACTCCGCGTCTACACAGCAGGAAGTTATTTCGAAATAATGTCGAAATACTGTCAAGCTAGAGGACTTCTTACTCCATCTTCTGTAACCTTCATTGTACAAGGAGTAAGGGAAGTCAGAGGAAGAGTGCTCAATTTCAATGTGTAGATGTTCCCAATGTGCTCAATGTGTAGACGTTCCCAATTTCGAAATAAGCTATTGGGAAATAAGCTACGCAATTGATGTAGCTCAATTTGCATAGCTTACTTCGAGTTAAGTCCTGCTGTGTAGACACGCCCCATGAGGAGTAAGGGAAGCCAATGGGAGCAGTTGCTCCTATTGGCCTCCCACTCTGTGGATGGTGATTTAAGATATGTCAACTCCAGCTATGTAATTAACATAGCTAGAATTGCATATGTTAAGCTGGAATTGTGTATATTCCCCTTTAGTGTATATATGCCCATAGGGACACTGTGATGACCTCTTACATAACAGGGGCCATAGACCTTCCCAGAATTAATTGCTGTTTGAACAGAGAAGATCTTTTAGAAAAAAAAAATTTTCGTTTGCAAGTGATGACGGATTCACCACTACTCTGGGTAAATTGTTTCAATGGTTAATTGCCCTCACAATGGAAGGTGTGCACGTTATTTGCCCTCTGAATTGTCTAGAGTCAATTCATAGTCAGTGCCGATCTTTCTTTCACTGTCACTCCACTAGTATGGGAGGTTTGGGCCACATTCAGTCTGGAAATGTGAGCTACTAGAGATTCAGTACTTTACTTCCAGCTCATTCCAAAGGGGCTTTCCATTATTACAGTCCAGCTGCTCAGTGGTTAATGTAACCCGGCATGTTGTGGCCGAAGACAGGAGCTTGTAAAAATGGTTTTGTGGTGTTTGCAGAGTAATGACATTCCTGCCTTCTGCTCAAAATCATTAGTTGCTTTTTAAAAATTAAAAGTCACATTTTGGTGACTGAAGGGGTTTTATTGGCAAATTCTGTTAATATGGCATGATAGATTCGGACTGTGCTAGGAGTTCTTCCTACAAATGCATCTTTCATATTATATTTATGGACTTCATAAGGCATTAATGGGATGTTCTCCCTGTGCCCTGTACGTTAGCTGCACTTTCAAAGGCTCAAGGATTTCATTTGTCTTCTTTTAAAATTTTTAGAAACACCACCAAAAATGTTCATGCTCAGTGTGCCATTCGGAAAAATCCCACTCTGCTGGAATGAGGCTGGTATTTCAGGGCATGGTCCTTGAAGGGGGAAATTCACTCTATGCAGGGAGCCTGCCCTCTGCACGTGGCTGATTGCTGTTCTAAGAAGCCATGAGAAGAATGTGACTGGAGAGGAGAATTAATCTAGGCAGAAAGGCTGCAGTTATGTGCCTCAGCTCCTCATCTGTAAAATGGAGATATTTCTTTCCCCCACTATTGGTTTGCCTTGCCTATTTAGACCGAGAGGCCTGATCTACACTAGGACTTTAGTCTGAAATAACCCCCCAAAGTTGAATATGTAAGCGATGTGCTACCAAGCCCGTTACTCTGGAATAAGGGGCTGTGGAATTTGAACTCTGTACTCCTGCTTTTCATGAGGAATAACGCTAATTCTGAATTTGTAAGTCCGAAATAAAATTAGTGTGGATGTTCTGATGCTGCTCATTTGAATTAATCGGCCTCTGTGAGGCCTCCCACAACTCCACAGAGTGCTTGTTTGGGCTCTGAGTCTGAGGCAATGCGTCCACATGAACGGAGTCTGCCTCAGACAACATTCGATTGTTCCCCGTGGTGAGGACACAGAACTTAGAATTTGTAAAACCGGGTGCTCAGACATCAAATTTAGTAAATTCAAAATAATCTCCTAGTGTAGATGTGGGCTAAGGTTTTTAAAGCAGAGATTGTCCCTTATTATGTGTCTAGATGTTCCTTGTGGCTACGTTTACCCTGCAACCTATTTTCGGATGCCGGAGTATCCCAAAATAGCTATCCCGCATCTTCACAGAAAGCCCATTATTTTGGGCTCGCTATTCTGACATCCTTGTAAACCTCATTTTACGAGGAGTAAGGGACATTTCGGAATAGCGCTTTATTTTGAAATTTGACGCTGCGTAGACAGCACCAAATGATGAAATAAGCTATTTCGAAATCTCATCGAAATAAGATATGCAATTTGCATAGCTCAAATTGTGTATTTTATTTCGAGTTATGGTGCAGTGTAGACATACCCTAACATATCGAGGTCCCAACCTTGACTGAGGTTCTTAGCCCCACATAATACATGCAAAGCTGTGCACTCATATTTGTCTATATGAAGCACTATCATAAAGCAAAGAATGCTAACTAACAATGACAGGAAGACAGAGACTGGATTCCTCAGCTGGAAATAGAAAATGATGGTCGTTTGCTACAGTACTTTGCAAGTTGCACCCTGGGGCGGGGAGAGAGATGTGGGAAAAATACAATTTATGTCATCTCTCCCGGTGAACAGTGTACATTAGCAAATTGCAATAGTTCAGCTCTGAGACTTGTTACCTATAATCTAAAACCCGCAAAAAACAAAAAAACAAAAAAAAAACCCACTAGAGTAAATAAACAAACAACGAAGAAGAAAAGCCAGCCCCAGAACATGAATATCCTCTTGAATTTGCATTGGGATTAAGCGGGCGTTAGTCCTTGTGGAAGAGCACCATGAGATTATATAATCCTTTCACTTTTTAGCACAAATCCCAGATGGTTTTCTGCTCTCATGAATAATTGATCATCGGGAAAAGAATTGAGGTCACACCATTGATTAAAGTCCCTGGCGAATGCAGAGTATGAAAGCTCTCCCCAGGCTCTTTGCCTGACTGTCTCGGGGCAGGAGAGACAAATAATCGCAATGGCAGGATTTAACATTTGTCCCCCATGTTTTTTTCATATAATAAAAGCGTGTTCATTGAGGACCAATCAGCCATTGGTTGCCTGGGACCCCACATGGTGGAAAATCCGAGTCTTAAATCTATAGCATTAAGATGCCATTCCTTCCCTCCCCCGCACGACTTCTCAGGCCAAATGAAACGACTTTGGTCATTATGAAACTCGGGTCATACAATAGGTATTTCTTGTTCCTTGGCATCACTGATGCTTTCTGAATGGTGTGAGTGCTTAGAATTGTCAGGGTGCATCCGTCACTCGGATCAAGGAATCAGGAAGCTCTAGTCAGACAAGCAAAAGGAGTTGCTAGAGTTGGGGTGGTCAGTCTTTTTAGCGCGGGGGGGGGGGCACTTCAAGATTTTGGTAAGTAGTCAAGGGCTGTACCTTCCTACAGAGGAAGTACGGGGTCTGGGACTATTGTTGGGTGTAGAAGAGAGCTTGGGGTAGGGGATTGGGGTGCAGGAGAGAGTATGGGGGCATGAGAGGGAGTTTGGGTGAAAGAGGGGGTTGTGATCTGGGTCAGGGGATTCGGGTGCAGAGTTGAGAGGTATGGGTGCAGAAGAGGAGTCTGGCCCGGGACAGGGGTATAGAAGGGGTTCAGGGCCTGGAGGGAGTTGGGTGCAAAAGGGTCCCCCGCACCCCAGCCAAATCTGTCAGTTCCTATTGGTCAGAAACCAGCCAATGGGAGCTGAGAAATTCTACTGCACTGTCCCCGCCCTCAGCAAAATCTCTCAGCTCCCATTGTCCAGTTCCTCCCCCTCTCCCCCCCCCCCACACACAGTGCAGAGAGACACAGGGAGTAGCTAGCTCCTTTGAGCAGTGCTGCTTGCAGGCCTGATTAAAACACTTAGCGGGCCTGCTCTGTCCCACAGGCCAGATCTTGCCTGCCCCTGTGATAGAGCAAGGTTTGTACTTGTGGCTAAGGCACTAGCACAAAGACAAAGGCAATCTAGGTTTGGTCCTGCCACAGTCTCCTTGGATGAGTCACTTAATCTCTGTGTGCCTCAGTTTCCCATCTGTCAAATGGGGGTAATGCTACTTTCTGTGTGGTGTATTTAGACTGTTAACTCTTTGGGGCAAGAATTGTCTCCCTAACTTTATGCATGTACAGCGCCTTGCACAATGGGTCTCTGATTTTAGCTGAGGCTTTTTGGTACAATTTAAATATCATAATTCAGATAATTCAGTTGCCAAATTGCTGGGTACCATCTAGACACTAAACAAAGACAGAATCAGAGTGGTTTTTCTCTGTAATAAAAAATTGATTAGAAATCAAAATCTTCAAAGTCTTGCAATTATGTTAACTGTCAAAAATATTGGCAGGGCTGGTTCAAATATTTGCTGCCATAAAAAATGGCAAAACTTTACAAAATCCATATCATCTCTTTGACTAATCTGAAATCTCGAAAGAACATGCCTTTGCTTTATGTTTCTTCTCTTGCACCTCTGCTTTCATGGCAGAGAGAAGCTGCGGCACAGCATCACACGGAGAAGAGATTAATAGGTTTTTAGCACCAAAAAGGCTCATTATAATCATCTCATCCGATAACCTGCATAGCACAAGCCATAGAATTTCACCCAGTTATTCCTGCAGAGGAAGTAAAGATGCTTTCCTAATAAGTATGTTAAAACTATCGAGCTCAACAGTTTACACTGGAACTAAGCACTTAATGCACTTAAAAAGACATCTGATTTCTATTGTAAACCTCCAGTGAGGATGAATGTGTCAGCTGTTCCAATGGTTAATTACTCTCCCTGTTAAAAAGTAGAGTCTAATTTCTGCTCTGATTTTGTCTAACTTCAACTTCCTTCTGCTAGATTTTTGTCATGCCTTTGTCAGGGTTCCGCAACGTCAGAGCTGTTCCCCAGACAGGCAGTTAGCCTAGGTCTACACTAGACCAGGCAGGTTGGCTTAAGGTGTGCCATCGCAGAATGAGGAATACAGGATGCCAACAGGGGCTGCCCAGAGTGTTCAATTTGGGGGTCTATACTAGACCCATTAAATCAAATGCTAGAAGATCAATCTCTGGAGGATCTCCAGAGGATCGATCTCCGGAGGATTGATCTTCTCCATAGTGTGGACACGCCCTTATAGACCTTGATCGAGAAGACTCTAAACTTTCTTTCTAAGCAACGAAATGTCTTGTGCTCCTTACATTTCTCATTTTTCAGACCGCCAATAATTTTGGGGGCTCTTCTTTGAATCTTCTGTAGTTGTCATGATTCCCTGCCCTGGAAAGATTTAAAACCACGTAAGTTTTAGAATGCCAGCTTTTCTGGAATGTTTGTAAGGCTTTAATCCATGCGACTGACAGCACACAATCAAAAAAGAGGCATAAAATGATCAGGCAAATACTAATAGATGTGGGAAGCAATGAGGTCATGTACTATAGGAGCAATAGCATACAACCTCGCAGCTTCCTGCATTTCTCTCTCTCATCTGTCTTTCATTTTGTACTACCACCCATCATCAAACTATCTTGAAATCCTTTAGTGGTTTTGCTGTTGCTGGCTCTCAAATCTTTCTGGGTTATAGAAAGTTCTGTTTGAGGGACTTTTTTAAATCAAAAAGGTGCAGGGAGAGGAGAACTGTCAATATTGTGAGTGCTGTGGTGTTCTTTGCATCTTATGTGACTACCTCAGAAGTTCTTTGCATGTGACTACCTCAGACCTCTGCAAAACAAATTCATGCTCCCGGAGAAACCATGGAGAATAAGGCACAAGTCTTTCCTGCCAGTTTTGCCAAAAACAACAGCTAATCTAAAAGGAAGACTGTCTTATTGCCCTTATATAAATCCGTGGTACACCCACATCTTGAATACTGCATACAGATGTGGTCTCCTCACCTCAGAAAAGATATACTGGTTCAGAGAAGAGCAATTAAAATGATTAGGGGGTTGGAACAGGTCCCATATGAGGAGAGATTAAAGAGACTGGGAATTTTCAGCTAGGAAAAGAGGAGACTAAGGAGGGATATGATAGAGGTCTATAAAATCATGAGTGGTGTGGAGAAAGTGAACAAGAAAAAGTTATTTACTTGTTCCCATAATATAAGAGCTAGGGGTCATCAAATGAAATTAATGGGCAGAAGGTTTAAAACAAATAAAAGGAAGTCCTTCTTCATACAGTGCACACTCAACCTGTGGAACTCCTTGCCTGAGGAGGTTGTGAAGGCCAGGACTTTAACAGGGTTTAAAACAGAACTAGATACACTCATGGAGGTTAAGTCCATTAATGGCTATTAGTCAGGATGGGTAAGGAATGGTGTCCCTAGCCTCTGTTTGTCAGAGGGTGGAGATGAATGGCAGGAGAGAGATCGTTTGATAATTACCTGTTCGGTTCTCTCCCTCTGGGGCATCTGGCATTGGCCACTGTCAGCAGACAGGTTACTGGGCTGGATGGACCTTTGGTTTGACCCAGTATGGTCATTCTTATGTTCTTATGGGTGATTGACATTCTGAATCCCATGGCTGAACCAAATGACGTTCCCACGCCAGCTTACAGGCTGCAGAATAAATAAGAGTTTCTGTGACTTCCTCTTTCCAGCTGTTGGTGAAAAACATTGACATTTCAGAACACACACTTGGGTCCTCAACAGATCACAGAATTACTCTGTCTTCCCAATGACTACCTGCAAGGCACCTCTTGTCTGCCGGTTAGGTTCTCGATCAAGGAGTCAAATCCCACACTGGGGGAAGTTTGACGAGGCAACATTTTTTAACCGGATTACAAGCACGTAGCAAAGAATGCCCGTCGATATCCATCTTCTTGCCTCTCTTCAGAGGAAGGATTGGCTTGTCAAGAAAGGCCAATTGCAGTTCTGTTGCTTGTGCAAGGTCACAGAGAAAGACTATGGCAAAGCCAGGGGTGGAACACGGATCTTCCAACTCCATAGCTCAGCTCCTCAATTGGTCATCACTTAATGCTAAAGTCACACAAGCTATTCTGAATGCCACCAACCAAGACTCTGGCGTCGTCTGATCATCCATCCATCGGCTTAAAGAAACCCTTGACAGCCATTCCTGTGTCCTTTTTTGCTTTCTGCTCTACCTGGTGGCTGCATTATTTGGTGTGCGCTGAGTCTTGACCGAGTCACCCGCACATAAAGTCTGCACACACGCTATTGTCTAGTTTTATAATCTCATTTTTGAGGGTTATTTGTATCATGCTTGGCAAATATAAAGCTTGCAAAAAAAACATGAAAATGAGATTCTGGGTGCTTATTTAGCAATTGACCCTTTTTTTCCCCTAAATGCTAAGACTCATGTTCAGTGATATTGCTAGGCAACTGAACAGACATTTCCTTTCAGGTCGTAAGTGGATACCAGGGTCTAATACATGATCATTCAAGATAGACATTTATTCACCTCCACTCCCAGCAAGGGAAAAATAATGGGATTTTTCTTGGCCCTGTTTAATTCAGTAAACTAGGCTGATGCTGAACGAAAACTGCTTATCCTCGTTTGTCATAGGGAAGTGGCGAGGAAGAGCGAGAGAGAGACGTATGCACATAAACACGTGCACTGGCAGACAAGAATTCAATACATCTTTATGGAGGGGAAGTCATTTCATAAGCACTTAGATGTCTTCGCTAAGTTATTCAACTCTTCTACTCCTTTTTGCCACCTCAACGTCGGCTTATAAACAAAATAACTGGTAGCCCAAAGACAGGGCCGGTCCTAATCAATTGGTGGCCCCGGCCAACCAAAAAAAAAAAGGGAAAATTTGTCGAGCAAAAAAACGAAAAAAGGGTCAGGGAGTTTGGGAGGTCGGGCCTAAATGCAGTCATGGCCCCCCGCTGCCAAGACCAGCTCTGCCCAAAGAGATCTTCCACCAGCCTCCCACGAGCAAAGATTTTGTCAGCCGCTGGTTTTCACCTGACAAGGCCGAAGTTTTAATCCTAGACAGGAAGTGCATGTTGTCCTGAAATGAACCTTAACTATCCACTCCTCAACCGATTATTTTCTCTTGCTGCACCTTGTGCTTCACAGTTCAATTGAACGCTCACAGATTTCTTCATTTCATAATCATTTTCCTCCTCTCCCCATGCCGTGCCTCTGAAGTTTCCAAACAGCTCCCGTTAGCAAATAAATAAATAACCAAAAGCATTTGTGATTCGCCTTGTGTCTCCCGGCTTCTTCTGATGTAATTTCCTCAAGGACCTGTGAAGAGAGCCTCTGAAGAGTTGATGGGATGGTTTGAATGCAGCCGTCGTTTTGCAGCGCATCCCTGGCACAAACGGCTCTGCTAACAAACAGATTCAATTTTTAAGTGGGGAAAGGTCTATTAATCTATTATTAATTCATATTCCATATGCTGCCTCGGAGGCGAACAAGGGTCTTTTGAAGCCATCTGGTTTCCCGTGGCATTGGAGGCAAGTCACTGTTTCTCGAGCTCCCACATGAGCCCTGGAAAATGGGAGACGTATCGGTGTGTGATCCAGATGTCTTGCTATCTCAGTGTCGCCAGGCAGTGGGGAAGGCAAACATCTGCACCATGACATCAACCTCATTAGATGGTGAGGTTTCAGTAGCGTCCGAATCATTCATTGGCCTGGCTGTGGAATCTAGTGATGCCCATCTGATCTGTATTTCTACCGGACACCCAGTGCCGTACCAGACAGAACATCTTTTAGTTTGACACACAGTAGCTCGGGATATGCCATGCGCTTCGCCAGTGAAGGTGCTATCCAGGGAAGATGGGACAGTGGCCCGAGAACAGAACTAGGGATCAGAAGACATGGGGCCTAGTTCTGTCACAGATTTCCTTTATGACCCTGTACAATGTGACCACCTACCTGTGCCTCAGTTCCCCCCCTGTAAAATGGGGATAATACAATCTTGCCTTAAAAGGGTGGGTTAAGAGTTAAATCTATTAACAGGCCGACCAATGGGGGAACAAAGGGGACTGTTGCCCCAGGGTCCAGCAGTTCAAAGGGACGCAAGACTCACTACTGTGGCCGGTGCCTTTAAATTGCCACTGGAGCACTGCACCATGCTGTGTGAGACTCTGAGGATGTGGACACAGCTGACTGGCTACCTTGGCCCCACCCCTTCTTTTAAAGCTCGGTAAATAACAACGTAAACATTCCCACCCCGCAGCAAGTCTGCAGTCATTGTCCCACCTTTTGGGGTGCATCTACACAGCAGGGCTTAACGCGAAATAAGCCTCGCACCTTGAGTGACGTCAATTGCGTAGCTTATTTCGAAATTGGGAGCATCTACACCGCACTTATCTCGAAATGGAGCGCTCTTCCTCCGACTTCCCTTCCTCCTCGTTCAAGGAGGGTTACAGGAGTTGGAGTAAGAAGTCCTCCAGCTTGACAGTATTCGAAATAACAGCCGGCTATGTAGATTCAGATTAAGTTATTTTGAAATAATGTTGCTGTGTAGATATATCCTTGATTATTTCCTTTTCTGTTCATTCCTTCTGAAGCATCTGGCATTGGCCACTGTCAGAAGACAGGACGCTGGGCTAGGTGGGCCTTTGGGCTAACCATTATGGCCATTCTTTTCCTTCTCGATTTGAGAGTTCTCGCAACATATGTCATTATTGAGATTTGTTCAATGAGTTCCCCTCCACCTCCTTCCACTTGGCCTCCAGAAAGTTATATCTCCTCCACCGATCAAGGTGCACAGAACAAATGCAAAGATTCCACTGCGCCCACACCAATTAAACCCTCCCTTTTCCAAAACCACATACCTGCTCTCCTCCAATAAGGAAGAACATAAGAGCGGCCAGACTGGGTCAGACCAAAGATCCATCTAGCCCAGGATCCTGTCTGCCAACAGTGGCCAATACTAGGTGCCCCAGAGGGAATGAACAGAACAGGGAATCATCAAGGGATCCCTCCCCTGTCACCCATTCCCAGCTTCTGACAGAGCTTCCCTGCCCATCCTGGCTAATAGCCATTGATGGGTCTCTCCTCCATGAACTTATCTAGTTCTTCTTTGAACCTTGTTATGGTCTTCACAACATCCGCTGGCAAGGAGTTCCACAGGTTGATAGTGCACTGCGTGAAGAAATACTTCCTTTTGTTTATTTAAAACCTACCAGGGTATGTCTACACTGCATTCTTCTTTCAAGAGAGGGATACAAATGAAGACATTCAAAATTGCAAATGAAGCCAGGATTTAAATATGCTGCACTTCATGTGCATAATCACATTATGGCGCTATTTTGAAATACCGCTATTTCGAAATAACAGACGCTGTTAAGACACGGTTATTTCGAGAGAAAACCCTTCTCTCGAAATAACCCTTATTCCTCATACAATGAGGTTTACCAGTTATTTCAAGAGAAGGGTGTTCTCCTGAAATAACCACATCTACATCGTGTTTTGTATTTCAAAATAGCGTTATTTCGAAATAGCGCCATAACACGATTATGCAAATGAAGTGCGGGATATTTAAATCCTGGCTTCATTTGCAATTTTGAATGTCTTCATTTGCATCCCTCTCTCGAAAGAGGGTGCAAGTGTAGACATACCCCTACGTATTAATTCATTTGGTGACCCCTAGTTCTTGTGTTATGGGGAAGAGCAAATAACTCTTTTTTATTCACTTTCTCTACACCAGGCATGATTTTATAGACCTCTCTCATACCCGCCCCCACCTTAGTTGTCTCTCATCCAATTGAAAAGACCCTGTCCATACCGCTAATCATTTTGTAGTTCTGTTCTGAATTTTTCCAATAGTCAATATATCTGGTTTTTTTACGAGAGGCAACCACATCTGCACACAATATTCAAGATTTATACAGAGTCACTAAGATATTCTCTGTCTTACTCTCCATCCCTTTTTTAATGATTCCTAACATTCTGTTTCCTTTCTCGACTGCTGCCGCCCCTGGAGTGGATGTTTTCAGAGAATTATCCACAATGACCCCAAGATCTCTCGTGAGTGGTAACAGCTAACTGAGTCCCCCTCATTTTTTACGTGTTTTCCAATGTGTATTACTTTGCATTTGCCGACGCTGAATTTCTTCTGCCACTTTGTTGCCCGCTCACCTAGTTTGGTGAGATCCTTTGGAAACGCTTCACAGTCTGCTTTGGACGTAACTGTCTCGAGCAGTTTCATATCATCTGCAAGTTTTGCCACCTGGCTGTTTTCCCCTTTCTCCAGATCATGTGTGGTGATAGGCCCACAGAGATGTCAGTAGTGCTTGAATTATGTTAACTTCAGAGAGGTAGCTGAGTTAGTCTGTAGCAGGAAAAACTTAACAAAACAACTAGTCTAGTAGATCTTCCTTTCCAAGTGCAAACTAATGGTTCTTATCAGCCTCTTGTAACTATTTAGTCTTTAAGGTGCTACTAGACTACAGCCTCTCTCCGACTTACAAACTGGTTACGGACCAAGCAATTGGTCGTAACTCAGTTTGTTCATAAGTCGGACCCCATAGAGTTACACACAACCGCGCTGTTCATAAGCGCGGATCACGTTCGTAACTCGGGGTCCGCATTTACAACAGCTTCGGTGGTAACTGAGAACGGTCGTAAGTTGACTGTTCACAACTCAGGGACTGGCTGTATTTGTTGTTTTTTAAGTCTTTCCTGTTACAGACTCACTCAGCTCCCCCTCTAAAGCTTATCTACTCACTGTCTCTTTTTTCTTCCTCCCCTCCATTTTTTTTCCTTCTCCCTCCAACCCCCCTTCCCTTATTTATTCTTGGATCTGGACTTCCAACACTCCAGACATCTGAAGAAGTGGTCTGTGCCCATGAAAGCTCATGACCCCATCTACATGTTTTGTTTGTCTTTAAGGTGCTACTAGAGTATTTGTTGGTTTTTTAAAATTATATTAGTTGGGGAAGCAACCGTTGAGTGAGGAAATTTGGAACTCCTGCCATGGATCCTGTTCATCTGGTTTTTATATCTTATTTTTATCCTCCTTGGAAACTAAGGTCCCATGAGCCGTCTGCCGTAACAGCCCTTTTCCAGGACAGTGACTTTATACACGGCACACGCTCTATCCCTAAATTAATGGGCCGGCCTGCCATGGAATTATAACCACAACCTCACTGAAGTGATGTGCTCAAGATGGGATTTGCATAAATGGTGCATAAAAAAGTCCTAATATATAAAGTGCTCTAACAAAGTAAAAAATTCTTTTCAAGCTGTATGACAGCCTTATGAATATGCAAATGAGAATCCAAAGACTGTCTTCCAATGGTGTGCAGTAAATACTTAAGGCATAAATGTGGAGCATCAAGCAAAGGATTTAGGTCCATATATGTTCCTTTTTTTTTTTTAAGTACAACACTTAGAGGCGGATTTTATTGTCATGCACTGAATCTATTGAGTATTCAAATCAGATGATAGCTTTTTTAAATCATACTTATTTTGGCATTTCTCATTGAAAGTAATAGAAGAGCAACCAGTGGCAATAAATTTGTTTGCAGAAAGCAGCCTGGCTTGTCGTAGTTGTACACTGTTGTAACTAGGGCAAAAGTACCTAATAAATTTACAGATTTATTGCCCTTTTTTGTGATGGCAATAACCAGCTTTTCCCATTGTGGGTGGGTGTGATTGATCACCACCGTATAGAAATAAAATTGGTGGGAACTGTACATCGGTGGTGAAACAGCCATGGGGCAGTGAAACGTGACCGCTCCGAATTCTGGAAAGAACTTACCTTATACTTGCCTTGCCTGACAAAATCAGAGAATGGGCTCGAAGCAGAAGTGCTAGCTTCCTGATTTCCTTTGGGGTGCTTGACCCTGCTTTGCCTCAGGCCCCGCCCCCATTTCACCCCTTCCCCAAGGCCACACCCCCCTCTGCATCTTCCCACCCTGTTCTGCTCCCTCCCCTAAGAGATTCTTGCAAGTTGCTGAACAGCTGATCTTTGGTAGGTGGGAGGGTGGAGCCGGGGAGCTGATTGGTCGGCCCCCAGCAGTGGAGAATTGCTGGGCGGGGAGGGGGACAAGGGGAGCTGATCAGTGGGGCTGTCAGTGGGTGCTGAGCACCCATTTTTTTCCATGGGTACCCCTGCCCCAGAGCATCCACCGGGCTGCTGCTTACGGCTTGGAGGCCTAAGGCAGCCTTCGACAATAACGTGCTCATTCATAACAGAATGGATTCTCAAGCAATGTTGCCTGTGGTTTTGGTTTTATTAAGGCTTTATAGGAATGGTACATTGCATGACATATGGTCTGTTTTTTGAGGGGGGAGGAGGAGGTTATAATTATCTGACAGCTGTACGCCATGATCTGTGTATTGTAGTTGCAGGTAGGTTTTTGTGTTCTAGCTTCCTCAGTTCTTCCCCTGCCCCTATGGTTGTTGTGTCTGAGCATGTCCCAACTATTTATCCTCACAACATCCCTGTGGCTGAGGAAAAGTGTCATTGTCTCCATTTTATACCCAGGGAATGAGCAGGGGGGGAATAACAGCCTTGCGGGGCCCCTGGGCAAGGTGTGCAGAGAATTGGCTCTGCACTCCTGGTAGGGGCAGGGCCTTAGGTGGAAGGGGTGGGGCTATGGGGAGCCAGCCCTCTGCACCACCCGGAGTGCTCCACACTGTGCCCCTCCACCGGCCCACTCTGAGCGCTGCCTGAGACGTGCGGCACCGTGCTCCGGTGGTGATTTAAAGGGGCCAGGACTCAGGATGCCACTACTGCCACATTAGTAACAAGACTGGCTAAGAGTCCTGGGCCCTTTTGAATCACCAGGCCTTAGGATAGCTGCTCCCTTTGCCCCTGGGAATGAGGAACAGGGGGGTCACTTTTTCAAAGATGTTTAAAGATACAATAGATGACTAGTTTTGTTGGGGTTTTTTGGGGTTTTTTTTGTTGTTTTTTTACTGCAAACAGGTGAAGGAGTTAACGCCTATCCTGCTTTTAGGTGCTTTTGAAACCCCACTGAAAATTTGGCTCAGGTAGATTAAGATCATATAGCAATTTTATGTCAAAGCAGAACTCAAATCCCTTAAATTCCAGTTCGGCACCCAAGAAGGATGTCTTTTCCTCTGTCGCTGTATGCAATACTTTCCATGTTCCCTTCTCCTTGTCCCTGTCCCCTTACTTTGATAAATATCACCCTTGCAAATCAATCTCACACTGTGCTTTGGGAACAGTGACTAGCAAGGCACATTAGAATCAAGCCAAGGGGACGGCAGAAATCAGTCACATTTTTGAAGGGGAAGAAAGGGGAAACCCAAACCAGAGAGGTAGCTGAGCCATTTGTCAAGCCTCACAGAGCCCAGGAAGGACAATTTTCCCTTTGCTCATTCTTCTGCAAAACACACAAGGTGTGCAGGACTTCAAAATACAGGACAAAGCCCCATAATGAATTGACAACTAAAGGCAGCAGAGCAAAATATATATATATATGGAAAGATTCAGAGCCTGATAATCCTATTGCTAACAACAACGTAATGTTTTCCCCTGTAGTATTCTAGTTTATATAAATGTGTATATCATGCTACTTACGGTAATGTCCGAGCATTCATTAAGTGACTCTGCCACATGTGGACCACTGTTTCTCTCATCTTCTCTCAGCAGGAGGCTTGTGTGCCCAGTGGTTTATTTTGTTCTGGTACAGATTTTAGTTTGAGGGCTTGTTAAGTTCTGGACCCCCCTCTATAGAAAGGATGTGGACGCATTGGAGAGGGTCCAGTGGAGGGCGATCAACATGATAAGGGGGCTGGAACACATGACCTACCAGGAGAGGTTGAGGGATTTGGGCTTATTTAGTCTGCAGAAGAGAAGAGGGAGGGAGGATTCGGTAGCAGCCCTCAACTCCCCGAAGGGGGGTTCCAAAGAGGCTGGAGAGAGGCTGTTCTCAGTGGTGGCAGATGGCAGAACGAGGAGCAATGGTCTCAAGTTACAGCGGGGGAGGTCTAGGTTGGATATTAGGAAAAACTATTTCCCTAGGAGGGTGGGGAAAGCACTGGGATGGGTTCCCTAGGGAGGGGCTGGAATCTCCATCCCTGGAGGTTTTGAAGTCCCGGCTTGTCAAAGCCCTGGCTGGGATGATTGAGTTGGGGTTGGTCCTGCTTTGGGCAGGGTGCTGGACTCAATGACTCCTGAGATCTCTGCCAGCACCGGGATTCTAAGCTTCTATGATTCTATGGTTTGTTAGAGGAGGCTGGTTGGAGAAGTTCATGCTGTACATGGAGTAAAAGGCATGAGCTTTGGAGTAATCTTTTCTTTTGGGGGGCATTCCCTCCACAGCCTCAGGCTGGCCACTGAGAAATCCCTGGGTCCTGCACAGACAACTTTTACCCTTATGGCAGAAAGTTTTATTGTGCCTGGGGAATGGAGTTGTCACCCACAGTCGTCACCCTGGCGCGTGTGGCTTTTTGAGATATCCTCGAGAATGAGCCAGAGCAACTTAGCACTTGCATGTTAAGGACTGAGAAATTGAACTTGATTTGATATTCTGTGGGAAGCCAGTGTAAACAGTGGACAGATTTGATGTGCGCAGTGTTGCGGAGGAAGCTCATGGAAGAGTTAGAATCACAGAATCCTAGAGCTGGAAGAGACCTCAGGAGGTCATCAAGTCCAGCCCCCTGCCCTAGGCTGGACCAACCCCAACTAAATCAACCCAGCGAGGGCTTTGTCAAGCTGAGACTTAAACACCTCTAGGAATGGAGATTCCACCCTCTCCTTAGGAAACCCATCCCAGTGCTTCACCACCCTCCTAGTGAAATAGTTTTTCCTAATATCCATCCTAGACCTCTCCCACCGCAACTTGAGATCATTGCTCCTTGTTCTGCCATCTGTCACTACTGAGAACAGACTCTCTCCATCCTCTTTGGAACCCCCCTTCAGGAAATTGAAGGCTGCTATCAAATCCCCCCTCACTCTTCTCTTCTGCAGACTAAACAAACCCAAATCCCTCAGACTCTCCTCATAGGTCATGTGCTCCAGCCCCCTAATCATTTTGATTGCCCTCCAATGGACCCTCTCCAGTTCTGTATTAATCCTAAAGAACTCGAATGACTAGCTACAAAAACAATTAAAAGTCTAGAAAACATGACCTACGAGGGACAACTGAAAGAATCGGGTTTCTTTAGTTTGGAAATAAGAAGACTGAGAGGGGACATGGTAGCAGTTTTTAAGTATCTAAAAGGGTGTTACAAGGAGGAAGGAGAAAAATTGTTCTCCTTGGCCTCTGGTGACAGGACAAGGCTTCAACCGCAGCAAGGAAGGTTTAGGTTGGACATTAGGAAAAACTTCCTACCTGTCAGGGTGGTGAAACACTGGAATAAATTGCCCAGGGAGGTTGTGGAATCTCCATCACTGGAGATATTTAAGAGCAGGTTGGACACACACCTGTCAGGGATGACCTAGATGGTGCTTGGTCCTGCCATGAGGGCAGAGGACTGGACCTGATGACCTCTCGAGGTCCCTTCCAGTTCTAGTGTGCTATGATTCTATGCTCTATGATCTTCCATGATCTACGAACTCCATCAGAGTCACCCGTGTAAATCCTAAATAACTCCATTCCTCCAATCAACTGACTATGCATTTGTTACAATTTAAGTGAAGATGTGTCTATACCTGAGCTGAGGGGTGGGGTGATGGGTCTGGGTTGTGCTAGTACCTAAAAATAACAGTGTGTCTGTGGCAGCTTGAGCAGTAGCTCAATCTAGTTGCCTTCTCACACACCTAGGAGGTCGGTCAGGATTTTACATATGACAGCCAATGGAACAGCATTATAAGATACTGGGAAGTATTCTCCTCTTTGTTTACACCACTTTTAAACTGGTGTGACTTCATTGTCTTCGTTGTGGTTCCTCTTGAGGTATGCTGTGTAAATGAGAGAAGACTCGAGCCCATCATTGTAATTATTTATATCTTTGATTTTATTAAATAATGGGTTTCTAGAACATCTGTCTCTCATCATAAGGGGTACATTACTTGCTGATGAGATAGAGGAGCAACTGTGTGGTTAATTCACTTTAACCCATATAACTTAATTCCCATATCATAGTCTTCTTTCCATGCAGAATGTGATTCCATGAGACGATGAATTTGTTGCACGTCGCTCATTCGAAAGAAACTAACATTTGTCAGCGACATTCTAATGCTCTTCTAGGGTCTGTAATTTAGCTACATGAATATACTTAATTATAGATCAATTGTCATTATACCTCTGTAATATTTGTCTGATGGGTGAGCGTATAATAGCCAAGAGGTATGTGTGTTTTAAGTGGAAATCTCTGTGGCTTTGTTGTAGATGAGGCAGTAAATGGCTGCTGCAATTGAGTAAATGCCACAGCAGCGTACTGTCATTATGCTGCAAAGAAATGAATGTGATTGTTGTTGTATCACAAGACATCACATTAAAAAAAGAGAGAGAGAGAAAATTGTATCCTTGTCGCTCCTCGTGAGGATTTAGCAGAGTTGTGTTGCTGTGTCTGATTTTTACACTGACGTACAAGAGATGAAGAATGGAAGCAGAGGGAGCTATCATAGAATCCCAGGGCTGGCAGAGACCTCAGGAGTCATCGAGTCCAGCCCCCTGCCCAAAGCAGGACCAATCCCAACTCAATCATCCCAATAAACTTAAAAAACAACAAATGGTCTGGTAGCACTTTATAGACTAACAAAACATATAGATGGTATCATGAGCTTTCGTGGGCAAGAACTGGGCTGTGCCCACGAAAGCTCATGATACCATCTACATGTTTTGTTAGTCTATAAAGTGCTACCAGACCTTTTGTTGTTTTTTAAGTTTATCCTGTACAGACTAACTCGGCTACCCCCTGAAGCTTCTAAATCATCCCAGCCACGTCAAGCCAGGACTTCAAAACCTCTAGGGATGGAGATTCTGCCTCCTCCCCAGGGAACCCAGCCCAGTGCTTCCCCACCCTCCCAGGGAAATTGTTTTTTTAAATATCCAACCTAGACCTACCCCACTGTGACTTGAGTTATAGGAGGAACTGCATTCTACATTGCCATGTCCAGCTGGCACAAGCACTGATTTCACTATCCGGCGCCTGAAATTGGAAAGACTGGCTGATATCCCCCCCACCCCCCTTTTTGAATATGGTCTAACTCAAGGGGGGCAATCTGGGGCTAGAAGGGGCACCTCTCTGAAAATGCCACCCTTCTCTCAGAGCCATGACTGAACCTACGTCTTAGCATCAGAGGGTCGCAGCGCTTCCAACCGCTAGCACTTTAAATCATCAGTTAGGATTTTAAAAAAAATCACACGACTATCATAAAATCTCATGAGTTGTTTTAAATACAGTTTGGATTCTGGTTTCTGATCCTTTAGCATTACACTTGAATCTCATTTTCAAGCTTTTCTCTGTGGGCTAGACACAAAATTTCTTTTAAGATGACTTATTTTTTATGGTCACCAGCAGTGAAAGTAACTTAAAATTTCTTACAGGTACTGACCTACTGCAACCTGGGTCCCTGCCAGTTCTTTAAATGGCTCCCTGCTGGCTTTTGCCACAGCTGAGCCAGATCTTACCAGAGCTTTGCACTATGTTGCACCCGCTTACTTTTGCCTATGATGGTCGCTGAGACAGGCCTGCCATTTTGTTAGGGGGGTCCAGGTGCTTACAGATTCTGGGTGTTTCCTATTGGTATTGCCACTAAAACCAGCTAGAAAGCATCCTGGCAATTAAATGTGTCTTTGAGTCAAGATGATAGTCTGCCACAAGACATTTAAAAGAAACAAAATTGGGCTGGGGGGGGGGGGGTTGCTAGCGAACACCATGCAGCAGTTGAAATTCAATGACAGATATAAGTAAGGGCTGAGGTAAAATCACAACATAATAATACTTTAAGCATTAGAATAACAGCTAGAGCAGAGGTGAGACAAACAGAAACATCCATCAGATGAGAGGTAGATGAAAGGGAATGTGAATGGAACCACACACACCCCGCGGAGTAAAACTAAATCCTTCAGGTGACAAATAATTTTTTTTAAAAAAGCCATCAGTAATATGGAATATGAACTCCTAGGCTCTGAAAAGTATAATTATTACAGCAGCGTGTTGGGCACTGGGACCCCCGAGTTCAGTCCCCAGTTCTGCCACTCAGTGGTGTTGTGAACTGAGGTAATTCACTTTGCCTCAGTTTCCCCAACATATAAAATTGGAGATAATGAGTAAAATTTTCTAAAGTGCCCTAGGACTTGAGAAAGCAAGAGAGATTTTCAAAAGTGATTTGTGTTTTCAAGTGTCTCTGTTTGGGGGTACCAAGTGGAGACATTTTAAAAATGCCTGATTTTCAGAAAATCATGAGCCTCTGCCCCTTGAAAATCATGTCTTTTTAAGGCGTCTCAAGTTGGGTACCCCAAATCACTAGTCACATTAGCAGATCTTAATTTAAGTCACCCAGAATTACAATGGTGCTAAGGTTGCTAAGTCAGTCAGTGGATCTTTTGAAAATTTTACTCAGTATCCTACAGGGAGTTCTGAGACTACAGTTAAATGTTTGCAAAATATTTTAATATCCCCTGATTTAAAAAAAAAACAATTTAAGTACAAAGTTTTGTTTTTAATTATTATTAAGGAAGTCAGAGAGAACTAACAGTCAGAGACACGTTTCAAATTAGTGCTGTCGAGTTTTTTCTTTTTGTAATGAATACTTATACAAATTAGAAGAAGCAACCGCAGAGGAAGTGAAAGAAGATTTAGCATTTTCTTCACCAAGATCATCATCCAATATAAATAAATCAGTCAGTCGGGAGTAGCACACATCCACCTTAGGAGCCAGGGAGGACCTGCAAACGTAACAAGATAAACTATATTTTGTTTGTAATTATCATCGTACCAACTATTTTTTTAAATTTATTTTTCTTATGCATCCTTGGCTTATTCAAGACTCGTGGGTTGCTTGGCTATATAAGCCTAGTACATTCTCAGCAGTTTACTTTGTCTCTCTGAATATTTTCCTCTATAAATGATCTCCCCACGAGGCAAAAGTATGTTACAACAAATCCCTCTGTGGGTTTAAGCAGAAATCCTTTCGTTGAAAGAGAAATAGATACGCTGCTCTGTTCGTCTGCAGCCAAGTTCTTTAAGACTTTCCTGCCAGTTTCTGAGAAACGAGCAAGACGCTACCAGTAAGTCAGTGAGATTTCCTGCCCAAGGAACAAGAAATACTATTAGAATGAAAGCCCCAACTGTAGGTTTTCATGTCCCTTGCCACAGTTCGGAGGGGTTTTAAGTTGTGGTATCAGGGAAATGACATGATTTGGATAGACTAATATTGTCAAACTTTGTATTTGTGTGTTTTCTGTGCTGTAAATAGACATCAAAGGAGAAGGATGTAACGCAAATAGGGTATTTCTCAAACGAGAGAGACAGCAATTTCCTCTGAATAGTCTCAATTAGGAAAGAAGGGAGATATAGCAACATGAAGAAATGCCAAGAGAGTCCACATTCCCCTGTGCACATGTGCAAAAGGGAATAGCGAACCGGATCCTTCCTACAAAATTAGGACCCTGGAACTAAATCCTGAAATGGAGTCACAATTGATAACACCATACGCATGCTCGGGGTTTGATACTGTATGGACTGAGCATCCTAGTCCGTCCAGTTAGTGGCACTAAAAATAGTTGAATAGCTAGAGTACTAGTTGGGTATGGCTAGACTGTGGGAGTTTTTTGGGGATGATCCCCAAAAAACTCTGCCACTTTCAGGGAACACGTTTGCTCTTCTGCTCTTTTTTTGTATTCCTCATTCTATGAGGAAGAAGGGAGCTTTCAAAACAGGGTTTTTTCTGACATTTGGCCCAGTCTAGATGAAAAATGTCAGAAAAGCCTCTTCCGACAAAAGTATCAGAAAAAGCTGCTCAAAATATGGAGCGTATTTTGCGTAGCTTTCTCCGACAAACAGATGTAGTCTAGACATACCCATGGTCTAGCCCCTCTGCGCACATATCCATGGGGTTCAGGTGGTATATACTCAAGGCAGTTGGCTTATGGTATTGCAGCTACGTAACGCCTTTTAGCTCAAGTACATCTATGCAAGCTGGCTCCTGGTGTACCCACAGCCTAGGTGAAGCAAGGGAATGTTATTGAGCTAGTTTTATAGGAAAACTGAGGGTTCATCTACATGGCACCCTTAGCTCAAAATCAGATATGCAATCCGTGCTTCGCAAATTGTGTATTTTATTTCAATTCTTTTTCGAAATAGGCTATTTCAAAATTTGGCACATCTGCACTGTGCCAAATTTCAAAATAAAACAGTATTTCGAGACATCCCTTATCCCTCATGCAATGAGTTTTACAGGGATGCCAAAATAGTGTGTCTGCTATACAGTATTTCACAAGAGCGGCTGTGTTCAAAAGACGCAGGGTAGCTATTTCGGGATACGTCTAGCCCAAAATAGTACTGCAGTGTAGCTGTACCCTGACTTGTCCAAGATTACTCTCGTTCTTGTTGGTAGATTTGTTACTACAGGTTGAACCTCTCTAGTTCAGAACTCTCTGGTCTGGAAATGTCCATGGTCCAGCATGATTTTAGTTAATCCAGTGTCCACTTTTCATGGGTGTGGCCAAGTTTCCTACGGTCCCATAAAGTGTGTTTACAGCTACCAGTCCTGGTTCTCAGTGTTCTGTGCTCTTATTTAACTCTAATTTACCCCTACATGTGGAAGTGTTGGTAATGCTGCTAGACAATATCTACCTCCCGTGGTCTGGCAAATTCTCTGGTTCAGAACCAGTTAGGTCCCAAGGGTGCTGGACTAGAGAGGATCATCCTGTAGAACCCAGAAAACCTGATTTATCATCCTATGTCTTAACCATAGGCCATCTCTCCTTCCCAGCTAGAGCTCTTCAAAGTGTAGCCCAAAGTCAGGTGAGCTACACCTGGTTCTGAATTTTGTTACTTACACAAAAATCAGTAGTTTTCAAAACATTTACATGTTTATTAAGCAAACCTAGGGTTAATGATAGTGTTTACAGCAGTGTTTCTTAACCTTTTTAAGGCTGAGGAACACCAAACATTAATTTTTTTTAACAAGGAACACCAAGGATTTTTTGTTGGGCAAAAAAAAAAAGGTCGCCTGCCCCTTTAAGGGTGGCCATTTTGAACTCTTTTGTTCTCTGTGGCACACCTCTGACTGCCACAGTTTAAGAAACACTGGTATACAGCAAAACCCAGAGGCATTTATGAGGGGCTTTCTGTGATTTTCGAAATTCTAAGGCACATGGACAGTGGACATCCCATAGGCTGAAACTGAAGGAAATGTTCATATGAATCCCTGTGAAACGATGCCTCTGAGTTTCCTTAATGCAGCTTTCTAAGAACATTTATAATGGTTCAGAATTGTTGCAAAAACTTTTCTTATACCTCCAGGACACTCAGGCATAATTATGCTCACTAGGGGTACTGCGGCACTATTTTGGGATACTTCCGGCATCCAAATAGCGTTTTCTGCCTCTTGACAATGCACCTGTTATTTTGACATATCTTTGGAAACAACAGGCTCGCCATCCTGATTTCCCCGTAAACCTTGTTCCACGAGGATTAAGGGACGTTTCAGACTAGTGGTTTATTTCAAAATTTGGCACTGTGTGGGTTGTAGCTTATTTCAAGCTAAGGGTGCAGTGTAAATGCACCCTAAATGCGCAGAAAAAAGAACATATTCCCACATGCACAAAAACACACAGCCAAAATTCCACTGTCTCACACACATATCCATTCAAGTCTGTGTTGCAATTTATTAATCTTTGATTCAAGGTTTCCAATTAGATCAGTCAGGTGAAAACTTAAACAGCAGGAGTTATGCTGAAGTTTTATAATTAACCTTAAAATACAACATTTGTCTCCAAAAACCTTTGAAAGAAAGCGCAAGAGGTATAGATGACACTTCCACTGTGCTTCTCTTCTGAAATTGTGGGGCTTTTAAAAAATAAAATAGACCATGGTTAAAAGATGGGTGGAAATAACAGTCTCTACTCAATCATGCACCCAATACATAGCAACTTTGCTAGTTTGTGATCCGCTTGACTGTCTTTTCCTTCTTGGATGAGTCATTACATACAGTGCCCAAATGACATCAAAAGCTAAGTATCGGGCACTTACAGCCCAATTTATTAGCCTCATTTAGCATGGACACTTTAATGGACAAGTTTTTTTCCCCTCTCCCTATCCCATCTTTTTCTGCTGTGTATTTGAACCTCTGAACCCTGTCCTCCATTCATCTGAAGAAGTGGGCTGTGCCCACAAAAGCTCATGATACCATCTATATTTTTTTGTTCATCTCTCAAGCTATGTCTAGACTATGCTCTATTTTCGAAAGAGGATATGCAATTCCATGGGAATTTGCATATCTTCTTCCGATCTCACTTTCGAAAGCAAAGCTTTCGAAAGCGAAAGTAGTCTGGATGTGGGGGGGGGCGGTTCTAAAAAAAAAACGTTAAAAAAAAGCACTCTTCCTTAAAAAATGAGCACTCTTTCAAAATTAAAGCATAGTTTAGATGTACTCTAAGGTGCTACAGGACCATTCATGGTTTTTAAATTTTTTTTTCCATTCTCCATTCTATTCTGTCGTATATTCTCAGACTGTTCTCATCACCGTATACTCGAATGCCTTCCAGAGCTGTACTAAACACTATTATCATAGCCATAACACATCCACATTCTGCAGGCATCTACAATTTAGGGCTAGCACATTTCCAACAATTCATGCAAAGAAGTCCCCAGGGAGGTCCTGGAGATGGAAATAAGTTATCTTACCGTGGCCTCAAGCATCCTCAATATAAAAAAGAAACAATATTTTTTTTGAGCTCAGTCTGCCATTCATGTGGGGTTATGGGCTGAATCACAAGGTCTTGTGCTTGATCAGATTACAACAGGAGTGTTCAAACTCAGGGTCGTGGCTTGTCAGGGCAAGTTGCTAGCTAGCCGTGAGATGCTTTGTTTACCTGCACCTGAACAGGTATGGGCGATCACAGCTCCCATTGGCCACAGATTGATGTTCCCAGCCAATAGGAGCTGTGGGAAGCAGTGTCCCATCCGCACCACTTCCCGCAGCTCCCAACGATGATCCGCAGCCAATGGGAGCTGCAATCACCCGCACCTGCGGAGGCGCAGGTAAACAATGCGTCCCACGGCCAGCTAGCAGCTTGCCCTGACAAGCCACGACCCAGGGTTTGAAAACTCCTGGATTACAGCAAACAGGGGTCCATATCAACAGCACAGGGAGATTGAGTCAAGCCCGACAGACTTTAGAGACCACATCGGTCAAGTCTATCTCCATGCTTGGAGACCTGTTTTAATCCAAAGAACAGGTACAGCACTGGTAGTTGCAGAGGAAAGTTCTCCCCTTCTCCAGCCCTCATGCCAACCATCAGAGTGCTTCTACTCTACTCTGTAGGGACCACTTCTGTGAGCAGAAGTGAATTCAGGGTCCATTCTGCCCTGCTGTTTACTGCCAACAGAGGCTCTGGCTAGCGATAATGGTGAGTTTTGTGATGGTGAGATCTGTCCGTCAGCAACTGGACAGCGAGCCACCCGTTAATTTCCCAGAAACCACACAAATGCTCCGAAATCACTCACTATTCAGGCTACTTGGGTGAAATTTACCCAGGGGGTCAGCAAAAGGACTTTGTAACACTTACGTCTCCCAGGTCTGAGGATGTAAGTGGTGAATAGGTCCTGTGCTGACCCTAATGTTACAATGCGGGAATGTTTTTTTCAAGAAATCTAGCAATCGGGAGGGCCTGGTCTCGATCGCATTGAAGTCAAAAGAAGTCACCCCATTGACTTCATTGGCCTTTGGATCAGACACCAGTGAAGATGCTAATTGGCCCTGAGACAATGCAACATACACTTTTGATGCATCACAACTCTTTTGTCTTATTTTATGCTAAGCTAGGAGGATGGGAGAAAGCAGAACACAGAAATATCCTTCGTCTTAATATTTATTTCCTTAAAAGAAATAATCAAAAGCAGCCCACAGGTAGTAATAAAATAAAAGAACCCTTCTCTCTAAGCTGTCCAAATGGTTTGGATACCGACATACAAGGCAACAATTTCATGCAATTTATTTTCAGGCTGAGACTTCATTGTATAACCCCTCTACAGTTTATGTTTCCCACAGGTTGAGTGCCTGTGATTTGTATATGGGACGGAAAAGCAAGACATTGAAATTTTGCATCCTGGCTTTGCTCTTTTCCTTCTTATTTCAATTGCATGGCTTATGAGGAATTTTTTTTTAAATCAATCTTATTGCTGACCTTTTCCTGCAGGGTCTTCATTTATCTCTCTTCTTATCTATCCACTAGCTTTGGATGCTTCAAGTACATGTTCTCTCTCATTGGTAACAAACATGGGTGCATTTTTGTGCAGTATCCTATCTGTGGATAATTCAGTGGCATGGGATTCAATTTCAGATAAAGCATCTCCGCTTGAAGAGTAGATTCTGACAGCCGCAGCTGGGCTGTCTATGCATGGCATGTATGTCTTTGTGATCCTACCCAGCGTGAGGGTGGAGGAGTGGCATACAGGGATGCTGACCATTCTCTGCCTGCTCTGTGGACAAAGCCAAAGCCAGATAATGCTCTCAGTGAAACAAGTAGAAATCTAGAGTAACTCCTGTTTAATCATTTAACTGGTTAAATGTTACGTTTAACCGGTTAACTGCTTAAGCAGCAGCAGGTAGGAGACTGCTCTGATCAGGCCGGGCAACGTGGGCAGGTGGGGAGCTGCTCCAACCAGCCAGGCTGCTGGTTAACCCGTAACTGGTGAACATCACCCGGTAAGAGTGAGGCATACCTGTTAACTGGTTAACTACTTGCCTCTTGCTCCACTCATCTGAAGAAGTGGGTTGTGCCCATGAAAGCTCATGATACTATATAAAATGTTTTGTTAGTCTCTAAGGTGCTATAGGACCACTCGTTTTTTTTAAGTTTGGTTAACTACTGACATCCCTAGTTTACACTGAAAGCAGATTCTGCCCTAGAAATGACAAGATCACTCATGTTCTTTCTTTATTTCTTTCTTATTCGTGCAAAACGTACAATTAGATACTCTAATGGCACAGAAAAGGAATGTACTGGGATATTTTCCAGGTCTTTCCTAGCAAACATGGTCTATGAAATTTACTCATTGATGTTTTGTCACTGGGATTTTCACCAATGTGGCTATATCCAGGGTATGTCTAGACTACATTCCTCTGTCGCCAGAGGCATGTAAATTAGACTACCCAACATAGTCAATGAAGCCGGGATTTAAATATCCCCGGCTTCATTAAAATAAAAATGGCTGCCACGCTGTGCCAGCTCAGCTGATCGTTGGCACAGCACGGCAGTCAAGACACGGATCGGTCGACAGGGAACGCCTTTGTCGACCGCTCCCTTATGCGTCATGAAACGAGGTTTACAGGAGTGGTCGACAAAGGCATTCCCTGTCGACTGATCCATGTCTTGACTATCACGCTGTGCCGACGATCAGCTGAGCCGGCACAGCACGGCGGCCATTTTTATTTTAATGAAGCCGGGGATATTTAAATCCCGGCTTCATTGACTATGTCGGGTGGTCTAATTTACATGCCTCTGGCAACAGAGGCATGTAGTCTAGACATACCCCTAGACGGCACGCTTCTTTCAACTTCTTTTACCAAAGTGCATCAAAAAAGTGATCTGCCTTTTCAGAAGATAACATCCACTATCTCGCATTTAAGCTGTGATTACTATGGGCTGAGTGGCCACCAGGGCACCTGTGCTTTTTCCTCTTTCCTCTTCTTTCAAAAGAACTCCCTCTTCCCCATCCACACACACCTTTTTCCGAAAGGGCTCTTTTGGAGAAAGGCTTCTTCCTCATAGAAAGAGGTTTACCAATGTCAGAAAACCTCCTCTGTTCTTTCTGGTTTTTTTTCGAAAGGACACGATTTCAGTGTGGACGTAAATGAAAATTTTTGGAAAAACGGCTTTTTTTCCGAAAAAGCTCTGTACTGTAGACATACCCTGTGTGCGCGCATACACACAAATATGCAACCTCCCCCACTTTTTTTCCCTCACCGGGACTCTATTGATTTTCTGTGCTGAGAAACAGTGATGAGAAAGGTACAGATTTATATCCGTGAAAAGTTTTAAATGAAGTCAAAAACTAAAAACTCTTGAGACTTCACGGGGTTGCTGTCTGCTGCGTGAGAATGGGTAGAAGGTCTGATTGGGAACCGAGTCTGAAGAGCAGATGTGGGGGAAACATCCTTCGTGTTGCCTTCACAGATGTTGGCAGGGAGAGCCGTTCTAGCAGCATGTTGTTTTTGTTTGTATTGCTGTAGCACCGTGACACCTCAGTCATGGTCCCAGGACCCCAGTGTGTTAGACAAAGAACAGTCCTTGCCCCAAAAAGCTTTCCATCTAACACGAGAGACACCAATTAGAAAAAGACAGACTGGGGAGCACGAAGACAAATGACACAGGATTGGTCAGCGTGACGGAAAATATTTGCCGTGTGCCGGCTGCCTCACTGCTGTCAAGATTTTTGTAGGCATCCGTTCTGAGAAGAATTTTAAGGAGGGATTGGAGGGAAGATGAAGCAGCTTTTGTGGATGTTTATGGGAGCATCTCCCGAGCATGAAGGAGACCACATTGGAGCTGGTTTGAAAATGTAATAAGAGAGCAATGAAGGCTGGAATTGTAGAAATGAGAGTCAAAATCTTGATAGAATATAACCGATAGCACCGATTACTAAGCTCAGCTACGTTGGTGAATTTGTCTACCCCATCACAGTGTGCAGGAGGAGGGGAAGGACAATGCTTTCAGGGTTTAATTTCCCCTTACTTTTAAAATGTAGAACAACCTTCGCCTCCCCCCCCCCCTCATGAAAACAAAGACAAGAGTTAACAAAATGAGCTTCTTTCCATTCAGAGCCCCAAGCTCTTGAGTATTCTGAGCATTTAGCAGGAACAAATCTTTGAATTAATTGACTGTAACGTTCATAACCATCTTAAATGCAGATAACAGCTGTTTGCCAAAGGTACGCACTTCATAGCACTCCACTCCAGCTCCTGCGGCTCATATTTAATTTAAATTAAATGTTCCTTTATGAATACCCCAAAGAAAAATAAGTGAATATTAATTTCATAACACCCCGGGGCCTAATCCTGAGGTGCTCTCTATAGATTATGAATTTTTTCCCTCTCATTCAGAATCTCCCATTGACTTGCACAAGAATTTTGTCTTAGCAAAGACGCAGTGAAAATGAGAGTTTGGAAAGATCAGATTTGTCTTCTGGTCAGTTGGGTAGATATTAATGTTCTAAATGGAGCTGGACAATAATTTGGCAAAATTTTGTTCCCAATTTTGACACAAATATGTCCTCAAATGTTTCACTTGGTCATCTCTAGTTCTAAATGTTGGTTTGTGCTTTAAACTGTTCACTGAGGGTACGTCTAGACTACACGCTTCTTTCGAAAAAGCTTTTTTCAAAAGAGACCATCTAGACAGGCACAGCTTTTTCGAAAAAGCAATCCGCTTTTTTGAAAGAGAGCAGCCAGGCAATCTGGATGCCCTCTTTCGAATAAGCCCTGTTTGTGGTCAAGAACGCCTTTTTTCGAAAGAGCTCTTTCGGGAAAAGGCATTCTTCCTCATAAAGGGTACGTCTAAACTACATGGCTCCGTCGACGGAGCTATGTAGATGAGTGTACTCAAAAAAGGGAAATGAAGCAGTGATTTAAATAATCGCCGCTTCATTTACATCAAAATGGCTGCCGCGCTGTGCCAATCAGCTGTTTGGCGGCACAGCGCAATATTCTGGACACTCCACGGTCGACAAGGGAAACCCTTGTCGACCGCCCCGGTAAACCTCATTCCACGAGGCATAACGGGGCGGTCGACAAGGGCTTCCCTTGTTGACCGCGGAGCATCCAGACTACCGTGCTGTGCCACCAAACAGCTGATCGGCACAGCGTGGCAGCCATTTTGATGTAAATGAAGTGGCAATTATTTAAATTGCCACTTCATTTCCCTATGTCTAGAAACCTCATCTACATGGCTCCATCAACGGAGACATGTAGTCTAGACATACCCAAAATTAGGTTTACTGCTGTCAAAGAAAACCGCCACGTTCTTTCGATTTAATTTCAAAAGAACACAGCAGCAGTCTAGATGCAGGTGAAGTTTTTTTGAAAAAAGACCACTTTTTTCACAAAAACCCTGTAGTCTAGACATAGCCCGATTTCCATGAGGTACCTTTTGAAAAGCACAGCCTTAATGCTGGGCTGAGCATATGGGACTACGCTATTGATTTTACTGGGATAAAGATTGGGCCCTAAAGCAAGTGGGATAAAGAAAGCACTCCTTTACTTGTCAGAGATAGTTAGAATCCCCACCTCTTGGAGTTAACAGGGTCACACATGTACTACTACAATGCATTACCCAGCAAAGCAACGACTGTTATAAGTCAGTGTGTGTTCCACCATTTATACTTAACTAACTGGCAGTTAGAAAATAAAGCAATACATTACAAAGGGGAGAAATAAAGTAATGGGTTGTAGGACAGGCCAAAAGTCAGATGTAATTGATTTTACTATTATATTGAAAAGGCAACTGAAATATTTTACTTTTTTCAAAAATAGGCGAGTCATTACAACGCGCTATATTACATCTCAGCTCTAATAGAATCTGAGTTTTCATGTAATCTCAGGCAAGATAATTACCTTATTAAATTATCTCAGTCTCTGAACACAAAGACTTGAGTACAAGGTTGCTTTATGGTTCTCCACCGACAGTTGGTGACCTCCCTGTCATCTAAAGCAGAGTCAACAAAACATCTCTCTGTCTTGTTTTAAGTGTTTGTGTTGTCATCAGCTCTTTCAAAAAAAAAAAAAAGAAAAGAAAAGAAAAAGAGAGAGAAAGAAAGAAAGAAAAAGCCCTGAACTCAAGTCTTGTTGAGGAAAAGAGAGCCTTTTAATTTACCTTCAAGCTATATTTATTTGTGAATGTTAAATCCTCTCATATATCTTTTTTATTTAGCATCTACAGCATCCTTTTGAATTTATTTTTAAATCATTTCCGCTAACCTTTAGGTGAACTTTAAATATTGTACAAAATATCTTCCAGAAAACGGAAAAGCGAGAGATGCAGCTGTGCTGGTTATAGTCTAACCAAAAGACATTTTATGAAACCATGTCCATTATGACTTGCGGTAGCAGGAAAATATAGTCATGCTTAATGTCAGAGGTAATTTACTGAAAACAATGTCTAATTTCTATGGTCCTCCTTACCATGGTATCTGGGCACTCTTTTGCAGAATCTGAGCAGAGAAAAGCTACCCTGTTGGTTTTGTTCATAGCAGGATTTGTTTTGCAGTTGGCCCAGTGAAGGGACATCAAAGTGCTAAGGAAATCCACTGTACACCAGTCCCTGGCAGAGTGCTTATGTAGATATTAATGGGGTTATGCAAAGGTTGGACAGTCATCTTGCTGAGATGGTATTTGGGATAATGAAATGGACTAGATCAGTGATTTAAAATTACTTTCAATCCCAAACATTACTTGATGCACACTAAAACAAACGTACAAACAAAACCAATCTATGAACTCATTTGGCATACTTCCAGCTCTGAAAAACATGCGGCAAGTATTTCCAATAATTGAATTATTTCTAAAAGCAAAGAGTTACCAGAGAACACAGTCCTCCTAATATTTTCTGGGTTAAAGAACCATGAAGTCCATGGGAGTCTCACACTCTTTTGATACACGTTCAGATAAAGAACTCTATCCATCCGGCAGCCACCTGAGAAGCTGATAGTCTGATCAAGGTGAAAGTTCAGGCTAAACTCTGAACAATAGCTCACTGTTTAGACAGATTAAGAAGTTAAATTAGCTCCTTTTAATAGTGCAAAGATCTCCTCAGAGTGAAGAATTGTAAGTTCTTTCATAGAGAGAATCAAAGGGAAAGGGAAGGTTTTTCAGGGGCCGGAAAAGCAAGGAGATTAAGAAAGAAGGGAAAAGCAGCAGAAAAACTGGAAAAATAATGGACAAAGCTGAGTCAGGTATAGAGGATTTGGCAGGAGAAAAATATCAAAGGACAAGGACAAGAGTGAGTGGATATGAGCTGCACCGATCATCTCTTATGTGCTATTGAGTCTTCGACACCCACCTGCGATACCCACCTCCCTTTTTAGTCCATGATTCATTTTTTTTCCAATAAACACCTTCCTGTTTTCTCCCATGTCAACTCTTATGCATGAGAGGAGTGATCCATAAAAATCTGCATCTGCCAAACCATTGCATTGTCTCCTTCAGATCCCTCCTTAAAACTCCTGCAGGTGCAGTACCTTCAAAACACTTACAACACTAGCTCAGCAGCTGGTGTGCTGTGATTGCTGCTTATTATAATCCTCGGGACAGTCTCCCTGTTACCTTGTGCTCTCCACACCGGATTGCTGAATCCAGAGCCTGTCTCTCATATTTCGTCTACACAACTTTCCAGTCAGGGATCATCCTTTTGTTTTGGGTCTGGTTGGTGTCTACAACAAGGGAGTGCTAATACTTCACTGGAATGTCTAGACATGGCTGCAAAGCAAACAAATACATTACTAAATCAACTTGAAAACCAACAAATTGTCTGGTAGCACTTTATAGTCTAACAAAACATGTAGAAGGTATCATGAACTTTCGTGGGCACAGCCCATTTCTTCAGATGACCAGAGTTATGAGTTTAGGATGTCCAGACCCAAAGTAAATAGGGGAGAAGGGAAAAAAATGGAAGGGAGCAGGAAACAAGAATAATAATGTAATTATCATATAAGGAGATATACCTATCTCATAGAACTGGCAGGGACCTTGGAAGATCACTGAGTCCAGTCCCTTGCCCTCATGGTAGGACCAAGTACCATCCCTGACAGATTTGCCCCAAATATGTAAGTAACCCTCTCAAGAGACAGATTTGCCCCAAATCACTAAGTGACCCCCCTCAAGGATTAAACTTACAACCCTAGGTTTGGGGGGGCTGGGGGGGGGGCAATGCTCAAACCACTGAGCTATCCCTCCTCCCGGAGAAACAGAGGCTATGTAAATATTAAAGGGAAAACCAAACAGGCAAAACTGGTAATCCCCCCTTCCATTTTTGTCCTCCCTCCCTCTCCCTTCTCCCCGGCTTATTTTGGGTCTGGACATCCTAAACTCAAAGCTCCAGTCATCTGAAGAAGCGGGCTGTGCCCACGAAAGCTCATGATCCCATCTACATGTTTTGTTAGTCTATAAAGTGCTACCAGACCATTTGCTGTTTTTTAAGGTTATCCTGTACAGACTAACTCGGCTGCTCCCTGAAGCTTCAAATACATTACTGATAATAATGACACCAGGGAAGAAAGATTGGGTGGAGATCAGGACCGAAGGAGAAGATGGCAATGTAGCCCTGGGTTCTGAGGTCAGAAAGGAAGGACTGAGATTAATGGGTGGAGTTAAGTCAATAGGAGATGGAGAACGTAGCATGGAATTTTCATTATTGTTCAGAACATTTGCATCCTTTAGGTCAGGGGTGGAGAACCTCAGGCCCTGGGGCTGAATGTGGCCCCCTGGCTTCCCTGGATTTGGCTCCTGAGGCTTAGGGCCTTCCCCAGCACTGGGGAACCCACGCTGGCGCTCCAGCCGCCCCAGTGCCCCACCGTGAGGCTGGAGCACACAAAATCTACTAGTCTGGGCCCCCCCTAGGCTCTGGTGTGTGAGGGGAAAATGGGAAGTGTCTTTCTCCCTCTCAGTCGAGGGCCATATCAGTGAGGGATTTGCTTCTCACTTGTGTGAGAGAAGAGAAGTCACACATTTGCCTCCGCTAGGAAGCTCTGCTGATTGAGCAGAGGAAGGGCATGTCTATTCTGGGAAACTATTTTGAAATAACTAAAATCGATTTCATAACTCCCAAAATAACAAAATTCAAATAGCGTGTCCTCACTATGGGGAAATTAGTCCGAGGCAAGCCCATTAATGTGGACGTGCTATCTCGACTTAGAGTCCCAGGAAGCACTGGGGAGTAATTAGTTCGATGACTCTGGGGAGTCATTCTCTCGAAATAGCAGCACCGGAGCATGCACACCACCGCTATTTCGAAAGAACTATTTCAAAATTAGCATTATTCCATGAGGAAAACAGGAGTGCCGATTTCAAAATAAGCGGCCCATGATTTTGAAATAACGGGCTTGGGAGTGTGGACGCTCCGCTTATTAACTCGACCTAAGGGGGGTTATTTCGAAATAAAGCTTTCATGTAGATCAGGGCTAAGTGAGATGCTTCCAAGGACAAGGAGGAAAAGAGAACTAGTGTCAGAGGAGAAGAGAGACCAGTTAGTCAAAAGGGAAGATTAAGGCCATGAATTAGAAAAGTGCTTAGTCCCTACCTCAGGAATGTAATTAATAAACACATACTCGCTTTAAGCACAGGAGTCCTACTGAAATCAGTGAGGCTCAGGGCCGGCCCACAACATTTTGGCACCTGAGGCAGGGAGCTCAAATGACGCCCCCTCGCTTGGGCCAAAACTTTGAAAGGTCTCAATTCTGCCTTCTTCCTGGTCTACTCTCGTGGTCCTGCTCTGCTACCTACTCCAATAAAGGAGAACTAACAGAAGCAGACACAATTTTCTACACTCTGGGTCCTAGTGGCGCCCCCCACACCCCAGTCTGGCACCTGAGGCAGCCGCCTCAGTTCGCCTCATGGTAAGGCCAGCCCTGGTGAGGCTACTGACATATTTAAAATTAGATACGTAACTATCTTCCTGAATTAGGGCCATCAGTGGGTACTTCACTCCCACTGAAGCAGAGATGCATTAAAGTCAGTGGCAGAGGCCCAGGCTTAAACTTAAGCATGTGCTTAAGTGCTTTGCAAAAAGAGGGAACAGATTTCTAAAAAGAACAAAACTGCTAATGTCATTAACATTAAATAGATCCCTAATATTTTGATTAGAACTTGTTTGCTGATTCCTAGAAAAAGGACTCAAGGCTTTCTGCCTTTCCCAAGTTGGAATGAGGAAAGGTGTGAAGAAATCAGACTGAAAGCTACGCATGGTATTTGACTATATTGCCTGCCTGTCCCTTTGACTCAATACTAACCTGCAGCCAGCTTTGCTGAAAGAGAAAGGAAAAAAAAAAGACCATCTATTTAGGACTCTTTTAAATTATTTTCATAAAAGTGAACAATTGCTCATCTTATATAGATTACAGTTCTGAACATTAAAGTAGGTCAACAGATTAAAAGATAAAACATTTCCATTTAAATCTTTACCTGAATTTACTAGTCTGAAATTTCTGGATTTCTACAGCTAGATTTTGTCATCAAAGAGGTAATATTAGAATCAAAGATATTAAAAACCATTCATCTCCTGTGAGACAATATTAATATTAACATATAGCTTTTATAATTAATTTGCTGCCAGATGAAAGGCAAACACTAGGTCCTTTTTCTGTTGATTAAAATGAGACTAAACCTTTGAAAACTAGATTTGCATGTACAACAAGTCACACTAATTCCAGCAGATGACTTGAAAATGGTTTGTTTTTGGAGTCACGCTGAAGAAAGTACATTCTAACTTGTAGAAGAAGAATCTTATCTCTGCTAGGATTTGGGTAAATGGAATTTTGTCGTACCCAGTCATAGCCTAGCCTGGATTATTTTTTTTAGCAAGTCAGAAGTTCAAGAAACAATAGTCTGTCTGTCTGTCTGTCTCTGTCTCTCTGTCTGTCGATCTATCTATTCTCACACCCTGTCTATCTATCTATCTATCTAAGCTTATAGGGCTAACCTACTTCCTTGCCTATAGATATATACACTCACTATTGCTTTATGAGCTTCAGAGGGGTAGCCGAGCTGTTCTGTAACAGGAAAAAACTTAAAAAACAACAAATAGTCTAGTCGCACTTTTAAGACTAACAAAACATGCAGATAGTATCGTGAGCTTTCGTGGGCAAAACCCACTTCTTCAGATGACCGGAATATATGCTTTATGGTTTCGATAACGTTTATCGTAATAAGTTACAGGAGGTTTACATTGACAGTTTGGCTGTAACACAAGGGACTTATTGTCCACAGCCAGTTTGATGAGGTAAGCATTCACATGACGGGGACATTTCACCCACATAGCCAAGTCAATGCACACATATTCGGGACCTTTCACCTAGATAAAGCAACCTTCAATGGCATAGGGGGCTTCCCAGAATACCCTCAAACTGAGCAGGTCCATCATTCTTTGGAAAAAAACCAAAATAATTGATTAAGACCAGACTGACTAGCCCGGTAGGACAGAAATAACAAAGTGATAGATAATCACAGAAGGCCCTGGTAACGGATTGACGTATATGATAACAAGTGGAGTTCAGTGACATAGTGACCTATTGGAAAAAGAGCCTTCACCAGTAGTAAGGAGAGGAAATACAAATAAGGAAACTATGTACCGAATATGTATCAAACCTAAGAAAGTCAGCGTAACATATGATAAAAGTGGCACCCCATCCTAGGGGTTGTAGGAGAAGGGGCTGTAGTCTCTGGGAGGTACCAGAATGAGGGCCACTGGTAATGCTGGGGAACATAAGAATATACAGTCCATCTAGCCCAGTATCCTGTTTACCAGCAGTGGTCAATGCCAGATGCCCCAGAGGGAGGGAACACAACAGGTAATGCTCACGTGATCCCTCTCCTGTCACCCATATCCAGAGAAACAGAGGCTAGGGACACCATTCCTACCCATCCTGGCTAATAGCCATTGATGGACCTAACCTTTAGCTCTTTTTTGAACCCTTTAAAGTCCTAGCCTTCACTATATCCTCTGGCAAGGAGTTCCACAGGTTGACTGTGCGAAGGTGAAGGTGATGAGGAAGATGATGGCTAACACCGCAGGTTGTTCTAGAAGGGATATTGTGAGTATATGGAATGGAAAGATAGATGTACATTGCCTACCTGTCTTGTGAAGCTGAGGTGTTTGTGGCGGTGCTAAATGTATTAATAACAATATTTGTAAATATACAAGAATTCCAAGGTGAGCTATCAGTGAGTGCCACATGGGCCATTCTCATTTATTTGAACAGGGGCTGATGAAAAGATTCTGTCTGCTGACTTCGGTGGGCTTGCAATCAGGTCCCCAGTCATTACGTTGCCAATACCTCCTTGGCTTTGTGAAGCTCACTAAAATATGACAAAACAATAGTCTGTATTTGCACATATTGAAGAAGTAAGAGGCTGGCTGGCTACTTAAGAGAATTCACTCCTATCTGCTCTTGAACAATATTCACTGGTTTGATCTTGTGTGCAAAGCATCAGAGTGGGCTTTTTTTTTTTCTAGGCCTGTCACGTGAGTCTTTCTATTAAGTTTGCTTTTGTGGTTTATTTTTGAGTTAGGTAACTATTCCCTTTGTCCCCGTTACCCTGTTAATGTGTGAGGTCATTTGGAGAGAGACAAGGACATAAACAAGTCAGGGTAAATCAAGGGAAATTGTCATTCTCTGGTGACTCAAAGTGCAAAGTGGACGGAGAGGTGCCAACGGGTAGATGGCGTTGGCGGCCGAAAGGACACACTGCAGAAACAAAGACTAAAAAAAGGCCTGGGAAATTAACTCCATAAAGTGGCTGACATAGGAAAGGATGGAGAGGCCATCAAGCAAACAAAATTCGATCTAAAGGCAATATAGTCACAGAGAAGCTGAAGGCAGCAGAGCCAAAGCCCAGGGTGCAGTGTCTGAAGAGGAGAAAGAAGCTTAACACTTAAGACTTGAAAAATGCCACAGACAGGGCCTAACGCTGATAATCCAGCCAACATGGAGACGCATATGGGTAGGGGGGCCGACAGCCTTCACGGGCCCCTGGGCAAGATGCAGACATGTCGGCTCCACACTCGTGGAAGGGGCAGAGCCTCGGACAGAAGGGGGAGGGGCGGAGGGAGCCAGCCCTCTGTGCTACCCGGAGCATGCAGTGTGGTGCTCCGGGTGGTAATTTAAAGGGACCAGGGCTCCAGCTGCCGCTGCTGTCACAGTAGCAGTGATGGTGGCTGGGATCCAAGGGCCCTTTTGAATCACCTTGCCTGGGGCAACTGCCCCTTTTGCCCCCGTCAATGCACCTGCCAGTGGGTCTTGCTATCCAGCTCTTAATTAGAAGGCCTGGGGTTTGAACCCCCGGCCAGGCAGGTGGCTTTTAACTTGCATTGTGCTCTAGGAGCCCAATGAATTCCAGAGCTTGGTCCTGCTGTGAAGGCAGGGGACAGGACTTGATGGGCCCTCAAGACCTGTTCTACTGTTCTATGATTCTGTGACTCCAACTGGAGGGGAAAGTGCTGGGCACTTCTGAAAATCGGACCCTAAGGGCCAGATTAATTAAACAAAGCAATTAATGGATCAAGTCTTGGCTCCATCAAAGACTTAACGTTGATCTGTGAACCGTTAGAACAGCTGCACTCCTCTGGGGCAGTGCAAATCTCGAGGCCAGGGTGAACTATGTGAGAGCTGGGGACAGAACAATCTCTATCACGAGGATCTGGCTATGGGACAATCTTCTGGCACAGAACCAGCTCCTGAGTCTAACCACCTTTAGGGAACATTGCAAGGTCTTTCTCTGTGAAAAAAACCTTTCCACCAGACATGACTCTTTCATCTGGAGCACCCCTTATAGCCCAAATTCCACCCCCAATACACCTACTCCAAGTGCTAGAAATCTATTTTGGTAAGGGGATTACCAGGAAGGCTCTCAGATACTAGGGTGATGGCAACAACATAAAACCTAAGGTAGATCTGTAAAATAGATATGCGGGAGTCTACCGCATATTGGGTACTGTGATCTTTTGAAAAACTGGCCGTACATTTTTGCAGTGACAGGTACCTGGTGTGGAGCACTGGTGAGAATCTTATTCCTGAGTGAGGTGTCTGAATCTGAGGTGTTGTTGTCTTTGGGAGATCTTGTCTGAGTTGTCGGTGTTGAGCACTTGAAAATGAAGCCCTGAGTTCTCTGGAAAATCTGGCATAAGCACCTTCCATGGAGGAGAAAGAGAAACACACGCAACAGAATTCACTAGCCAAAAAGGAAAACCCGTTTTGGAAATATGTGCCTTAGACCTTGTCTTCACTCTGAGGAATATCGACACTTTGCAATCTATCTTTCGGAGTTTGATTTAGCGAGTCTAGTTAAGACTCACTAAATTGAACTCAGAGGGTACCTCCACCGGCGTCTTGTACTCCTGCTCTTGCGAGGAGTAAGAGAAGCCGCCAGGAGAGTTTGATTCTATTGGCCTCCTGCTGTAGAGATGCCACCAAGCTCGGCTTAAGATAAGCTAGCTCCAGCTATGTAGAATATGTAACTGGAGCTGTGTACCTTAAGCTGAGATACCAGGTCTAGTGTAGACCTGGACTTAGGATATATTAAAAATACATTTCTCAGAGGAAAAACTTGATAACAACAGGAAGTATTGTTCTACAATAATCATTAGCACCCAGCTGCTGCTCTTAAATGCTAGACCTTCTAATGTTCACCTTTTGATACCTCTTTACCTGTGGAATGCCTAGAAGGAATAATTCAACTTCTACCAAAAATCATCTTGCCTGCTCAATGAAACTATTTTCAAAGCTGAAACCAGATGAGGACATTAAAACCCCATTTCGTAGTTATCTTTGCAATTGTGATTACCTAGGGCAGACCTATTGAAGAGCTAATAAAATATTAATGCGATGAGAGAGTTGTTTATCTAGGGGGCTGCTTCTGTGAGTACAGTGAATTGGACTTGTCTGCCGATTAATTAACGGTTTGACTTCAGTAGTAAATAGGCGCCAATACTGCAGGGTCCTCCATTTTCAAATCAAGTCGGAAGTCACGCATTAGGTCCTGGCAGTCTTCCTAGGCACAGCACACATGCTGCTTGCTGGTGTGTTGTGCCCACATGCTGAGGATTATGGTCTCATAGGGTGGATTGTGGTGGGGGGCAATGCCGGATAACACAGTTTGCCAGTTCATAGTGCCGGATAACGAGGGTTGCCAGATGCAGGAAAAAAACCTGGCAGGAAAAAAATTGGTTGAGCAAAAACAAACAACAACAAAAAAAACCAGGGGAACAACTGAAGTTGTTGAACAACAACAAAAAATAGGGTCGCCGCACATTTAAAAATCGCCACTCTCCCTCCGCCCCCATGGCAGGTGAAGAATGTCCCTGCCGGCCTTCCATCGCAGAAAAACAGAAAATACCAGATATTTTACATTTTTACCTGTATTTTCTTCTTTTTTTTACCGGACAGGGGCCACGAATAACGGACTGTCCGGGCAAAAACCAGACACCTGGTAACCCTACGGATAACAAAGCTTGCACTGTGTGTCTGCGTTGGTAACACAGTCTCGCCCGTTACTTTGCTTTTAACAACTCCTTTATTTTGGGCTGAAACTATGTGAGTCCACTGTCTCTTTAGCACACAGAGGCTTGAAGCAACATCCTCTCTGTCGTGATCACGTGCTTTGTATGCAGGCCCATTCAGTGCCTGCTGATTTAGTCCTTGCTTCCCAGGCAACTAGGGCTTCCGGCAGAACATTAAGAATTTATGAACAAGTTTTGGATTTGTATTTTTAATCTGGAGCAGAGGGAAATCTCTGTTCTTCAGTGATGTTCTGATCTCCTGCGCTCTATGGCCTACCCAGGGCTCAGTATGGAAAGGAATGAGGCCTAAGGCCTGGCTACTGTGGGGGGAAGTGTGAAAGGTGAGGCCATTTGTGAAGACTCAGCGTGGACTCCTAATTTATTCCGTGGCAGATGAACTGAGCTGCCAGAATGAGACACAGAAAACATCTGATGAAGCCCTGAGTCTGAGATTTTAAACGAGTGCAACTGAATTCTCATTGGCAACAAGAGTGTTATCTCCAACGAACGATGCAATGAAGGGGAGCTGGAAAAGGGGTTCTTCCCCTTCGGGGTAAATAATAAGAAAGGTCGGGGGAATTTGTTCAGAAAGCTGATGATATGGCTTAGCAAACTGCAAGATCCATAGTAAGTAACACAGCAGGGCTGACGTTACAAACAGTTGAGGGTGTAGGATTTCCCGTTGTGGGCGTTCCCATGGGGAGCAATCGTGGAGCGGAGTAGGAAATGAATTTGCTGCCCCACAAAAATTTTCGAGTGACCTAACCACTGAGCCGTCCTCCCTCTTTTCAGTATTGAATGTGGAAGAAAAAAAAAACAACCAACCAATCAACCAAACAACAACAACTCCGCCCGCCTAAGCAGTGTTAGTCAATACTCAGAGCATTTTCCACAGAGCAGGAATGAGGAACCTTTTTTGGGTCTGGAGCTGCTGAACCACAAAAAATTCAGTCATGGGTAGCACATAAGTGAGAAGCAAAAGAAACAAAAACAAAACAAACCCCCCAAGCCTCCCAAATCCTCACTGATGTGGCCCCTGACTGAGAAGGAGAAAGGCACTCCCCACATTCCCCTCCCACTCCAGAGCCTAAGGGGGGCCCAGGCTAGGAGATTTTGTGTGTTCCAGCCGTGTGGAGGAATGGTGAGGGGCTGGAGCGATAACAGGGGTTCCCCAATGCTGGGGGGGAGCCCCGAGTCTCTAGGGCCACATCCAGGCAAGCCAGGGGCCACATCCGGCCCCTGGGCCTTTAGTTCCCCATCCCTGCTATAGAAGGTATTTCTTTTGGTATCACGAAAACTGCACTTTCTGGCAAACAATAATAATTTTTCCTTGTATGTCTATTTTAGACGAGAAATCGATATGTGATCCACTCGGTCTGTTTCTTGCATGGTACATCCAGAAAGAATCTCGGCCATTTCCACCTGCTCCAATATGCCATTAACTTCAGCCTTAGCATTCTGTGTACTTAAGGAGTAGCATGTTTGCCACTGAGAGATGGACTGGTTCTGTATGGACTGACTCTGTATGGCTTTGTGCAAACCTGTTAACCTCGCTATGAAATGGCTGTAATAAGACTGCCCTGGTACCAAAGGGTGGCTTGAGGCTTAATTAATTAATGCCTGAAAAGCACTTTAAGATGTCAAATAAGCAGCAGATAGCAGAGCAAAGCACTAGTCATTATGAATGAAATATTGAAGACAACATATGAGCAGTCATTAAGAACATAAGAACGGCCACACTGGGTCAGACCACATGTAGGCCAGTATCCTGTCTGCCGACAGTGGCCAATGCCAGGTGCCCCAGAGTCTTTGTCTACACTACAAGATTCTTATGCCTCTCTGGGATCTTGTGCAAGGATGTTGCGCAAAAGGGGGGTTTTGCACAAAACGGAAGCAGCTACACGGCTTCTTTTTGCGCAAAAACCCCTTGCTCAGAAAGCATCGGCAGAAAATATGCTAATGACGTCGCGACTCATGCAGATGAGTCCGTCATTAGCATACTCTGCCACAAAAACCCTGTAGTGTAGACATAGCCAGAGGGAATGAACAGAACAGGGAATCCTCATGTGATCCCTCCCCTGTCACCCATTCCCAGCCCCTGACAGAGGCTAGGGACCCCATTCCTTCCCATCCTGGCTGACAGCCATTGATGCACCTGACCTCCATGAATTTATCTAGCTCTTTTTTGAACCCACTGATGTTCACTTGCATCTAGAATCATGTCAGGTGAGGGAGAGCACTATGCCTATAGCTGTATGTGGTCATTTGGATGTGATTTCCATGGGTTAGATGTTTATCAGCTATCTCATTTCTCTACCCTTCCAATCATAATTGAAAACATTAATATTGGACACAAAACATTATTCGGTGTCATCCCCAAACCAACTCTCAGAGGAATCTTCCTTCCAGCGCTGAATTTTCATAACGATTATAAATTAGTCAAGTTATTTACATCTTTCACTCTCACTTCATTTAATGATAGTCAAATAAAGAGTCCTCAAGCTAGTCTCTCTAATGTTTGATTTTCTAGGTATAATTATGCCCCAAAGGTGGGGGGGGGAGAGGAGTCTTTATACTCTGTCTACAGCACTTGATGAATGCAGAAAGGACAGGGGAGGAAATACAACGACATTTGATCCTGGGATTTTATTTTCCAAAGGAAATCAAACCATCCAAATAACCTCCTACTACACTCTCTCCTGCTCCAGTGGATCTGCTATTTTGTAATACAGCCAGCTAAAATCTTGACACTGCAAAGAGGGCCGGCAAATTTTCCAGCTTCCGATGGCTAGTCTCCAGTCCCTCAAGGTCAGAAATAAAAATGACACAGAGATTTCCTTATCCGTCCTTATGACTACATTTCTCAGCAGCAAACATAATTGCAGCCGTGTCAGCATGACATTTTGATCTCTGCTTAATTTATGGTCAATGTGTTTTAAAAGAAGCCAGGAAAAGCTGCCTTTAGATGTGTTGTTAGTAAACTGAAGCAAAAATCCATACACTATAAAATGAATTGGCAAATTATTATTATAATACTTGAGACTAATTGAATCCTGGGCCTCTGTAAAGAGGTCAATTTCACCCTAAATGGTAACATTTTTTTATTATTAAAAATCCTATCCCCGTTTTCCCATTATTTAGGGGAGTTAGTCCCAGTAATTACTTTTTGTTACATTGTCTCTTCTTTTTCAAATGAAGACATTATTCTTCCCATTCCATCCTGAAAATCATTGGTTGAACCTCTGTAGTCTGGCAACATCCGTGGTCCGGCATGATTTTAGTGAGCTGGAGGTCTACCTCTCAAGTGTGTGGCCAAGTTTTCCATGGTCCTATAAAGTTTGTTTACAGCCACCAGTCCTGGCACTCAGTGTTCTATGCTGTTATTTAGCTCTAATTTACCCCTAAGCATCTTCCAAGAGTCCAGGAAGCAGTGGCAGTGTTGGTAATGCTGCTAAACAATATTGACCTCCTGTGATTCGGCAAATTCTGTGGTTCAGTACCGGTCAGGTCCTGAGGGTGCCGGATTAGAGAGTTCAACCTGGATATGTCAACAAGGAATAACAGTTGATTCATTCCACACAAGGGACTGTCTCTGAGTGGAGGATGTTAGCGATCCTTTGTTTAGACACAGTCTTTGCAAAGTGAGGTCAAAGCAGAATTCTCCGTTAGTTTGGGCCCTGATTCAGTGTAATGCCTAAGCTCCTACTCAGCTGTAAGTGTAAGTGTAGTGCCGAATAGAAAGGCTTTCCTGGGTCATGGCCTTAGACAGGTAAAAGGATCTTTCTCCCACTTGGCACCATGCAGAAGGGCTAGTCTACATTTGTCGCAAGTGCACTGGTGCAAGGGCACTGCTGTCATGCATCTGGTGAAGGCGTGCTATGCAGATGAATGAGCATCTCCCCGCCAACAGAGTGCTGCTGCGGACGTGGCATTTAGTCAGCGCAACTTTCATTGCCCAGGGAAGTGTGGCTTTTTCACACCCTGAAGTAATGGTAAGTTATATTGACTTACGCGGTAGTGTAGAAAAGCCCCAAGGCTATGTCTACACTCGCAGCTTCTTGCGCGAGAAATATGCAAATGAGGCTAAGCGTGGAATGTCGCCCAGTTTCATTTGCATACCTAATGAGCCGCCATTTTTGCAGAAGAGGCTCTTGCGCCAGAAGGAGCTGTCTACACTGCCCCTTCTTGCGCAAGAAAAACCCCTCTTGCGCAATGCCGCTACGCTGATTATTTTCAGGAATAACGGTATTGCGCAAGAGAGTTTTTCTTGCGCAAGAAGGGGCAGTGTAGACAGCTCCCCCTGGCACAAAAGCCTCTTCTGCAAAAATGGTGGCTTATTAGGTATGCAAATGAGGCTCGGCGATATTCCATGCTTAGCCTCATTTGCATATTTCTCGTGCAAGAAGCCGCAAGTGTAGACATAGCCCAAGTGATTACATAGGAAGCGTGACAGTGGAGACCCACCCCCACAGATTTGAAAGTGTTGTGATATTCACTGGGATGAAGAACACTATATAATATAATACATTATTTTTGTGTACTATTAGATATATTTCTAAGCCACTTTATCAATCACGTATGCCTCGTCCCACTTCTAGAATTTAAGAGACACGTTTCCAGTAGTGTCTGTTCAGTTTCTTTTATTGCATCAGGGGGCTTTGTTAAGATTAAATGGAAAATAATTATCACCAATATTTTAAAAATCTCATTACACTTTTTCTTTTCCTCGGAGTAGTGATTTACAGAACAACAATTAAATGTCAAAGAATGACTCAAAGATGAGAAACTGATATTTGAGAGTATTTTGTGAATAGACTAAATGACTCCAGAGAGAGGTGGAAACTATGGATGTTTCCATAAAAAAATCTCCATAAAGCCCCTGGGAAGACATAAATTATTGAAAGGAGGGACAGCAGTGGGATCAAGGAGGGTTGTAATATATTGAGAAGTGTTTGTTTGTTTGTTTGTTTATAAAAAAGGACTTTTGATTTTGGCTAACTGAGATTGGAAACACCAAGAGTTTTTTCCCCGCCAGCCATGGTTGCTTCTAAAATTGGGTGATTAGCACCCTTTTTAAAACCCCAGCTTGAAACCTCACGTATGTCTAGACTACAAGCCTCTTTTGAAAGAGGCTTTTTCGAAAGAAGCTTTCAAAAAAGCCTCTTTCAAAAGAGAGCATCTAGACTGCAACCACTCTTTCGAAAAAGCAAGCCGCTTTTTCAAAAGAGAGCACCCAGTCAGTCTGGATGCTCTCTTTCGAAAAAGCCCTGTTTGCATTCAATAACGCCTTTTTTCGAAAGAGCACTTTCGAGAAAAAGGCATTCTTCCTTGTAAAATGAGGTTTTCCACTTTTGAAAAAACTGCCGCGTTCTTTCGATTTAATTTTGAAAGAACTCAGCAGCAGTCTAGATGCAGGTGAAATTTTTTGCCACTTTTTTTTGAAAAAAAAACCTGTAGTCTAGACACACCCTAATATTTCCTCCTCACACTTGTCATGACATGAGCAAGAAAGGGGTTGGAAGATTTCTGCTTGGTGGTGCACAACATGGCGTGTAGCCATACCTGGAATAGATATAGCCTACATCGCAGTGGGAAAGAAACTGAAAGCACGCATGGAGCAGGGGTATGGCTGTATTTTATAAAGTTACTAGAAGATTTACCTGGCGTTGCTCATGTCCTTCACTCAATTAATTTTGGGGGGTTTGGAATATAAAATGAAAATCTCCAGGCTTCATTTAAATCATTGATCTGGGTGCACGGGTCGGGGTGCAGGCTGCCCTCGGGAGAGAGGACAGCTCCAGCCTTCTCTCATTGTAGCATCTTGGGGACAGGTGAGAAGCGCTTCTCCATGGTCACTGAAGCTCTACTGGGCATAGCCAAGGGAGGGTGCACGTCCCCCAGTTGGGGCAGGTCTAGGTTCATCTGTCCCCTGGGCTTCCCAGCCAGAGTGAAGAATGCAGCAAACTGTGCACTTTCCCCTAGCTCCCTGATGAAGGGAAACAGCCAGCCGTATCCCTGTATGAATCAGGGATGGGGGCACTTCAGTCCCCCCCACTTCTTGAAAGGTTCCTGGGGGTGGGACGCTTGGGGTTGGGGCAGTCGCCTGTGTGTGTGTGTGTGTGCGCACCCCCAGCCAGCCCCTTTCATCTGCCTGGTGATTCTGACTCTTTTCTGTCTGGTTTTATGAGTTACAGGCACATCCCATTTTCATGGCATGACCAGACCCTTAAGTCATGCTCAGAGGAAGCTGTGTATTGAATTGGGTGGTCCTAGCTCTTACCGTTTCGGAGGAGTTCTGTAACAAACACACGGACACACAAACAGTCTCACAAACTCTGTCAAACATATAGATTGGCAATGTGGAGCTTCGGACTGCTGAATGTGCCATTGGGTCTTTCAGTGCCAAACAATGTCAGAAATTGGACAGCCAGCCCCTGCGAGGCATGATGGTATGATTTAGTGTGTCAGATGCTTAAAGATGTCCAAGATGTTACTGAAGAGTGAAGTCTAGCACTAGACTGTATCATTTCCATAGAGTGGGCAGTCTGGATTTAGGCACTGAAGTGGGGGAAAAAGAAGACATGCTTACAGGAAAAAAATAAATAGTATTTATATTATATCAGGGCTTCATTGTGCTGGGTGCCATACAAACACGTCATGAGAGACAGTTCTTGTCCTAAGACTAAACAGACAAGAGAGACAAAGGTGGGAGGGGAAATAGAGTCACAGAGATTTGTCTGAAGTTGTGCAGCTAGTCAATGATGGAAATAGGAATAGAACCAGGCATCCTGACTCCTCATCACATTGCAGAAGGGGAAATTAATTGCACTGTATAGTAAGACATATTATTATAGGGTAATAAAGACAAGAGCGTGAATAAGAGAAAAAAGCAAGGAACAATTACTGTAATGAAGTTGTCAAAAGAAGATGAGACTGTGAAAAAATAAGAAAATTAAATAAAAATAGTACCCACATTTTTTTTAAAAAGAAAAAAAAATCAGATCCTCCCCTCCAAAAAATACAAAATAAATGATTTGGATGGAAAAAGAGTGTGAAGAATAATAAATGAAGGAAAAGGAGGAACAATAAATACTGAACATTAAAAACAACAAAGACATGGGAACCAGCAGAGAAAGAACCAAACGTGTTTAGTGAATGAAAACAGAAGGGAGGGGAAAAAAACCGAATATAGACAAAGGAAAATAGAAGAAAAAACCTGAGGAAATGTGAAAGAAAAGAAGGGAGACAGGTCTGAGAAGAATAACAGATGCATACTGGGTATATTTGTTACATAAATGAAACGTTCAGCAAGCCAGATCCTTAGCTGCAGAAGAACAATATTAGATGTATCTGAAAGATGAGGTACATCACATTTCCTGATCTCCTCCTCCTCCCCCACCTCCCCGATCAAGGATTATTTCCATCCTCAGACAACTTGGAACAGTCTCAAGGGGGTTCTAAGTCATGCTGGCTGGCCCTGTGGGGACCGTCATGGGTATTACTAAATCCAGTGTGCTCCCGGCATGCTCTCATGTCCTCCTAGCTTGGAACAGAGTGGTGATGCAGAGCTGTACAAAAGCCAAGAATTATTCCACACTGGGGAGCAGCTTAAAGAGGGACTGATCTGCAGTTCATTCACATCCGTGAGAAGACACCCATTGGTTTCAACAGACAGTGGATCAGACCCATGGTGGTGGCAGAGATCTGGGATGGTTTTTCTTGAGAAATGTGGCTGATTCTGACAAACCTTTCAGCATGTCCCAACAAAGTTGTCCTACGAGCGTGGGGCAGGATTCTGGTTTGGTGTGTAGGCAGTTATTCAGGTGAATTCAGAATTTTTCTGAAAAGGCTCCCTGAGCGTCTGATGATATTTGTTTTCTTATGGACTAGACGACTGATCTGGGGTTGCTCAGGTCCTTAATTAATTTTTATTGTTTTGAAAATCAAATGCAAATGTTCCTGCATCATTTAAATCATTGCTCTGGGGCGGGGCTGGGGAGGAGGGGGTCAGGATGCAGGCTGGCCTGGGTAGAGAGGACAACCCCTGCCCTTTTTCACTGCAGTAGCTTGAGGCCAGGTGAGAAGCGCCTGTCCATGGCCGCTGCAGTTCCAGCAGCAACAGCCATGGGAGAGGCGGTTCATGTCCCCCAGATGGGGGACAGACAGATATACAAACACACAGACACACAAACTCTCTGAAACATGTAGTAGATCACCATCCCTTTTTCTGCCCCCTCCCCCTGCTGGCCAAATGGGATTATAGCTGCCCGGTCCCCATCTCTGGCCCTTGCTGCCCCCCTATGGTCATTCTACAATATAACTGTCCCTCTTGCCAGACCCCTCGATTTCCATGGGGGTCCTAGCTCTTATCATTTAGGAGGAGTTCTTGAACAAACAAACTCACAGACAGACAAACAGACAGACAGAGACTTACATAGCAAGACTGTTATGGCAATTATGTGTTTTATTCATTAAGTGCTAAAGAAGACACAAAATGTAGACCATGCCAGTTGAGAATCTAAATGACATACATTGTTTTATAAAGTAGTACTGTCCTGACAGATGTTCTGCTTCCTTAAGCGCTCCAGTCTATGCTGGATGACATAGGAAAATAGGAATGTAAGGATTTGATTAATTATATGGCATAATTTAATTACCCTAATTATTGTGCTACAGTAAATTAGTGTAGCAAGTAGATTTTGTAATGAAGTTGTCCTTTAAAGGAAAATCTACGCTCATACATTCTGCAATGCAGTGAGCCACAGATGGAGCTAACATAGGATACGAAGGAGGACACCATGTGCTATGAATGAAATAGAAGACACTAGACCTGTCCTGAGTTGAATGTTTCTTTGCAATTACAGTTTCAGCCTCTCTAGTCCAGCTCCTCGGGACCTGACCGGTGCCCAACCAGAGAATTTGCCCAACCGTGGGAGGTCAATATTGTCTAGCAGCTTTACCAACACTTCCCCTGTTTCCAGGGCTGTTAGAAGATATTTAGGGGTAAATCAGGGCTAAATAACAGCACAGAACCAGGACTGGTGGCTGTAAACAAACTTTATGGGACTGCGGGAAACTTGGACACACCCATGATAAGTGGACATCCAGCTTACTAACATCATGCCGGACCACGGATATTGCCAGACTAGAAAGTGCCAGACTAGAGAGGTTCAACCTGTAGTTTCATAAGTGCTATGAGGATGGGGAGAGAAGGAGTCAGTTCTATACCAATGGGACTTTATGCCTATGCTTAAAGATAAGCTACGGTTGAATCAGTCCAAAGAGTGCCATTTCCAGCTGATTACTAACATGAGTGAGGGAGCAGGTGCAGTTATAATGGAGGTGGTTCCATACCTTGAGGATATTGAAACAGGCAGCTGCATTCTGCCTGTCCTGAGCATTTTGACTCAAGGCATTACATGCTTGTCCATCTCTGGACAGAAAAGGGCTGAACATGGCAGCAGGTCTCAACACATGTATAAATCAAATTTGCTTTTGACTTGGAATACTTTGCTTTGTCACTGCTCTTTCCCCGGGATGAAATATGTTGTTGTGACAGAAAAAAATTACATGGCTAAAGATCCTTACTTGAGGGATTAAAAGTTAAATCTGTTTTTGTTCTAATTTCCTTCTGTTCTATTTTGAAAGAGCAAGGAGGCCAAGCTGGTTTATTACACTCAAACTCAGGGCAGCTGGATTTTGATATTAAAGAAGAGGAATTTTTTGGTTACCTCTCACCGGCTTGGGGCCAATCACCAGAGAGTGGGTCAGAGGTTGCCCTGGGGGGTAATTGTGTCTTTCTACCATATGCAAGGTGAAAATACCAGCAATTGCTCCTCTCCAACTGTAATAGACTCACCAACTGCAGAAAAGTTCATTTACTGTAATCAATATCACTTTACTTCATGCCTCCATCAAAAACAACTCTCCACAGTCAATAGCAATTAGACAGACGGACAGAGATAGAGGTATTGATGGTGATGGAGCCAAAGATTTATACCTGGTTACTTTCCTCTCCAAATACATCACAGGGACAACTGCTAATTGCAGGATATTGGATTAGCAAGCGTTCATTGAGAAACCAGCCATTCACGTTGGACAGTAACTCAGATTCATGGCCCAGTTCTGGTGATGGAAATCCAAAAGACAATTCACTGGTGTTCATGGGGTTACTCTAGATTTACACAAGTGCCAATGAGAGAATTTGGCACATGGAAACAGCTCAGTTTACACCAGCTAAGAATCTTGTTCTCTTTGTATGGAAAAAGTGGAAAACAATTGTGAGTGTAAATCTCAATTTTTTTTTACCAGTGAGAGGAAATAATCTTTGGAACAAGTTATTTAAGGCTTGTCTACACTAGAGAGAAGATCGAAGCTACCACAGTCAATCTTTTGGGGTTTGAATGAGCAGGTCTAGTAAAGACATGCTAATTTGAACTGAGAGGGAGGTCCCGTCAGCACCAATAGTCCTGCTCCTCACGAGGAATAAGGGAAGTCGATGGGTGTGTGTGCTCCCGTCAACTTCCCGCTGTGTGGATGGCACCAAAACACAATTGAAGATACTTTGACTTCAGCTACGTAATTAACGTAGCTGGAGTTTTGTAACTTAAGTCAACGTTCCCCTTAGTGTAGACCTGGCCTTAGGGATGTTGTAGATGAACTATCACTTGCAAGGTCGGCTGTATCTCTCAACGATAGCCCAAGCAGCAGTTATGATGTCGATGCAGGAATTTGCTGGATGAAAATCTCTGGTTTATGTGAGGTCAGATTAAGTGATGGTAATGGTGCCGTTTGGCTTGAAATTATATGACTCTATGAACTGCATGCATGTGGTCCTTGCCCACAGACAACCCACCAACCTGAAGCAAATTCTCACCAGCAACTATACACCGCACCGCATTAACTCCAACTCAGGAACCAATCCCTGCAACAAACCTCGGTGCCAACTCTGTCCTCATCTCTACACCAGCCATACCATCACGGGTTCATTCACCTGCACATCTACCAATGTAATATACGCCATCATGTGCCAGCAATGCCCCTCTGCTCTATACATCAGCCAAACTGGACAGTCCCTACGTAAAAGAATAAATGGACACAAATCAGATATTAGGAATGGCAATATACAAAAACCTGTAGGAGAACACTTCAATCTCCCTGGACACACAGTAGCAGATCTAAAGGTAGCCATCCTGCAGCAAAAAAACGTCAAGACCAGACTTCAAAGAGAAACTGCTGAGCTACAGCTCATCTACAAATTTGACACCATCAGTTTAGGATTAAACAAAGACTGTGAATGGCTAGTCAAGTACAAAAGCAGTTTCTCCTCTCTTGGGGTACGTCTAGACTACAGGCTTTTGTCGACAGACGCAGGTATAGTTTTGTCAACAAAAGTCCACTTTTGTCGACAAAACCCTGTACTCTAGACACACCCTTGGTGTTCACACCTTCACATCAGCTGCTAGAAGTGACTCTGGACTGAATTAACCTCCCTGACTGAATTAACCTCGTTATCTCTAGTCTGCATATTTATACCTGCCTCTGGAAATTTCCACTACATGCATCTGACGAAGTGGGTCTTTGCCCACGAAAGCTTGTGCTCTAATACATCTGTTAGTCTGTAAGGTGCCACAGGACTCCTTGTCGCTTTTGCAGATCCAGACTAACAGGCTGCCCCTCTGATATTAATAAGCAGGTGATGAATACAATTATACCCACCCATTTGTTGTTTACTGGTTTTTAGTTAAATCAGCATTACATACTGTCTTAATTAGCAGCTTACAGAGAGGGGGAAAGAACTCTAACCCTGAAAGTGTTTTTTACAGAACAAGTGCAAAGACAAAACAAGACAAAGCTCAATGCAACCATCTTTCGAGGCTGCCAGGACAAAGGGGGAAAAACATATTTAAAGGGCAGTTCCTGCTGTGGCTGATCCCTTACCACTATCGCAGACCCCTATTAATTTTAAAATATCCCAACAGTAATCATGAAACCAGTTTTGGGCAGGGGTTTCTTTTCCACTTGAGCTTGTCTTGGGCCAAGGACAGCCTCACACGAAACTATGATGAATATTAATGAATAAGGGTGATCTAATAAGTATCAAAATTCACAGTAATGATGCGGGGTGCCAGTTCTCAGGGTGGCTACTTCACACAGGGCCGGTTGTACGTGCAGGCAAGAAGGGTGATTCCCCCTGAGCATTAACCTTCAGGGTGGACAAGTTACTGCTGTGCCACTTGTCATTTTTTGTGTATTTGTTATTTCCTTTCTTCACTGATTGGCCAGTCACTTCTCCCACCCTTTCTTCAGTTCTGGAGGAGTTCTGGCTCCAGCGTGCTCTAGGAAAAAGCTGCTTTCAAGCTATAGCCGCATGTGTTTTCACTCTCGAATGCATGCACATATGGACCCCCCCCCCCGGTGTGGTTAGATTTGCAGGTACTTGGCTCCATCAAACCTGTATCTCCCCAGCAGCTGGTCCAGCCCAGTGGTCTACGGTTCCTGGTGATCTCAATTGTGTGCCATGCTATGGATCAGAGGTAAAAGGTTAATAGGGAACCAGGTGAGTCACATGCATAACTTGGGGTATGTCTAGACTGCATCCCTCTGTCGGCAGAGGGATGCAGATTAGGCAGGTCAACATTGGAAATGAAGCGGGGATTTAAATATCCTGTGCTTAAGTTGCATAAAAAAGGCCACCATTTTTGCCAACTCAGCACTTTGTCGGCAAAAAGCGGCAGTCTAGAGGGGGATCCGTCGAGAAAGAAAGCCTTTTTTGACAGATCCTGTCAACCTCCTTGCAGAAGGCATAAGGGTTCTGTCGAAGAAGGCTTTCTTTCTCGACAGATCCCCCTCTAGACTGCCGCTTTTTGCCGACAAAGTGCTGAGTCGGCAAAAACGGTGGCCTTTTTTATGCAACTTAAGCACGGGATATTTAAATCCACGCTTCATTTGCAATGTCGACCTGCCTAATCTGCATCCCTCTGCCAACAGAGGGATGCAGTCTAGACATATCCTTGAGCTATGTCTACACTGGCGGCTTCTTGCGCAAGAACTCTTTTGCGGAAGAATTCTTGTGTAAAAAATCTTCCACAAGAGCGCGTCCACATTGCCATGTGCTTTTGCGCAAGAGCATCCATGGCAGTGTAGACACTCTCTTGCACAAGAAAGCTCTGATGGCCATTTTAACCATAGGGGCTTCTTGCTCAAGAAATTCATGTTGCCTGTCTACACTGGCCTCTTGTGGATGAGCTCTTGTGCAAAAGGGCTTATTCCTCGTGGGGAGAGGAATAACTCTTCCAGAAGAAGCCCTGTTTTACAATGCTATACTGTAAGTTTACTTGCTCAAGAACGCTCGTGCAGTATAGACCGCAGGCAAGTTTTTGCGCAAGAACAGTTGTTCTTGCGCAAGAAGCTGCCAGTGTAGACATAGCCTTGAGTGGTAGGTCTGAAAAAATCTAACAGGGGAGAGAAAGGTACAGAGGAAGGCTGTGTGAATAATGGGGTGAAAAATGTAATTGTCGTGCATTTTATTCCACACGTCACAAAGTCTTCCTAAAATGATGTACTTGTTGGATTTCTCCCCTTTTTAAAGGGTCTGGGGCAAGGCATACACACTGTTTAAAGCTGAATGGAAAGAGCTGCATGCTGGAAGCCACTACGGTGGATAACACCTGTTTTATGGTAGCTGCTAAGCCTATGAACAGTACCATGGATTCTTAAGTGGTAGGCAACTAGCAAATATGGAAGGCAGTGGTGAGGGTCTGATGCTCCACATGGAAGAGAGAGGCATAAGAAAGAGAAGAGACAGAGACTATGTACTCTGTACACTCAATAGCAGTGAGGTCTGGGGACTAGTGCACCTGACTGGAACTCAAACAAGCTCTGCCACTCATCTGCAGGGTAACCTTGGGCATGTCACTTCATCTTCCTTCAGCTCAGTGTCCCTATCTGTAAAACAGGGAGAATGATACTGATCTCCTGCTTTGAGATCTCTGGGGGTATGCCTACACTGCAACACTATTTCGAAATAACTAGCGCTATTCAGAAATAACTTAGTCCGTGTCTACACTGCAGGCAGTTATTTCAAAACAGTGTCAAAATACTGTCCAGCTGGAGGACTTCTTACTCCGACTCCTGTAACCCTCATTGTATGAGGAGTAAGGGACATTGGAGGAAGAGTGCTCGATTTCTAAATAAGTGCTGTGTAGACGCTCCCTATTTCAAAATAAAGTATGCAATTGACGTAGCTCAATTAGCGTAGCTTATTTCGGGTTAAGCCCTGCAGCATAGACGCATCCTGGATGCAAAGCACAATGTAAGAGAAAGGGATTGCTACGATTATAACAAGAGTGAAACCAATTTCTTCAAAACCTATCACACACTTCATGGAATATGGTTTTGAACAAATATAATTTAACTGGTCCTAATTCAGAAAGGGAAAGAAACAGGAAAGTCCACTGTAGTCTCCATGTCAGGTGCAAATCACATTTCTTTTAATAGATCTTCTCTAACATACACACAAAAACCTACCAAAACATAACACTAAAATGCACTCACAATTTTTCCCCTGGGAGAGGATGAGAAAGAACGAATCGCACACGACAGATGTTTGTTATGTTGCTGAATGCACTTCTGGAGGGCACTCAGAGATGGTGACTGAAAGCTGGATAAGAACCTTTATAGAACAGAACAGACTAGAATAGGCAAACAACAATGGAGGAAATTAATATTTCAAGAATTTGTCGTAAGGGCCTCCTGACCAACTTTAACATCACTCTCCTGGTTGAGAATGACAGAAGAAAGTCTTCACATCAGCCTTTCTTCCTTAGATACAGATTGAATGCAAACCTCTTTGTATATGGCACACTCTGTTCTTTTAGCAGTCGAGATTTTAGATATTTGTGTATTACAGCACGGATTGAAATCAGAGAATTCTATAGCATCGACACGACCAAGAAGTGTCAGCGTGCTTAGCACAAACTTGCTCTTACCTTTAAGTGGATGCTGCGTAACCACTCTTCTCCTTTCAGTATCACGTGCATGTTTGATCTTGACAATATTCAGGACAGGGCAGTGGTTTGAAATATGTGTCTCTTGCCAGGATGTGTGGTATGACAGCACAGTATAGTAAAAGGAGATTTGCAGTGCTACTAGGACTCTGTTGGAAGCTAAAGGAAAGTATGCAGCAGCCTTATTTTAAAAGCACTTCTTTCCTCAGTCATCTGTGGAGCTGTATCCATGCTGCAAGGAATTATTCAGTTGATTAAAAGCCACAAACACACTGCGGAGAAATATGCAGCCTCTCTGTTTGGTTTTTCAGACACATTTCTAAACCAGTGATTTTTCTTTTCTCTCCTGAAAGGGTGAACATTACAAATGCTAGTGCAAACATGTCGACATGAGAAGACTCCTTTCTGCAGCTCCTTTGAAAGCTGGTTTTGTTTCCCTCCTCTTGTTTATAAACATCAGATTCATCCATCGAAACAATTCTGGGTTTGTCTTTTCTCCTCTCAGAAACCTGAAATCATTATGATCAGAGGAAGCTGCATCCCAAATGTGGTGGTCCTAGCTCTTACAATTTAGGAGGTGTTCTTGATCTAACAGACAGACAAACTCTCTAAAATATATAGTAGATCGTCATCAGGTCAGATTCTGATACCCTTATTCATTTTACAGCTTAATCCTGTGAGTAGTCCATGGATCTTAATGGGACTATCTGTGGCATTCAATGTTACTTAAGGTGAATGTTACTGGCAGAAACTTTATCGTATAAATTAGGATCACAATAAATAAAACAAGGCGAGAAATTATTATGGGCTACAAATAATCAATGCAACAAATTCTTTGCAAGCAGCATGATCCAGATTCTCATCTGGTATAGATCAGCCTTGTTTACACCCATTGAGTATTTGGCCCACAGCGAATTCAACATGAGAATCAAGTCAATGGAAAACTCCCAAGACTCTTAAGCTCTGCTACTGTGTGTGATATATTGACCCTTCTTCAAATGGTTATTTAAAAAAGATTTCCGCAACAAATCATTTGTTTGAGAAGCTTTAAAAGACAGAGCTATGTAGTACACATTTATTATCCCCTTTCAGTTTTCTTTGATGAAAGTTAGGAGCCCTTTTGTCTGTTTCAGTAGCTCTAACCATAGAACCATCATCATATTCCCCTTCCTTTTCTTTTCTTGAGTAGAACAGTGGTTTTTTAAACTTTTTTCCTTGTGACCCAGTTGAAGAAAATTGTTGGTACCCGCGACCCAACATAATTATATCTTTTGACTAGAGTGAGGGCTATGGGGTGGAGCCAGGATGGGGTTGGTGTTTGAGGGGAGGAGAAGGCTTCATCTGTGTGTGCATGCTCTGGAGAGGGGTAGGATGAGGGTTTTGGAGCCTAATAGGGCATTCTAGGCTGGGGGTGGGGGCAGGACAGAGGGATTCAGGTGTGAGAGGAAGTTCTGGCATGGGGCAGGAGTGGGTTTCAAGGAGGGTGCAGGCCACCATCTGCGGGTACCAGCTCTGGGGTGGGACAGAGATGAGGTGTTTGGAGTGTAGGAGAGGGCTCTGGGTTTGGAGAGGTTCCAGGATTGGAGAGGTTCTGGGTTTGGAGAGGCTTTGGGTTTGGAGAAGTTCTGGGTTTGGAGAGACTCTGGGTTTTGAGAGGTTCTGGGTTTGGAGAGGGCTCTGGTTTGGAGAGGGCTCTGGCCAAGGGCAGGGGGTTGGTGCTCAGAGTTTGGGCATAGGCTTTCCTCTGCCAGCTCCCAGTTAGCTGTGCAGCAGGAGGGCTAAGGCAGCTTCCTGCCTGTCTTGGCACCGCGGATAGCACTGCGCCACAGAAGTGGCCAGCAATTGGTCTGGTTCATGGGCAGAGGTGGACAAGTGGCTCTGTGCACTGCTTTCGCCCACAAGGACCTGTCCCCAGAGCCACTGCCCAGAGTGGAAGCAGTGCAAGGAGATGCATCCAGCCCCATCTAGGAGCTGGACCAGCTGCTGGCTACTTCTGGGGCACAGTGGGGTCTTCAGTGCCAGGACAGGGAGAAAACCTGCCATAGCACCTCTGCTGGGGTCTCCTGGTCACCCTACAGCAAGGCGACCTGACATTCCATGGCTGAGTCCTGGGTGACGGGCCTTAATTTGCAAATCACTGGAGCAGACCTGAAGTTTAAAGAAAGCATCCCTCAAGCGGTTCTTTTTTTGTATCACATGTTGAGTTGTCACTTCCAATGTACAAACATGCCTGAGCCAGGGAGACAGGTTTTTATTTCTCGTCCCTCACACCCCAGTTTTCTTCTTTGCAATAACTTTCCTAATAGCACATTTGACAGCGAAACATGATTTTCGACTTCTGATCAAAACCTCCAGAGAACTCAGTCAGCATCCGCCTCCCCAGTTTTCACCTATGCAATGGCAGCTGTATAAATTGAAACTAATGTCACTGCTAAAAGGAACTGTTATCTAATAAATAAATATTCCGAGATCACTTAATTAACCCCTTGTTGCCCCAGCCGCAGAGTTAACCTCCCAGGGAAAGAACATAATTGAAAATTACAGGAAATCTATAACTGGTAAATAGAAATGTAGGGAGGAGTGAGTCTGACTTGTGTGTAATGCAAACAGCACCTTGTATGGCTTCTGCTGACTTTGTAGCAAAACTAGCAATATTAGTTATGCTCCAGAAGGATGTGGCATTTCTAGATGGGTAGAGATGGAGTCTTTACATATGGACTTCTCAAGGAATTGTTGTTCTTCTTCTGCTGGCCACATCTCAGGTTCATTATTTCCCCTGAAAAACTAAGCTCTTAAACTCTTCTGTTCTCTCTTGTGCTGTGATCATGGCTTTCCCCCTCAAGCACACATTTCAGGCTCTACCACTGATCTGAAACCAAAATTTGGGATGTTGAGAACATGAATTTGGGGTTCAATCCCAACTCCAGCAAGAAGTCTCACTGATATGCCACAATTTCTTACATTCAAGTTCTTTTTTTAAACTCCACATTAATTATTCTTCTTCAGAGGCTCTGTTCCATTTGTCTTGTGCAAGAGAAGACAGGTAAAGCGAGTTAATTAAATCCTCTCTCATTGGCAGCATGATGAAATCTTAATGCTGCTGTCTGAGTGCTGATGTGTCCTTAAGTTATCCCTCTATTAAGAGCCCGATAGGTTGCAATGAATTGTTTGTTTATTTGATGGAAGGTTGGGGGCTCCGCTTTGGAAGGAACGAGAAAGGTGCAGTCCAAAGGAATGAGGGTAAATTGGGTGATGGGTGGGGCACCATTCAAGCACGACTAGGGTCACGTCATTTCCAAACTTTTTAGTCGTCTCTGCATCCTACGCTGTGCAAGTACATCATTTTCACTGTCTGTTTTAAGCACATAAAAAAGAATACACTTGCATGGGAAGGAGAGGCAGGAAGAGATGTGTGCATGACAATGCAAAAGTATAACTGTGGGACAAGGAGGATTTAGGGAAGAAGGAGAGGCTGATTCAAGTAATGAAGAAATTCAAGTAATGGAAGGATATTGCAGGATTGCGAACATTTAGCCCTGGTCTACACTAGGCTTTTAGCTTAAAATAACCCCCCTTAGTCAAATTTATAAGCAGAGCGTCCACACGACCAAGCCTGTTACTTCAAAATAATGGGCCACTTAATTCGAAATCTGTACTCCTGCTTTTGAGGAGTACTGCTAATTCTGAAATCGTCATTTTGAAATAATGTTAGTGTGGACGCACTGGTACCGCTATTTTGATGTAACTGCTCCCCAGAGTCTTTCGAACTAATTACTCCCCAGTGCTTCCTGGGGCTCTAAGTCAAGGTAGTGCGTGCACATTAACGGAGCCTGCCTCGGACTCATTTCGAGGCTTCCCCGTAGTTCGATTTTGTTAAATCGGGAGTTATTAAGTCGAATTTCCTAGTGTAGACATGGCTGTATAGAAAGAAATGATACCAATATAAACTGTGTTTGCTCTGTGGGAGGTTGCACCATGTAACTACAACCTGGTAAGGACGAAATGCTGCAGTACCGAAACCCACAACAGATTAAAGAATGTGGGGCTTCTTCACGTTATTGCAATAGAGGGATGTGGATGGGAGGGTCCGAGTCCAGGGGATGGCCCCCAAGGTCAGTGTAATGTCATGGAGGGGAGGGGGGTCAAGTCCTGTCCTTAGGATGGGAGGTCCTAGAAGGCAGTGGCTCTTGTCCCACTTCCTTCTCAGCCCTGATGTGTTTGTGCATGTGTGTGTGGGAGGAGGGGAGAATTGTTTGGTTTTGGTCATCTGGGCTCCCCTCCACCCTTCTGGGATGGAAAGCATATGCAAGTGCACTGAGCACACATTGGTTCATCCGGGCCTGATTATGACAATAACTTTAGAAAATGTGCAAATTGTGAGGAAGTTTTAGGGATGGATTGTCTACCAGGATAAACCAGAAGTAACTATACTGAAGTCTCCTATGAGGAGGGCTATCTTTCCCCCTAACCTTATTTTCACATTGCACCCAATGTTGCGTTAACTGAATGTGACCCATGTGTTTCACACACACTGTCAGGACAGTGTGAGCTGGCAAGGAGAGCGTGAGAATTTTCAGATGTTTTATTCATGTGTCACTTGACTGTTCATTTGCTAAGGGTTTACAAATGCTTCATCAATTTTTAACAGGCCTGATACCTACTTGAAAAAAAAAAGGAGGAGGGAGGAGAACAAATCTGAAAAAAAAAGTGGAGAATGAGATGGGCATTAAATAATTCACACTCACTTATTGCATATTCTAACCAAGTTAATTTTTAAAGGAAACAGTTATGCTAGAGACAATTGAATTAAGTTTATCTAGTTGTTCCAAGGAGGGCAAAAATCCTGTGTTGTCCCCCGATTCATGTAAAATGTTGAGGATATTAGAGTTTGTTTACTGATGAGAGAGGGAATAGGTACAAAATTCTGTTAGAGCCTGTCTATGCTACAGAGAATATCGATGCTGTTTCGATCGATCTTCCAGGGGTTGATTTAGCGGATCTTGTCAAAAGCCATTAATTCAAACTGAGAGGTCTTCCCTTTTGGCACCAGTACTACTGCTTCTTATCAGGAGTAAGGGAAGTCGACCAGAGCATGGGCTCCCATAGACCTCCCGCTGTGTGGATGGCACGATTTAAGATCCTTCTACTCCGATTACGTAATTAATGTAGCTGGAGTTGTGTTTCTTAATTTGACTTTCCCCTTTTGTGTAGACCTGGCCTTAGAGAACAGAGGAAAAGGTAAATAGTTTGGCCTGTCCTGGCAATGTAAGGTGAAATTCATCCTTACGTCAAGGGCCAGCTCAAAGCTATCTGCCTCTTATGTGCCAAGTAAAGGTTCAAAAGAGCACTGGCTTTCTGCACAAGACTAATGATCTCACTGTGTAAATCATCTTTTTTTTTGTTTTTTTTTTGGACACGAAGACCTAGCCATAGTGGTGAAAATGATTGTGTTCTCTCTACACCAGCACTTCTACCATTTGACACCATCATTGAAGCTGCACTAATGGATTTTTCTGGTGCAGTGCTGAGACATCCTCATACCCCACCCCAGACCCGAAGATGGGAGCATTTCACACCACTCCTAGACTAGGTCTACACTAGACTAGGCAGGTTGGCTTAAGGTAATTTGGCTTACCTTAAACCGTGCTGCTGCCACATCTATACTGCAGGAGGCCGATAGGAGCCTTACTCCTTGCAGGATGAGGACTACAGGACACCAGCAGGGGGCTGCCCTCAACATTCCATTTGCGGGTCAACACTAATCCCGCTAAATCGAACACAAGAAGATCAACCTCCGGAGGGTCGATCTTCTACATAATGTAGACATATCCCTAGGCAAGACTTGCCTTGATGGGAAATGAGACTTGTTCCTCAAACCAAAGTGAACTATCCGTGACTCAAGACCTTTCAGCTGGTGGACCTAGGAAGTTAAATGTGGAGAGCTATCCTGGAGGGAATTTGGGCTATACTGAAATCATAGATTTAATCTTTTTTTTACAGTAGCTTCTCAGAGAACGTGGAATAGGGAGCAATCTTGTTTCTTTAAAGGCTTAACTTCTATATGGGGATTTTCCATCTCCCATGTCTATGCCTCAGTGATATGCTCTTGGAAATTTATGTTGAAACTTTCATAATTATCACTCTTAACTTCCATGATTTAAAAAAGAGCCTATGGCATATGCTTCTCATCAATGGAGCCGATGGGGAAGCTGGTGCTCGGGATAGAGGATGAGGGATGCAGGAGTCTGGGCAGGGCACTGGGAGGCTGAGGGGGGAGATTATTGGGGCTGTCCATGATGGCGAGGATGGTGCTGCTTTGGTAGTGGCTCCTCTCAGGGAGTCAGGGTTGAACTCTGTAGCTAACGGCTCCTCCTGGGGCTGTGGACCCATGAAGATGGTGGCTCCTCTATCTCGCCCTTCTGCTGGGGGCGTTGGAGGGGAAAGGTCATGAGGATGCCAGGCCACAGTTCACAGCCTCAGCCTCTCTTTGGGGGGGCATCGCCAGGGTGGGGTCTGGGCTGCACTGCCCAGCCCCAGAGGTAGTCCTGTAGAGGCTGTGGTGAGGAGGCTGAGGAGCGAGGGGGCTCCCCCCACCCACGAGGCACTGTGTGGGGCTGGGAGGCCACTTACCTGGTCTGCTAGCTGGCAAAGTGAAGTCCCATCCTCAGCTAGACAGTCTCCTGCTGCTGCGGCTGCCTCCAGTGGTCATTATGCAGTATAGCTCTCCTCCTGTGGTCACTACCTCCAGTCCTCCGATCAGCCCTCTCCCTTTCCAGGTCATGGAAAACAATCCCATTCCAGGCATGTCCCATTTTTCTGGCACAAGCAAATCCTGATCTTGTTTGAAATTAGGATAAGAGGAAGCTGCCTACTGAATTTGGTGGTCCCTAGCTCTTAATGTTTAGGAGGAATTCTTGAACAAAAGGACTTTCAGACGGACAGACTCTAAAATTGTATTTGTTCCTCAAGTACATATTTATAGATTGCAATCAAGCTATCCCTCAACTTTCTCTTTGTTAAGTTTAAATAGATTGTGTTTATCTCTATACAGCATTTTTTAAAATCCTTTTAAAATCTTTTTTGTGACTTTTCTCTAAATCCTCTCCAATTGTGCTTTGAATAGTGAATATGCAAGCTTCCCTTTCTCCTGGGCTGGGATCTGTACCAGTGAAGGGACAGCTCTGAGCTTAGTTTATGAAATGCATTGAGACCTTCCAGTATGAAAGTTGCCATAGAAATGTATCTCATATTATTTTCTCCAATCAAGGTAAGTCTTTAGCACCATCAAAATTCCGTAAGTATATAGGTAGAGTAGATAATTCTGGCCTTCACTGGTTTTGCTAAAAAGGCAAGAGAAAATAAAGTTCATTTTTCATTGTTGGTTGTTAGTTAATATTTTTATAAGCTGTGTAAGAAATGCAGATTTATATAGGGAGTATGGGTTTTGTTTGGTGAAGTTAAAAAAAGAAAACAATAGGAAATTCCGTAAAATTGATTAAAAATGTGAACCATTCAGAAAGGTTCAGTTTCCCCATCTCTTTGAAAATGGTTCAGGAAAACTGAAGTTACCACGACAGCCTTCAATTCTCAGAGCTCTGTTCTGCTGAACACATCAATGCATGGGATTTCTTTTTACAAAGCCCTCTGAAGCCAAAGCAATTGTGTTGATGGACTTTGACTCACTCGCAGGAAGAGCACAATCAATTATCTAAGCTCCCAAGGAGGGAAAAAAGCATGAGACCCACTTTGTGGAATGGAAGGTCTGTTCCCTGGCACTGTGCTTTGATATGAACATCTCTCATGAAGTAGGGCTACAAAATATAAAAGTGCTTTTGTAACAATGGTTCTGGTTTCAAAAAATAAACCCTGGACTCTAATCAGGCCTCAAGGAACAGTACATTAAACATTAAGATAATCAAACAGACCCTAATAACTCTTGCACACAAAATTTTTGGTGCTAACAAAGTGGGATTGGGAATAGAACATAGATTCCCTAAATATTCTGCTATATTTAAAACTGACCAACCAGTCTCAGAGCTATCTGGAAAATGTTTATTTTTTAGTAAAAATTCTAAATATCTGCTTAGTGTTTTTCTTCAGTGGATCTCAAAACATGTTACAAATGAGGTAAGTTCAGTCACTCTCCCCTTTTAAAAAAATAAATGAGGAAACAGGAAGGTGAAGGGAGTTGACCAATGACACCCATTGGACCAGTAGTAGAGCCAGGAATAGAAACCAGGTCTCATGAATCCATGTTCACAGCTCTAAATCGCTAGCCCTCACTACCTCACATGCAGAAGTACATTAACCATAAAGGTTAATTTCTGAAGAAAAAAACAGATTAATATAATGGTAATTTTCACATTTAATTTGGGCTTTTAAACATTTCTGAACTGGAATGCTGCAGAAACCAGAGGGCCTTGCCAGTTTTCTGCCAGTCTTCTCATAGATACAATGGCCTCATATATTGTGCTCACAAAGTGTGCCTAAGATTTTCAGGCCCATAGATCTATCTACAAGTTTGAAGGAAGCAAACAAAGTCACTTTTGTATATACCTTTGACACTCAAGGGCATTTTTATGCACCTAAGTGACAGCGAGAGCTTTGTCCTCATTTCAGGGTGACACAATTGTCTGCCAAAATATGTCTGATGTGAGAGAAAAATGAAACTTGCACCATTACAGGGTAGTAACTTCCAATGACCACACAGAAAAGGTAAAAAGAGATTATAGTTAATGATATCAATATTATTCAATACTTCCATTTTGTTTAGCTAGAAGACAGAACTCAGCTTATACCTGAATTTATACAATTAATTTAATTGCATAAATATTAATAAATACGTTAATAAATAAGGAGAAATAAAAAGTAAATAAGGTGATAGGACTGCCATAATATGAACACTATAAATATAACATGGAATATTCCAATTTTTATCAAGTAGACATACTCAACCGAGTTAATTTATTTCACACATCATAAACTGGCGATTTTAGCAAATCATCTTAGTACAGAACAGAATTAACAACCAGTATAAATCTTTTAATACAGGTCAACACTTCACTGGCAGATGTCAAGAGTTTGCCACCATTAATTACAATTTTAAAAGCTCAATAAGGTTTAAGGGATCCCCGAAGACTGTACAAATGCTAAACTCTTGAAAATCTTTGGAGTTCTTTTTATTCTGCCTTGTCACTTTCATTACAGATTTTGGAACTGGGAATGGCTGTAAGAACTGAGGCAGCCAAGTAGGTCTGGTAGGTGTTTGACAGTACTGGGATTTGAATTTTTTTACTTTCATACCAATAAAGTTGAGCCAAACAGGCAACCTCAACTTTGCCCTCTAAATATATCTAAAAAACATCTAAACTTTCAACAATTCACACTAAACTAATACGGTACTTGAAAAAAAAACGGTCAGTCACAATGCTGCATCTCGACACAAATACTAACACAATAGAAAAATACCTGTATAAAACATGCCACATCATCATCCAGGAACATCGTTTTAATTCAATAAGCTTTAAAGCCTCATTAAAGCACCATTGTTATCACATACATCAATATGCACAACTATCAAAAATACTCCAACTGTTCTGACACAGTAGGTGCAAAGTTAAAATTGAATGTGTGGTACAATTTGGTTGGTGTGACCATTTAAGTAGAGTGAATGTTTGAAAGTTGTGAAGTGAGGGGAGTAATTGCCGTTTCCAGAACACTGAATGTTTTGTTTGCTTGTTTTTAGCAATGTGTGAGAGATACAGCAGAGACTAAAAATATCAAAGTAGGTGTTACCTGGAGTAAAGATTAATCTTTTCAACTTTCAGCTTCTTTGAAGAGGTATTTTTTTAAGGGTATAGCAGTGACTGGCGAATACAAACAGATGCCTTCCCTTCAGTTATATCTTTCAACTTCCAGAAGGAAATTATGGTTTAGCGAGCGATGATCCTATAGTGCTTGTGTGTTCAAGGTCTCTGCATTACAAATTCACATTTATTCTGTGGAAAATAAAGTATTAGTCACCCAGCTATATAAAAGCCATGCATGAAGTCAAAGGTACACATTTTTTTAAGATGTAACTGTTTTGCATAAAATGAGGCAGTCACCTTAATAAAACATGAATCCGCTATATATGTGAGAGAGTTTGTGAGTGAGTCTGCTTGTGTGTCTTTCTGTTCAAAAACTCCTCCTTAAGGGTAAACGCTAGGACCACCACATTTGGGAGGCAGCTTCCTCTTATCATAACTTAAAAGCAAGGTAAGGTTTTTGGTTGTGCCAGAACAATGGGATGTGCCTGGAGTGGGATTGTTTCTCGTAACGCCGAAAGGGAGGGTTTGCTAGCAAGGACAGTTATACTGTAGAATGACCACAAGAGAGCCGCAAGGGGCCAGAGATGGGGACCGGGAAGCTGTAAACCCATTGGGGCAGGAGAGGGCAGGGGAGGAGAAAGGGGCAGCTATCTACTATATATTTCAGAGAGTTTATCTGTCGGTATGTCAGTCTGTCCTCCAAGCCAGGTGACATGCACCCATCTCCCAGCTGTGCCCACTGAAGCTGCAGCGGCCCTGGACACATGCTTCTCACCTGGCCCCAAGCTGCTGTGGTCAGAGAGAGCTGGGGTTGTCCTTTCTCCTGGGGCAGCCTCATTCCTTGCCCCACATGAGACTCCCACCCTCCCCAGATGCCCTTTTGGGAGCACAGTGAAATTCCCTTTCCTTCCTACCCTGAGGGGGCACATTGCTAACCTGAGCAATGCCAGGTAAATCTTCTAGTTTTAAAAACTTGGTTATATATTTACCTAAAATCAACATCAGTTCTATTGATGGTTTTAAATTGATCATAGCTAGAAACGTATTTTAATTCCATATGGCATCATAGCCATGGTACTGTTTTGGCATAAAAAGAGGACTTTAAGGTCTGAGAGGAAAAAAAGAGAAATTGTGTGCCGAATAAAAAAAAAAAAGTTCTCCAGCATTCTTTAGGATGGTCACCCTGCATCTCTGTTTTTTTCTATCCTTTCCCAGTAGATTTTCAGCTTTGAACAACTTGCTGTAGTTAACAGAGGCTTTAAGAACATAAAACTGACTGCTTGCTAAACAGGAGCCCAACTCACCAAGCAATTATATGAAAATGACTCAAGAAAGAATGGCAAAGATTAAATTTCCTGAATTAAATAAAAAAGATTCATGCTGCTTTTCTACCAGCAAAAGAAGGTATGAGACACACAGCTTGCTTTATGGACTCATTAGTAAAAGACAATTTGAGAGGACATACATGATTATTAAATAAGATGACATATCCATCCTCATATGGCACAGGTAACTACAAAACTAAAAGGTCATACCAGCAAACTGTTCTCCAGTCGTCACGCAGTTCTGTGCTGCCATGAGTGATTGAACTTCAGAGTTTGTTTTATACTGTCTATTAACATTAATCAGTTTTTGACAGGTGACAGATGCTAGTCATTTTGTTCAATTTATCCTTCCAATGCACATATGTATCATGGTGCTGAACATGGTATAAACCTGAAGAGAAAACAAAAATATTATTTTGATGCCATGCTAATTATGTTACACAAGAAATATTTAGTATTGTGTAAGGATATCTATGAATGCACAATGTTAGATGAATTTATGTTCATTAAGTGAATTTTCAGTATGATTTACCTTTGAAAAAAGATCACATTATTATCCTTTGAGCTCAGAATTAGTTTCCTTTCTTATTTTTCAGAGGCCTTTAGCTTTTCTGTTTTTGTTCTTAGGTTGGGTACTTTCATTTTGAACTACTCTTCTTAAAAGGGTATAAAGAACGTGCAAAACAGACTCCAATGCTATTTGAAATTCTGGATGCAGATAACAGACACATGGTCAATGTTAAAAGACAGTGCAGATAAATTTCAAAAAGAAGTAGGCATAAGGATAAAATATGATTCCATTATTGAAGAACAAGATTAACTTTTAAATTACTTTAATAACAACAGATAGACTAGTAGAACCTTAAAGAATAACAAAACATGTAGATGGTATCATGCGTTTTCATGGGTGCAACCCACTTCTTCAGAATCATTTGAGGAAGTGGTTTGCGTCCATGAAAGCTCATGATACCATCCACATGTTTTGTTATTCTTTAAGGTGCTACTAGTCTATCTGCTATTTTTTAATTTTTTCCTGTTACAGACTAACTCAGCTACCTCTCTGAAGCTTTTAAATTATTGGCATCCATGTTCAAGTTCTGGAATGCATCAAGTAAGTGGACACAGCTATAGAATGATAAATGGAATAAAAGTATATTCACAGACAACAATGACTCAAACGTAAGAGAGGGATAACTAAAGTGACTATCAATGTATTAAAATAAAAGTAACTCTGGCTGGCATACTAAAGGGCATGTCTACACTAGGAAACTATTTCAAAATAACTACATTCAAAATAATAATTCCTGAAATAACAACATTGAATTAGCTCACTACGGGGGAACCTCAAAATTAGTCCAAGGCGGGCTCTGTTATTGTGGCGTGCTACCTCGATTTACAGAGCCAGGAAGCACTAGAGAGTAGTTACTTTGAAATAGCAGCAACGGAGCATCCACACTAAAGCTATTTTGAAATAACAATTTGGAAATAAGCATTATTCCCTGAGGAAAGCAGGAGAACAGATTTCAAAATAACCATCCCATTATTTTGAAATTACGGACTTAATAGTGTGGATGCTCCACTTATTATTTCAAAATAAAAGGGGGGATTATTTTGAAATAACTCCCTAGCATAGACCAGAGTACAATTAGCACAATACAGGCAAAAGCAAAAAAGGCACAGGGATGTAAATAAATAAACCCCATTACAAAGCTAACGTCTCCAAATTTCTCATTGATAACTTTAGAGTAAGAGTCCCTTCACCTTTTGAGTACAAGGAACTGGCTTACTCCCTTCCTAAATGGTGTCAGAGAGATGTCAGGAACAAACACCTGTTGAGAGACCCAGATCTTGAGAAACACTGCACTAAGAAGTTCAAAAGTTCAAAATAAACGGGATTTAGAGAACACATTGTGGTACAGAATTAACAGACATTGATCCCAAAATGAATGAAAATGGTGATTTTTATGAAGAGGATTAAAACACAGAGAATTGCTTCCCTGGGATTGTTTGAAAAGTTACAGTGTAAAAGGGTAGTGACAAGTGCTCAGCACAGAGAAGTCCAACAACCCCCCCAAAAAAGAAAATAACCTGATTGCGTCAGACTAAACATTCCCTGTTGTACTTACAAATCTATAGTTTCAAGACTCAGTCCTTCCCTGGGCATGGATGGCACTGGATTCTCCATGCCTGGCTTATTTCATATCCTCCCAGGCTCTCCTGTGGCCACGAAACAGGAACAGGAAGATCACTGCTTCCAATTCAAAGCCCCACATTCTGTTTCCACTTGCTCTCCTGGCCTCTTTCGTATCATTTCCTGCTTCCCTAGCATTCTTGGCCCTGGTCTACACTACGATGTTCTTTTAAAATACCCCCCTTATTTCAAAATAATAAGTGAAGCGTCCACACTATTAAGCCCTGCATGTAGAATAGTAATAGAGATGTAGCCCTGTTAGTCTGGTCTTGCTGAAACAAAAGACAGAACTATGCAGCACTTTAAAGTCTAACAAGATGGTTTATAGGTGATGAGCTTTTGTGGTCTGGCCCACGAAAGCTCATCACCTATAAACCATCTTGTTAGTCCTTAAAGTGCTGCATAGTCCTGTCTTTTGTTTCACTATTAAGCCCGTTATTTCGAAATAACGGGATGGTTATTACGAAATCCATACTCTTGCTTTCCTCAGGGAATAATGCTTATTTTGAAATAGTTATGTCGAAATAGCGGTCGTGTGAATGCTTTGCTGCTGCTATTTCGAAATAACTACTCCCCAGTGCTTCCTGGGGCTCTAAGACAAGATAGCATATCCACAATAACGGAGCCTACTTTGGACTAATTTTGAGGCTCCCCACACGATTTTGTTATTTCGGGAGTTATTTCAAATTTAGTCATTTTGAAATATTTTTCTAGTGTAGACAGTCCCCTAAGTAATCTCTAGGACCTGCTGCCTATGGTTTTAACCCTTATAGGCAAGTCAGTGAGGGTAAGGTCTCCAGAGTTAACTACTGAGGAAAGTCTTTGGTTACCTGAATGGCTGGAATGTCCGGAAAAAGGATATCACCCCTCCCCCATTCATCACAACCCCAATAACAGGTGGTCACACTGACTAGAGTGTCAGCAGGGCATGATGCCAAAATAGCAAGAGGGGATAGACCTGTCCCAGAATTACAGGGAGGTGAGTCATGCTGCTCCGTACCCTCCTGAGGCCACAGAAATATGACTCGCACCCTGATTACAGTGTTGCCATCCCTACTTAAGGCCACAGGGCATAATGTCAAGTGAGCGAGTAGGCAAAGACATGGGCCCTCGTTAGAGGGTGGTCACATTGGTCAAGTTGTTGATGTGCCCCTCGAAAATTAGGGGGAGGTGACTTGCACCCTGATTACAGGGGAGTCATTCTCACTAGCCAGCATAATGTCAAAAGGACAAACCAGCCCAGACCTGGACACTGCTTACAGGGTGGTCGTGATGCTCAAGGCCTTAACAGGCTCGAGATTCCCATACACTGTTATTACATGACCTGACCCCAGATTAGGGGGTGAGGACTGTACTTAGGGTCCCTTTCCTTCTGCACAATCTTCAGTGACTTGTCTCCTTCCCTCCCCTTTTCTTGACACTTCTCCGACGCTTTGTTTTTCTTGACTTTGGACGTGCTGGAAATAGACCGAGCGAGCCGACGACAGACGTTATAACACGTCCCAAGCTCTCCCAATAAAAACCAGCTGGGCATTTAATTATTATTTCTGTGAAAAACCTCTTCTTGAGCCATTAATTAAACCACGCTGTATTCATTTAATCATCTCAGCGTCTCACGGTTCCCGCCATATTTTATTTTGCCTACCAGTGCTCCTTCTCTTCTCCGCAGAAAAGTTACGCAAAGATAGGAACATTTGCACAGCGTTTAAACGACCCTCCTTTGGACTGCCGCAGCCTTTCCCGCCCAGGTACTGAACCCCCTCCTCCAGCATTACCTCAGCCTTTCCTGCCCTCACAGTGAGTCCCTCCTCTGGCCTCCCCTGAGCCTTTCCTACCCTGGCCCTGAGCCGCTCCTCCGGCGTCACCTCAGCCTTTTCTGCCCTGCCCTGAGCCCCGACCCCCAGCTCGCCACCTCAGCTCTGTGCCCAGTCTGATGCCTCAGCCCCCCCAGTTATGTTGGCCTTTCCCACCTAAACATCGACCCCCTCATGTCCTGACATCTACATGCTTGGCTGGGGCCCTTCCTGCCCCTCTGGGGCCCAGTCAGATGCCTCCCCACCCCTCCTTGTGTTACCTCAGTGCTCCCCGCCTCAAGCCCAACCCTTCCTCCTGCTCGTACCCCTCTGTGGATTTGCCCCCAGCCTCCTCCTGTGACCTCCCCTCCTTCTGGCTCTACAGCAACCTCCACACCTCCTCCCCACCATCTCGTCCAGCCTCACCTCTGCCCCTCCTGCCCCCTCACAGCCCGGCCCCCTGCTCCTCTTTCTCAGGGGGTGTCTTTTGCTGCTTCCCACCCGCCCCCCCCCCCCATTGCAGCGCCTCCATCCCTTCCTGCCTCAGCCGCAGCCTGTAGGTTTGTCGCCATGGGGAGAAACTTGGTCCGAGCCCCCACCACCCAGCCGGGGATGCTTGTTCCATCTGCCCCCACCTCTGTGATGCTCTGGGCGGGGGCTGGCTCCGGCGTGGTTTTGCTGGCCGCCGGCAGCTCCTAGTGCCGGAGCCGCCTCCCTCTGCCACTTCCCTGAGAACCTGGAGCACCCTCAGTGTTTCGAAGACCAGGGCCCTGCCTGGGCACGTGGCCCTCAGCCTCTGCGCCCTGCTCCCACCTCAGGACTCCCTCTCAGGCCTGCCTCAGTCGGCTCCTGCTGTCCTCTAAGTCCAAGTGCAGCCCCGGGCGGGAGCTGACCCAGCCAAGTGTCAGAGCTGTCCCCTGCGGGAGCCCATGTGGGCTCCATCCAGCCCTTGGGGCGGGGGGCTGTTTTGGCGCCCTATTGCCATGATGACAGAGGGGCCCGTGCTGAGCAGAGCCGCCTCCGGCGGTGCAGCAAGGGGCACAGCTCCTCTCTCTCAGGCCACTTCCCACTGAATCCCTGTACAGAGCCGGCCCTGGCCTCTTCCTACGGGGAGGGGTGCTCCCCTCCCACAGAGTCTGCCTGCCCCCACTTCTCCACAGTGCCAAACCTGGCCCCATCCCTGCTGCCCAGGCTGTAGCACCAGGTCCTCCCGGCTTCCCTCATCTCAGCAGTGTGGTGCCATCCCAAGCACTTTGGCAGGGCCCACCACCGGCCCAGGGAGGAAGCCAAGAGAGAGCAGCTCAGATCCTCAGAGGTGTTTAGGCCCCTCACTCACATAATGGCTCAATACCTTTGAGGCTCTTGGCCAAAAGATACAGCAAAAGTTTCCAGTGTAAACAGATGAGGCCTGCACAGGCACCAGAAAGTGAATTAGCACATTTCAATGAGCAGGTATCTACATATCAGTATATTGTTCTCTCAAGGTTATTCTTTTTATCCCCTAGAGCTTTAAATGAACCAGTCTTCTAGGCAAAAAGACTTTCAACCTTGATTTAATTATACGGATGTGTTTGATAGCACACAAAAATAAACAGCTTACCCTGATACAAATGTATCTACAAAGGAGACAAAGTGTCATAATCCAGTATCTTGCATTTTAAATCGTACAAGAGTTACTACAGTTCTTTATTCCCCCTTAGAAATAGGATCTATAGTGTTTATGTGCCTGCGTGAATCTTTAGTGATAACACACAGGACTATTACAATACCAATGGATAGCAGAGAATGAGTGTTTACAGAGGACATATATGTAGGCTTGGTTTTAAAAAAAAAAAAAAATCACATTCAGGATGGTTTGCAAACTTTGACCTTCCTATTTCAAGTAGCAGTTCTGTGTGAAGTGTAGTGGAAAATAGGGTTAGAAAACAGCAGCCGCATACATATCCACAGTTTCTGCTTTGAATTCCTTTAATTCATCTCAGAATGCCGGTCGTGTTTAGCTCACCTATTCTGCAGTTCTATTACCAAACAGAATTCAGTTTGAACTATAGATAATGGTTTGTATTTGTCCTGCTGGTCGTTAATAATGGATTTATGGAATGACTTATTGTGATCGCCTTCAGTATTAAAATTGCATGACATTAGAAGGACCTGTTTTCTCATTCCTGTCCAAATGGCACTCCTCTGAATTCTCTTCTGTTCCCTTCCAATCTAACCCAAGGGATCACTTCCATGGCCTTGATTTACTTTTGCACCTTTCCCGGGTATGTGGATCAATGTCACAGCCTGACAGGGAGAAGGAAATAAAGACACTTATCACAATGCACACTGTGTGTTGCACAATCTAAGCCATGTTACTGCTTCAAGGAAGTTTTTTGGTCTAAGGTAAATAACAGCCATTTACCTTGGTACTGCAACCCGAGTTGAAGACATTTTGCTTTTCTGCCTCGAATGCTAAAAACAATCCAAATGAGAGGTGACCTTTATGAAATGAGTTAAAAGGTCCTAGTCTCGTTCCTCATGGACAGGTGCCCAGAACACAGAAGCCTTCACTGAATTTGGCATTAATTAGTATTTGTGTTAGCAGTTTCTGAAATATATTTACTTCCCAAGCAAAATATGACGACTCATTAAGCTAATGTTTACAACAGTAATTCCATTTTGCTCTTTTAAAATCAGATTTCATTTGGGTTCAGAATGATAACCACATTTTTTTTAATACTCGGGGAAATGGATTTAGGGATCTCCACCGGGTGCTAAAACAGCCTGGCAGGCTGCCCCAGAGCTGGGCAAAACTCGAATTAAGCTATGCAACTGCCGCTACGTCAGTTGTGTAGCTGAAGTCGAAATAGCTTAATTTGGCTTTTGGTATTGTCTACGCAGCAGGATGCTGAAGAAAGAATACTCTTCCTTTGACTTCCCTTACTCTTTGTTAAAAAAAAAATATACTGGCATCAGAAAAGGTTCAGAGAAGGGCAACTAAAATGATGAGGGGTTTGGAACGGGTCCCATATGAGGAGAGATTAAAGAGACTGGGACTTTTCAACTTGGAAAAGAGGAGACTAAGGGGGGATATGACAGAGGTCTATAAAATCATGAGTGCTGTGGAGAAAGTGAATAAGGAAAAGTTATTTACTTGTTCCCATAATATAAGAACTAGGAAAAAAACAAACAAATGGCCTGGTAGCACTTTATAGACTAACAAAACATGTAGATGGTATCATGAGCTTTCGTGGACACAGCCCATTTCAGGCTGGTGCCCACGAAAGCTTATGATACCATCTACATGTTTTGTTAGTCTATAAAGTGCTACCAGACCATTTGTTCAGACCATTTGTTGTTTTTTCTTTAACAGACTAACTTGGCTACCCCCTGAAGTGTAAGAACTAGGGGCCACCAAATGAAATTGATGGGCAGCAGGTTTAAAACAAATAAAAGGAAGTTCTTCTTCACACAGTGCACAGTCAACCTGTGGAACTCCTTGCCTGAGGAAGTTGTGAAGACCAGGACTTTTAACAGGGTTCAAAAAAGAACTAGATACATTCATTGAGGTTAGGTCCATCAATACTTATTAGCCAGGATGGGAAGAATGGTGTCCCTAGTCTCTGTTTGTCAGAAGCTGGGAATGGGTGACAGCTTAATAGTAAGGGTAGAGAATGGTGTCCCTAGCCTCTGTTTGTCGGAGGGTGGAGATGGATGGCAGGAGAGAGATCGCTTGATCATTACCTGTTTGATTCACTCCCTCTGGGGCACCTGGCATTGGCCACTGTCAGCAGACAGGGTACTGGGCTGGATGGACCTTTGGTCTGACCCAGTCTGGCCATTCTTATGTTCTTGAAATGAGGGTTACAGAAGTCGGTGTAAGAAGTCCTCCAGCTCACCATTCTTCTGAAATAAAGGCGTGTAGTGTAGACGTGCACTATGTAATAAAGCTATTGGGTGGACATAACCTAGGAGAATGTGAAGCCCAACTTCTGTGGTAATACCTCTGGTGGGCTGGGCTGGAGCCCACACATTCCTGTCTGGCAGGGAACCATGAGCCTGAAAGCGAGGGCACCTACAACTTCCAGGCTCCCACCTTCCCCTCAGCCCACCAGAAACTGGGACCCTGGGTTGTGCACCAGCCGGCCAGATGGTTTGCCCAGGAGCCAGGCAGGATTCCATCAGGAAAGTTCTGTTGGAAACATGCTTGGTTTCGTGTGTGATTTGTCACGCGTGGTATGGGCAGTCGGTTTATATCAGTACAGCTGATTTGATCTGGTGGAACTACTCACTTGAATAAGTTAAGCATGATTTGGCCCAACCCATTTTACAACAAGCTCCTACTTCTGCTTTTTTTCTATAGATCTAACCCCCCCACAAAGTGGCATTGTGACAAGCCAGAGGGCTGCAGGAGCATGGGGAAAGGCAGCCCTAGAAGGGTAAAATGCCAACTCCCCAGTAAATTACACGTGGGTCACTGCAGGCCAGGCAGGAGCAGCTGACAAGGGGGGGTCTCTCAGACAGATTAGGATCAGCTGAGACAGGCCTTCCTGGGATCTTTTAAAAGCCTCCCCTGGTGGCTGGAGCAGGAGCAGGAGCAGGAGGTAGATAGACAGAAACACCAACTACTACTGAGCTAAAAGACAGTAGGGGAGTGAGGAGCTCCAGCAGGCGGGGCGGGGCGGGGCGGGGCGGGGCAGGGCAGGGCAGCTGACCCCAGGGAAAGATTACAAACCTTTGGCTATGTCTAGACCGCAAGCCTCTTTCAAAAGAGGCTTTTTCAAAAGGTACTTTGGAAAAAAAAAAGGAAGCCGCTTTTTCAAAAGAGAGCACCCAGGCAGTCTAGATGCATTCTTTCCAAAAAGCACAGTTTGCATTCAATAGCACCTTTTTTCGAAAGAGCACTTTTGAAAAAAGGCGTTATTCCTCATAAAACGAGGTTTTCCATGGTCAAAAAAACTGCTGCGTTCTTTCGATTTACTTTTGAAAGAACGTGGCAGCAGTCTAGATGCGGGGAAGTTTTTGAAAAAAGGCCATTTTTTTTGTAAAAACTCTCTCGTCTAGACACACCCTTCCTCTTTTCCCCCACCCACCCCAAGGGTAGGGTCGACTGCCCAGACACAGTGGGGGGAAGTATTTGACTCAAGGCCCTTCCTGCCCAGGAGAGAAGTGCAGATACTGGCAAGAGAAAGAGGGGCCCTTGCCTGGGTGTATTTTCGATCCCTAATTAGATTAGACAATGAGGTTGATGGGTTTTTGAGATTCTCCTTTGTTGGCTGCACTCTGGGGTGAAACATGGTAACTATTTAACAGTACACTTGAAAATCCAAATCTTTGATAACTGAATTAGCAGCTCCTGAGATATAAAAGGGGGTATATGTGTGTGAGAGAGCGCTATCCATCTATTTAGTGCTTAGAGCTAGGAGCCAGGGCACCTGAGTTATATTTTTTGGCTCTCTGAATATGGAGAAGTATTTTGCCTTTTCTTTGCCTCAATTTACTATAAATATGTTTTACCAGTACTTCCCTGCCAAACAGCAATATTGTGAGGCTAAATTAGTTGCGTTCCTTCAGACCTGAGATGCTATATAACTACAATGCATTGGTATTATTTGCTATCTATGGAATTTGGTGCCTAGTTCACATTTTAAAAAGTTGAGGGCAGCAATTCTACACTGACATTAAGTGTGGGGCATTTATATTATGGTAATTTAACTTTCAGGTTAACAAGCAACTAGTTTTGCAAATAAGAGTCTCAATCAAGTTTTTGACTTTGAAACTTTGTACATGTACGTAACTTCTCATGAAGCACTAACACACCCTCTCCCAGAATGGGGGATGGGGGGGGAGTAAAGGAGTAAATAAGGGAGAACCAGACAGTATTTGTGCTTTCATGCTCTTTAAAAAAACAAAACCCACCAACCACCACACCTTACCCCAAAAACCTAAGGCAATTTTATTAAAGGGAAAACCTCAGTCATCAACTTGTGGATGGGATTTTTTTGTGTACATCACTCTTAAGCTAGTGCATTTTCAGTTTATATCAGTGAATGAGAATGAGGGCTGTCTATCTTCCCTCTTTCAGAGAGAGAGAAGGTGGGTGGGGTAACAATCTTTTATGGGGCCAGCATTTGTTGGTGACAGACAAGCCTTCAAACTTACACAGAGCTCTTCTTTAGGTCTGGGAAACTGAGTCACAATCTTATTGCTAAATACAAGGTGGAATAATTGTGTTGAGCAGTAACACTCTGAATTAGATTCCCAGACTAGAAGAACTGCCTAGACTCAAAAGGTTGTCTCTCTCCACCAGAAGTTAGCTGAATAAAAGACATTTACTCCCCCTACTTTCTCTCTGATATCCTGGGCTCAGCTTAGCTCTACCAACACTACACGCACACACACACTTCATCTATGAGATAAATATTTATGATATGCCTGTAGAATTTCACATACCTTTGCAACTTATCACACTGTGCTTTTCAAACCACTGAGCAAAGGGATACAATAGTAGCATCTATACACATTTTAAACAAAACTTTCTGCTTGCTAAAATATTCTTTAAAACAATTGAATGTAACTCTGATGGGAAGTGAATGCTGCCCAAATTGATATTTAGTGAATGTGGTGCAGATGGGAATTAGATACCCTGACAGGACACACCTGTGGGAAAGTTAGTCTTGAGGGCAATCTCTGATTGCAAAGGGAGCCCAGCTGGACAGGCCCAGGAAGGGCTGGTACAGAGTCAGGAAGCTTGCAGCAAATGGATGTTGTAGTGTGGGTGTTTGGAATCACTTTCTGAGCTTAGAGAGAGAGAGAAAACAAGTAGGAACTCTGGGCTGTTGGTTCTGAGGGAAGGGCTTATCAGGAAAGGTGGTGGATTAGAAAGTCTAAAAGGGACAGAGTAGGAAGCAGCCCAGGAAAATAGAAGTAAAGCTTAGGGTAGAGTAGACCTTGGTTATTAAAGGCAGGGTCCCCCCAGTGGACCCCTGAAGAGTGGGTGGCTCTGGTATCCCCTATTAGCCACTGGGAAGTGGCATAGGTTTGAAGTGGAGGATTGCAGAGAACAATCAATAAGCTAGGCTAGTGATCTTTTGATACCCTGGAATGGAAAAACTCTCCTGGCTTGGCTGGAAGGCAGAGCTGCACTGTGTACAAAGAAAGAGCACTGGAGCATGAGAGAGGTCACAACACAAGCAAGAGATGGAAGAAGGTGCCAGACTAGGTGGAACTATATTCCCGAGTTGCAGTCCCAGGGAAGAACCCCAGTGGTAAGTAGAGGACCTTGACACAGTAACCTATTGGCATATTCAGAGTATATACAGGGTGATGCTTTGGTAGCTTTACCGGTGTGCCTCTGAGAAGCTTTACACATGCATTGCTTTTGCAATGACATTACCCCTGGTAAGTTATGTGACTATCCCAGATCTAGGCCAGTAAGTAGAGCCCTGCACATCTGGGGATATCTGCTTACTATCTGTGGGCAGCAGCTCCTCCACTGTCTGTTGACTTCAGTATACTTGAGGCTGTTCAAGTGGTCTTAGAACTAGGCTCCTAATATGCCAAACTTTCCAGTGGTGGAAGCTATTGCAAGCCATTCAAGTCCAGAGAGTTGAGCCTGACAATACACATGCTGTTGTGCTCTCTCTCTTTCTCAGGTATATATTTAAAACCTGTATTATTTTAATTAGAATTTATGCTTTTAATCTATGAGGCACTTTTCTGTGTCTCTGTAACAGTCACTGGGTTTCTCTTTTATTTTAGGGTTTGGTTTTGAGGGGATGGAGGGGGGAAGAGAGGGGTTCTGCTGTGATGCCCCTCCAGTGTTTTCTGCAGTCACTTATCCTGCATCTATTGAGTCTGATTTGATTTAGCCCCATTGTTTTATAAATGATCCTGAAACACCTGGGTATAACAATCTATGACTCGGCACATTTCTGTCACATAAAAATCAAATTTTCAGTGGTTCGGCTTACTCTTTATTGTGCTAAGATCAATAGATAAAAGAACCCTTAACCTAGCAGTGTGCCAGAGTGCCTGACATGTATTCATAAAAACAGTCTCTAAATTCAATGGAAATATTAGGTGGAAGGGGCATTCATGCTTTGAATAGCAAGTTTTCTTCAATTTGTGTAAAGCCAGGTGGGGGAAAAAAATGGCCTTCTAAAAAGGCCTGGAATCCTTCAAAGCCTGTGCATTGTAACTGAGCACCAAAGGGAAGTAGAGATCTTTAACTCCTGACATCATTCCCTAGGTGATAAATTACATTTTATTTACATTCCATAGTTTTTATGTTGACTTTCCAGAGCAGAAATGTAACTAACAATTGAAATGGAAACTGTATGTATTATTTTAGGTGACATCCAATATTGCCATGTACTATTTTTTTTATGAAGTATTTACTTCTCTATTAAACTCTTCATCTTAGACAAGGTGAGGCCACGTTATTCTCCCATATGGAATGGTGTATATGTGGAATGATTCTACTGACCTCTGTGGAATCACTGTAGACTCCTACTAATGTAAACAGGAGCAGAATTTGACCCATCATCAAAACTTTTGCAGTGACACGTAGATAGTGACATGCTGTTTTGCTATCATTTTGAGCATTGTGCTGATGGTTCTTATGGGAAGATAACCACAGGCAGTTAAGTTTTTGGTTAGTTCTTTGAAACTCAATATTTGTGTTCCAGGATGCTTTATCCTGGCACTCTGACGAAACAATCCGTCTTCTAGGACGGCATCTATTTTAAGGTAGAATATTGGTTTTAGCATGTGAAAACCACGAACCAGTACTCGCTAGTATAAATCTGTGTAAGCACCATTGAAATATCTTTGCTGCCTACCCTGGACATCCTATGATGCCAGTAACTACTTGTACAGAGTCTGGACAAAGGATGAATGTAGTAATGTGGGTGTTGTATCGAGATTAAGCTCTCTAGAGCTAGGATCTATGGTCTAAATAAGATGACAGTGGGGAAAGTTTCCATGTGGAGTTTGTGAAACACTTAAGTTTCACTTTAGCATTCACACATGAGACTTCTATGTTGCATAAGCCTTATACTGACCATTTGCATGGGTATCAGAGGTGACATTCATGCCTAACCGGACAGCACTCCATTTCCTTTTTTCAGAGGTGCTTGGGAGAATATACAACTCACAAGACAGCTTACTGAATCCTGTAGCATGGACTCTCCTGCTCCTCCACAAAAATGACCCTTTTCCCATTATTCAAAGCATTTCCCAAAGGTGCACGGTTATGTGAGTTAGAAATGTCAACTGCTAAATTAGATGAATGTGTGGAGAAGAAGGAGCGTTAGTTTCCTTTGGAGGGTCTAACGTATTTTTCTTCTGTGCAGTATATAATGCTGTTTCGGAGACATGAAATCAAAAATCTATCTGCCTGCTGAATGTGGTTTTGTGGAGCAGTCGGCTTAATTTTTCTTGAAAATCTTGCTCTGGGCTATTTTGAAAAGTACACCGCTGTTGAGGTTTCAGCGCGGTGCATTTGTTTCACATGAATGCCGGCCAAATCCAAGCCTGCCTTATCCCCATCTGTGCAATTCAGGCGCTGGGTTTCAGGGAGCGCCAGAGATCCTTAAATGTATGTGGAAATGACGCCCCTGACTCCAGCTATTAAAGATTCATTTGGCTTGAGAACATATTTGGGTTTTGCAAATGATTACAAATGGCACAGAGGCTCAGTGCTGACATGTGTGATTGTACAGCATGAACTGTCTGATAGGCCTGACAAAATGAAAGCAGCCCTGGTTTTGGTGTACGTGTCATTCCAACCCTTCTGAACAAGGAGTCACTAGAAGCAAGAGTGAAATTAGTCTGCCTTGTATTGGTAACGCCTCAGTGCCCTACAGTGACACAGGGTTCACCTGCTGCTGAAATGAAGAACAGGCTGAAGTTTAGTCACCTAACTAGTCTTGTCTCAATAAAATGTTTGCTGGGGAGTCAAGTCATCATGACCAATTCAGACAAACCAGTCGAGCAGGACTTCTGTGTTCTTCTTTCCTTAACCAGCAAGGTAGATGCCTAATGACTTCCCTGAGGAAATTGTCAGCCAAAGGGATGGAGGGTCAGAGTTGAAATTCCATGGAGGCCAGCAGAGGGTAGAACTGGGTTCTATTTCCAGCTCTGAGAGAGCACGCATAAGTGGGAATGGAAAACACCAGGCTATGCTGGGTGAAATTCATCCTTCGTCCAGGTGACTATTCACAGGCCTATCCGCAATTAAGGCTACATCTACACTACAAGTTTTCTCGGCCAAAAATATGCTAACGAGGGACTCGTTTGCATGAGTCGTGATCTCATTTGCATCTTTTCTGCCGATCTGTGTTTGCGCTGGGGTTTTTGTGCAAAAACAAGCAGTGTGGATGTTTTCCTTTTGCGCAAGATCTGTAGATCTTGCGGGAAAAGGGGGTTTTGCGCAAAAAGAAAACGTCCGCACTGCTTGTTTTTGCGCAAAACGGATTGGCAGAAAATATGCAAATGAGATCGCGACTCATGCAAACGAGTCCCTCGTTAGCATATTTTTGTCTGAGAAAACTCAGTGTAGAGGTAGTCTGAGGCATGAGGTAGCACGAATACCTTGCTCTGGCCCTTGGCGGTGGAGTGATAAGGGGATTCATTAAAATCATTCTTGAGATGCATTTCTCCCACAGTTTGGGCTCCAAGTTGCACTTTGTACCAGCTGCGTAGGTGAAAGTGAAAGGATTTTTGCAGGGGGCTTCTCCACTGCTGTAAAGCTGATGTAACCCACACACCTGCTGGGTGTGGTGCACTGTGCCAGGGCATGGCACTTGGACCACTTAGAGAGGGAGACAGAATGAGTTTGCTCTACAGCCTTTGCTGTGAGCCATCTGGCTTTTAGTTCCAGTGGCAGGGGCTCATCAGAATGGTCCATCCAGCCCAGTGTCCTGTGTTTCGACAGTGGCCAATTCCAGGTGCTCCAGAGGGAGTGACAGAACAGGGAATCAAGTGATCCCTCCCCTGTCATCCATTCCCAGCCTCTGACAGAGGCTGAGGACACCATTCCTACCCATCCTGGCTAATAGCCGTTGATGGACCTAACCTCCATGAATTGATCTAGCTCTTTTTTGAGCCTTGTTCAAGTCCTGGCCTTCACAGCATCCTTTTGCAAGGAGTTCCACAGGTTGACACTGTGCTGCATGAAGAAATACTTCCTTTTGTTTGTTTCAAACCTGCTACCTATTCATTTCATTTGGTGACCCCTAGTTCTTATGTGATGGGAACAAGTCAATAACTTTTCCTTATTCACTTTCTCCACGCCAGTCATGATTTTGCAGATCTTTCTCATACCTTCCCCACCCTTAGTCTCCTCATGCACTAAGTGCCGGGGTCCCAGGTTTGATTCCACCTGTTGGTGCTACACTAGCACAGATGGATGTGGTGGCGTCCTATATTCAATATCCCACACCTCTCCTGGTGGGAAGGAGTAGGTGGAACTGATCACTCAATTCTTTGCTGATCAAAGAGACTTATGGCTGTTTTGTCACTGGCAGAAATAGAACAACACGTGGCCTACTTCAAGCATCTGGTGGTGTCCAAAGTTCAGGGAGTCATAAGCAGCTGCCTGTGTCTGTCATGGTCCACCACTTGTATCCCATGTAGTAAAGAACCAGGGCCTTTTGTCTCTGTTGGAAGCACGCACCTTGACAATGAGCAAAGGTTCTGCGCACTTCCTGTGACTGGTGCTTGCAGCCTGGAGAGGAATTATTTAGTCTCTCTCTTACAGTCGTCTTTACTCCTAATGTGCAAAGTGTTTATAACCCTTAGCCTGGAGGCAGAAGAGATGCGGTACAATGCTCTGCCATTTGGATGGCCGCAGTTCTCCGTCTATCGATCATGTGATAATTTCATTTAGCAGCCCAATGAAAGTCAAATGAGATTCTGGGGGACAGTTATGTATGATGATTTGGAGTCCTGTGGCCTCCTACATACCATATTAGCATTATAGTGTTTTTACCACTGGGATCGTGGTAGTGGGTGTTTTATTTTTCACTTTATATTTATTGACTCATTATGAAAATTGGATCCTTAAACTTTGTGTGAAATTACTTTTAAATATTTAAATTAATGTGCTGCGGTAATGGCCATAATGTCAGATTCATCATTTTTGTTTCCTCTGGTTGAAGACTTGAATTGCTCTATTTTTTTGAAAGATTCTCACAGGGGCTTAGCTGTATGACCTTCCCTACACGCTAAATCAGGGAAACGATACGTCCAAAAGAGGGAGGGAAGCTGGTCTCATGGCTAAGCTTTGGAAGGGGACTCAAGACCTATGTTCAATTTGTGAATCTGCCACAGCCTTTGTGGCCTTGGGCAAGTTACTTGATCTTTCAGTGCTTGTTCCCCCTCAGTAAAATAGGAAGTATTACTGTGCCCTTCTCCCACTTGTTAACTCAAGCTCTCTTTAGATAAGATTTTTGGGGACCGATCTGTGATCTTGATTGGCGACTCTTAGTAATTTCATTACACTTCGACTATGACTGTCTTTTCATAAAAACTTAAAAAGACAATGAATAGTCTAGCAGCACCTTAAAGACTAACAAAACACATAGACGGTATCATGAGCTTTTGTGGGCACAACCCAGTTCAGATGTGCCCACGAAAGCTCGTGATACCATCTACATGTTTTGTTAATCTAGCAGCACCTTAAAGATTATTACTTGAAGTTTTTCCAGTTATGGGCTAACTCTGCAACCCCTCTAATGCCTTTTTATAGACAGCTTGTCACCTGAGGATTCCAAGGTATTTTACAGGCATTAAATGATGACAAAAAATCCAAGTGAGGTATCTCTTCTGACCATTGTAGATTGAAACAACTTGTCTACTGTTCACAGAGCAAATTGCTAACAGATGTAAGATAATTTGACTAGCTCCCAGATGTGCATTTGCAAACCATTTTATAGAGATACTAGTTTCCCCCAATATATAGTGTCTAATAACTATACAGTACTCCCCCCTCCCCACCCCCAAATCGTTATTGATTCCTTTACTTGGTGAAAAGGAAGACCAAACAGAGGTGACCCATGCCCTGTAGAGGAAGGGGAACAGATTGAGGGCACTTGGTTTCAGTAATAAAAATCTAGAAGGCACCCGATTTCCCACCTCCTCTCCCCCGCATATCACCTATGAGACCAAATCATGCACTGCCTTTAGTGTTACCTCCAGCCTCCTCAACAGTTCTCCCACAGCCTTTCAGGGCCAACCTGCCACATTTCAGAGCTCCAGCCCTCTGAGGAGGGAAGGCCAGTCATGCTGAACTCTGTGGCCGCTTTGTGACACAGGCTAGTTTGCTCTATAGGAGAGACTTTAGCTCCGCCAAAATAAAGGCTGTTCACATAACTTCTTGCACCACTTTACATGGAGTGAAAATAGCATTTAACTAAACCAATACAACTTCTCCGTCTCCTTCACTAGGGGAAAAAAAGTACCTTGAACTTAACGAACACTTATAGCAATTACCATGAGGTAGTTATGTAGCTTTCTTAGGTGTTAGAAGGACAAGGTAAATGCCTTGCCTAGGGTCCTCCATAGACTCGGGTGGGCAAAAAGCCAGAAGTGATTTGCCATGGTTAACCCCTGGAGGGCTGTCATTGCATTGTTTACCTATTCCTCTACAGGTACAGATGCTTGCAGCTCCCATTGGCTGTGGATTGTCGTTCCCAGCCAATGGCACCTGCAGGAAGTGGCGTGAACTGGGACACCTTCCTGCAGCTCCCATTGAGTGGGAATGCCGATCCGTGGCCAACAAAAGTTTCAAGTGTCTGTACCTGTGGACATCCAGGTCAATAAAGTGACGGTGGCCTACCAGGGACTAAGCCAAGCGAAGCGCGTCGGCTCTGCGGGGCCGGCTATTGCCCTCCGCTGCTCTACTGGCTAATTCTTGTAAAGACAAAGTAGCTTGTAGGTCTCACTAGACTTTTACCTCATGCTAGTTGCTATGAGTTGACCAACTTGAGTTGAGAACACGTCTTTATTTTTCTTACTGAAGACATGCCTGAGTGTAGACAAGGGCTCTTAACATAAGAATGGCCGTACTGGGTGCAACCAAAGGTCCATCTAGCCCAGTATCCTGTCTGCCGACAGTGGTCAATGACGGGTGCCCCAGAGGGGGTGGACGCTCCAAGCAATTTGTCTCCTGCCATCCGTCTCCAGCCTTTGACAAACAGAAGCTAGGGACACCTTTCCTAACCCCCTGGCTAATAGCCTTTCATGGACCTAACCTCCATGAATTTATCTAGCTCTTTTTAAAACTCTGTTATAGTCCTAGCCTTCACAACCTCCTCTGGCAAGGAGTTCCACAGATTGGCTGTGTGAAGAAGAACTTTCTTTTATGAGTTTAAAACCTGCTACCCATTAATTTCATTTGGTGTCCTCTAGTTCTTATATTATAGGAACAAGTAAATAACTTTTTTTTAATTCACCCTCTCCACACCACTCATGATTTTATATACCTCTATCATATCCCCCCTCAGTCTCCTTTTTTCTAAACTGAAAAGTCCCAGTCTCTTTAGCCTCTTCTCATGTGGGACCCGTTCCAAATCCCTCATCATTTTAGTTGCTCTTTTATGAACCTTTTCTAATGCCAGTATATCTCTTTTGAGGTGAGGAGACCACATCTGTACGCAGTATTCAAGATGCGGGCGTACAATTATTTTATATAGGGGCAGAAAGATATTCTTTGTCTTCTTTTCTATCTCTTTTTAAATAATTCCTAACATCCTATTTGCCTTTTTGACTGCCGCTGCACACTGCGTGGACATTTTCAGAGAACTATCCACGATAACTCTAAGATCTTTCCTGATTAGTTGTAGCTAAATTAGCCCTCATCATAGTGTATGTATAGTTGGGGTTATTTTTCCCAATGTGCATTACTTTACACTTATCCACATTAAATTTCATTTGCCATTTTGGTGCCCAATCACTCAGTTGGGTGAGATCTTTTTGAAGTTCTTCACAGTCTGCTTTGGTCTCGACTACCTTGAACAGTTTAGTATCGTCCGCAAACTTTGCCACCTCGCTGTTTACCCCTTTCTCTAGATCGTTTATGAGTAAGTTGAATAGGATTGGTCCTAGGACTGACCTTTGGGGAACACCACTCGTTACACCTCTCCATTCTGAAAATGTACCATTTATTCCTACCCTTTGTTTCCTGTCTAACCAGTTCTCAGTCCATGAAAAGATCTTCCCTCTTATCCCATGACAACCTAACTTACACAAGAGCCTTTGGTGAGGGACCTTTAGAAGAAGGCAAAAGAAAAAAATTGAGTATAATCCAACTACTTTCCTGCTCACGTGCCCACAAGGAGACGAGTTTGGAATGTTTTTGGAAACTTTCACATTTCTCTGCATGATGCATGTATGTTAATATGCTGCTCATGTATAACAAGTATTTAATGTGGGAACTGGTTGGTCCATGTTTTAATGAGAATCATAGCTCCTTATCTGCTTTTTTTTTTTTCTTTCTGTGATCTTAACTCCTCACAATGATGCATGGTGTGTACTCTGACAGAACCTCTGTGAAGCGAGGCAGCATTATTGTCCTCATTTTAACTGGGGAGGAATAAGGCACAGGGTAAGCTAAGATTGCTTAGGGGCTCAGGAAAACTCTATGGCAGAGCCTAGAGTAGAGTCCACATCTCCTGTACCTTATGCCAAAGCTGTAATCATAGGACCATTGTGGGGGGTGGGAGAGGAGTGATTTCTAACCATGTTGAAGGATACCCAAGACCATCAGAAGAAAGCAGGGGTCGGGGGGGGGGGGGGAGAAGGAATATGGAAAGAAAACAGCGGTTTCATCTGCAGTAAGTGTCCCTTCGGGTCTGTGTGACGACCAGTGTGGCTTTTATTATTGCTTGTCTGCTTGCTTCCTTTCCCTCCACTCTCCATCGCTACAGCTTGTCTTTGTTGACTAAATCAATCTTGCCTGTCCTTCTGTTTTTTATTAAAGCCATTGTTGCCTTTTGTTGTCCGGAATCGATCCCCTGTGAAGGAGAGAGGTTGGGGGGAGGGGTTGGGGAGGGAGGTCCATAAATGGAGTAAATCAAAGCCAAAAGAGCATGATATTTAACAGCTTGGGTTTGCAGCAGTAAAGGGCAAACTCGCAGGTGTCACGTCGAATGCTTTCATCACCCAGAGGGGCAATTCCAGCAAGGACTGCCTGCTGCAAAGTACAATGGTGTGAGGTGATTGGTGGGTCACCTGCCCACAGCTCTCTTGATGGATTGTAGCAACTCTCTTGTACTGATCTTAGCTACATCCTTGCTGCCTGGGGTTTTCTGACAAGCCTTTTCTTCTTGTCAGTAATGGACTCTTGCTGCCTGCTCCGTATCTCTCGCTCAACACAGCTACAGAAAATCCCCTGCACTCAATGGCTTAGCCAAATGATCCCTGCCATGTTCTTTCTTTATCTCTTGACCTCTCCAAAGCGGTTGACCATTTAATCCAAGAGCCAATGTGCAAATGTATATCAGCAGGAACTTTTTTAGATAATGCTGTTGACTATACCTTCATAAGAGTGGCCAGACTGGGTCAGACCATAGGTCCATCCAGCCCAGCTCCCCATCCTCCAACGGGGAGTCCAGTGAGCTGTCTCTTGTCAAACAGAGGCTAGGAAAACCATCCCTGATCCTCCTGGCTAATAGCCATTGATGGACCTCTCCTCCATAAACTTCTCTAGTTCTTTTTTGAGCCCTAGTGTGGTCCTTAGCATATCCTGCGGCAAAGAGTTCCACAGGCTGATGGTGTGTTGTGTGAAGAAATACTTTTTCATTGTTTAAACCTGCTGCCTCTTAATGTCATTTGGTGACTCCTAGTTCTTGCATTTATATGGAGGACTAAATAACTCTGCTCTATCTACTTAATATGGTTGAGTAAGGAAAAGGTCTCCAGAAGTATAAACTGGACTTTCAGTGAGCAGAGAAGGTATCTTCTACAACCACATCCAATGCCCTTCAAAGCTCGTGGAATGGTTGCAATTGATTGTGATAGATATTGGCTCAGACCTTTTGAGGTATGTCTACACAGGAGCTAGTCAGCTGTGTCTTACCTGTGCCAGTGGACTCAAGCTTATGAGGCTTGCACTTGGAGGCTTTCTTAGCTGCTGTGTAGATGTCTGGGCTCTGGCACCTTGCAGGGGGTACAGTCCAGAAGTCAGCCTCACAGTCGCTACTTTGCTGTGTAGACAAACTCTTGGGGGACAGGGAGTCGGAAGACCTCGCTGCTATTCTTGGTGATGTCCCTTGACCACTTTGTTGCTTGGTTGCACCTGGCAGATGCAGATGGGGGGGGGGAAAAGTAGCTATAACACTAACTTACCTCACTGTCCGGGATGTGACATTTTAGGTCTGATCTAAACTAGAAAATTAAGTTACCTTAATAGCAGTCTGAAGAGTCCACACTCCCGAGAGATGTAGTTGAGTTGAGCTAGCCCCTGGTGTAGACGGTGCTAGGTCAGTGGAAAAATTCCTCTGTCTCCCAATGTTCCCTCTATTTTCCTATCTGTGTGCAGAATACATGTTATGTGCACCGAGGTATGTGTGGATGTGCATCACCAGTAGAAACTCCTGCTCCTGGCTGGGGCGCTCTGCTAATCAGTTGGCAGCATTTGAATCTCTCCTAGGTGACCTCCCAAGCGCTCAGCTGACAGGGATCCATGCCATCAACCTATGGTGATGGGAGAATCTCTCCCATTGGCCTAGGTAATGTCTCTACTGACATACCACGGTTGTGCTGCTAAAATACACTTAACGCTCTCACCAGCTTTGAGATCTCATGATGGAAAACAACATAAGAAGGTAAAATATGATAAACGTCAAAGTGTCTCCAATGGAACACTCCTGCGTCTTTAAGTATTTTCATGTGACTACTGGGTTATGCTGAAACTACAGCCGGTCCCCGAGTTACGAACGGTCGATTTATGACCGTTCGCATATACAACCAAACTTCCCATTAAGCAGTCGTAAAGGCGGTCCCTGAGTTATGAACGCGACCTGTGCTTATGAACAGCGTAGTCGCAATGTAACTCGATGGGGTCCGACTTATGAACATTTTGAGTTACGGCCAAGTGTTTGGTCCGTAACCTGTTCGTAACTTGGGGATCGGCTGTATATGAAAAATCATGGCTTGGAAGTGATGAAAACTTTAAACAGGAGATGTCGTCTTTTTTTAAGATGACATTTTGGGTATTGGTTGATGACCAGACCTTGCTAAAACCTTTATTCTTTTTTCAAATGTCTGATATTAAAGGTGAAATCACCAGTAGCACAGAACCCCTTACTACGTTGCTGTTGCATTTGGCCCAGACTTGACTCAAGGGAAACAATGGCAACTATTGATTCATTTGAAAAAAAAAAAAAAAAAAAAGACCTCACAGATCCTAGGCTCTTTTTTTGGGGGGGGGAAGTCTGCTGTCCAATTCCTTTACACTGTCTGTTTTGCAGCTTGTGAGATCACATGATCTCAAAGATGCAAAGTACTCCACTAAAGAAAGAACAGTCCGTTTCACACATACAGAATGGGAAGCGACTGTCTAGGAAGGAGTCCTTCAGAAATGGATCTAGGGGTCACAGTGGACCACAAGCTAAATATGAGTCAACAGTGGGGGGCACTGTTGCAAAAAAAGCAACCATGATTCTGGGCTGCGTTAACAGGAGTGTGGTGAGCAAGACCCAGGAAGTCGTTCTTCCGCTCTGCTCTGCTCTGATTAGGCCTCAGTTGGAGTATTGTGTCCAGGTCTGGGCACCACATTTCAAGAAAGATGTGGAGAAATTGTAGAGGGTCCAGAGAAGAGCAACAAAAATGATTACAGGTCTAGAAAACATGAGCTATGAGGGAAGATTGAAAGAATTTGGTCAGTTTAGTTTGGAAAAGAGAAGACTGAGGGGGACACAACAGGTTACAAGTACCTAAAAAGGTGTTACAAGGAAGAAGGAGAAAAAATATTCTCCTTAACATCTGAGGATAGGACAAGAAGCAATGGGCTTAAATTGTTTCAAGGGAGGTTTAGGTTGGACATTATAAAAGACTTCCTACCTGTCAGGGCGGTTAAACACTGGAATAAATTGCCCAGGGAAGTTGTGGAATTTCCATCATTGGAGATATTTAAGAGCAAGTTGGATAGACACCTGTCAGGGATGATCTAGATAGTGTTTGGTCCAGACTGGACTTGATGACCTCTCCAGGTCCCTTCCAGTTCTCTGACTATAAGATCAGTAAGATATTGTGCAGTGCCATGTTGTTGTTACCAAACATGAAGGACCTATTCCTAGTGACGTACAATCTGGAATAAAATATCCAGTTACTTCAGCTGCGCAGAACTAGTAATGTATGTGAAGATGGCATTGATAGACTGGCCCATTGATTCGTATTATAAGAGTAACTGGTCTGCTTCCTGTTTGATAAACACCACATAAGTTCTCAGTTGCACTGGTGCAAAGGTGGAATACTATAACCTCTCTCTTCCAGAATCCTCCTCACAGCAACATACGCTTCAACCAGTCGAGCTGGTAATAACCGGTGGTGATTGTCTAGTGGAAGCGTAGAGACATCACTCAACTGTTCTCCAAATATTTCCTTTCTGCACCAATGGTGCAGCCCTCCACTCAGCACCAATTAAAATAATTCAATTATAAAGATAAGAAAAATCAATTGTGAAAACATGAACTAATTGGGCAGGAAGGGGGGCTAATGAAAAGGGGATACGTATTTTAAGAAGCACACACAAATAAGACATTTGGCATCCACTCCACTTTCACTTAATTGATACGGCTGCTCGAGGGAGCATGGCTCAGGATGAAATAAAAGGATCTGAGCAGATAAAAGAGTTTGTCAATTCCCTGAAGTGCTCACATGGCACAAAGTTGCCCAGTTAATCCCTTGTGTGTGGATTAGCCATGCCGATGTGCTCTATGTAAAAGTCAGGGACCAAATTGGAACAAGAGCAGTGCCTTGCTGGAGGAAGTTTACTAAGAAGATGGCTGGGGATTAAATCATTACACAAATTGTCAATAACAGTCCCAATTAACAAAATGGTCCCTCTTGTAGTCATGCTCCATTAATTGATCAATGATAAATCACTTAAAATGTGTAATGTGTTTGTAGTCTTTGTATCTATTAATACGCACCACTGACTAGGGTTACATGCATAGCTCCACCCTATCTGTGATAGATTTCACCTGCTCCTTCAGACTTTCTATTCTACCTGTTATGTTTGTACCTTTCCCCTTCATAGATCCTGCAACTTCTTAAATGCTGGCCTGAGTCCAGGAACGCTTCTGCCCACCCTATAACTTCCTTCTAAGCCACATTGGAACTGTGGAACAAACTTCCACGGGGATTAAGAACCATCTTCTCTTGGTCCAGGTGCAGAGGGCACTTGAACCTTGTCTCTGCATGTTCATGAGCACACAAAGAATCATAGAACACTAGAACTGGAAGAGACCTTGAGAGGTCGTCAAGTCCAGTCCCCTGCCCTCACAGCAAGACCAAGCACTGTCTAGATCTTCACTGACAGGTGTCTGTCTAACCTTTCTCTTCACTAACTCCGGTGATGGAGATTCCTCAACCTCTCCAGGCAATTTATTCCCGTGTGTAACTACCCTGACAGTTAGGAAGTTTTTCCTAATGTCCAACCTAAACCTCTTTTGCTGCAATTTAAGCCCATTGTTCTCCTTGGCCTCTGAGGACAGGACAAGAAGCAATTTTTCTCCCTCCTCCTTGTAATATCCTTTGTATATATGGCCAAAACTGTGATACTCTGCAAATAACTTTCCTTCCAAGATTGGGGGTAGGGAGAGAGAATAAAACCCATGTGGTGGATGTTAGCCATGCTGCTTTATTTATTATCTAATGCATGAGTGGAAAGAGCTCAAATTACAGTGGGTAGAGGGATGTAGAAACCTGCATAGAAGAGGATGTGGCTTTTGTGTTGCGCTGGTGTATAAAAGGAAGAGCTGTCTGCAATTTGCTACATATATATATTGGCTATACCCCTTTTGAGGCCACTGGCAAACTGTCAGTGGCGCTGTGTGTGTGTGATTCACTACATAGAAATCTTCAAGAACTGAAAATGACTCTGTTTTCCCCCAGGTGGCCTCCAATCCAACCTTGCTTTACACAATACTCTTACGGCACATCTACACTGCACTCTACAATCGAAATAAGATACGCAATTTGCATAGCACCAATTGTGTATCTTCTTTCAATTTTATTTAAAAATATGCTATTTTGACCCATCCCTTATCCCTCGTGCAATGAGGTTTACAGGGATGGCAAAATGGCGCATCTGTTCTTTCGAAAATTATTTCGAAATAGCAGACGCGGTCCTTGGATGCAGGGTAGCTATTTCAGGATACCTCTGGTATCCCAAAGTAGCATTGCAGTGTAGATGTACCAGTAGGCCTCTGCAAGTTGTAGGATAACATTTCTTTTTAGGTCCTATAAATAAAGCCTAGCAGCATCACAGCCTCCTCTTTCCCTTTCAGGGTGTGTGTTTTTTGTTTTTGGTTTTTGTTTTTTTTTTTTTTTTTAAGTGTAGAACGGAATGGTTACACAATTTTTTTTTTTTTTTTGAGCTTTGTGTCCTGTTCTTTTCTGCATCCTCCCACCCCATCACCCAGCTTAGAGAGCAGTATTACAGAGCTGCTGAGTATGTCTGGAGCCTCTGAAAATCCAGTCTATGCATGTCCCTTAACAAAACATGCCTTATTCACTGCTGATTGCAGTACTGGAGAAGAACAGCTCTTCTCTAGATTAGAGACAGACAAAACATCCCTTGTAAATATGCACAAGCTGTTGCTTTTGGGCTAGAGAAACCAGCACTGAGTGGTGGGATCACATCTTTGTGCAGCCGTGGGAGGAAGAGCCGTGGCTACAGAACTTTCAGGCACATAAAGCCACCTTCGTGGAGCTGCAGGCTGAGCTGCCCCAAACCTGTGGCCCAAGAACCCCAGAACAAGAGCTGCCCTCTTAGTAGAGAAGCGTGTAGCAATTGCTGTCTGGAAGCTGGTGACTCTAGATAGTTTTGCAACCAACCGGACTCAGGGCTGGATTACCCAATAGGCAGACTAAGCAGACGCTTAGGGCACCAGCAAAGCAGGGGCACCAAAAAAAAAAAAGAGAGATTTTACGGGATAGTATTGTTTTTATTTTGAATTACATATGGGGGGCACCATAATCTTTTCAGTGCTTAGGGCCTCTAAAGATCTTAATCCGGCCCTGCAACCGGTAGCAATTTGGCGTGGGGAAGTTGACTATGGGGGCTGTATTAATGCAAGTGTGCAGGGCAATAAATTGCAACCTGCTGCGAAGGACCGTGGCTCTGGGAAACACGCATTCAATGGTGAATGGCTTTGCAGAGATGGGAGGAAGGAAGAGATATGGCACACACGTTCCGATCGTTGTTCTAACCCACCTTGCGAAGGAGTACGTTAATAGGAAGGGTCACATGTCTATGGTGTTACTGTTGCTTGTGGATCGCAGTATGCATTTCCAGATCACCCCGTATTGATGTCTGTGAAAGGTGCCTGACCCACACCTGGGAAGAAAACTGCAAAATCTTTCCAGACCACAAGATTACAGTGGGGGATGTGGAAATGCCCAGAGTAATCCTGGGAGATCGAGCCGACAGCCTGCCACTTCCATTATCCTTTGTTTCTTTTCTCTGACCTCCAGGAGAGTGTTTTTTCATGCACAAGGCATTGCTTATGTGTGATGTGACCCTGTCCTAAACACAAAGCAAAGTCCACGCCCAGATGGGAAACTGGTGCGAGGGCAGAATCCCGGATGCTGTTTCTAATCAGCCAATAAAGCAAAGGTTACTGAATGCTTGGAGATGCTTCTGAAATTGAAGTGCTACAGAAACATAAGCTCAAGGTCATTGCCACATGAAATATGGAAGAGGAACTGCTCTAAAAATGTTCTAATGTATTTCAGTGGGCTTGCCTAGTTCCTTCTGCCTTCCTGTTTCTACAGGAGTTCAGACATTTAGAACAGAAGAACATCCAGACTGGGTCACACGAAAGGTTCATCTCGCCCAGTGTCCCGTCTTTCGAGAGTGGCCAATGCCAGATGCCCCAGAGGGAGTGAACAGAATAGGGAACCATCCAGTGGTCCCTCCCTTGTCATCCATTCCCAGCCTCTGACATAGGCTAGGGACACCATTCTACCCATCCTGGCTAAAAGCCATTGATGGACCTAACCTCCATGAATTTATCTAGTTCTTTCTTGACCCCTGTTGAAGTCCTGCCCTTGCAACATCCTCTGGCAAGGAGGTGACAGGGGAGTGATCACATGAGGATTCCCTGTTGTTTCCTCCCTCTGGAGCACCTGGTATTGGCCACTGTTGGCAGAAAGGACACTGGGCTAGATGGACCATTGGTTTGACTTAGTATAGCCATTCTTATGAGTTCCACAGGCCGACTGTGAGTGCACACAGTTTGTGAAGAAAAACTTCCTTTTGTTCATTTTTAACCTGCTACCTGTTAATTTCATTTGGTGACCCCAAGCTCTTGTGTCTTGGGAACAAGTAAATAACTTTTCCTTATTCACTTTCTCCACACCAGTCATGATTTTATAGACCTCTGTCATACCCCCCTTAGTCTCCTCTTTTCTCAGCTGAAAAGTCCCAGTCTTTTTAATCTCTCTTCCTAGGGGACCTGTTCCAAACCCCTCATCATTTTTCTTGCCCTTTTCTGAACCTTTTCCAATGCCAATATATCTTTTTTGAGATGAAGTGACCACATCTATATGCAGTATTCAAGATGTGGCCATACCATGGTTTTATATAGAGGCAATAAGATATTTTCTGTCTTATTCACTATCCCTTTTTTAATGATTCCTAACATTCTGGCCATTTATTCCTACCCTTTGTTTCCTATCTTTTAAGCAGTTATCAGTCCATAAGAGGACCATCTCGCAAAGAACTCAAATGTGAAATTGTGGAACTATTAACTGTGGTTTGGAACCAGTCCTTTAAATCAGCTTCTGTACCCAGGGACTGGAAGACAACTAACACAATGCCAATATTTTAAAAGGGCTGTCGAGGCAATCCTGGCAATTACAGACCAGTAAGTCTAACGTCAGTACTGGGCAAATTTGTTGAAACAATAGTAAAGAATAAAATTCAGACACGTAGAAGAACATAGTTTATTGGGCAAAAGTCAACATGTCTTACGAATCTATTGGAGTTCTTTGAAGGAGTTAACAAACATGGACAAGGGGGACCCAGTAGATATAGTATACTTATATTTCCAGAAAGCTTTTGACAAGGTCCCTCACCAAAGGCTCTTGTGTAAATTAGGTTGTCATGGGATAAGAGGGAAGATCCTTTCATGGATTGAGAACTGGTTAGACAGGAAACAAAGGGTAAATGGTAAATTTTCAGAATGGAGAGGTGTAACGAGTGGTGTTCCCCAAGGGTCAATCCTAGAACCAATCCTATTCAACTTTCTCATAAACGATCTAGAGAAAGGGGTAAATAGGGAGGTGGCAAAGTTTGCGGACGAACCTCACTAAACTGTTCAAGATAGTCGAGACCAAAGCAGACTGTGAAGAACTTCAAAAAGATCTCACCCAACTGAGTGATTGGGCACCAAAATGGCAAATGAAATTTAATGTGGATAAGTGTAAAGTAATGCACATCGGGGAAAAATAACCCCAACTATACGTACAATATGATGAGGGCTAATTTAGTTACAACTAATCAGGAAAGAGATCTTGGAGTTATCGTGGATAGTTCTCTGAAAATGTCCACGCAGTGTGCAGCGGCAGTCAAAAAGGCAAATAGGATGTTAGGAATTATTAAGAAAGGGATAGAAAGCAAGACAAAGAATATCTTACTGCCCCTATATAAAATAATTGTACGCCCACATCTTGAATACTGCGTACAGATGTGGTCTCCTCACCTCAAAAGAGATATACTGGCATTAGAAAAGGTTCATAAAAGAGCAACTAAAATGATTAGGGGTTTGGAACAGGTCCCATATGAGGAGAGGCTAAAGAGACTGGGACTTTTAGAAAAGGGGAGACTGAGGGGGGATATGATAGAGGTCTATAAAATCATGAGTGGTGTGGAGAGGGTGAATTAAAAAAAAGTTATTTACTTGTTCCTATAATATAAGAACTAGAGGACACCAAATGAAATTAATGGGTAGCAGGTTTTAAACTCATAAAAGAAAGTTCTTCTTCACACAGCCAATCTGTGGAACTCCTTGCCAGAGGAGGCTGTGAAGGCTAGGACTATAACAGAGTTTTAAAAAGAGCTAGATAAATTCATGGAGGTTAGGTCCATGAAAGGCTATTAGCCAGGGGGTAAGGAATGGCGTCCCTAGCTTCTGCTTGTCAAAGGCTGGAGAAGGATGGCAGGAGACAAATTGCTTGATCATTGTCTTCGGTCCACCCCCACCGGGGCACCCGGCACTAGCGACTGTCAGCAGACAGGATACTGGGCGAGATGGACCTTTGATCTGACCTGGTCTGGCCGTTCTGATGTTCTTATGTTCTCCCTCTTATCCCATGACCACTTACTTAAGAGCCTTTGGTGAGGGATCTCGTCAAAGGCTTTCTAGAAATCTAAGTACACTAGATCCCCTGGATTATTTGTATCATAGTCTGTCTTCTCAGGATATATGGTCTGACGGTTTGAGAGCAAATCGAGAAAGGATTGAGGGACCAGCCCAGCTGGATTTTTCCCTCAGGGAGTCTTGTTTCTCTTCTGGCAGGGCTTGACTTGAGAAGAAAGGTGTGATTCTCACGTTTAATGAAATTTCTGTAACTTGAGGCACTCACTTAACATCTGTTGTGAAACAAAGATGCATTGAAGGTTATTCTGTATTCTCTGTTTGGTTAAAGGGGCCCTCTAGCATTCCTCTCCACCCCTCCCTCCCCCCGAAAGCCCCAGAAACAGTAAAATCCACTTCTGAAAATGGTTCTATTTTCAATACCCATCTGGAAAAACAAAGCCAACCATAAAAGGGAAACATTAGCACATAAGATCCATGGACAGACAGGTCCTATCTCCGCTCCAGTTCAATCTGTCAAGGGGATATTTCTTTCGGGAACACAGTCATGTCTGATGCACCCTGGCTGAGCAGGGAAAACACACATAAGAATGTCTACAGTGGGTCACACCAGTTGTCTTTCTGTCCCAGTAGTCTTTTGTCAAACAGACGTCCTGGTCAGATGCTTCAGAAGACGTGAATGGAGTAGGTCAATTAATCAAGTGATCCTTCCCCTGTTTAGTCAGAGCCTCTGGCAGTCCGAAGTTCACAGATATATGCAAGACATGGAATTACATCCCTGACCATCTTGGCTCACGCCCCTGCATGCACCTATGATCCAAAGCTTTACCTAATTCTTTTTGGAATCACGTTATACGTTTGGCCCTCAATATCCCCTGGCACAGAGTTCCACAGCTCGACGGGGTAGGAAGAAATACTTCATGGTATTTTAAAGCGGCTGCCTATTAACTTCATTGGGGCTATGTCTAGACTACACTTTATTTTTGAAAGAGGATATGCGAATTCCCATGGAATTTACATATCTTCTTTTGATCTCACTTTTGAAAGCTGATCTTTCAAAAGTGAAAGTAGTCTGGATGCATTTTTTTCGGGGGGGGGGGGAGAAATGCTTTTTCGAAAAACGGCTCTTCCTTAAAAAATGAGGTTTACGCGGATTTTCGAAAAAGGGGTTTTTTCTAAAACCTCTTTCAAAAATAAAGTGTAGTCTAGACATAGCCCCAGTGAAGTTAATAGGCAGCCACTTTAAAATACCATGAAGTATTTCTTCGGAAGAATTTGCGTATCCTCTTTCAAAATTAGAGCGAGTTTAAAGCATGTTCCTGAGTTCTTCTGGGATTTACCCCTTCCCGTAACACTGTTGTAGTTGCTTTCTCCACACTATTCCTCCCTCTCCCCATCTAGAACAAAATGACTGACAGCTGTGATACATTTCTGCAATTGCTATTGACTCGAGGCAGACGTTAAATGGCTTAACGCATTGCCAGAGCTGTGCTGTGTTGATTATTTAAAAAAGACGTACTACCCGTGCCTTCCAAAGGCCGAAGGGTTTTCTTGCTACCTGTTGTAAAAAGAAGCCAACAGCATCCCGTCCAAGATAATGGTGACAAGCAGAACTAGTTGCCTCTGTTATCCTGCTGCCCTGACCTAAAGTATTTGCCCATCATTTCTGTCAATATTGCAGACGAGCAATCGGCCTGTAATTTTCCATCATCCAATATTATTAATCTCTTCTCCCCGCCCAGTACACGGCTATTACTGTCTCCTCTGTTACACTACAAAAGCAGCATCAGGATGAGTAATCTCACTGGGTATGGCAGCTTTAAGTAAGTTGTTTTTGCGCCCTCCCCTCCCAACAGCTGTGGGAGTTGAGTAAGGGGATGCACCAGGCTGTTGCTAAGGCTATGAATAGGGAAGGAGGTTCTTGTAAGAACAGCCTTGCCTGCGAAGGGCCAATCGGGAGCTTGCGGAAGTGCTAAGCCATTAGCTGAAGCCACAGGATGTGCAAGCGAGGGGGAGATGGAAAAGCTATGAAGGATTGAAACGAAATGTAGCTGGACTATATGTTAGGGAAAAGAGTGAGCCGATCCAGGAGGGAAGATGTGTGATTGATGGCAGCGTCTTAGAAAAGAGGGGCTGAAATCACTCCCCTTTCTGGATCAGTCCTCACGTGAAATAGAAAACAAATTTCTGGAATAATTGTACCAAGTACAGCAGTAAAGTAGGCCTGTTGGCCCCTGGTCATTTACAATTCCTACTATGTTATTTACTCTTCCTAGACTAGGGCCTATCATTTGTGCAGTATTGAGATAAAGGTAAATACTGCAAAGATGTGGCCATCCATCGTTTGTGAACTGTGCCCGCTATAAGTGAGCAGTTTAAAGACTGCAGCATCTACTCTCTTGAAATTGTTTTATATCTCTCTCTTACGTCCTTCTCTCTCTCCTCTCCCCCCTCACTTTCAGACCATGGAATTTATTATATCCTAGCACCACGGTAGCTCCGCTATAGCTCAATACCTTCAGGGGGGTAGCTGAGTTAGTCAATACAGAATAAACTTTAACCACAACAAATGGTCTGGTAGCACTTTAAAGACTAACCAAACATGTAGATGGTATCATGCACTTTTGTGGGCACAACCCGCTTCTTCCAATGACCAGAGTGTTGGATGTCCAGAACCAAAAATAAATAGGGAAGGGGGGGGGGAGGAAAAAATGGGAGTGGGGGGGGAAGAGGCAGTGGGTATATAAATAGCTCAAGAGTTGATGTGACAGAACCTTAAAAGGAGACCTTTCCAAGTCCTCTAAAATGGACATGCTTTATCAGACCATGACTTCTTCAAGGGCAGGGGACTGGACTTGATGACCTCTCGAGGTCCCTTCCAGTTCTAATAGTCTGTGGTTCTATGAAATCTCACATGCTTCTGAGGGCTGCAGGCTAAGGGATGGTGAACCAAATTTAGTCATTTGAGCCAGGGGTTCCAGAGAGAGCATGGCTATATTTTTAAAGCAGGTTTCTGAGTAGGAGGGTCTGTGTGTGGCTAAAGATCAAATGATTGATGTGATGGGTGTCCAAGTGGTCTCGTCTCAATCTTATGAGTTTTACCCAAGGTATTGCATGCTATCCTCTAAGTCAGAAGTGGGGAACCCCCTGCAAGACTCAGGGCTCTCCCCCCCCCCCAAACATTGGGGAGCCCGTGCTGGCACTCCAGCCCCTGCCACGCCATCACGGGGCTAGAGTACACAAAATCTACTAGCCTGGGCCCCGACCCAAAAAAGATTCCCCCGGTCCCTCATCCTAAGTCTTTGGGGAATCCAACCAGAGATCAGCGATTTTAAAAAAATATATATATTGCACTGAGCACAAACCAACGCAGGAAAATGGCGAGACGACTTCCATTCCCACCACTTTGTATGCTTTAATGTTTGATTCTTGTAAGTGCACTAAAATTAGAATGGTTAATCAGATTGCTTTTAAAATCTGGTGTACCTCCTGGGGAGGTGAGAGAGTGTTAGTGATTGAAATTTGAATCGCTTGACCGAGGGGTTCCTAAGTTACAGGCTCTGCCACTGGAAAAATAATTCTTCTGCCGCCTTGTTAATTTGAGAAGTACTAATGACTGGGTGAATCAGAGATCTCTGGATGGCTGTGACTTTAGGCTTCAATGAATGTTGCTAAAGATAAATCCATGACAAGCCGTGACCTAACCTCCCAAAAAAGTTTAGTATTGAGTGACCGGAGGTAGCTAGAATTTGAGGAAATTTTGTGGCAGTTTCATTTTGGGTGAAATGTATGTAGACCAAGGGTGGGCTATAAGATGGAGGCACTTCACCAGGCCACTGGTTTATTTACCTGTCCCTCCACAAGTTCAGGCCCTTGCAGCTCCTGTTGGCCATGGTTTGCCGTTCCCGGCCAATGGGAGCTGCAGGAAGTGGCTTAGTCAGGGATACCGCTTCCTGCAGCTCCCATTGGCCAGGAACTGCAATCTGCAGCCAACGGGAGCTGCAAGAACCCAAACCTGAAGATGCACAAGTTAATCCAGTGGCAGTGGCCCACCAGGGGCTAACCCTGGAGAACTGCCTCTGGCCAGTGGGCCAGTTATTGCCCCAGGCCTGGGAGAGGAAATAGTGGACTTGTAAGTACTTCCTGGGAGGGACAAGATATTAAGGGGCAGAGATATGGGGGAACAATAGGAGAGGGAGTATGGGAGTAGATGGGAGGGGGAAAAGGTTGGAGACTATAGTGAACAGGAAACAGCACCCCCCAGCTCTGCCAGTGCATTCTAACCCCTTGTATCTCTCCAGAGCCATGTTTTCTAGGCGAAGAACTAGATGTAATTGCTTCCTAGGAGGGGTGACTAGTGGGAAAGGGTTTGGGGACTGCTGTGAAGGGAAAGGAGTTTTGGGAAAGGGATTCAATAGGACTAAGTGGTACATGAGGCAAGAGAGGCTGGCAAAGTGGAGTAGAGGGGTGGGAAGGGTGATGTGGCGGTGAGTGGCAGGGGACTTCAGGAGAATGGGAATAGGGGCACCTGTCAGTCCCATATCCTCCCCTTCTGTAGGTCTGGTAGGTTCTTGCCTGTGCACTGTGCATCCCTTGAGTGCTATTAGATGGCCTAAGTGCTGCATAGTGTTTGGTGCAGGATTACAGGTGGGGATGAATTTCACACAGTGAAATTCTTCTGCTAATGCCAGTGGGCACTATATAGCTCTGCACGGGGTTTTGGTTTTGGTAGGTTTTTTCTTTTTCTTTTCCTTATGGAAATAGCTATTTTTTTCCCTGTGGAAAGAAGGTAAAAGATAAAGCCACAAATATATTAGAAACAAATGGCATCAAAATTGCTCATTGGCAGTATCCTAAAGTGTGTCGGATTTGCTTAGCCATTCAGCATCTTAGGCAACATCTCCTTAAATGTCATTCCCTATGCTGTGAACTGTTAAACTACAGCTTGTTTTTGAAAGCTGTGATTGCAAGGGACATGCGTTATTTCACTGCCCGCCACTGAACGTCAGCAGGAAAAATAAATATCAGCTTAGTCTTACAATCTTGTCATAATTAAAGCAGGAAGCCAGCATAAATATTACATTAGGCTCATTGATCTGGAAATTATTGTTTGACCACAGCTAAGCCCTTAGATTATGTCTACAACGGTGTTTGGCTGCTACGTAGCGTGACTGAGGTGATACCATTGGCCCACATGGTTTCTAAGAGTGTCATGATTCAAAAGAAAAATGAAACCTCAACCAGCCTCATAACAGCTTTATTATTTGTATTCTGGTAGTGTCTACAGCCCCTGTGTGTGTGTGTGTGTGTGTGTGTGGTGCCTTCCATATGGTACAAGATGGTCTCTGTCCTGAGGAATTCACAATCTAAGGTCTTGTGTACACTAAAAGGAAGATCGCTGCTGCTGCGATTGATCTTCTGGTGTTTGATTTAGCAAGTCTTATTAAGATTCGCTAAATCAAACTCAGTGTGCCACTACCAGTGTCCAGTACTCCTTCTTTTGTGTGGAGTAAGGGAATCTGGTGGAACTTCATAGATGGAGTTGCATACCTTAAGCTGAGCTGCTGGGTCTAGTGTAGACCTGGCCTAAGGGGAAGAGAGAGGAGGCAGTATAACTTCCATTTTATAGTTGGGACATAGCAGCCTTAGTTTAGGAAAGTACTTAAACCCATCTTTAAATCCATCTCTATTCAGGAAAGCATGTAAGCATTGGCTTACCTTGAAAATACCTGTGGTTGTGTGAGGGAAGGGAGAAACAAGTAGGACTTCCTTTGGTCCCCTGTCATTGATCAGTTAATCAGGTCTAATGTTTCCTAATCAGTCTTGCAATATGAGGGTAGTTTACGCAGCTGTAGAAGTAATTAATGGTCTCTGCATTTGTGGTACATTACAGCATAGTTCTCTCCCTATGTTGTATGAAGTGCATTGTATGAAGTGCAGAGATATGGTAAGATGAACTAGATACCTCTCAATTGATGGGGTGTGTATATTAGTTATAAAGAGTGAGTCAGTGACCTGGAGATGGCACTCTGTGTAATGACAACAGTATGGGTGTATTCTCATTTAGCTGACAGCCACTTCACACCTTGCTGAAGAACAGATCCTCAGCTGGTCTAGTCAACCAGGGGGAGGGATAGCTCAATGGTGCAAGCAGTGGCTTGCTAAACCCAGGGTTGTGAGTTCAATCCTTGAGGGGGCATTTAGGGATCTGGGGCAAATCTGTCAGGGATGGTACTTGGTCCTGCTGTGAAGGAAGGGGAATGGACTCCATGATCTTTCAACGTCCCTTCCAGCTCTGAGATCAGCATATATTTGGTAGGTAACCATAGTTCTATTGACTTCAATGGAGCTGTGGAAGTTCACACTGGATGTGCCTTAAAATGAGTGTAAAGGCAATTTAAGTCCAGTACTGCCAGAATAGCGCACAACCACATGGTGTGTAAATGTGAATCCATTCTTTTGTAGGACAGTATCTAGCTATCTTACCTAAATAGAGAGCTCTGCAGCTTGAACATTCCAAGCTCTCTAAGGTCACATCTTCACTATTCAGGAAGGTTGAATTAACATACGTAACTCCAGATACATTAATTACATAGCTGGAGAGGACATATCTTAATTTGAGTTTCCACGCAAATGCTTCCATCGGCTTCCCTTGCTCCTTGCGAGCAGGCATACTGGTGTTGACGATGGCACCCTCTGAGTTTGATTTTGATTTAGTGGGTCTTAGGGGGACCTGCTAAATTGAACCCCGGAAGATCAATCACAGCAACAGCAACGTCGGTCTTCCACATAGTGAAGACATGGCCTAAGTCTCTGAAAGGTGGACAATTGTGTCTCCTTAGTCTGTATTGACTGAAGCTTCAATCTCTGTTCTTAAAGGTTATGGACACTGTTCAGCTCAGGCAGCACTGTCACCATCAACAGGGGAACAGGGAGTGTACTTTGTTAGAACACAAATAAATGGAATATTAGCTGCAGAGTATCATTATCTTGGTGGACCAGTTATGGTGAATGGTGTTAAGCAAGCCAGATAGAGCATCCCAATGATATTCTAGGGCAGAGACCCTTTAGCACCAGGATTTGTGCCTGCTATTCGATGCTATCACTGCTGTGCACTGTGAGTGCTAGCTACCAAATGCACAAGAAACTGTACTTTCCTCTGGAACACTGGGTGGGTGGGAGATAAAATGAGTCTCAATTTAAACCCACAACATAGATCAAATCTACAGCTTTCGTAGGTTAAAAAGCAGGGCAGCCCAGTGAAGAGGACCCCAAAGTGGGAGTCAGTAGACCACGGTTCTGTTCTAACATCTGCGTGATCTCAGGTAAATTATCTCCCATTCCCTCTCCCTTGTCTCCGAGTTCCCCTTCTGTTGTAAGGTCAAGTGACTCTCCTATGCTGAAGAACTTGGAGCCCCGTGGGTGAAAAGTGGTACATAAGAGCTTATCTGTTGCTGTTCTGGGTTAATAAGTTCCCCACCCTCCTTTTTGGAGAAGGTTGTATAATTTTCCTCACTGCTTTGCATCTTGATAGAACAGAATGTTTACAACGTGCTTGGGGTGCTTAGAATAAAACCCACTCCCAATACATCCACTGCACACGTCCTAGTTACTTGTTCTCTGTGTTGAGCGGGGTTGATTTGAGAGCTGAAGGGGATGGAAATCATCTCCCAGTCTCTCAGTGGCTGCCCCAAGCCCTCATGTGGGGAGAGAGATGCTATGACTTCAACCTGTCCCATACCATCCTTAGGCAGACCCCATCCATAGCCCCACAAAGTGGACCTCCGAGTCGACTTTCTCTTGGCTATGGCCAAGGTAGCCATTTATCAGACCAGGGAGCAAAAAGTTGGCTACAGTTGTGGGACCTATTTCTATTCTTGTATCCGCTCATGCATCCAGGCACGGTCCCTCCGGGTGACATCCGCTGGCTCCCTTGATGCTTTTGAGGAGTCATGGGCCCAGTCTAAGGCAATGTGCTCCATGTCCCCATCCAGTTCCCTTGTTTTAGCCCTTTGACCTTCATTCCTACCCCTGTTCTTCTTGTACTTTGTCCCCCATAATTATTTGGTGTCTTGGACTCTCTAGAATCCTCCCCTTAGGCTGGAGGAGGGTCCTTTCGATGTGGGTGGATCCCATAGGACCAGCCTTCAGCAGTCATGTACCTGAAACCAGTGTAAGATCACACACACCCCTTCCACTACAGGCGGCACAGCATAGGGAACCCTTTTGCAAACTAACCCTGTCCAGGGCTATTCTGTGCAACTCTCCCATGAGCTGTAGGGACTTCAATGGGTCCTAAACTAGCTGTCTACTCCAGAGGTGAATTTCGCCCTGTAGCATGTGTGTTAATGGCAGGTTTAGGCTGCGCTCATGGGGCAATGGGTTGATCACTGATTATGCCTAGTTTAAATCATGAGCTTCAGCACTTCTGCATTACAAAGCATGGGCGTGGGAGGAAACTTGGGGGAGTCTGCAAAACCAGGAAGGGGCATGAATTCAAGCTTTCTGCTTACGTTTGTGCCCTCCTGATCCTCTCCTACATCCCTCTCCTCCCTCGTAACCTCCGTCTGCACTTGTCTAAATTACCTCCCTACACCCCAAGGACGAGTATTAGATCCTGTACTGAGTTCATTAGTTCTGGCCTGTAAATTAGAATGTAGGAGCTTGCTTGAAAGGAGGGAAGGCAGCAGTTCCTAATGAAGCCTCTTACCTGAACATTTTTTTCCCACTAATCAGGCTAGTGAGACGGCAGCTCTGTTCAGTAATAAGGGGGCATGCAGAAGGTGGAGGGATAGGGAGCAGGGGATATAATTGGTTTTAATGAGAGAACAGTACCGTGCTTCATCCATCTGGAGAGGAATGGGCATAGGGGCCTTAAAGCTGCTTTTGTTGCAGAGATTGAGACCCACGAGCTGCAGTTTTTAGTATCCATCTAGAGCCGTCTGGCTATCCCCCCTTATACAGACTATTACAACAGTGTGGGTGGAAATGAAGGGGATGTGTAATCCGCCCTGTTTTCAGTGAGCATACTGAGTATTTGGCAAATGTGCCTGGATTTAGTTTGCGATGTACAGGAGGGGTGATGGAAAGAGAGAGCCAGGGCGAAATTATCTACACCCATTTCCAGCAAGTGGAGATGTGTCCCCCAAATGTGAAAACACTCGGAAGAAAGAAATAGAAGTGTGGATTTTTCCGCTTGGCTATCCCCATGTACAAGTGAATATATGGGCGAGACACTATTCAATATAGACTAGTGAAAAGCTGATAAATGAGTCAAAATATTGGATTAATCTTTTCCCAGGCTTTATTATCATTGAGACAGATTCTGATCTCTTGAGTGCAAAATGGTACTAGCCAGAGGGGCATTGGTATAACTGACATCCAAGTCTGTCTCAAAGGGGATGTCTAGATTGCATCGCTCTGCGGACAAATTAGGCAGGTCGACATTGCAAATGAAGCGGGGATTTAAATATCCCGCGCTTAATTTGCATAAAAATGGCTGCCTTTTTTGCCGACTCAGCACTTTTTCAGTTAAAAAGAGGCAGTCTAGAGGGGGGATCTGTGGAGAAAGAAAGCCTTTTTCGACAGATCCTGTAAACCTCCTTGCAGGAGGCATAAGGGATCTGTCGAAAGGCTTTCTTTCTCGACAGATCCTCCTCTACACTGCCTCTTTTTGCCAACAAAGTGCTGAGTCTGCAAAAACGGCAGCCATTTTTATGCAAATTAAGCGCAGGATATTTAAATCCCCGCTTCATTTGCAATGTCGACCTGCCTAATCTGCATCCCTCTGCCAACAGAGGGATGCAGTCTAGACATACCCAAAGACAGTAAAGGCTGGGAAGAGGGTTATCCAACCTGCCTTCCGCAGTTGTGCATTGGTGTAGCCAAGATCAGATTCTGGTCCAATATCTGGTAACTAACAAACTCATTGCACGAGTGCTTTCTGACTGGATGTGGGTGCACATGTGATCACCTATTAGGGCCTGGATGTGGGCAGTGAAAACACTTTTGCTTGTTGGTGTGTGATCGCGTTTCTATTTGGGCTTAGCATTTGAATTTGTGTGTGTACTTGCAATGGGTTGCAATTGGACTGCATGTAGTGTTTGTTTTTTGGTGTCTGTGTGTGTTTTGTAAATGAACCAAGAAGGAAGACACACGAGAATTTCAGAAGCAAGCCGATATTCTGAGAGTCCCACCCCACTCCGTAATGAAATTTCAGTTCAATCCACCATCCGTTCTTTCCCCAATATTTTTGCATATCATAGAGGCAGACTTAGGAGTGCCTTACATCAAAATGACATATGGAAAGCATTTGTCCAGCTGGCAGACAGAGTCCCTTACTGCTTGGGATGACCTATGTTAACATGTTTAGAATTTTTAAACATACCGTGATGGTCTGATAAACCTAATGAATCTTGAGGGCAGGGAAGGAGTTAATACAGGCAGGGAAAGGCTCAGCGGAGCACAATTACACATGTGCTGTTAATGGGCTGGTTCTCAGAGTACTGAGGCTGAACAGGGATTTTTTTCTTAAGGCAGCCAAACTGAAGTGCACTACAACTATCTGGATCAAGGTAATGTGGCTCTGAGTGGGGATAATTGGATTGACTGATAGTTTGGGGGCTTTTTTTTGCAGGGGGGGCGGTATCTAGAGCAACCCTGAATCCCCCTGCACCCTTTGCTTTTAGGGACTGAGCTGTAGTTGGCTTCATAGTCCTCTTATTTCCCTGGGATTAGGTCACCATGGTAGGTGGGTTTCTAAATAGCAAGAGGAAAGATGGAAGACAAAAAAGCACAGGAAACAAATAGCAAGAGGAAAGCTTTCCTTTCTGGACCTAAAGTACAGGTGTGGCAGCGTGATGAGAGAGCTGGAGTGGACAGAGAGGAGGATCTTCCATAATGCCACCAAAAATAAAAATCTCTGCACAGAATGCAGGTAATGAATTCGCCAGACACTCTGTAACCCCGATTACCGGCTAGTCATGCTCCCCTGTAGCCCCCTCTTTGAAAAGGGCTATTTTTGAACGAACAAAAATGACAAATCAGAGTTGTCGCTGTCTGCGGGAAGATGTAAATTGATAAGGTGAGGATTTAATTAACTGCCCTAACACTCAGAACAAGTGACCTTTGCAGGCAGGCCATGAGCTGTATCACTTGCTCGCCTCCTAATTATAGCTCCGTTCGAGAGATGGAAGGGGAAGAGGGAGGGGCGGTAAATAACCCTCAGACCACAGCGTGCTTTTGCGGAAGCTTAGCTTAGAAATGGAAGAGCAGAGAGAAAATAGCGTTTTGCAGGGAACGTGGAAGCCGGTTAGAGATCGAGGCTGTTCTCCAGTCACTTGCATCTGTCCATGTTGCTGTTGGTCTACTGACTTCAACTGAGTAGCCTCTGATTTACAGGGGGGAAAAGGAGAACAGATGCAGTGTTGCCAATCCAATGCATTGAAAAGTGAGACATGGGAAGGGAGAGAAGATTTAAAAATTTGGGGTTATTTGCCTTCTGGCTTCTGAGAGGCAAGGTTTCAAGCTTTCTTCTGCACCCAAAAAATGGGTCTCGTTCCATCCAGGACTCCAGACACTTGAGGCTACGTCTACACTGCCAGTTTTTGCAGCAGAATATATGCTAATGAGGTCTCATTTGCATGAGTCATGATCTCATTTGCATATTTTCTGCCAATCCTTTTTTGCGTAAAAACAGGCAGTGTGGATGTATTCTTTTTGCACAAAAAGCCCTTTTCCGCAAGATCCTTATGCCTCAGAAAAGGAGGTATACCGATCTTGCGGGAAAAGGCCTTTGTGTGCAAAAAGAAAATGTCCACACTGCTTGTTTTTGCGCAAAAACAGACTGGCAGAAAATATGCAAATGAGATCATGACTCATGCAAATGAGTCCCTTATTAGCACATTTTCTGTCGCAAAAATTGGCAGTGTAGACCTAGCCTGAGGGTATAAGAAAACCACATACACCGGGACTCCATAAAATCACGAGTGGGCAAAGTTGGCTGTAGCCCAATGCCAGGGTCTTGCTATATCCTAAAGAGAGCCAGATAATTCACCTAACCCATGGTATTGAATGTACAGACACAGACGATGGGGCAGCATGACATGGATTCTAGCACAGATGTAAACATCTCTTGATTGAGAACTGCCTTGGGCTATCTTGTGAGCCGTTTGGCAATTAGCGGGCTCAATTTGTTGAACATTTAAATTGGAGAGATTCCAGGGAAGGGCAACAAACATGTTTAAAGGCCTGAGACTTACGAGGAGAGGCTGAGGGAACTGGGCTTACTTAGTCTTCCAAAGAGAAGAGTGAGGGGGGATTTTAGAGCAGCCTGTAACTCCCTGAAGGGAGGTTCCAAAGAGGATGGAAAGAGGCTGGTCTCAGTGGTGGCAGATGAAAAATGAGGAGCAATGGGTCTCAAGTTGCAGTGGGGGAGGTCTAGGTTGTAATTTAGCAGGGAGGAAACCCTATTTCCCGAGGAGGGTGGGGAAGCACTGGGATGGGTTGCCTAGGGAGATGGTGGAATCTCCATCCCTAGAGGTTTTTAACACCGGGCTTGACACGGCCCTGGCTAGAGCGATTTAGTTGGGGTTGGTCCTGCTTTGTGTGTGGGGAGGTTAGACTGGATGGTATCCTGAGATTTCTTCCAAAATCTGGTCTTCTATGAGTCTATGAACTTGGGACATGTCATCCAATGCAGTTGATTTTTTCATCTTACCTAGTGATTTCTTTCAGTGTGAAGAAAACTCTACAGAGTTTAGAGGCAGGGAGCTGAGAAGGATGGTCCATTCTGTAGAACATATTTGATAGTGTGTCTCTGGGGAACTGTGAAGGTTGACTGGCTGCCTGCAGGAAGGAGGGTCGCCATACCTTCACTGTCTCCCTAATTCTTTCTCTCGCAGTAGCTATTTTCCTCGTGTTTTTTTTTTTTTTTTTAATATAAGGAAGTCAGATTGCCAGAGGCAAAGGATTCTGGGGGGTGCCAAGCCAGGGCCACAGTTCAACATGGTGCAATGTTTTATTAGTGAATATAAAAGGGGCTCACATCTCTGTGAAACCCAAATGTTAAGGCTTTTGCACACGTCATTGGCCTTTCCTGAGGGCGGGAGGTGGGGGAGGATCCTTAAACTTGGAATCCATCTGCCTCTAATTTTTGCCAACCAAGTCAGTTTCATACATGAGCGTGCGCTGATGTTACAGGGAGCGGTGAAGAAAAGAACTTGAACCGATTCGCTTTCTTCTTTCAAAACGGATCCTAAAATACATTAATTGCAATTGTAAGGCTGAGAAATTGCAAGATGATTCATAGGGAATGAATGGCCAGTCTGTTTTTGAAAGGGAAGACAGTTGGTTGCCATCTAAAGGAGAATAGAAAAGTGGGAGGAGAGATACTCTCCCATTGCAGGTAATGTCCGTCAGCCTTCCTCTGTATGGACGGGGATTTAAGATATGTCAACTCCAGCTATGTAATCTACGTAGCTGGAGTTACGTATCTTTCTTCAACCTTCCCATGTGGTGTAGACCAGGCCCATGAGACAAGAGTAGACAAGATGAGCTGGTTGATAGAACGTTGTTTTCCATTTGTATAGGGATCTCCACTACAGCCCAGACCCAGTTTAAAAGTGACAGGCAAACAAGCGATTATCAGTTAGTAGCTAAAAGAACTTTCAGACTATATACAACCATCTCTGTAATAGTGGTTTAGATAGTTCAAAAGAAGCTGTTTCACTGCCTTCAAGAGACAAATGTGGAGGAAAACATTGTATTTATTTTTGGCTTACTATTTTATTAGGAAATGACACTAAAGAAGATAATGTCTTGAGAGGTTTTGTCACTGAGAAAAGCTTTTCTAGCAGACATGTGCCTCTCTACGATGCTTTATTCCTGGGTCATCAGCATTTGAAGCCTTTGCAGGCACTGTAAGAACTGTGCTCGGGGAGGTGGGGGGGGGGGAAATGCTTTAAAGAAAAATATTTGGTGTCAACATCCCGCATTTAGGATATTTGGTAGTTCTGAAGTGTTATTACAGATAATGATTTTTCTGGGAAAGCGTGTACCTTCCTGCTGAGAAGCACTTTGCTTGTTTTTTCCACAGCAAGTATTGGAACTGCTTTGAAATTGAGACCCGCATTTCTGTGTCTCTGTGTAGCTAGATAATGCAACACTGCCTCACAAACAAAGGTGTATATTCCTCTAGTGCTCAGAAACCACAACCAGGGACACAATAGAAGAGCCTAGACAGGCAGGTGTACTTTATTCTTTTCCAACTGTAGAATCAGCCTAGAAATCTTTTTTAAAAGTTCCTTTCCTATAGCAGTGTTTTGTGTGCCTAGCGCTCTTTTCTCTCACTGCATTATAATTTAGTCTCACAATGCCTCATGAAGTAAATCTTACTAGACCCATTTTATTTGGTTTAGTGTTTTAAATAAGCAGACAGGAAAGGCATATACATCAGAGGGATAAATACCAGGGAGGGAGAGGAGTTAGTTAAGTGGCAGTCTGGACACAAGAACCAACGGCTATAAACCGGCCATCAACCAGTTTAGAAATAGTCACCTAATTTTGAGCCTAACTATAAAAGGGGCAAAGGTCTCAACCAGCCTTTCAGGGGGAGCAGGGAGGGCAAAAAACCCAACTGGCTTCAAGATTGAGCTTGATAAGTTCATGGAGGGGATGGTATGATGGGACTGCCTGGAAAGGAGAGAGACTCTTCTCAATGGTGGCAGATGGCAGAGCGAGGAGCAATGGTCTCAAGTTGCAGAGGGGGAGGTCTAGGATGGATATTAGGAAAAATGATTTCCCTAGGAGGGTGGGGAAGCACTGGGATGGGTTCCCTAGGGAAGGGTGGAATCTCCACTCCTAGAGGTGTTTAAGTCCCAGCTTGACAGAGCCCTGGCTGGGATGATTGAGTTGGGGTTGGTCCTGCATTGGGCAGGGGGCTGGACTGGATGACTTTTGCGGTCTCTTCCAGCCCTGGGATTCTTTGATTCTATTAAAGGTATGTGTCCCGTTGATAGCTACCAATAGTAACAATCCCCAACACCCAGAGACAGGAACCCTAGGTGGGGAAGGCTCTGTAGAAACTCTGAGAAGTCTCTTCCACGTATCTGCCTGGTGAGCCTGGCCCACGTGCTTGGGTCTAACTGATCACTACATTTGGTCCTGGGAAAGAATTTGGCCCCCGAGGTCAGATTGGCAAAAACCCTTGGTTTTTTTTCCCACCTTCCTCTGCAGCGAATTCTCTCTGACTTGAAGTCTTTAAACCACAATTTGAGGACTTCAGTGACTGAGCCCGAGGCTTGGGCTCCGATTCAAACGAGGTTCTATGGCCGGCAATATGCAGAAGGTTAGACTAGAGCAGGGGCCAAGAATCTTTTTTGGATGGGGGTGGCCCCTGACCCACAGAAAAATCGATCAGGAGCCACACAAGTGAGAAGCAAAAAACCGAAAACAAACAAACCAACCCCTCACTGACATGGCTCCCAACTCAGGAGAGAGACCCTCCCCACATTCCCCTCCCACACCAGAACCTAGTGGGGCCCAACCTAATAGATTTTGGGTGCTCCGGCTTCAGATCTGAGCCTCCGGGGGCCAGATCCAGCAGGCCTGAGGTTCCCCACCTCTGGACTAGAGGGACATTCTGGTGGCCCCTTCTGGCCTTAGCAGGCTGTCTTGCCTGGGAACTGGAGGGCCTGGGACTTAAGACAGGCCTGAGAATAGGACTCTCACCCTGAGGTCACTCAGGTGACTGACTGTAAAGGCTGCCCGAGTGTGGCTGACCAATGAGCTGCCAGTGGGGCGAGAGGGTTGGGATCAAACCAGAGGTGGCTGGGACCTGGCAGGTTCTGACCGAGTTTGGTTTGGGAGTTTTACAATGGATAATGTTGTGATTATCCAATGTGGTTGCCCATGAGGGCAGGGGACTGGACTGGATGACCTCTCGAGGTCCCTTCCAGTCCTAGTATTCTATGATTCTATGATTTATTTAAGGACTCTGACCGAATGGAGCCCCAGAAAGTGGTGCTGCTTGAGCGTCTGTATTACGACTTAGCAGACCTGTGTGGGGGGCCTACTCGGGGATGTAGACAGACTTGCCGTCTGTCTGGGTAAGAGGGGGACGGGGTGGGCGCTGTGCTCCCCAAAAGGGCAGGAACTCCTGCAAAAGGTGTGGTGCTCAGTGCCACGTGGAACATGCTGCACTCGTCCTCAGAGCTGCCCGGAGCATGCAGCGTGGTGTTCCATCAGTGATTTACGAGGCCCAGGGCTCCGGTTGCTGCCAATCCTGTGGTTTCAGCGGGGAGCCCCAGGCCCTTTTGAATCACCAAGCCCCCTTTGTCCCTTCCTATTGGTGGGCCTGGGGCTACTAGAGGCAGGGCACTGCACAAGTCCCCCTGGCCACAGGGGAGTGTGGCAATAGCTAACTCGGCTGTAGAACCCATGAGGCAACCTCTCTGTAAAGGTGTAGCCCCCACAATGTGTCAAATGAACTTTACTTATCATGTCAACACTCCAGGGACATGATTCATCGTAGCAAAGTCCTCCATGCTAATGGCTCTCAACCTTCCCAGATCACTATTTACCCCCCCCCCCCCCCCAGCAGTCTAATTCGCCTTGCATACCCTGGCTTTCTCCTCACTGTAAAAACCGCTCGCTTACAAAATCAGACATAAAAAGACACAAATGCCTCCGCACGCTCGGACTGAAAAAAGTGCTTGCGTGCTCACATTACCATAGAACATGAATCCATTATGTTGTACTTCTATTTCAGTGTCGAGAGCAGTGTCAACACATCGTGGTCTGAAATTTTAGTTGGTACTGACTTTGCTAGTGCTTGGTAAGCAGACTCTGGCGAAACAAGGCAAATATCTGGATGTCCAGAGGTATGTGCCCCATTCTAGGGTAGTGTAAAGTGGGTGAAATTGTCATGTTTGATGCTTCTGTTCTGTGAGACAAGTTGAATTGGTCCTAAGAAAGTAACTAAGTCTACATCTAGACTACAGGCTTTTGTCGACAGAAGTTTTGTCGACAGTATCTGTCGACAAAGCTTCTGTCGACAAAGAGCATCTAGACTACAGCCAGTTCTGTTGACAAAGCAAACCGCTTTGTTGACATGACGGTGTAGATGCAAAGGACGGTGTAGATGCAATAACGCCTTCTGTCGACAGAACTCTATCGACAAAAGGCGTTATTCCTCGTAGAATGAGGTTTACCACCATCTACAAAACTGCTGAGTTCTGTCGACGTTATGTCGACAGAACTCAGCGGCAGTGTAGACGCAGGTATAGTTTTGTCGACAAAAGTCCACTTTTGTTAACAAAACCCTGTTGTCTAGACACACCCTAAGCTACTAGTTCTGTCCCAGCAAGAACTGGGGTCAGAATGAAAGCGAGCATGGATTCTTGTGTAGCAGAAGCCTCTCCTTTTTATTATTTTCTTCCTAAAGATCCTGTTTCTGAATCCAGAAGCAGGGGAGCCTTACTTTAATCTGACCATGAGTTACTAAAGGCCCTTGAAATGATCAGGCCTATTTTATTTAGACTGAACTTTTGATCCTGGTGAGTAGCCTGAAGCAACTCTGAAATTTAGACTTCGTGTGGTTCTGACAGCCTCCATCTCCAGCTCAGTCACAGCTGTGGGAGTGGAATGCTGCCTAAATCCAAGGATCCCAGCCTGCAACTAAGTGGCTGCTATTCCTCACAGCGAAAGTGCTTGCACAGTGCCAGAGAGGCCGGCTGGCTGACTCTCTGAATTATATTCAAATAACGTTGTCTCGTTTCTCCGGGGACCCACTGGTGCTCTTACAAGCTCTTTAAGGCCTTGGCCAGGATTAATAAAAACCGATGCATTTGAATTGGCATCCTGCACAGCAGGACCGGTCCTGTAGAGAGGGAGGCCCAGCTTCTGACAGCACTCGGCGTTGAAACACCTGCTTAGCCGTGGAGTCTAAATCTCCTTTTCAGAAGTGATTTAGGCACTTATGGGACCAAGTCCCATTGATTGTCAATGGGATTTTGGCTCTGAAATCCCCCTCAATCCAAGGCCTCTCTGAATCCAACAAGTTGTGCCAACTCGTTACAGACATGGAAGGAGAATCTTGTTCAGGCCCTGGACTGAACCTGGATTTCTTGAGCCCATGAACCTGCCTTGCCTTGCCAGATTTCCTGGATTCCCTTGGACAATTCACTTAATCTCTCTAAGACTCCTCTGGCCATCTGTAAAAAGAGGACAATAGAGGTTGCACCTCTCTAAACCAGGACTCTCTGCTCCAGCAACATCCATGGCCCAGCAGGACCACGGATGTTCCTGGATCAGAGCGCCCCGGAGCAGGAGGGCCAGCAGCTGGGAGTCCGGCGTGTCTGGTAGCAGCGAGACCTTAGCAGCCTTGGGTGGTGGCGGAGCAGTATCAGGGCTGACCAGCAGTAGAGCTGGAACCCTAGCAGCCCGGAAGGGGAAGCTGGGCTAGGGCCGTGACAACCCAGCAGAAGCAATGTGATTTGGGGCCACATGCCACCCAGTAGCGGGGCTGGGACTGTGTGCCGCTTGGCCAGCAGAGGAGCTGGGGCTGGCCAGCAGGCAATCCTGCCAGGCCAGCAGCAGTGCGGAGTAGCAGGCTGAGGGGCTGGTGTCAGGAGACCTCCCGTTGTCTGGCAAATTCCCTCATCCAGGACCAGTCAGGTCCCGAGGGTGCCAGACCAAGGAGGTCCAACCTCTATTTTTTTGGGGGTGGGTGGGCTACCACTGTGTCTTCTCTTCCCTGTGTATACTGTAAACTCTCCAAGGCAGGGACTGTCTCTTACCATGTGTCTGTGTCATGTCCTGTGTGAAATGGCTCAAATATTGAATGAGACTTAGAGTTATCAGGATTGCCGGAGGGCAGGGGGGCTGGCTAGTTGACATGGAAACAGTCATGAGCTAGAGAAGCCTGTTGAAATTGCTGGCAATGGCAGCCTTCCCAGCCCACTAATAGGGTGCATCTAGACCAGTGTCTCTTAAACTGGTGTGCCGCGAGGCAGTCAGAGGTGTGCTGGGACAACAGAATTCAAAATAGCCACCCTTAAAGGGGCAGGCGACCTTTTTTTTCAATAACTTTCCCCAACCCTTTTTTTCCTCAAATTTTCCCCCCGACCCTTTTACCCACCCACCCACCCCCAACTTTTTTTTTGGGGGGGGGGGGGGCTCAACAAAAAAACCCTTCATGTTCCCCATTTTAAAAAAATTGTTTGGTGTTCCTAGGTCTTAAAACGTTTAAGAAACACTGGTTTAGACTACATTCCTCTTTCGAAAGAGGAATGTAAATGAAGGAAATCGAAAATGCAAATGAAGCGCAGATTTATAAATCTCATGCTTCATTTGCATAATCACATCTGGTTTTTTTCAAAAGGTTTTTTTTTTTTTTTAAAGTAGTCTAGACATGGTTCTTTCAGAAAAAAAACCCAACCCTTTTTCAGAAGAACCCTTATTCCTGAAAAAAATGAGGTTTACAGGGTTCTTTTAAAAAAGGGGAGGAGGGGGCTCAAAAGAACTACGTCTAGACTGCTTTTTTAAAAAAACAAACAAACCTTTCTCAAAAAAGCAATCGGACGTGATTATGCAAATGAAGTGTGAGATTTGTAAACCTGCGCTTCATCTGCATTTTCGATTTCTTTCATTTACATTTCTCTTTCAGAAGAAGAATGTAGTCTAGACACACCCATAGTGTTGTCAGATTTCAGGCATATCTGCCTTGTGTTCGCCTGTGTGGGTCGTCACCTGTGGGTTGGCTGAATCCTAGCTGAATGGCATGGGGCCTATCATAAGACCTACAGGTAATGACCATTCATGGCTCATCTCGTGGTCTGGTTCAGGAATGACACAAGCTTAAGCAGGTTCTGAGGTAACTCCTCACAAGCCGCTCCCGTGATGTTCTGGAGGTTGTGTGTGTTTGGGGCATCTTGTTCTCTGGGAACTGGCATGAGAGCCCCAGTTTCACACACAGCTATCAGATGGTACCAGCTTTTGGTCGCTCGGTACACAGGATGGGTTGAACCAGCGTGAAGGTCAGCCCAGCCCCTGAGTCGAGCAGCTTTATTTGAAATTCTGGCTTTTAGTCCTTCAGTTTCATGAAAGAGTTTCCACAGTGTGAGGCTTTCTGGGTGGTGGGGCTGCATTTTTGCCACAGAGCATGCTTCAAGGCCTCACTCGGCTAGTTCAGAATAGAGAAGGAAACCTAGAAACAACACTTACCGTCAACAGAAGTTACACTTTCTTTGCCTGCTATTAAATGGGAACAAGGCAACCGAGGGGGCAGCTGCTCGCTGGGTTGGTAAATAAGATTAATTAATAAAATACCTCATGGAAAGTTCTGCATTATAAATCCAGCAGCATACATTCTCGAGTGCTTATTCTCCCTCATTAAATGGTAGAATATTGCAGAGAAGGTTTTGTTTTGATTTTTTTTTTTTCACTCCAGACTATCGTATTACACGAGTGCAGGTCAGATCTCATTGAATTCCCCGAGAAGTCTGGACTCTTCAGCAAAATTATGTAGGAAGCGTTGCTGATTGCTTGGGTGCAGTCCACATGGTAAAACCTATCTGATGGAGCCTTTTGGTTTCCAGAGGATTACTCCACTTAATCATATCTATTTTCTGTAAGCATTTTAATCAGCAGCTAATCCTCATCCCTTGCTTCACATTAGATAATTAAATCAAGATGTTTTAAAAAAAAAAATCTGTGGGAATGACTGATCCTTGTGAAAGCAGATAAGGAAGCCTGTGAAATACTGGAAGAATTTGTATGGTTTTACCCCTGCTGCATCAGGAAGAGTTACAGTTGTTAAACCCCCTGGCTTTTTTGGTGGTCAAGTTTTGGCAAAGCATTAAGTGTGATCATGGCACAGCTCTTGAAGGGTAGGAAGAAATGTTTCTGCATGCATGTTAGCAATAGGAGGGTGATCAGGGAGGTTGTGGGGCACTTACTGGACAAGGGTGGTAATCCACTGACAGATGATGTGGGAAAAGCTGAAGTACTCAATGCTTTTTTTTGCCTCTGTCCTCACAGACAAAGTCATCTCCCAGTCTACTACAGGAGGCAACACGGTATGGGAAGGAGGTGGGCAGCCCTTGGTGGAGAAAGAACAGGTTAAGAACTATTCAGAAAAGCTAAACATAGGCAAATCCATGGGTCCAGATTTAATGCATCAGAGGGTGCTGAGGGAGTTGGCAAATGGCATTGCAGAGCCTTTGGCCATGATCTTAGAAAATTTGTGGCGATCGGGAGAGGTTCTAGATGATTGGAAAAAGGCAAATAGAGTGTCCATCTTTAAAAAAGGGAAGAGACAATCCAGGGAACTACAGACTTGTAAGCCTTACCTCAGTCCCTGGAAAAAATCATGGAGGGGATCCTCCAGGAATCCATTTTGAAGGACTTGGAAGAGGGGAAAGTGATCAGGAACAGTTAACATGGATTCACCAAGGGCAAGTCATGCCTGAGCAATTTGATTAGCTTCTACAATGAGGTAACTGGCTCTGTAGACATGGGGGAGTTGGTGGATGTGCTATACCTTGACTTTAGCAAAGGTTTTGATACAGTCTCCCACAGTGTTCTTGTCAGCAAGTTAAGGAAGTATGGATTGGATAAATGGACAGTAAGGTGGATAGAAAACTGGCTACAATGTCAGGCCCAATGGGCAGTGATCAACGGCTCAATGACCGGTTGGCCATCGGTTTCAAGCAAAGTGCCCCAAAGATCGGGTCTAGGGCTGGTTTTGTTCAACATCTTTATTAATGACCTGGATGAAGGGATGGATTGCACCCTCAGCAAGTTTGTGGGGGAGAGGATACATTGGAGGGTAGGGATAGGGTCCAGAGTGACCTAGAGAGATTAGAGGATTGGGCCAAAAGAAATCTGATGAGGTTCAACAAGGACAAGTGCAGAGTCCTGCACTTGGGATGGAAGACTCCCAAGCATTGCTACAGGCTGGGGACCGACTGGCTAAGTAGCAGTTTGGCAGAAAAGGACCTTGGGATTACAGTGGATGAGAAGCTGGATCTGAGTCAACAGGACGCCCTTACAGCCAAGAAGGCTAATGGCATATTAGGTTGCATTAGGAGGAACATTGCCAGCAGATCTAGAGAAATGATTATTTCCCTTTATTCAGCACTGGTGAGGCCACATCTGGAGTATTGCATCCAAGTTTGCGCCCCCTCCCCCCCCCCCCATTACAGAAAGGATGTGGACACATTGGAGAGGGTCCAGTGGAGGAAAACCAAAAGGAGAGGCGGAGGGATTTGGGCTTGTTTAGTCTGCAGAAGAGAAGAGCGAGGGGGGATTTGATAGCAGCCTATAACTTCCTGAAGGGAGGTTCCAAAGAGGATGGAGAGAGGCTGTTCTCAGTCGTGATGAATGGCAGAACGAAGAGCAATGGTCTCATGTTGCAGTGGGGGAGGTCTAGGTTGGATATTAGGAAAAACTGTTTCCCTAAGAGGGTGGGGAAGCTCTGGGATGGGTTCCCTAGGGAGGGGGTGGAATCTCCATCCCTAGAGGTTTTTTAAATCCCAGCTTGACAAAGCCCTGGCTGGGCTGATTTAGTTGGGATTGGTCCTGCCTAGGGCAGGGGGCTGGACTCAATGACTCCTGAGGTCTCTTCCAGCTGTAGGATTCTATGATTCTTTGGATGGAGTATGGACCGAGATGGGGGTATTTTGAAGCTGCTGGGGTGGTGGTCAGGAGGGAAACTTTCTTACATGAGAGTCGAGAGAAGTAGGAGGGATGGGAAACCTTTAGTGTTAGCTAAGTCAGACAGTGCGATATTAACCATGGCAGTAGTAAGTATCTTAAATTGAGTTTTGGTACCATGCACACCACAGGAGGTCAATGGGAGCAAACGCTTCCATCGCCTTCCCTTATTTTCCATGAGGAGCAGGGCTATTGGCACTGATGGGAACCCCATCTCAATTGGAATTAGCGGGTCTTCATTAGACCCGCTAATTCAAACCCCGAAAGATCAACTGGCAGCGTCAATCTTCTCCATAGTGTAGACAAGCCCTTCGTAACTTAGGAGCCTACATCTCCTTTTCAAAAGTGACTCAAACACACAGGCTGAGAGTGACAAAAGTATTTAGGTACTTAACTCCCATTATGTTAATGTGCATCGGGTTCATAAATATCTCTGTGAATCCCACCCATAAGAGCCTAAAACCTTATTGAATATGAATGGGAACCAGCCTCCGCAATTTCTGAATCACTTGGAAAGGTAAGTTAGGATAACATTTTCAATAGCGCTTAAGTGACTTGCCCAAAGTCACGTAGTTAATCTGTAGCATTTACGGGAACTGAAATATCTCCCGAGTCCCCGCCTAATGTTCTAAATATTGCGCCAGCTTTCCCGCCAATTATTTATTTCAGTTATTTCTGCGGCATCAGCAGGGTTTCACTCTTAATTAGTTTTTCCCATATTTTTGTATACCAAGGTTTTCTTTCTTTGTCTAGCTAGCAGACACGCTTACGGACTATAGCACGATGTAGTCAGGCTTTAAATTGGTAAATGAAACATTTCCATATTACCGCTGATGGGGGGGTGGGGGGGTGTCTGCACAAGTAAAACAAAGTAATGAATTAAGCAGTACAAAACCTGACAACTGTTTCCTGCATTCATGTGCAATGTAGGAGACTTCCAGAGCATATCAAGTGGAGCTCTATAGGGAAAGTCTACCAAGCCTGGAGTCCTCAAATCTCAGAGAGATTATTTTTGGTAAGCCATTTGAAAGGTATTGTAACATAATTAGAGTTTTCAGAGTTCTAGGAAGTTGCCTGTCAATTCTTCATGGATTTCATTTTTAATTTGCCTCGGGAGTGCAGAGGCTGTTTCAGAGCTAGTTTAGAGAGACAGTCTTGCACAGGTACGACTGTAAATATCCCTCTCAGGTTAAGCAGCTTTCACTTGGATGAGATGTTGCAGCCGCTGCTGATTGGCCAAAGTTGCAAACACAAGGCCGTGCTCTAGCTGTGTGATTATCTGAAGTCCAGTAATTGCCTGCAGTCTCTCAACCTGGAATTGGTAGCGATTATCATGGTCTGAGAGGCTATTTAAATCTGCATCAAAGCTGCCTCTTGGTAGCTTAGCCTCTAACAGGTGTGTCTAATTACACTACATTCATCCTAAAATGCCCCACAAAATTCTAATGAGTACCAAATCCTTCCCTCTTCTAAACTCCATTATTTGTACGAAAAGTTGTAATAGGCAATGGTAAAAGAAGCAGAGGAGAATTCATAGAGGGGCCGATCCGAAGTTGGATGCCTTTCAACTCATTTTAACAGGTGTGGGATCAGACCCAGGAAGTACAAATAATAAAAATGTTAATCCCTGCATTTGTCCCAGTGTGTATGAGTGGGATAATTGATAGACAGGCATCATGCCAGGCCTCCTGTTTTCTTCAACAGAATGTATTGCCAACAAAACATACCTTGCATTGCTTTTTAGCCAGCTCACCCTACAACACTTGGCCAGCAATGGCGCTTGTTCTATGCTAAGATCCGTGTGGATCGGACCCTTGTGTCTGTGGTGACCTCCATGGCACTGTAAGGGTCAGACTAGGCAGATGTGGAAGCCTTTATAATACCCCCCGAAAATTACTTGAGATGCATCCTCAAGGAGGCTAGTGCTGGTGGGGAGGGAAATTGTGCAGTGCAGGAAAAATCCCTCGTATTAAATATTCCAAAGCCATTTTTGTGTTCCTGCCCAGAGGCAGGATTTTTGGCGGGTTGACGTGATGTAGGAATACAAGTCCTATTGAAAATCAGAGGTGCATGTGCTTCTAAGATTCCTCAGTTTTATAGTCCCACATGAAAGAGAACCTACTGCAGAAGGTTATGCAACAGACGTTACAGCTATTGGGGCATATCTGCAGAATGAACGACGAGCGAAAAGTGAAGACCCTGGTATTCGGCATAACGGATGGTCCGAATAGGAGAGGCAGATCCCACAGAGAATGGGTAGATGATCTAGTAGATTGGCGCGGAGCTAGTCTACAGCAACTAAGCCACTCCGCACTGGATAGGGAAAGATGGAAGGAAATAGCGAGGGAGGCATCGGACACCAACGTGCATTGAGCCCGTGGTGGTTGATGATGATGATGAAAGGCTTTCCCCAAACAAGCAAGCTGCAGGCGGTGGAAGGATACTGGTCTGGAAGACAAGAGAACTGAATGCTATTCCGGGCTCTAGTTTGAACCTGATGGGGCACTAGGTCCTTTTTTTGTCATTTTTGGGTCCACAGGGTATCACATGCGAGAGAGATGCGTTTCTGCAGCAGAGATTTAAACATGTTAGTCTGGCAAGGGGGGAGATTCTGGTCTCCTTGAAGTCCATTGATTTCAATGGCAAAACTCCAATTAAGGTCAGGATTTCATCCCAAAAGGATCAAGGCTGCTACTAAGGACATTAAGCAGGGTAGCATCAATGCCTGCTAATCCGGAAGGCTGTAAGAAAGTTCCAGTTCCACATTCCGGCAAATTCCCATTGACTGTTTCGCTGCAATAGGTACTTGTTTTAAAATCCTGTCCGTAATGCTGTGTGGGTTGTGGGTTTTTGCACTGAGCTATTGTGGTTCCATGGGGCCTAATTTTGCAAATATATTTCAAAGTATTTAAAAGTTGTTGTTTTCTTGTAATCCATGCATAGTGGACAGTTCAGTGCAGCAGCTGCAGCTTTGCTTTTGCTTATAACCTGTACATATTGAAAACAACATCATTTAGCAGATTTAATGCTATTAGGGTGGAGTTTTTTAACAAATTGCTGCTGGCTTCAGTCTTTAATGCGAATCGTTCGCTGTAGGCAACTGGAAAAAAATTAGAGCATTTGCTCTCTACAAAGTAAAACACATCTACCAATATATTAAACTGAACTTGATAAACTTGCTCTTTTGCTAATGAGGAAAAAAAATGAACCGTATTAGATTGACAGGTAAAAGCTTTTTGCTGTTACATATCTTGGATTCTGTTTTTGTTTTTGTTTTTTGCACTCCAACACATCTGATGAAGTGGGTTTTACCCATGAAAGCTCATCATGATTAACTATATAAAAATTAGTCTCTAAGGTGCCACAGCACAGAACTACTTTTGTTTTTAAAGTTACAGACTAACATGACTACCTTCCTGAGACTTTACACATAGTATTGTAAATGCACAGGGACTTTGCTAGCTATAGTGATTGGGCTGTAGAACCATGCCGTTCTACCCCGCAAGATAATCCCGTGAAATTAATTTAGTTGTCTCCGTGGCAGCTTTTGTAAAATCTTTCTCAAGAATTCAAGATGTGGGATAACCCACATCCACACAGAGTTCTGGGAATTCTTCTTCTCTTCCACCCCATTGCAGAAGCAACTGTCCCTCTCTGCTCCTTCCCTCTCTTCTTTAATTAACAAATTTCCTTTTTTTAAATCTAAATAATTGAACATGAGCAGGGAGGTACTTTTTCATCTCCCCTGCATCGGGATCCCAACAAAGTTTCTAAATGAGATTGAATAATATAGTAGGACATTTAGTGTATATTAATTAAATATCAGCAGATGGTAAGGCGAGCTCTTACTGAGAGGGAATAAGGGCAAAGAGAAATAGAACTGCCATGTAATTAAGCCAAACCTGCCGAAACAATGAAGGTGTGGTTACTTTTTTTTTATTAACACCCTAGAAGACGTACCCAGCATTAGCTGGGTCCTTCAGGGCAGGGGGCTGGTGGTGTATAGGGGGGTGCAGGAGTAAGGGCAGGGTCTTGGGGATGTGGGGTGGGCGGGGGGGAGGCCATCTGAGGATGTAGGGGTACAAGTGTGGGGTTGGGAGTGAGGAGGAGCTCATGGCGTGGGGGTCCCATCTAGCAAGGCTTTTTCTACTCCTCCCCCCCCCCCCCAGTCCTTCCCCCAGCCATCAAGGGACTTTTCTTCCCCTGCCCTGGTCACCAGGGACTTTTCCTCTCCCCCGTGCCATGCCAAGAACTGTGGAAGGATGGAAAAAGTTTTGGGGCTGGAGGGCTACTTCCCTGGTCTGGTGGGAGGCAAGTTGGCAGAGCCCCAGCCCTGCTGGCCCCTCTCATGGTCGTGCAACTGACCCTAGTGGCCCCTCTGCTGTATAGCGCTCTCCTGCGCTCACCGCCCCCCCCCACCCCCCCGTGGTCACTCTCAGTCTTGCCTCCCTCCACTCTGCCCCCTCCCTTTTTATGTTATGGAAAACGGTCCCATTTCCAGCACGTCCCATTTTCCTGGCACAGCCAAAGCTGATCTTGCCTTAAGTTAGGATAAGAAGAGGCTCGTACCAAATTGGGTGGTCCCAGCTCTTCCTGTTTAGGAGCATTCTTGGACAAACAGATTCACAGACAGATTGAAAATCCAGGTTGTACACATCTGGTTTCCTGTTCATTGTGGGGACTGACTTGTTCTCAGGTTCCATGGCACATGCACATCTCTTACCAGGTTCCTTAAGGTTAACAGATGTTTCAGCAACCCAGAGCCCCAAGCTGATAATTATATATCAGAACCAGGTAGAATTTGTGGGCTGTTTTCTTAGGCTCTGCCTGTATAGGGAGAAGGGATTGGATCACTGTAGGTACTAGAGCAGTGTTTCTTAAACTGTTCCGTGGCACACCGTTGTGCCGCGGAGAACAGAATTCAAAATGGCCACCCTTAGAGGAGCAGGTGACCTTTTTTTCCGCTAACTTCCCCCTGACCTTTTTTCCCTTGGTGTTTCTCATAAGATAAAATATTGTTTGTTGTTCCTCAGTCTTAAAAAGTTTAAGAAACTCTGTGTTAGACGCTCTTCACACTCCTTCTCAGGGTAAGTGAGGTACAACAGGCCAATGTGTGTCTTAAAAACCGTGTGTGCAAGAGTGAAAAGAGCATTTAGGGACCTCAAGATGAGGGCAGCACAAATTCTCATAAACGTTTGGGTTTTGGCTGAGCTTTTCAAAGGGGCTCAAATCCCATGGAAGTTCTGTAGGAAATGGGAGCTAAATTCGCTCTCTGTTCTTTGGGCAATGCCAGCCTTTTGGTAGAATTCTTTCTGGTTTTGTCTACAATGGAAATGAGAGCTGGAGGATGTTCTTGTAGACACTGGCTTTGTAGGAAATGTGTGATTAAGCAGTTTACTTACCCTCCAGAGTGGCTAAGGCCTGCCATGACGTTGTGTCTGGGACAGTCCGTTTTTTTTTCAGAAACATCGCCTTTGAAGCAAGTTCATGGAGATGGGATGGAAAATAGACAGAGGCTTGGCCCCACCTCTCTAACTTGCCAGTGTAGCTCAGCAGAAAGGGATGCAGGGGAAGAATTGTAGCTCTTTGAGGCCATGATGTGGCATGATGCTACTCGGGGAGGAATCAAGCACCTAATGAATAAAGACACAAACAGGACAAAGACTGACTTCAGCAATTCAATGCATCTTGCATCACCAGTGCTAACCCACTCCTACGCATCAGATAGAATCATGGAATCTACTGGAATTGGAAAGGACCTTGAGAGGTCATCAAGTCCAGTTCCCTGCCCTCACGGCAGGACCAAGCACCATCTCTAAATCATCCCTGACGGGTGTCTATCTAACCGGCTCTTAGGTGTGTCTAGTGATGGAGTTTCCACAACTTCCCTAGGCAATTTATTCCAGTACGTAACCACTCCCACATTTAGGACGCTTTTCCTAATCTCCGACTTAAACTTCCCTTCCTGCAGTTTAAGTCCATTGCCTGTTATCTTATTCTCAGAGGCCAAGGAGAACAATTTTTCTCCCTCTTCCTTGTAACACCCTTTTAGGTACTTGAAAGATGCTACTATATCCCCTCTCAGTCTTCTCTTTTCCAAACTAAACAAACCCAGTATTCCCTTCTAGACCTTTAACCATTTTTATTGCTTAACCCTATGTGGTAAAGACGTGGATTTTTAAACCTCCCCCTAAAGACAGTAGAAGGTGCATGCAGGAGATGTGACTGTGAGCTATATATCGGTATTTGAATGGAAATTTTGTGTTTCTATGTCTCAGGTCATTGGTTGACCACACCTGTCTTTGCACTGCAGCTGGCTGAGATCCCCCATGTGACATCAATAATAATACAGAAATAACCTTAACCTTGTGGCTCTTCAGCAAATCTTATCTGCATTTCCACATCACCCCTGGAAAATAGTACTTAGCTACAGAATCAGTTCCATTAGCTCCTACTATTGGAGTCCCTGTTGTATTCAACCTGACATAAAACTCCCCGAAACAGACAAGAATGACATTTAAATGCATGGAATTGACAGACCTACCTTTAATTCTTTTTTCTAAATAATAACGTAAAGCCACATTCTCCAGCCAATTCCACTGCCTTAAAGCACCTTGTTTGACATTTTACTGCAACGAATGAACCTCTGGCAGGGTCATTAGCTTTGGAGGGTTTTCTCCTGGGACTGAAGAAAACAGTTGCCTGTTCTCACCAGTCAGAAGTGGAGAAATAAATAAATAACAGCCAGAAGGTAATAGCGAGAGGCTTTGTTTGAAGGGGGGCGGGGAGAAGGGGAAAGAGTAGAAAACATCTCAAGTCTCCATCAAGTAAACCAGATCTGTGTGAAGTAGAAAACCAGATTTGTGAGAAATTATGGCAGTCATCCAATATATATATATATTGGATGACAGCCATAATTCATATAGATAGATACATTTTTAAAGCCGTAAACCCCAGTTGTGTTCTTGAACTGGCATGGGATTGTCCTGGCACTGATGAGATGACTTCTGAAATATTGTGTTGAGTTCTGAGCAACTCGGTGCCAGAATGGCAGGAAGGAAACTGGAGAGGAGCAGCAAGAATGAGCTACAGGATAGGCTGAAAGAATTTTAGATGGATACGTGGAAAAGTTATTTTCCCTAACATAAGAACCAGAGGTCACCAAGTGGAAAGCAGGCTTAGAACAAATGGATGTATTTCTTCAAACAATGCACAGCCAACTTGTGGAACTGCTTGCCAGATGAAGTTGTGAAGACAAAGACTGGAACAGAATTCAAACCAGAGCAAGATAAAGTCATGGAGGATAGGACCATCAATGGCTATTAGCTCAGATGTTAGCTTTGTTTGCCAGAAGTTGGGAATGGGCGATGGGATAAATCACTTGCTTGCCTATTCTGTTCATTCCCTCTGGGTACCTGGCATTGGTCACTATCATAAAACAGGATGCTGGGCAAGATGGACCTTAGGTCTGACCCAGTGTGGATGTTCCGATGTTGCTCTTTCTTCCTCCCACTTTCTGTTTAGTCAGTAGGTATTTTCCCTTCCCCCTCTGTTGTGATGAAATTTCTGTAAAGCAGCAAGTTCTCTGTCTGCAGTCTTGTGTGGAGACCAATTTTGTTTGGTTATCTTGAGCCATCCCTTTTCAAAAAGGGTGAAATGTGTCCTTGTGTAGTCATCACCCAAGTCCTACCCAGCTATGGGCAACACAGGAGGGGTTTAAGTTGTACAAAGGTCTTGGGCTGGCCCAGTTCACAGTGGTAAACGTCCCCTGTTGTTGTGATTGGTTTGGACATTCACCTTAATGCAGAAAGATTTTTTTGCTTCAGTGCCAGTCTAGCCTGCGCCGATTTATTCTGCCAGTTCATTAGCCCAGCCAAAACTACTGGGCACTATGTGAGGAGCGAGTCAGAAGTGATAACATTTCCTGGCACGTTTTGCCACCTTGCTCGCTCTGTCTGCTGCTTGTTGTTGCTGTTACAGTCACTAGTGGTGTCAGCATGAAAGGGTTCAGGCTACAAGTAGCTCCTGCCCATTCCCGTTCACTATATCAGCAGGGAATGGATCGGAGATGGCCATCTATCAGTGTGGGTTATCATCCTTTTAAAGGTAGCAGGGAAATGGTTTGGGGAGGTGCTAATAAGGATAAATAAATTCCATCACGTTAGGAGCAGAGGTTTACACAACTAGAAACCCACTGGGTTTGGACAGGTAACGGAAACACCTTTTTGCCCCATACTCCGGGGAGACAACCGCTTGGGCTTGTTTGTTTGGGGGTGTGTGGCGCCATGCTCCCAGAAGGGGCAGGGTCTCAGACAGAAGGGGTGGAGTTGGGGGCGGATAGTTCCAGCCTTATCTATAGTACAAAATACAATGAGACCAAAGTGGTACCCTTCCCTTATTGGTACCATCGTGCGCTGGAGGGGCCAATCCCTGTGGATAAGGGAAATCAAGCTGACATTTTCTAAACCCATATTTAAGCAGCCTGATATTTTTTCCAAATGTGGGGTGCACTTGCCCACCAAATTAAATGGGAGCTGGAATAATGGGTGTTCAACTCTTCTGAAAAGCAGGGCTTTTAAAATATTTGTGCTTAAGAATGGATTTAATGCCTTTCCGTCAGGCCTCCAGGTTTGAAAATGTTAGTTTTAGTTTCCATAATCCATTCAACTTCTCTTCTGCCCCCTACCACTGCTGACAGCCCCGCCTGACAGACCAGAAGTTCACAGTGCGGTATTGCATGGTATACCCGCTACCCGGATTCCCAAGGAACAACCAGACTGGATTCCACAGGTCTCAGATTCACTTAGCATCTTTCTGTAGGTTTTTTTTTTTTTTTAAACTTAAACTGGATCTGTTGGGTTAACCTTCTCTACCGACTTGAGATTGCACGAAGAACAAATGCTACATAATAGAATTTTATCTGCCTGGCACTGTGTCTCTTCTCCCTGTTCAGCAAAGCATTTAAGTATATGCTTAACTTTAGGCATCTTGTTAAACACATTGTTTAAGCATTTTTGCTGAAGGAGGATGGACTCAAGAGCTTATTCAAGTGCTTTGCTGCAATGAGGCCAGACAACTTGCCCACAAAGAAGTTTCACTGGTATAAGATTGGTTCATAAATGCAGTACGGACATTTCAGAGGAGTGAGTTCACACCACTTCGGCCTCTGCTTGTGTCTGCACAACCACACGTGGTGATGTTGCTAAAAGCACAGTGCATTGTGGATAGGCAAAACAATGTCCTCTGCATCGGCTGCAGGCTCATTGCATTATGGGATTTTGTTGTTTTGTGTTCTGGGCTTTTGAGCCAAAATTCTCACAATTCGGCCTATGCAGAGAACCACCATCAGGTCGCTGTGATTCCTTAGGCCTTACTGCTAAGGCTTCATTGGGAGTCAAACAGTGTACAGGCTTTGTGCTAGATCTCTGCATGGGGGCTGAATGTTACTCTTTTATTCAACAATTGTTGGCTACTCTATAAATGCCGAGTGAAATCTCAGCCCCTCCTAACAAACCGTCTCTCCGCAGCTGCACAAGCTGATCAGTGGCGGTATTAATGCTCTCAGTGCAACATTTTTCTCTCTATTGCTTGTTCCTCTCTAAAACCTGCCAGGAGAAACACTTAAACCATCTAATTTCCAAGGGAAGAGAGGAGTCTGGCGGTTGCTGCTCTTCTGTGTTTGGCTTCACAAGTGTGAAATTGAATGCCTTTGATTTCCCATTCCATGAGGATCATCATCAGAGTCCTTTTGCCCAGATGAGTGAACAAGGTCACGTGGCACATCCAGACTGCAGGGCCAGCTAGCTCATAACTCGAGACAGGGAGAGAGGGAAATGTCAGGACACAACCCCGCCGAAGATCCAAAATAAAAGGATAATGAGCTCTGCGTAGTAGTCTGAAAAATGAGTGAAAATGGTCATAAAGGCATCAACACTGGCCTCCTGAACACAGGGAATTTGTTGTACAGCAGGAGGTGTCAGTACCGCTCCCTTGGGATTTCCTAAGGGTTTTGGTTTTGTTCTTTTTAAGAACAAAAAGAAAAAGTGACAAGAAGCTAAAGTTTGAAGAAGCAGTCAAACCAATCTCCAGAAGCTGCTGTCTCCGGCATCTCAGATGTGATGCGTGGCCTGTAAACTAAGTGGGCTAAATCCATGCATCCCTGACTTATTTCATTGGTGTCACAATAAAAATGTTTCAGTCCATTAAGTTAACCCCTGTGCCATGCAGAACACCTGTTGAAACAATGTCTGACCTTTTAATCCCTCCCCCCACAACTCTTTCAGCCAATAGGAACTGAGCATGTTGCACGGACTCCATCATATTTCATATGTAAATTGTTTGATTGGACTCAAATCCATTTCAAAGCAAGAGAGTAGCCAAGAGAGACTCTACCTGGAATCTCATAAGAACGGCCACACTGGGTCAGACCAAACCTCCATCTGGTCCAGTGTCCTGTCTTCTGATGGTGGCCATGCTAGGTATTTCAGAAGGAATGAACAGAACAAGCAATCAAGGGATCCCTGCCCTGTAGCCCATTCCCAGTTTCTGGCAAACAAAGCCTAGGGACGCCATATGCCTCATATGCTAGGAACATCTCACATGTTCTCCTATATTCCCCTTGGAGAAATCAGTAACAAAGTTCTGACATCAGTCTCCCTTGATTTGTCTCTTCCCATCCCCATCCAGCCACAAACATCTTTCCCTACTTAGGAGATGCCAGTCTGAAGTGAAAGAGCTGTAATACAGGGCGTCCCCGCTGTAAGTCGCCCCGGCATACATCCGTTCCATACTGAAGTCGTTGACACTTGTAGGAACTGATGCCTTATAAGTCCTCCCATTTCCTGCTCTTCAGTCATGCAAATCCTCCCCTCTCCCCCTAATTTGTGTTAATGGAAGTCAGCCATGGGGGAATAACTGCATACATTTATTTCTCTATAAGTCCAAGTTTTTTGGAACGTATCTTGGACTTCTAGTGAGGATGGCCTGTGTCATGGAGAAAACAGATGTTACGGGGAGATGTATGAGTGAACTAAAGCAATGGTCTACCTAGCCCAGGGTGTTTGTGGTGCCATCAGAGCAGTGATAGCAGTGTGTGCAGATGTCACTAGCTAGCTCCAATACCAAGAGCACTGATGCAACGGCAGCATTGGCTTGTTGCCTCAGGACATACCCAGTGTCCCAGGTGGGATTAGACCTATGGCTGCTGCCGCACTGCTCTTATTCAAGCTCACTAGCTCATGTCCGTCTGTATTTGCGTGGGGCAGATGTAACCCAGTGGGGGGCAGGTAGGATCTGCGAGCCTCCATGTGACCCAACAGGGTTCTGTGTGTGTCCCACAAGACATTTTGTTTGTTGCCCCTGCGCAGGGTCACCAGATTCCACTGGTTTCTATCCGCATTATTTTTTCCCAACCCATATTACCCAGGTGACATACAAGGGCCCGGGAAGCGAAGTGCCCACAACGTTGACTGAGAGAGCCAGGAGCTCCCTCTGCCTCTAGTCCATGTGCTGCTACAGAGCAGTCGGCACCCCCTGCAAATTCTAGGTGCGCAAGTGCAGTTGGCAAAACTATTCTATCCCGGCAGACTGTCTTGGTTACAGCAATCTTGTGGCCCACTGAGATGGAGAGCCACTCGCGTGGTCCACTCACCACCCTTGGCTGCCCATAGCGGACATAGCCTCTGACAGCTGCCAGTGTCGGATGCTGCTGCTGCTTCTTTGCCCTTAGCTCCCATGGGAGCATAGGTCATCAACAATTTCTTTCCAAGGCTCTCTGTTTTGTGCCACCTTTTCTAATTCTCTCCAGCTTTTGCCTGTTTTCCTCACATTCACATCCAGGTCTCTTCTCCAACTATTCTTTGGCCTTCCACGTCCCCTTTTTCCCTGTAGTTTCCGGAATAGGGACTGTCTGGTGATGCCAGTTGGTGGCTTCCTCAGTGTATGGCCAATCCATCACCATCCTCTTCTCTTGAGAAGAAGATGGCGGATGCTTCCCAACAAGGAATAATCATTCTTTTCTACCAACTCCCCCCATAATGCACCTCGCGCCAGGAAAGGGACACTCCTTGGTGATCCCAGCTGGCAATAAGTCTGCCACATGGTTAAACCATAATTAATTATAGAGCACTCTGGTGAATAAAAATGGATGAATCTTGTGTTGGGATTAGTAGTGGTCCTCATTTTAAAGATAGGGAAGTTGAGGCAGAAAGACATGCCCACAGTTACTGAGAGAATACAGTGGCAGGGTGTTGCCCTGCCCTAGCCCTTTAAGGGGCCAAGGAGCTGGAGGGAGGAGGGCCCAGCTGAGGGCTATAAGGAGGGCCCAGCTGAGGGCTATAAGAACAGCTCCTGGGAGGAGAGAGAGCTACCGGCCAGCTCCTCTGGAGGAGAGAGCAGTTAAGAGCTGACAGCCAGGGAAGAAGGAGGCTCCCTGGAGGAGGGCAGGACTGGGGAGGCTCAGGCAGGAGGAACCCAGGCTACATGGCCGGAGGCCCAGTGCTGCATAGAAGGCAGTCATGAAGGGCCGGGGTGAGCAATGGAGGCAGCCCTAAAGGGCCGGGCTGCATAGGAGGCAGCCACAGCTAGCAAGGAGGCAGCTGCAGTAGTCGGGGGGGAGGCTGAGCCAGGGAAGCACTAGCCCATGAGGCAACCGGGCAGGCAGAGGTGTGCCTGTAGCCAGGGCATAGGGGCCTGGAAATCCTGCGCCCTGCCTGGAGGGGCTGTTAAGGAGCTGGCAGGGGGTCTGAGGCCAGGACGGCGCGAGGGGAGCTAGGAGTCCCCAAGGAGAACAACTGGGGGGTCCCTGAGCGTCGGGAGCACCCGGGAGGAGAAGCATAAGAACATAAGAATGGCCGTACTGGGTCAGACCAAAGGTCCATCTAGCCCAGTATCCTGTCTGCCGACAGTGGCCAGCACCAGGTGCCCCAGAGCGGGTGGACCAAAGACAATGATCAAGCGATTTGTCTCCTGCTATCCTTCTCCAGCCTCTGACAAACAGAGGCCAAGGACACCATTTTATCCCCTGGCTAATAGCCTTTTATGGACCTAACCTCCATGAAATTATCTAGCTTCTCTTTAAACTCTATTATAGTCCTAGCCTTCACAGCCTCCTCTGGCAAGGAGTTCCACAGGCTGACTACACGCTGTGTGAAGAAGAACTTTCTTTTATTAGTTTTAAACCTGCTACCCATTAATTTCATTTGGTGTCCTCTAGTTCTCCTATTTAGGGAACTAATAAATAACTTCTCTTTATCGGCCCTCTCCACACCACTCATGATTTTATAGACCTCTATCATATCCCCCCTCAGTCTCCTCTTTTCTAAACTGAAAAGTCCCAGTTGCTTTAACCTCTCCTCATATGGGACCCGTTCCAAACCCCTAATCATTTTAGTTGCTCTTTTATGAACCCTTTCCAAGGCCAAAATATCTTTTTTGAGGTGAGACCACCACATCTGTACACAGTATTCAAGATGTGGGCGTACCATAGTTTTAAACAGGGGCAGTAAGATATTCTGGGTCTTATTTTCTATCCCTTTCTTAATAATTCCTCGCATCCTATTGGCCTTTTTGACCGCCGCTGCACAGTGTGGAAGTTTTCAGAGAACTGTCCAGGATAACTCCAAGATCTTTCCTGATTTGTCGTAGCCAAATTAGCCCCCATCATACTGTACGTATAGTTGGGGTTATTTTTCCCGATGTGCATTACTTTACACTTATCCACATTAAATTTCATTTGCCATTTTGGCAACAACATGGACTCTCCCCCGGAAGGGGGTGCAGAGCAACCGAGGAGTGACCACTGCCAGAGGGCAGTGCCCTGAAGCCACCACCGCACCCAAACGGGGTGTCCGAGCAGCCAGCTACTCCCCCCCCCAGCCGGCCACCCTGGAGGGAAGAGCTGGGTGAAAAGGAAAAAAAAAAGTGAGTGAACCTGCTACAATATGTAGCCGATCTGGGAGCAGCATACAGGATTCTTGGTGCTCAGTCTGTTTTTCTGAATCAGTGCCTGCACCAATATAAAGCAAATGAAACAGCAGGGTGGATGAAATCGGATAAATTAACAGAAGAAGCTACAGTGGTGAAAATCCCATTTTAAATTATTTTCAAGTGCCTACATCATGGATGTGTACGTTACACCACTATTCATATAGCAGGGCCCAAGACTATTAGCTGCCGACGACAACTTCTTAGAGTCTCAGGATCAGGCAAATGATTTGGAGACAGGGTATTTCAAAAAACCTTTGCCAATTCCTCATCAACCTAATAATTGCAAGTCAGTGCAATTATTTGTTTCAGGCTAATTGGCTAGAAAATATATTAATTGTGCTCATTTATAAGTAATTATCAGAGCACATCAGGGAAAAAAATTAGGGGCACACAGTATAGGAAACATTTTTTTTTTATTTGATATACTAATAGATTGCTCTTTATCTCTTGTTTCACTGGGGATTTGTTTAACCGAGACTCTGGTTGATATGAGCAGTCACTTAAATTGAAAAATTACAATTCCTTCCTTTGCAACCTTGATACAAGTCTTATCGGTAAGAGGAAGTGACAAACACATCTCTCTTTCCCCAGGCTGTGTAAGGACTAGCCACGCAATAAAAGAGGCTTTATTTTATATCTCAGAAATGAAAATAAATACGTAAAAAGCTTTGTCCTTTATCAGGTGCTGCGTTGCGGGCCAAGTAGGTGATACTGTGTTCAGCTTTGACCACATTTATCAGCCTTCCACCTCTGTCCTTACTTGAATACTGCATTAGTTCTCCAAGCAGAGACCGTGTGAAGAGGCAGAGAGATGGAGAAATAGCTTTACAGAGGGGAGGGAGAAGGTTATAGGTATGTTGGTGGCAGTAATACTGGACACTCACTCAGTTCTGAATCAGAAAATTGTGTTAAGACTTTCAGCAAGCCTTGTTGCTTTGGTATTATTCTTATTTGTATTGTTGTAGCACTTGGTGATAGACCAGTAGCCCATTCTTTGATGTGCTGGACCATTACAAGGGCTGTACCTGCCCTAAAGAATTTAAAATCAAAGGGGGACAGATGAACTAATGGATGGGGAGACACAGACAGGGCAGTGCAAAAAAATGAGAGAGGGGAAATTGCACTGACTGGCACTGTGTGCCAGCTGTCTAACTTGGGGTGAGGGGGCTGTGGAGAGGAGGTGAAGCAGTATTTTAAGAAGGTATTCGAAGGAGACAATGTTGTCCTTATGATGGTATATTGGTAAATTCACCTTCAGAACATCTCTCTGTGGTCAGGAAGGAGCATTAAAATGGGGAACTGAGGCACAGAGAAAGTTGTCTACCCTGGAATTTACCCCCACAGATGATCCCGTTCATCTGTGCCAGCCAACTTAGGCCGATGGGGCTCAGTCTAAAGCCCAGACTCTGGGATCCTTCCATCTCACAGGGTCCTACAACCCAGGGACCAACCTGAACCATGAGGTCTCAGCAGTTAAACAGCTCTGCATCCCAAGCCTGTGAGCCCAACTCAATGAGCATGGACCATTTTGGGGTGTCTTACTGTAGTGTAGACACACCCAGAGAGTGAGGCCCAGAATGTGAATCGGATGCAAGAGCCTAACTCCCATTGAAATTGATGAAAGTTAGACCCCAATTTTTAAAGGTATTTTAAGCACCTCAGTGACTTGCGTGACTTCACACCAGATGTCTATGGGCAACTCTCTCACATGAAACCAGTGCCTGAACCATAAGAACAGATGTGCAGTCTAGCCTTAGGCTGATCCCTGTGCTTCTTGGGAGTCCCTGGGAGCTCTCAGTGCAGACAAGTGTCAAAGCAGCACAACCATCTCTCCAGCCCTCCTCCTGCAGCAGCAGCCTGCCTGCCACCGGTTCCTAGCAGGGAAGAACAGGAGCAGTCCAATGAGTTGCTCTTTGTTTGTTCCCCAAACGGAGCAGCTCGCTCAGCTGTCAGATACTTCTGAGAGCTTTGAAAGGGGAGGGGCGCAGGGCAGCAGAGATCACAGAACACTGAGCAGAGCCAACAGGGCAGGCGTTGTGGGTTCTCTCGACAAAACAAACAGCAGAGTCCACACTGGTGCTCTGTCAACTAAAAAGGGAGGGGGACAGAAAAAAGTCCCTCACAGGGTGGAAGTTTTTTGTTGTCCAAACTGGGTGTTTTTCCTGACAAAAGTCGCATTGCAGAGTAAACACACTCACTGTTTTGTCGCCAAAAGCCAGGTTTTGGTGACAAAACATGCCAGGGCAGACAAGGCCACACTTAAATAATGTTTGTTACTGCGTGAAGAGTGGAATATACTGTCCTGCTCGCTCTTCAGTCTCTAACTAAAACCGAGTTCTAATATTCAAGACTTGGTTCAGGGCTATTTATGAGCAGACGACACTTGTCCTGTTTGCTTGTACCTTCCATTTGCTGCTGGCATCCTGTTTCATTATGATAAAGTTCACAGGGGTACCTGGAATACGAAAGGTGCAGTATAAATTCAAATTTTATTCTCTCGAGCAGCAAACTCTCTCAAGAGGATGAGCCTATATATATGTGAAATGCACTCAGAATTTATCTGAGGATAAGAGAACTATAGTCACTGACCTTTAAAAGATATGAAAAAAGCAACTCTGTGAAATCTCTCTCTTTAATCACTCATTTCTGAGCTAGTCAACCCAGCTAAAGATGTGTCCTTAAATCTCCTGCGATTCTCAGAATATTCCCAGTAAATATTCTGGAGGATTGGAAAATGATGATGTTAACTTGGACAATTTGAGAGAGAGGCTTTCCGTTACCTATTTGTTTTGGATTTTTTGAAGATTATATGGAATAACTGACCATCAGAAGGTCTGTAATGACAGTGTTTGCTTGGATTTTATCATTTTATTGGATCCATGAGGCAATGCAATCCGGTGGACACAGGCATAGGACTGAGTCAGAAAAATTAAGGCTCCAGTTCCAACTGTGTCACTGACCGACATCGGTTAAGTTCCTTCGCCTCTCTGTACCTCAAGGCTTTTTTCCCCCTCCCCTGAAAAGGAAGGATGGCCTAGTTACTCAGTTGCTAATATGGAGCTTTGAAGACCTGTGTTGAATTTCCTGGGATGCCACAAAGTATGTCTTTGCTTGGAGATGGGGTTACAAACTCCATCTTGGGGGGAGATGCGTGATCAAGTGTGCTAAAAAAAAAAAAAAAAGTGCAGCTGCTGGTGGGAGGGGCTAGCTGCTTTGAGTATATACTCAGCATCTTGGCTTGGGGTGGATTGCCTGTTTTTTAGCTCGTTAGGTGCAAACGCGGGTATGTCTCCGAAAATTCCATCCCGATCTCCAGTGTAGACATACCTGCACATTCCCTTTATGACTTTGGGGAACTCATTTAGTCTCTGCCTCAGTCCCCTATCTGCAAAATGGGTAGAAGAGCATGTGTCAACTCACAGGGGTATTGTGAGGACAAATGTAGAAGAGACTGAGGCGCACAGATGCTGCAATAATTGGGGGGCAGAGGGCGCACATGTACCAAAAATGATAGAACTGTAAAATGGGGATATTCACATCTCACTTTCTTTTTTTAAACATTTTACAGGAGACAAATAGCTTGGGGGCGGGGGAGGGGAGGGTAATGTGTCTGTGTAAACATGCCCACATCCAGAAGTTTACACTGTGACTCCTTTTTATAAACCTGTCTCTCGTGGTCTTTTCAAAATCAACTCCCACAGCTGCTCCCCACCAGATGCCTGCTTTTAAAGACAATCTCATCCCTCTAATCAGTTACTACAAACAGTCAGAGGAATCAGCATAACTGGTTTCTTTGCCGAGCCTGCTTGGGGCATCTGTAGGTGTGTGGTTTTGAAATAAGGAAACCATGAAGGGGAAAAAATATCATCATGATTGTTCATGGCTTGTACACTTTTTTTTTTTTTTTTATTGCTCTGGAGACACAATCTTGCCTAACCAGTACCCTTTGTTGTTTTTCATCTACTTTACTCTAGTCCTATAGGTACAGAAAGAGGTGGTTTAATGAGGGGAGTGGATCAGCTGGGAGGATTTGTCTCTCAGCTGGGTGCACTCTTTGCCTGATGATGATTTTCTGTACTGTTTAATAATCAATATTTAATGGAAAGCTATGTTGAGAAGCGCAAGGCTCACTAGGTCATCTGAGACGCAGCTGAATTTTTACCAGCTCTTCAAATGCTTGGCAGTAGGGGTTCCCCCCGCCCAAAAAAAATATTCAGAACAAATGAGAAGGCTCTCAGCTTGAAAGATGTAAATTGTTGAAGCCTAAATGTATTGTCAGATAAATACATAATATTGGGTTTTGTTGGAGGAAAGGAAAATGCCTATTGTCTAATATATACACAGACATCAGGCTCCCCAATGGGGATGCTTAGTTTTATTTTCACAAAGGCACCTGGTTCTGTCTTGTCTACTCAGTTATTCCAGCAAGGATGGAACAAATGAAAATGGTGCTGACTCCCTGCTGCTCCGTGTTGTGATCCTTTCTGACTTTTCAACTAAACAATCTCAGCCCAAGAAAGATTTCCCAGAAAGGCCAGGAAACTGCAGGTCCCACTGGGGGTAGGATGGGGCCGGGAGTACGGGGCTTTCTGAAGGTGCTGTTGGGTGGATGAGGGAGAAAACCATGCTCCTCACTGCTTGTGATCATTTTAAAGACAAACTGTGTGGGTTGTGGGGTTTTTTTTTTTTTTTTTAAGGCAAGGTTTTTTTCCTGAAAAATTTTCATCAAAATATTCAAATTTCAAAAAACTTGTCCAGCTCTAATGAGCTCTCCAGACTTTCTTGAAACAGTAACGGTACTTTTCTAAACAATCCCCCACACGAGCAGTTGTGTTCTGACTCACTAAAATCCATCCTGAATCTTCAGTTGGCTGCCCAGTGCCATTAGATTTTCCCCTGAGTTCTGCTATCACCTAGCTTCAGCAATCGGTGTCGTCTGGAAGCAGGGGAAGGTACAAACACGGGTTTGAGCTCATGGTAGTTTCTAGCAGCCGTTTAGCTCAACCAGAGCAAATCATGGCTTTTCCTTTCTGTAGTAGGAATTTATACCGGTGTAGCTCAGGGAGCGGCTAGTGAGTGGGCCGCACGGGTGGTCCTCCTTCATCTCAGTGGACTGCAACACTGTTGTAGCTTTGTGACCCAGCCTGTGGAATGGGGGTTGCTGGTTAATTGAATGTGCCGGATAACAAAGCTTATTGCTCTGCCCTAGCCCCCTACTGGCAGATCCAGCTCCTGGCAGCTTGAGTCAGGCTGGGGGGAAGGAGGCTCCGGCTGATGATGTCAGCCAGCAGTGCTAGCTGCCAGAAGCCCCACAGCAGCCAGCTGGACAGGTGGGAGGCAGGCGCGCACGCCTGAAGATGTGGCAGTATTGTGGCTGGGGGCAATGCCGGGTAACACAGTTTTCCAGTTAACAGAGTTCTAGACAACAGAGCTTTCATGCTGTTGTTGCTGCTGTTATTTTATTACAACATTATCTGCCCTGCATTGGTTATTTTCACTGGTATTTATTAGGTTATTAATTCTATACAGAGGTGGATGATTGCAGTTGGAAGGGGAAAGAGCAGGAAGGAGATTGTTTCTCTGTTAAAACCGGACTCCAGAACTGAGAGCAGAACCCAGAGGAGCCATTCTCCATGATGTCAGTGTGAGAAATTTGTACCGTTGGTGAGGGGAAGAGGGTCGAGGGACAGAATTAGACCCCTGGATTTTGTACCTTGGGCGGTGGAGGGAAGTCAGAGCAATCTATAAACAAGAGTATGTGAGGAACATAGTTCTGAAGGAGTCCAGTCCCCTGCTATCGCCGGCGGCCCTCTTGAATCAGCATGGCGGCATCCCTGCTTTAAATTAACCACACAGACCCTTCATGACACTCTCTCGTGTGCTGAGGTAACTCGTGTTCTAAAGCAAAACTGTCATACGGTTTGCAACTCCCTCCTGGATATGGCACCTAAACAGTCAGACAATACAAGGGGATATTGTCATGGGCAGCGGGCATCGTAGGCGGGGAAGGCAATGCTTTCCCAAACTGCCTCACCCGTTCCTGCCCATGCTCCCCTGGAGTCTTCCAGAGCCCCCTCTCCTAGCACTGGGGAGATAGCGGCTTGGCTGCGGGGGAGGGGACTAGCTGGTCAGGGGCATAAGCATGACCGCCCCAGCCTCCCTGCACCATGCTCACCGAAGGACTTTCCAGCGTTTTGGGACTGGGACGGGCTCAGGCTACCCTGTCCACAGACTCTGGTGCTTCAGGATTGGGAAGCACTGCCCTGGAGCAGGGAGGGGCAAAGGGCTATCTGTCACGGGGGGCCAGAACAAGGCTCTGGTGCGTGTGGAAGGGGTGAGGCTGAGGGGTCTTGCCTCACCAAGCCATGGGATAGACACCCCGCCCCCCGATCCCTGGTTGACCAAACATACCTCCCTTGATCCCTTGTTGGAGCGGTTGCAGATTGTCATGTGCATATGTAACCGCCACCAGGTAGCTTTGAACTTGGGCCCTCTGGAGCTGAGTATAGGAGCCTCTACCCTCTGAGCTCAAAGCCACCTGCTTCCCAGCCTGTGCTGTAGAAGTCTCTTGGTCTTAACTGTTGTTGTGGTCTAGGTGCCACTGCATGGTAACCACACAAGGTGCGTGGGTTACACATGGTACACACACAAGCGTTAATTTGGAAAAGGCAAGTTTCAGAAACCACGAAAAAAAGTTTCCTGACCTAAATTATCAGCTGGTGAAAATGTGTATGACCAATGTCTTTATTCTAACTTGGCATTTCCTCAATTCTGTGTGTTTCATGATATTTCTCAGGGCACTTGGAAAAAGGTGGTATGACAGGGGAGCCCAGCAGTCTTTCACTACCATCTGCAATTCAATGCCTAATCTGATGCCCATTTATTTTTCTAACTTATCTCAAGACTCTTCATTACCATTTTTCCAAGGACAAAATGCGCGCGTGCTTCAAATCGTCCCTTTGGATACTGTGATGCATGATACACCTGCTGGCACCTAGTTTGGGGCAAACAGGGCTAATAGTTCCTGTCCAGAGGTTGACAAGAGGTTACATCTCCCTCTGGTTTTATAGGGGTAGCCAAGTTAGTCTGTACAGGATACTTAAAAAACAACTAGTAGTCTGGTAGCACTTTCAAGACTAACAGAACATGTAGATGGTATCATAAGCTTCCACATCTGAAGAAGCGGGCTGTGCCCACAAAAACTCATGATACCATCTGCATGTTTTGTTAGTCTATATAGGGCTACCAGACCATTTGTTGTTTTTTAAGTTTAACCTCCTTGTGGATTCAGGAAGAACCACAACTTTCTGCCTGGAATAGTTAGATTTTTCGGAGTAGCTTGGCTCAATTAAATTAAATCAACTCTGCTTATACTGCCAAAAGGCATGGAGGTAGCTGGTGTGTATCTAGCAACGTTTCCATTTTCTCACCCTGTGTGGTTATTTACCATAGTGCAAAGGGAACGCAAAGCAAAATCAGAATTGGGTAAAGCTGGCTGAAAGTTTTTGGCTGAAAGTTTTTTGTTTTCCGTCAGAAAGGTAGATTCAACTATCCTCGTTTACAAATTTGTGTTGGTTTCACCATAAAAAATCCACCACCCCCAAAATCTAAACAGTGTCCTGATCATTTCAACATGTTTGAGGGGTTGTTTTTTTTGTTTTTTTTTTTTTTGTCTGGAATTACTTTTTATTTAGAAATTTCATTCAGTCTTCCTATCTTTTTAAAGAAAGCTCTATCACAATTATAGGTTGACTCAAAAAGATACAAACTTTATATTCTACCCAAAATGATTTTTTCTGCCTTTTTTTCATATTTGCTGAATTTTTTAAAATTAGTTTCAATGTATTGAAATTGGCAGCAAATAAAAAAAATCCTTTTTAATAGCTGTCCTAAGCAGTCTCTTTGACCTAATATAGAAAACCACACAATGTGAATGGTGATGGTGAATCAGATCCCAAATGTCTCTGCAAACTGGGCTCATATTTCAGGTGGGCCTGTCTCAGAATGGCTGGGTTTTGTCCACCTTTGTTTTTTGTTTTTTTTAATATATGTCAGGTGCAGAATTAGTGCCTGCGGTAGCATGGGACATTAATAGATCTTGTGGTAATCTCTAGAGTTGTTCCAAAGCATTACGGTGCCCTGCCATATGCTTTATGTGTGGCCAATATGTTTGCTCTGATTTAATCTGTAATGTATTATGTGCCTTATAATTGGTGTCTGTCTTTGCTGGAAAACCTGAAAGGTTTGTCAGTGCTAAAGATTGAGTGGGGTGGGGGGGTAGAGGCAAGGGCTGGGAATGAACCACCTTGTGATTTGTGTCGCAGCAATCAACTCCAAGTGTTTTATTGAGAATCCAGCATTTCTGTTAAGTAATTTCCCCAAGCAGCTGGGATTTAGTCAATGTTCTTAGTTATAATTAAATGATAAATCTTGGCATGGACAGCATCCAATATAGAATATGTCAGTTCTGTTGAAGTGGAATAAGACACAAAATACATTTACCTAGGGAAACGATGTGGCATTTGGAGGACTATATTCTCTTGTCAGAGGCTAGTCAACCAGGAGTTGTCATTGAAGAGTCAATACTAAAGGAGTCCTTCATTTCTTGCATGCTCCGTCACGCACACTCTTCCTATATGCAATTTTCCTGAAACACAGGATGGCTGTACGAACTCTAAAAGGGGGCTCTCATTGACCAACAGTGCCTATTTGTGGTGGTTGTTTGTTTATTTTGTGGAAACTGACTTTACGGGCTGTAGCATTTTATCTTCATTGACATGTTTGTTGGTTCAGGTTTTTTCATGTCTTGAAAAACATTAGACTAGTCAATTTCATTTTTATTGATGATCATTTTCTTGTGAGTTTCTCGTGAATTTGGGCACCAGCAATATTTTGGTTGCAAACCCTTCCAGGACATTTTTTTAAAATGATTTCTCCTGGAATATTTTTTTTTCAAATGTTTATAGGTTGCTTTTATAAAATCTGCTTTAAAAGAGAAGTCATGTTTGATGCAACATTGCTCCTGTGGAACATTCGTAAGTTCTTCTCTGCCCCAAAAGGAGACGATAGATTTGAAGTGACCATAGTACCTATTACTGAAGTGCCTCCACTTCTGAGGTGGGATGTAGAAGCTGTTTAAGTAGCAACATCATATGCCCATTTAAATTAGGTATAGTGAAGACCCTGAATACTGCTCTAAAAAGGAAATCTCTCCACCTTGTGGTACAGGACAGAACAACAAGGTTTTCTTTGGGTCACACAGCTCAGCTGGCTGGCTTGCCTCTTGGTGTAGTCCTGGTGTCTTGCAAACATGACTCCTCAGGATGGAAGAAAAAAACCACAGTGATCTTATCTGCTGTGCCGAAGGCTGGTTTCAGACAGGAAGACTGATAACATGTTGTCACGTTACTGGATTTTAAGGGGATCAAACAGGTCACTGCTGCCCCAAAGTCTGTACAAAGGGGGCCATGTGAGACGTCAAATGAAAGCTTATGTTCTACTGATTGTATGTATGTTGTTCATGTACTTGTGTGATATCTGCATGTGGAGTTATAAATATGTACTCTGTGCTGATGCTGGAAGATTCTCTGTCTGAGACGGAGTAATGGGCCAGGAATGTTCAGTCAGTGACTATGCTAATTAGCAAGGCTCCAGGGACAAGGCTTTCAGAGGCCAATACACACCTGAGGAATGTGTCTGGGACCAGCAAGTCAGCTAATACCGTGACTGCTGACCTGGGACACAGGGATAGGTCACTGGGCCATGTGACCTGCTCCAGCTTGGAAGATACCAGGGATGGATATAAAATGCCATGAGGCAGACTCCATCTTGCCTTCAATTCTGCTACTGATTCCAGATGCAGCCTTGTGAGGAACAGCGAGCCGGGAAGAATCGTTGGCCCATCCTGACACAGGATGTACACCAGAAACTTTTAAGATAGCAATTTGTAACATCTCTGCTAAGACCCTGCATCAACAACTTGGTAATTTGATGCATGTCATGTATTCTCCTTAACAATCTTACTCTCATGCTTTTTCTTTCTTTTCTTAATGAACCTTTAGATTTCAGATTCTAAAGGATTGGCTCAGCGTGATCTTGTGGATAAGAGGCAAAGTGTAAATTGACCAGGGATTTGTGGCTGGTTCTTTGGGACCGTAAGGACCTGTTCAGGGTAGGTGGGATTGGGTTCTATTACCCCTCACCTGTGTGTTAAGCCCGGGGCTGAGTGTGGCACAGGGAGAGCTGGGGTTTCTGAGGGGTTTTGCTCGGTGTGACCGGTTTGGGAAGGTCTCCAGTCTGGGGCTGTAAAGAGCCCTTGTTTTGAGCAATTCGCCCTGAGCGGATGCCCTCAGTGGTGCCCAGACCTGGCCCGGTCCGTCACGCATGTCAATCTATCAATCTATCGCACTCATCTGATTGGTGTCGTCTTACATTTACTGCACCAATTTTGAAGCAAGAATATAATCCTGTTCATGGTAAAATGAGGAGTTGGTTCTAAACCAGAAAGCACTGAATGAAATTCAAACTTTTCTGAGCTCCAAACTAACCCCCAAAGAAATAACATTTTGGAGATATGTAAGAGCAGGTTAGATAGACATCTATTAGGGATGATCTAGATGGTGCTTAGTCCTGCCGTGAGGGCAGGGGTCTGGACTTGATGACTTCTTGAGGTCCCTTCCAGTTCTAGTGTTGCATTGTTCTGTGAGTGCATGTATTCTAATCTGGCATGAGGGACAGTTCCAGCTTAATGGAATTGGAAGTTAGGAATTGTTGAGTTTTTCCATCCTAAGCTGTTGGCTATTGAGCAATGTTGGGCAAGCCACTGCGTATCTCTGGTTTGGCTTTCTCCTCTGTGACACTGGCATGGTGATTCTCACTCACCCGCTGCAGCGGGAGGATGAGCAGATCTGCCGAGCGTGTGCAAAGCACTGCAGTGCTAATAAGCACTGAACAGCATGAATGCCTGCCACCTTAATGGTGCACAGGAGTGAAAGGCCAGCTGCAGAGTAAGTACTACCTGATCCCAACAAACACTTACTCCTGCGAATAGTCACACTGAACTCTGTGGAACTCCCGGGGCAAGTGGGAACTGTTGTCACAATGAAGAGTTGGCAAGATTAGGCCTAGATGAATGGTGTGAAATAGCTGACATTCTGCACACAATATTGGGACCTGATCTTGCAAGGGTTGAGCATGGGAATGAAAGAATTAATGAAATCAAAGGGAGCGGCAAGTGTAATGCCGACAGGCAGAACCAAACCTGGGATCTCTGCGCATGAGCTTCTACAACCTGAGCAAAAAGCCGGTTGGCTCTCAGCTAAGGCCCTAGAGCAAACTCATTGTCTAACTTGCCCAGGTGCTCGTTAATGGATCTCAGAGTCACCCTATTGTTTCCGGCCAATTCCACAAGCCAACTCCACAGGGAAGCCTTCGGACTTAATTTCATTTACAAGTTTGATTCCTATCACAGAGGTGTGAACAAAGACGTTGGCTGGATGGCCTGCTACATTCCACATCCTAATGACATAAAAAGCCAAACAATGGGTACTTAAGAACAATTAGCACCTTCTCTAGCTGCTTCAGGTAGCATGGATACTCTCTATAATTGACTATTTCTCCCCCCACCCTTTTTTTTTCTTTTTCCTTCTCCCCCTTCCCCTGTTTGTTTAGAAACTGGACCTTAATAACTCAATTCATCTGAAGAAGTAGGCTGTGCCCATAAAAGCTCATGATACCATCTACACGTTTTTTTAGTCTCCAAGGTGCTGCAAGACTGTGTGGTGTGTTTTAAGTTTTTCATTGTCTCTCTGTAAGTGATCTCAGTACCACTCCATGGGACAGCACAGCACACCCAGCAGGTGTGTGAGTTACACAAGTGTTCAGCAACTCCTAGGGTTAGGCCTTTAGCCTCTTCCGTTGCCCAGACTAGAACTTCATTAAGAAAAGAGACATCTATCTCCCTTACTGAGCTCACAGCAGGGGCTTCTGATTAGAATAGCGTTATAATGGCCAGTGTCTGTCAAATCATTAGTGAAAGTACCCTAGTTCATTAAGCATTCAAAGCAATCAGGAGGTTAAATCAGACAGAACAAACACTAGTGGCTGATGTGCATGTATTAAAGTGCAGCAGAAGGAGGGGGGGTGTCTCTTGTGGACAGAGAGTGGCAGGACTGGTAATTTTGTGAATTGTATCATTAATAAAATATATTTTATTCTATTTGATGCTGACTTTGGAAGGGTCCTGTAAGATTATTGCATTTTTAAGCATCAGCCTTTTTTTGTCTAACGGCTTTACCCAAGGCTAAATTGAGAGCTAATACAAAATTCAAAAAGGCTCTGCAGAAACGCCATTAAAATTTCAACTTGATGTTCTTTTTGGAGATTTAAAAGCAATGGAAGCAAAGCTATACAAAAGAACAGGAATTTCATTCTAAAATTCCTGTGATTGATAGTAGAGAGAATGCCCTACCCTAAATGTGTTCTCTGCTAAGTATGTTCTTTTGCATGCGAGTAATTTTTTGGGGAAAAAAATCACTTCAACCGTTAGAGGGTTTTTTAAATACTTGCTTGATTAAAACCTTTTTTTGAGAGATGATCAATCGTACTTGCTTAAATCATATGTCCCTCATAGGAATCAATAAGCCAGCAATACAAGGCAAAAGCCTCCTTCAAGCATGCCCCTGTCACAATGTAGATGTAGTTCTGAAATCTGACAGTGGGGCTGCTGTATGATGATGTTACGGCCAGTCTCCTGGCCAACACGTCAGGGGTGGATCGGCAGACCACCAAAGCTAAAAGTGTTTGCTGCTACAGCGTGATCTAAAACTTTGTACAGTAACTGGAGCCTGTGCCAGTTCATATCTGCAGTGGATCAGATGGTAACACATCTTCCCCAAATCCCTGTTAGTGTCTCTTCCCTAGACACTTCGGATTGTTTCATTTGTTGGACTTTTCATTCCTTATCTACATCCAGGAGCTCTCTGGGACAGGGTTTGTCTTGATAGGCAGGTGCCATCTTTTCATATCAGCTCATAAAAAATTTGTTTGGCATTCCTCAGTCTTAAAAAGTTTAAGAAACACTGGTCTAAATTAGCAAGGGGAGGAGCCAGTCAGGGATGTGGTGCCCCTTGGTGGAGACATGGAAACAAGCCCAGTTGATCCTAAGAATGGCTTTCATCTTAAGTTCTCACATGCCTGCGCATTAAGCACATGTATTACATCACCATTTCAATTAGTTGTGCCATCTGAAAAGGTCCAGAACCATACACCCCTACCCCCCCCCCCCCCTCCGAGCAATGGCCATGGAAGTGTCTTCATTCCTTCAGCTCATCACCACCCCCAGTTTGCCTAACCCACTACAATAATGCCCCTGTAATTCTGTTAACTTATTCGGCTACTAGATGCCTCTGAATGTTTCCCAGAGTTCCATATAGGGCGTGGTCTCTGGTAAACAGGGGAGACAAAGACAGAACTCAATCTGGGTTGACGCCTGTTTTTATCCCCATTACATCTGTTTTCTTTAATACCTTCTCTTTAAGGACTATGATTCCACAGATCATAACAGCCCCTTCGTCAGCGCCTCATTTGCCTTATAGAGCTAGCAAACAATACCTTGAAACATGCTGACCTTTCTAGAAAGAAACTGGTCTCTAACTTCTTTTCTGTGGAGCTTTTTTCTTCTGATGAATATAGCCATTCTGGACATCTGAAAAGTGAAACCAGGAATGTATCACTCATTCCATATGGCCCCTACATGTCTCCATAGGTTTACTGCATGCTAACTCTTCGGATAGTTCTAATTTATCATCCAATTTTCATAAAACCCAGGGGAATATGTTTCGTGCAGGTGGTTAGGCATAAATGCTCCCATACAATATTTTTAATATGCCACCGGCATTCCTATTTAAGTGCTTGCCATGGTGATATCTTGAGGGATCCTCTGTGGCAGCTGGGCTTTATGATAACAAATAAATAAAATAAAAATCCAGGAACTCTCACGTCTCTCTGAAATTATTCCATGGGGCAGCATCTCTTAAAGGTGATGTCTACACTACGGGCACTACTGTTCCATAGCTAAGCAGGAATAACCTTGCACGATAAATCCAGTCTATAGTGAAGGGGTTCACGTATATGGCATATAAATGATATGGAACTTGCAAATCAGCATTATACAAGACAGTTGAAGGCCCATAAGCCATCTTAGGGCCTCTTCTGTGATGTTGGGGATATTATCCGGTTTGCCTGGAAAACCATGTTTGGAGCACTGTGTTATGAGAGGTTCAATGGTTTGAATGGTCTCATCACCATTGCATGAAGGGGAGTCATTAATTTACCATTTGTGAGTCAGTTGCTGCATCTTCCATGGGGTTTGTTCAGATGCAATTCAGTGTGGTCCAAAGTCTGGGCGTCAGGTTGAAAACAAGAGCGCAGCTTGTTGGATCAGTAATAATATGTAGATTAGGATCACTTCCTCTAATATTCCAGAGTGTTTGCCATTCCCGGGCCAGGGTTGGAGACATAAGGTGATGACGTAGGGCACATCTACACAGCAGGGCTAAATTCGAAAGAAGCTGCGCAATTTGAGCTACGCTAATTGCGTAGCTCAAGTCGAAATAGCTTAATTTGGTTTTTGGCACTGTCTATACAGCAGTTATTTCAAGAGAGAGCACCCTTTCCCCCGACTTCCCTACTCCTCGTGCAATGAGGGTTACAGGAGTCTGAGTAAGCAGTCCTTCAGCTCGCCATTATTTCGACATGTCGAAATAACTGCTTGTAGTGTGGACGCGGACTATGTTATTCCGAAATAACACTGCTATGTAGACATAGCCATATAGTCCAGGGTGGCTTTCATGGGGCAAATTCTTCATAATCTGCTGGGTGGGAAGTTCTGGGCAGTCTTTGGTGTATCTAAGTTCTCGTTCGGTGACTGTGTCTTGGTGGATACCTGGTGTTTCAGTGTTTGCGAATGCGGAAAGCCACAGGAGAGGTGTTGGGTTTTGAGGTCCCCATAATGGCTCCCGAGTCTGATTCAGCCACCTATTGACAAGTTGGGCAAGAACTCTGAGCACACCAGGGCTAAGGCGGATGTTTGTAGCACCAGGGCAGTTCATCCCCTGCTTGTCCATGGAAGTTCTTGCCGTTGGCTTTCTCAGGCAGGCCGAGTGGCAACCGTAAGACAAGTTGCAGCAATAAGACATGACAAATCACCTCGAGCCATGCAATCCACCAGGGTCAGGATGAAACGGACTCCTCACGAAGCCCAAGATAGAAGTGAAATTTGCATAAAGCCCATGGACCACTGGAGGCCTCCACATAGGGGCTAAGTGGCCCATTGATCTCGTGTTGGTCCACTGCATTGGGAATGGGTTTTACCCTCCCCTACAGAAAAGAAAACGAGATGGAATTCACCCCTAAACCTCCACACTCCCCATATGGCAGCTGTGCCCCCTTTGCCAAAATTCACGGCCCCTACATAATGAAAGATCCAGAGGTGCCTACCCATATGGTGCCATGTATGTCATCTTATTCAGGGATGGCAAAGAGATCAGCCCTCCCTTCTCGTTGTTGGTATGCCTGTTTGCACCATACACACCCAGTGATAAGGGGCTGAATCTTGGGAAAATAAATCCTGTGGCAGGATCCCTGCTGATACCTTGAGTAGCACGCTAGCGCTGTTACAGCACGTCCAGCCCTGCTCCAGAAGAACGTTGCTGTTTGCAGAGTCACCGGGCAGAAGATTTGCTTTCACCACATTATTTAGAAATGGGAAGCCAATGTACCCAACTAACAAGGCAGAGGAAGGAACCTCATTGTTTTAAAATCAACTGACTCGGAGATATAAATTACCCGGTAGCGCTTCATTAAGCAGACCACCTTGCATAAAGCACGCTGCTGCCACAGCAGGTTTTGAAGGAGGGGTGCTTGCCAGACGTCCGTTTCAGTTTGCTGACGAAAGGTTCCTGCCTGGGTTGTTTGAAATCTCTGGGTTTCTTTGTTTTTGTTTGTTTGTTTGTTTTTTAAATCCAGGACATTCAACAAAAGCAACCTTTGAGCATCTTGTATTTTTTCCTAGTGGGGAAAATCCGGGCGCATAGCCAGTGAGAATGGGGAGTTAGTGGTTTTCCCGAGCTGCGTGGGAAAGAATGCTCAGAAGGAACTCCAGTTAAAATAGCTGGAGTGGAAAGTGCAGCTAGCAAGGAAAAAGCCTGGGGGTTAATGGGACGAGGCGAGTTCTTTCCAGTTTCTCTGTGCTGGCATTGTGTTGTCTCCTCCTTTTTAAAGATATGTCTGTGCTGTAGCCTGCAAACCCAGTTTGGGTGAACAGGCCTGCACTAAATCTGCTTGAGCGAGTGTGCTAAAAATAGCAGCTGGCTGAAACTTGGGTTGGCCCAGCCCCTGGGTGTATATACACACTCAGATGGCTAGCCGCACTTCCGCCTGCACCACTGCATTTCTACACAGTATGTCTACACTGCTGCTGGGTAAAGCAAGTCACATGTCTACACTGCTGCTGGAATAGAGCCAGGTCAGAGGCACCCTGAGATGTTATTGGGGCAGAGTAAGCAGGGAAGGGAAGGTATTATCTGCTTCTGAAAAACCATAGAAAATGACCCTTCTCTATCTCCTTTCTCTCGTCAGTGTTGCCCATTACAGTAGCTCTTAGCATTTGCTAAGGCAGTAGGGGCACGTCTCTACTTACCGCAAGATCAATGTGCTGGAGGTTGATCTTCTAGTGTGCGATGTGGCGGGCCTAGTATAGCCCCGTAAGTCAAACGTTGAGGGCAGCCCCCACTGGCGGCCAGTACACCACGTGTTGCGAGGAGCAAGGGAAGCTGACGGGAGTGTTTGCTTCTGTCAGCCTCCCGTAATATGGACCCTACCGTGGCTCAGCTCTGTCGGCCTCCCGTAATATGGACCCTACCGTGGCTCGGCTTAAGGCAAGCCGATCCCAGCTATGCATTTTGCCTCCTTTCAAGGCGACCTTCCAGGTCCAGTGTAGACCTGGCCTAGGTGCGTAAGTGGCTTATAGCTGACTGAAGTGCTGTTTGCAGGACGACTTATGTACTGCAGAGGTTGCTTGGGTGTCCCGCTGCAGGCGTGCATTATATTCCTATTGCTCCACCACAAATGCACAGGACTTCCGTTTCTCCATCCTTTGCCCTCATCCACTCAGTCCCCCAGTGGATTGGATGGACCCCTCTCCCACTTCACTCCCACATCCTGCTCACTGGATGGCAGGGACCCAAGTCCTCACTTGGGCCATGAAAGAACACGGGACCTTCCCCCACCTCCGTCTACAGGCTGTGGTGTCAGCGACTGCTGACCAGCAAGTTCTACAGTGTCTGTGGGATTTCAGGGTATAATCTGTAATGCATTCTTCTTGCCACAGGGCCCTGAGAGCCATGAGGAAAGATGACAAACAGGATATTGAGGGATTCTATTCTCAGTTAGGATCCTTTGCGCCCATCCCTTCTGGGGGCATGGACGGTCCTGGGGGTAGCAGATTTGCTGCATGAAGAGCATTGGGGAAGGATCCCAGGGAGCCCATCATGCACAGTTCTAGGGGGATTGCTAGGCAGGGTGGATCTCCACCTGTTATATATCAACCCCCCCCTCCCCCCAAATCCTTCCCTGGGAGCGCCATTCAGCAGAACACATGCTGGACTGACTACACTTCAATAGAGCAGCTGAAAAGGCATCTTCCTCCTCCTGCTCTTCCCTCCCGCTCCTCTCCCTTTTTCCCATCCTCAAACTCTCCAGCTCATAGCCTGCACGCTGGGTCTGTGTGCTTGGGTGAGAATGTGAGCTTAAGGCAGGCTGTCCTAGCCTCCCGCTTGAATAATGACACTTGGCTGTTCACAGGGAGTTCCAGACACCCTGCTGTGTGCTCCTTCCTCCTGATCCAGCAGCCTTCGATGCAGAAAGCCAAGGACATTAATGTCTGTTGTGTGGTGGAGCTTGCTATAAAACGGACAGCGCAACAGATGTGGGGGTGAGGATTCTTAGAGGAGTGTAGACTGTTTAAAGTTGGGGAGAGGTTCATTCACTGTTCATCAAGAGGTCAGAGATGAGACCAAAAGAAACTGATAAAGGTGGGAGGAGGGGGACGACACCCTGAACAAAGGAAGGAAAAAAAGGGCAGATAAATGTGCTTTTGGGATGGAACAGGATGGGGTAGGTTTTGTGACTCTAATCTCAGGCTGTTAAGTTGACTCCTGCTTCTGTGCTCTGTTGTGGGGTGTTGATTCTATTTTAGATTCTGAGCTTCATCGATATGCAGGCATGCCCTGAGATAGATAGATAGATAGGGTTTTTTTGTGTACAAGATGGAAATAAATATATATCTACTGTCTGTCTGAGTCTGTTCAAGAACTCTTCCTAAAGGGTAAGAGCTAGGACCACCAAATTGTATAGGCAGCATCCTCTTATCCTAAGTTAAAGCAAGATAAAGGTTCGGTAATGCCAGGACAAGGGGATGTGCCTGGAATGTGATTGTTTCTCATAGCATGGAATGGGACAAGTCTGTTAGCAGGGACTGTTATACTGAAGAATGACCACACGGGGGCAGCAAGGGGACAGAGTTGGGGACTGGGACAGTGTTAACCCCATTGGGGCAGCAGGAGGCAGGGGTGGAGAAAGGCATAGCTATCTATTATATATTTCAAAGAGTCTGTCTGTCTGTCCCCTAGTCGGGGGACATCACCCTTCCTCCAGCTATGCCAGCTGCAGCAGCCACGGAGAGACACTATTCACCTGACCCCAAGCTGCTGTGCTGAGAGAGGGTGGGGGTTGTGCTCACTAATAGGACAGCCTGCATTCTGACCCCCATATTCCCAGCCCCACCCCAAAGCAATGATTTAAATGAAGAAGACCAAAAGTTATTTTAGTTAGAGACCTGAGCAATGCTGGGTAAATTCTCTCATTAAAATATTACTAGTTGCCTGACCCCACCCTGCCTCTACTAGAAATCTTTCTTAATGGAGGGTGGATATCTGCCTAGCTGACGCCCCTTTGTAATATAGCCTTGTACTACTACAAATCCTTTCTTGCTAGGTTTTGTGCAAACTTTATGCTCTTTTGTATGTCTGGGGTTTGTTTACCATTCCTGTTGGTACTGATGAGTGGAGGAATTGTTCCTTGCACTCATAAGGATGGCTCTAAAGATATCCGTACATTTCAAAGCAGTGTCCTCGATCCTCTGTGTGGTTAACGCTGTCAATGATGCGTCATGTCAAAGTTTAACTGAACTATTTTGAACAGGTTATGCACTTGTCTTGGGAATATATATTTTTTTAAAATTTCTGTGACATATAAACATTAACCCCTCCCCATGAAAATAAATGAGAGCAAGAGAGAGAAGAAATGATTAGGCTGTTCTTGTTTCTTATTGCACATGATGTGTTGCATTTTTGTGTAGAATGGTCAAAGACTAAATTCTGAAATCGATGGGGGGAGTGGTTCCATTGTTTCAGCGGGCGTTCCATCGGGACCAAAAAGGGGGGAAGGAGAGGATTTGTGCGTACAGTATATTTACTGTATATTTATACAGTACAGTATATTTATGCCCTACAGTTGATCCTCCTCCACAGAGGGACAAAAGTAGTCACTAAAGTCAACTGCATCTCCCATTCATTTCTCAGGGCATGATACCGTTTATTTATGCACTCAGTGTGTGCACAATGATTTGCTTTGCTTTTCCTTTCTGCGGGCAGCATGTAGATGTGATCTAAGAATTGTTATATTGAGATGAAATGAAAAATGTAGGAGTGTGCGGCTGCATTTTGGGCATCCTGATTCAGCAAAGTCCTGAAGCATGTGCTTAACCCATCTGTTTAGCACAGGGGTGGCCAACCCATTGCTCATGAGCCACATGCGGCTCTTCTCCCCTGAAAGTGTGGCTCACGAAGCCTCCCCAGGGCACACGAAGCTTCCCCATGCATGCCTACAAACAGCCCCTGGCCCCCAGCTCCCTGTACTCACTGGGTGCAAGGGAGCCATCCTGCATGGCAAGATGGCATCAGCTGGTGGGAGCCTGATGTGGCCAAAAAGCCTAATCTGTGGTTTTTAAAGGGGCAGCATCCTTTTTTTTTTTTTTTTTTTTTTTTTTTTTGCTCATCCATGCTGGTGCAGCTCTTTGCATTTTTGCATTATGCTTAAACGTATTTAAATGGGATTTAGGCAGATGCTTACACTTAGGTATATGTTAGTGGCATGTGGAAGAGGGTACATTGACCAAATTCCTTACTGTTCAAAACCAAACAAAAACCAGCATATGAAAATAAAACTGCTAGCATCTTCTGCAGTAGTGAGCTCAAATGCTAGCATTAGGATTCTCTTTTGGAACTTAGAGTCTTAATTCCCTTAGGTAACTTTGAGAAGTTTAACTTAGAGTTCACAGAAGTTATTACAGGGCTTTGGGGAAACTGCTGTATAATATTCTATGGGGAGAGCATAGCTCCAGGCCTTGTGTAGCCCCTTAATCCCCTATGTGTGTCTGCCTGAGGGGAAAAACTACTGGCTTCCAACAACAGTATATAGAGGCTGATTTATAGGCAGATAATCCTTGTATTACAGATTCCCATGATTCCTTCCTCTGGTGACTAATGCCCACTCTTCTGCACTAAACTGGGCCATGCCAGTTAATTTATAGTTACACTGAATTCCTGGAGACATCCCTTTGAACAAACTAGCAAATGCCACATGGTCGGAGTCATTTTGTTCATATACCAGAGCCAGCGTTCTTGTCAATGCTTTGCAGGTGTACTGTGTGTAACTACACAACCAGTGCATGTAATAAATCCATTCGTTTTCTTTGCATTTGGAATGCCCCTTCCAGAACAGTCAAGGTACTCACATATAAAGGTGTTCAAATTAAAATGTTCAAAGTGTCTAAGTATTTTATTTCCAAAAATAAATCGGGCATTTAGGAGCATAAGGTTTCTAAGGCCAGGTCAACACTAGACCCCACAGCTCAGCTTAAGGTACGCATCTCCAGCTATGCAGAATACGTAGCTGGAGTCGGCTTACTTTAAGCTGAGCTTTGCGGCGCCCTATGGCAGGAGGCCAATGGGAGCAAATACACCTGTCAAGAGTCCCTTCCTCCTCACAACAGGAATACTGGTGCCAGTGGGGATACTCAGAGTTCGATTTAGCGAGTCTTAACTAGACTCACTAAAACGAAAGCCGGAAAATTGATCATAGAGCGGTGAGCCTCCTTTTAGTGTAGACAAGGCCTAAGTAGGTATTGAAAAATAACTGAGACTTAGGCTGTCAAGTTACTAAATCATTTTTGAAATGGTTACTCCATTACATTAATGAATAAAACTGTAGCAACTCAGTTAATTCAATCAGAATCAGAGCACACCTAGAATTATCTGCCTGGAAACGATCAGATAGTTAGGTTATGCAGGATGTAGCAAAATCTTCTGCTACATTAATTTTGCTGGGAAGTTTTCAATTTCTACATCTGTAAGGTTGGATATTCACCTCATTCCCTTGCAGATAAAATGTGCTATGTCTAATCTCACCCCTTCCATTTTGTAGTTCCTTATGCCTTGCTTGATCCTTTCTCTGCATAATGATAGCACGGATACTTTGAAAGGGATATATGCAAGCACAGACTATGTTGCAGCCATTATACTAGTCAGCCTGATTTAGGAATAGTTCTCCACATGGTTTCCCATTTTTCCTGCTTAATTTTTTTTGAGCTCAGATAACTGTGTGGCACGGTTGGTTAAACATCTGAACACTCCAAATTATGTTGGCAATTATTTACATCAACAAAATTGCAGACCCCAAATTAGAGGTCATTTTTAAACATCGGGCAAGTCTCTTGGCACAGAGGTTGGTATTTCTCATACTAATTCTACAAACGGACACAAATTTTGTGTAAATTGTCTGAGATCAAAGGCCAGGTGAGTGACAGAACTAGAAATAGAACCTGAGCATCCTGACACCCACTTCTCTAGTCTAATCTCTTTACCCTTCTCTTTAATCCAGCTTGAACCTCTCTAGTTCAGCAATCTCTGGTCTGGCAACATCCGTGGCCCAGCATGATTTTAGTTGGCCTGATGTCCACTTATCGTGAGTGTGGCCAAGTTTCCCACGGTCCCATAAAGTTTGTTTACAGCCACCAGTCCTGGCTCTCTGTGTTCTGTGTGGTTATTTACCTCTAATTTATCCCTAAGTGTCTTCTAAGAACCCAGTAAGCAGTAGAAGTGTTGGTAATGCTGCTAGACAATATCGACCTCCCATGGTCCGGCAAATTCTCCTGTTTGGAATCAGTCAGGTCCCAAGCATTCTGGACTAGAGAGGTTCAACCTATATCACTGAGCTCTTTGGACATTTTTACATTCTTCAATTCAGGCAACATTTTAATACTGAACTCTCCATCTTCAGTTTTAGGGGCTCCTGACTTTGGGATTATTGGAATATCTCTTTTCTCAGAGTTTTCTCTCTCTGCCAGGCTCTGAGGAAATATCTGGTTTAGATGAGGTGATCCTCCATTCCATGGAAAGAGGAAAAAGTAGCATTCAGTCTTTAATTTTTCATTAGAATCTGTGCTTTAATACAATGAGCTGTTGAAAGCAATGAAAGATTGTCTCCTAATGATGCTAACTAATACCACAGGGCTATAATGGTTTATCCAACAAAGATAAACAATTAGAATGGTTCCAATAAGAAGATGGAGCAGTATTTTTCCATGTCAAATCTGAACCATAAAAGACTCAATATGTAGCCCTAAGTATCCGTTCACACAGGTTTTCCATAAGTTTTGAAGTCCACTTCATCTAGTAATAGAGAGGTAGCCTTGTTAGTCTGATCTTGCTAAAATAAAAGGAAAAAGCTATGTAGCACTTTAAAGACTAACAAGATGGCTTAATAGGTGATGAGCTTTTGTGGGCCAGACCCACTTCCTCAGATCATATTCTGAAAGAGAATTGGCATGACCATATATACCAAAGGAATACAATGAAAAAAGTGAACACATTATTAAACTGACAAATCAGGTTTAGTACAGAAGGTGGGGTGAGGGAGAGGGAGGAAGGGAATAGCTGTTTATAAGTCAATGAGTGGCTAATCGGGGGTGATAAGTGGGGAAGCTGTCTTTGTAACCATCTTGTTAGTCTTTAAAGTGCTACATAGTTTTTCCTTCAGTTCATCTAGTGCCGTGCTCCTTGTGCTGTCATTTGGACAGTATATAAAATGAATGAAAATGCTGCTAATGGTATAAAAGTTGTAGAGCAGCGGAAAATCAAATGTATTGACCTCCATAGAGTTATTCCTGATTGAAACTGGTGTAACTCTTGCTGCCAAATGGAGGCCAGTTTTCCAATATTGTAATAACTTTTCATCATTGGATGCTACTTTGTTTTTTTAAAAGTGAGTGGGTCTCCTACTCGGAAAGTCCATAGTTGCTCCTGAATTACACTGAATTATATTGGCTGTATTTAAACTTCCTTCATATTTGCAGTGCTCTCTTCATTTTATAAGAATGGCTTCATTTAGCGAAAGGCTTATTTCATTTAAGGGACTTAAACAAAACACACGGTTGTTTGCTGCGAGTGTGAATGAGCAAGGAGCACTTTTATCTCCTGTGTAGTAAGAATGCCAAAACACTAGGCTATTTTGGGAGGAGGTAGCAGAAAGAGTTAATATGGTCTTTAACAGAAACCTATCCTGGGATTTGATATTTATTCTAGGGAATGAGGAAAAGGTGTTGGGGGGTGTGTGTGTGTGTGTGTTTAAAGTTGTCAAACCCTTTTAAACCATTCATACCGAGGACTGCTTTAATAGCCACAAGATAGATGTCATGAAAATTGGATATCATCTCCTTCGCTAAATAACCAACTGGTACATGACGCCTAAGTGAGTTAGTGAATTTCTCTCCCGAGAGAGTTGCATGTAAATTAGCGGATAGATGTGATCCTTTTTTTGTAACATCTGTTCCTGCTTTCTAGACTGGCGACTGTGGTGGTAATGATATCAAGTGTTACAAGCTCTTCTTTTCCTTTCACCCACATTTTCTAAAACCTTAGCTATCGATAATGCTTAGAATTGTTAATGGGTCTCTTTGCTTCTTTTTCTTTATAGCCTCTCTCTTTTAGACATAATTAGGCTTTTGCTTACGCAAATATTTTCTAAGCAGCTGTGTCAGTCGTTACAATACGCTCCAGATCATGTTGTGGAGTAGTTTTAATGTTCATTAAAATCCTAGATCACGCACAAAAGCAAAAGAGGCATAAAAGACAATTAACAACCAGCCCGCAGCCGTGTCTTGCTAAACGCTACACATAAGAGCCCTTCAGTGACTGTTACGCAGGGTTTTTTGCTGAATCACTGCCAACAAGAAAAGTATTGCTTTTACTGCATCTTGCCGTTTCGTGTTTCTGGAAGTTGGTTGGCTCAGGGTGGATATTTCAGATTCTTTAATAGCTCAAAAAAGTCTGTTTATTTTCCATGTAATGCCTACTACAATTATTCCTGGTATTGATGCAGCACAATATATATTTATACATAAGTGCATGTGTGCTTGATTGTGTACACAGATGCATTCAAATGGCCCATTCCAAGATGTAACATTGTACGTGGCTAGAACGTTGGGTTGGAACTCCGAGGGCCTGGGTTTTATTCCTGACTCTGTCATGGGCCTGCTGGATGACCTTGGGGAACAAGTTACTTAGTCTTAGTATCACAGAACTGGAAGGGACCTCAACAGGTCCTCCAGTCCGGTCCCCTGCCCTCATGGCAGGACCCCGCACCGCAGTCTGACCATTCTTGACTGGTGTTTGTCTAACCTGTTCTTAAATATCTCCAGTAATGGACATTCCACAACCCCCCTGAGAAGAAGTTTTTCTTAAATTGTAACAAGAGAGGTTTAGGTTGGACATTACACCTATTGCTTCTTGTCCTATCTTCAGAGGATAAGAACAATTCTTCTTCCAATCTTTTAGGAACTAGAAAGCTGTTATCTTGTCCTGTCTCAGTCTTCTCTTTTCCAGACTGAAACACCACAAACCACACATGGATTCGTTTAGTCTTCCCTCATAGCTCATGTTTTCTAGACTTTTAATCATTTTTGTTGCTCTTCTCTGGACTTTTCCCAGTTTCTCCTCATCTTCCTTGCAATGTGGTGCCCAGAACTGGACACAGTACTCCAGTTGAGGCCTAATCAGCGCAGAGCAGAGCAGATGAATGACTTCTCGTGTCTTGCTCACAACACTCCCGTTCATGCAGCCCAGAATGATGTTTGCTTTTTTTGTCACTGTCGCACTGACTCCTATTTAGCTTGTGGTTCGCTATGGCCCCTAGATCCCTTTCCACCGTAGGCAGTCCTTTCCCATTTTGTGTATGTGCAGTTTATTGTTCCTTCCTCAGGGGAATACTTTGCATTTGTCCTTGTTGAATTTCATCCTAGATACTTCTGAAAATTTCTCCAGTTTAACCAGAACAATTTATATTTTAACCCTATCCTCCAAAATACTTGCAACCCCTCCCAGCTTGGTGTCATCCACAAATGTTATAAATGTACTCTCCATGCCGTTAGCTAAATCATTGATGAAAATATTGAGCAGAACTGGCCCCTGCAGGACGCACTCGTTACACCCTTCCAGCATGGCTGCGAACCATGTCCTTACTCTGTGCCTCAGTTTCCCCATTTTTAAAATGAGGATAGTTATACTGACCTCCACTGTAAAACATTTTGAGATTTGCTTATGAAAACACTAGATAAGATTTGGGTATTGCTGTCTTGACTGACTTGCATAATTTTGTGGAGTTTGTGTTTTGCCTCTTCACTGCTCTATTTTATAGAATCATAGAATACTAGAACTGGAAGGGACCTCGAGAGACGTCCAGTCCACTGCTCTCACAGCAGGACCAAGCACCATCTAGACCATCCCTGATAGATGTCTGTCTAACTTGCTCTTAAATACCTCCAGTGATGGAGATTCCACAACTTCCCTAGGCAATTTGTTCCAGTGCTTCACCACCCTGACAGATAGGAAGTTTTTCCTAATGTCCAGCCTAAACCTCCCTTGCTGCAGTTTAAGCCCATTGCTTCTTGTCCTATCCTCAGAGGCCAAGTAGAACAATTTACCCCCTTCCTCCCTGTGACCAGATCATTTATATTGGCCTTAAATAACACAGAGACCTTTTCAACATCCCATTGTTAACTGGGACTCCTAGATGCCATCTTCTAATCCATGACAGGAATTTGCCATTCACACAGTGACTTTTTATAGCCTCTTCTGAAGTATTGGCGGTTACGATTTTTTACATTTAAAAGAACTCCAAAGGAGTATTATAATTTTCTGTGTTGGAACACTGACTCGCCTTTGAGTTTTAAAAATCTGTGGTGTTCTGTTTTTATTTTTTCCTCCTCCCTTTGCAATTTTTTAGTTGATACATCATATTAGGTTGGTAGAGGTCACACAATATATTGAAATGTGACTGTACCATCCATCTTCATACATCCCAACTCAGTGTGTCAGCTCAATTAATATTTAAACATTGTTTCTTCAGGCTGTCATGTTTCAAAGCAGGGTCCTGTAAAGTCACCAAAAAGTGATAAAAGATTTAATAGTGAGAACCAGCTTTCTGAAATATGCATCCAAAGGAAAACAACCGACATAAACCTCTCAGCCAAGATGTGATTTTGGGTGCTCAAATGTAGATATTTTAAAGGACCTGCCCCTTTAAAAATGTGTCAAATTGGGTAGCCTTTAGTCATTCTAAAAATGTTAGCCCATATATTTTAAAAAGAATTAGGGGTGTGTATATACACATACTTTTTTCTTAGAGAAGCTATAGATAGGACCAAATATTCTGGTTCTTCTCTATGAACACAGTGTGTTTGGGGTTCACAACACTGCCAGGGAGTGTTTAAGACAGAGGTGGACAAAAAATTGGTCATGGTTCCCAAGGGCTAGCCCCTGTTGGTTCGCTGGTGCTTTATTCGGCCGCTTGCAACTCCTGTTTACAGTGGATCACCGTTCCTGGCCAATGAGCGCTGCGGGATGTCCTGTCCTGGACCACACCACATCCCGCATCTCCCATAAGCTGGGAACCGTGATCCACAGAGAATGGGCACTTCAAGCAGCTGCACCTGCACAGGTACATAAAGAGCCCGCGGCCCGCCAGGGACTAACCCTGATGAACCACATGTAGCCCACGGGCCGATTATTCCCCACTGCTGGTTTGAGAGATGAATTTAAACAGAAATCTTGAACACAAATGATCCAGAAATAGGGATGGGAGGTGAAATCCAAGCTCCAATCTCGATCTGAGTTTTGCAACCCCCCTTGCTCTTTATAAGTGACTCTAGCCACAACCTCAGATCTGAACCTCTGCCAGCTTTGGGCTGCGTAAAACCTAGCTCTTAGTCTGACTTTTGCCATGTGAGTCATTCCTTCGTTTAAATTTGCAGTTTTATGCTTGAAAAGAGGAACCCCCCTTCCCCCAAAGAAATGTTTTGTTGTGGTAAATCCCTCTCATCTCCACCCTGCTGCTAGTATGCATGGCCAGCTCTGGTACAAAGGGACAGTGCTAAGTAGGTTTCAGTGTTGCTCTGCTGAGTCATGTGAGTGGACCATCTAGCCCGTCATTTCGACTCGTTAGAAGCTTCCTTCAAATCTGCGGCATCCAACCAGTTCTGAAGCAGTAGCCAGTGTATAGCGAACTAGCAACACTCAACTGTTGAGGTCCTAGATCATCTGACCCCACGAGAGAGAGAGAGAGAGAGAGAACCAGGGTGCAAAGAATCTTCATAAGAATCCTTTTATAATGTTCCTCCTACATCGTGCCCCCCAGGAGTGCGGGAATCGAAGAGAGACACGACTCATGGAGAAGTCTGCAGGGTCCACCTCTAATCTTGGCAGATCATGGGCAATTCGTGGGACACTAAGGCTATCCACATAGAAGCTTTGTGCCTGTGGGGGGAACTTTCCTTCCCCCTCCTTGGAACTGAATGCTTGGGACTACTAAACGGAAGAAATAACGTAGGCCAAGACTGAATGTGTCTCCTCCACCACAGCCCCAGCATGGGCCTGTAGAGAGAAGCCCTTTCATCCTATTAAGTGTGAGGAAATGTCACCACCCACTTTTCAGCACCCATTAAGATACATCCATGGGAACAGGGCATGCAGAAAAGTGGCCCTTTCCGACGCTGAAGCATTGTGCAACTACAGGGTTTCTTTTTCTTCCTTAGACACGTGTGTCTCCAGAATTAACATTATTTCCCCAGTCAGGTAGCCCATTAGCATTCTCTGACTGAGCAATCCTGGTACATGTGGTCGTGTGATTCCCTCAGGAAATCAGTTTTTTTTAGTCAGAGAGCTTTTGAAGTGTAAGTTTCTTTTTGAACGCTCCCCTCCCCCACCCCCATTCCTTACACCTGAGGCCCAAAGGTTGATATGATAAGAACGAACATATCTGAGCACATGGTTTCTTAAAGGGATAGTGTCCATTATTACTGTAGGGTTCTAATATCACCTTCCTTTGACTGGAATATCTTCTGAGAAGTGTTCTGAAATGAAATTGTCCTTTTTTTAGGCATGCTCTCACTTTAGATCAGCAAAGATGGATTTTATTTAGTATTTACAAGTGGAACTAAATTTGTGATTGGGGTTGGACATTAGGAAAAACTTGCTAACTGTCCGGGTGGTAAAACACTGGAATAAATTGCCTAGGGAGGTTGCGGAATCTCCATCACTGGAGTTATCTAAGAGCAGGTTAGACGACACCTGTCAGGGATGATCTAGATGGTGCTTGGTCCTGCCATAAGGGCAGGGGACTGGACTTGATAATCTCTCAAGGTCCCTTTCAGTTCTAGTGTTGTATGATTCTATGTTGCATCTCTTCATGGTAACTGTCTGTTACCTGTATCCCAACATCACAGGTGGTTTCACTCCATTCTTTTTATAACATTATTTGTATGATGGTAATTCCATGGTTCTCCGCTTGAGACAGGAGTCACGCTATGGTGCCCACAGTTCACATCCCCAAAGAGCTTATGGTAGAAATGGGCAAGACAGATGAGGGGCAAGACCAAAGAAGCATTACCACTCCCCATCTAAGGGTTCGTGTACACAAATGATTGTAACCATCCTTGCTTTAATTGTAAAAATACCATTTTCTTCTATTTCCAAAGGTCTGGACATATGTCAATCAAGCCTAAAATGATTTTCATAGAGACATTTTCATAATAATGTTTTCATGTACAGTATATATTTCCTACAAATATGGGCCAGCAGAGATGTTTCTTTTTTATTTAATAAAATTAAGCCTAAAATGGTTAAATGAAATCTTTCAGGATTGACTACATTATTGGTCAAACAAAAGCTACTCGGGCACAAATGTAACTGCCACCAGGTAGATTTGGGAACTGTGGAGCTTAGTATAGGAGCCACTACAGCCTAAGCTATAAAGCCAGCTGGCGCTCAGTGTGCGTTGTAGCGGTCTCTTGATCTTATCTGTTGCTGTGGTCTAGGTGCCACTGCATGGGACAGTGAACCACACAGGGGCTACGTCTCCACTGCGGGTTTTTTGTGGAAGAGGTTTTTGTGATTAAAAAGCCCCGTGTAGATGGATCCATTTGTTGGAAAAAAACCCTTTTGCACAAGAGCCTGTTAACCTCATTTTTGGAGGAATAAGGGATCTTGAGCAAAATGGGGTTTTTCTGACAAATGGCCCCGTCTTTTTATCGCAAAAACCTCTTCTGCAAAAAGGATGAGAAAATATGCAAATGAGAGCAAGATATGCAAATGAGCACTCCATTTGCATTTCCTCTTCCGCAAAAAACCCACAGTGTAGATGTAACCTAGGTATGTGGGTTACACAAACCTCTGGTAATGACCCGGATGTTATTCCAAAGAACCACTGCTTACATGGCTCTACTTTCTTCTCTGGGTACTGATTTGTGGCTCAAGTCGATGTGGTGTGGCGTTAAATGGGACTGCTCACATAGTTAAGCTAAGCGCATGCTTATGGGTTTTGCTGAATCGGGGCCAGTGTGATGAGTGTCTTGCAGAGTTGAGTCTTTCTTGGTAATTTTTCTGCCCTTCAGGGTTGTCTGAGTGCGAACAGTGTTACAAATGCCTTTGTTTCCTTTGTGCAGTGGTGGTGTCTCTGTGTCAGTCTCAGGCTAGTTAGTGAGAGAAGGCAGGAGAAGTAGTAATGTCTGTTGGAGACCAAGAGACCAGTATCGAGCTTCACGGGGCCCTTCTTCAGGTCTGGAAAACTTACTCAGTGTTGCAGCTACATCCAAGATGGAATAGACTGTTTTAGCATAGGTAGTAACTATTTATTTCATGGCAAAGTGTTTTGCTAAGACCCCACCAGTCACTGAGAACAGCCTCTCTCCATCCTCTTTGGAACCCCCCTTCAGGCAGTTGCAGGCTGCTCTCAAATCCCCCCTCACTTTTCTCTTCTGCAGACTAAACAAACCCAAATCCCGCAGCCTCTCTTCATAAGTCATGTGCCCCCTAATCATTTTTGTTGTCCTCTGCTGGACTTTCTCCAACGCATCCATGTCCTTGCTGTAATGGGGGGCGTGGGGTATCCCCACACGGGACAGAGACAAGAGCAGTCAGGTCTTACTGCCCCCCCCAAAGCTCTCAGAGCCATGCGGAGCAGCGCTTAAGCACTCCCGCTGTATTTCCCGCTTTGGGGGGTGGGAATCTCATGGCAAGTTGCCAGTGCACCCCTTGCTGGCTGACAGTTTGGAAGCTATTCATTGCGTGGGAGAAGCAGATTTCTTGGCCAAGTAACAGCTGTCGGTCTGTCTGCACCCATGGAGGCTGAATGAACAATAATGAATTGCAGCAGGTCATGATTTATTTTTCTTATTTTTGGTAATGAAATGGGTAAGTCGATTTGAATTAGTGGGTTCACTGCTGCTCCTTGCGGTGGATAATTCTCTTTTCTTGGGCTAGCTCTGGTTTATGTGAGGGTCTGTGCATCTGTGTTTCACCTGGGGAAAATCACAGGGTGGACTAATCACATCTTGGTGAGCTTGGCATGGGCACCAGGGACTAAGCAAGGGAAAAGGAGTCTCCACATTTTTAGAAGGGGGCTGGGAGGTTGTCTTCCTTTCCTGGCTTCTTGTTTTTCTTCTACCTCATGCTAGTGACACCTAGTTCCGGGGTTAGAAAATGTCAGCCATCCAATGGGCATGTCACTTCTCAACAGAATACGATCCTGGATGAAGCAAATATTAGCCTGCATGTGAATCTCTCTCTGGGCACACCTAGGCTGCGTCTAGACTGGCATGATTTTCCGCAAATGCTTTTAACGGAAAAGTTTTTCCGTTAAAAGCATTTGCGGAAAAGAGCGTCTAGATTTGGCACGGATGCTTTTGCACAAAAGTGCTTTTGCGCAAAAGCATCCGTGGCCAATCTAGATGCTCTTTTCCGCAAATAAGCCCCGATCGCCATTTTCGCCATCGGGGCTCTTTTGCGCAAAACAGTTCTCAGTTGTCTACACTGGCCCTCTTGCGCAAAAGCATTTGAAAACTTAAGAGCAGCAGCGAAGGAAAAGGAGTGACAAAGAATAATTTGTCCAAACAGAACTGCAGAGAAAAAGCAGATACGTTATATTTCCTGGGTTATAATTTAGCCAGGTCAACCATGATAAAACAACTGACTCTTGCAAGTAGTAACACTGAATCTTAGCCACTTAAGAACATTTGCGCAAGAGGGCTTTTTCCCAAGCGGGAGAGTCATTGTATTTGCGCAAGAATACTGACGATCATACAATAGATCGTCAGTGTTCTTGTGCAAATTCAAGTGGCCAGTGTAGACAGCTGGCAAGTTTTTGCGCAAAAGCACTTGCTTTTGCGCAAAAACTTGCCGGTCTAGACGCAGCCCTACAGTATCGGGAAGATCAATGCTGCCGCAATTGATCTTCTGGAGTTTGATTTAGCAGGTCTTGTGAAGACACACTAAATCAAACTCAGCGTGTGCCCTGGTTGGCACTGGTACTCCTGCTCTCACGAGGAGTACGGGAAGCTGACAGGAGCGTTTGCTCCCGTCAGCCTCCCGCTGTGTGGACACTGCTTTAAGATACGTTGACTGCAGCTACGCAATTAACATAGGTCTTAGGTCCACCTTCTGCTCCAGTGTTGACCTGGCCTCCTTTAATAGACTGATTCTCCTGATTACAAAATCGGCATGGCTGACATGGGGGAAAAGCTTCTGGTTCCATAACCTGTGCATTAAGTCTTCATTGCTATCCTTGAACAAATATTCTTTATAGATGGTATGACAGCCCATATTAATCCTTATGATAGTTAATTTTTCAACCCAGGTGTGTACATGCCAACAGCAGCAGCAACAGATGTTCTTAAGTGGCTAAGATTCAGTGTTACTACTTGCAAGAGTCAGTTGTTTTATCATGGTTGACCTGGCTAAATTATAACCCAGGAAATATAACGTATCTGCTTTTTCTCTGCAGTTCTGTTTGGACAAATTATTCTTTGTCACTCCTTTTCCTTCGCTGCTGCTCTTAAGTTTTCCAATGCACAGTATCTTCGGAGTCTCATTCTCCTACCAGGAGCTGTGGTTCAGTAGTAGATAAAGTTGCATATATAAGAAAGCCCAATATTCAAATCAAGGCTTTTGGGTGCTGAGGATGCTAATTAGTAGTGGAAAGGTATCACAGGTAATATTCATTACCAGGGGCTACCATGTAGTGAAAAAAATTGCTAATATTTTCAATTAAAAATGGGATTTAATTGAAAATGAAATGTTTCTTGACGAAATTTAACTTTTTAAAAACTTTTTTCATGTTAAAATATTTTGAACTGAAACTATTGGTGGAGGGAATGTTTCCCCCCCCCCCCCGCTATATTTTTGAAACTGTCCATTTCAAGTTTATTGTAAAATTCCCATCTTATCTGCATTTAAAAAAATATTTCCGTTGGTTTCATATTTTTCGACTGAAAAAATAAGAAAAGGACTAGATGAAAATCTGAAAAAAAAAATCACACTTTTACTTTTTTTCTTCACTGGGAAAGTATGGGGGGGAAAAAAAGAGAAAATGTTCAATTTTTTGTGGTAAAAAAAATAAAGAACTTTTCTTGGTACAGAAAATAGATGGGACATGTACCTGGATAACAAGAACATCTAGAGGTACAAAAGTAAGTACAAAAGAAATAACCAAGAATTGTGGAAGGGCTCCAAATCCTTTTGCTTTGCATAATCCACCCTCTAACTAAGGAGAAACTTTCCTTGTAGGTAAATTATTCTGTAACTGACTGGTCCTGGATTTCTTCTACCTTTACCAATGACAGCTGCAGTAAGCAGATATAGGATACTATGCTTTCACCTGCCCTGGCAATTCCTAAGTTTCTACATAGTGGTCAGAGTTAAGGTGATGCAGGACTGCTCATTGTTTAAAAGTTACAGATTAATACCACTGTCCCTCTGAGACTAACTCACAAAGTTTGTTTTCTCTTCAGTTTAACATATCCTGGAAATGAGTTCCAGCCCAAATAAATTTGTAGGTGGCACAAGACTCCTCTCTTTTTTTTTTTTTAACAGATTAATAAGGAATTGTTTTGAAACTCAAGGGATAATTATTAAGGGACTTGTTTTTCCCCCTCCACTCTATATAATTCTTAACCACTCTTCCTCAAATAGTTGCTCCGCTTCCTAAGAACAACAAAAGCCATATTTTAAATCTCTGAACAGAATGAATTAGAATAGCAGAATCAATGCCCTCTGAGTTGAAGTGCCCAGAAAGCCTGGATTTAGATAAACAACTATTCCCCCCCCGCCTTTGGAATTGGATATTTAGATAATCGATGCTCTAGTCTGTCTTTGCATCTGGTTCTGTTAATGCTTCTTGATTGGGAAATGTGGGGTCAGAGGATGAGGAGGTGATTGGGAAGCTGAACGAAGGGGGGAGATGGGGAATGAGTGAAAAGCTCTTTAGTTGAGGCTTGCGATGTGATTACAAAAATAGGCAAGACGTGTATTTTTCACACGTAAACAGTAGCATCTTGTTGCTCATTAAGCCTATTGTCAAATCTCAGCTGGTGCGAGAACAGCATCAGCCTTGCCCATCAGCAGAAAGCAGACACAAAGAGCTCTCTGTGGCACGCTTTGGTTCCTCAAAGCGGTCGTGAAATTGTTCACAAAATACCACTTACGATCAGTTAATGATGCTATTGATTGGTGGTTTCTAGTGATTTTATTTTTGCACTGTAGAAAAGTGGAGCTCATATTATGTGGTCAAAGGGATCCAAATGCATGTTGTGTTACCGGATTTGCCTGTTGCTTTGGGATATGCTCATTTTCTAGGGTTACTTTTCGGTGGGGAGAGAATTTTGTATTTCTGTCCATGCACTTTTTGTGTCACCTTTGTTCTTGTACAGACTCTACTTCTCCCTTCTGGGTCTCCAAATGAAATTAATAGATAGCAAGTTTAAAACAAACAAAAGGAAGTTTTTCTTCATGCAGTACATGGTCAACCTGTGGAACTCCCTGCCAGAGGATGTTGTGAAAAAACAGGACTTTATTAGGGTTCAAAAGAGAGCTAGATGCATTCATGGAGGTTAGGTCCATCAATACCTATTAGCCAGGATGGGTAGGAACCCATCTGTTTGTCAGAGGCTGGAAATGGATGACAAAAGAGAGATCACCTGATGATTATCTGTTCTGTTCACTCCCTCTGGGGAACCTGGCATTGGCCACTGTTGGCAGACAGGACACTGGACTAGATGGACCTTTGGTCTGACCCAGTCTGGCCGTTCTTATGTTCTGAGAGTTCCATCCCAGTAGAGCGATCTTGTGGGCCCTAGGTTCCCCAAAGCTGGGCTCTTCCAGTCCTAGATATGGATGGACGTGCATGCTCACACTCGCATTTACAGAGGGTGTTTGTGAGGACTGGGTTGATCAACACTCCCCAGCTGTCTCCTTATGTATCCCTGGACTCGGCAGGCTTGGTCGAGAAGCACACGCCCCAGATTCAGAATGTGCTTATCCACACTTTCATATTACAATGATTCTGGCAGCAACCCACTGGAGGAGCAAACCCCACCGGATTTTTGGGTGCTGCAGGGATCTTAAGCTGAGGTACGAGGAGTGTTGATGCAGAGCAAATAGGGAAACCAGAAACACACACGAGGGAGACACAGTAGCAACTGGCTTCACCATAAAATTTATTTATTTCCAGGTAATAACTCTACAAGGAGAGCCAAACAAAGCTGTAGAGTTATTAAATCTAGCTTGCACTGGATTATAAAAGTCAGGTTTAGCAAACTCTAACTGATCACACAAGCCAGAGTTAGAAGGCTGTGCCTAGAGAGAGGGGGTAGGGTTCTCACCACTCCATGTGGCACGCAGGGGTGGGATCATTAACATCTGGAGCAGAGGTTCCCCGTCATGCAGTGTTTCCCTGCTTTTCTGGTCCCAGATTTCAGAATACTGAGGGGGTGGGGGGTTAAAACCATTGCGCTAGAACTTGGGAGATGGGGCTTCCTTTTTCCACACACACTGGGCAAGTCATTGAGGCTGTGTCTACACTGGCGCGATCTTGCGCAAAAGCGGCCGCTCTTGCGCAAAAACTTGCTGCCTGTCTACACTGGCCGCGTGTTCTTGCGTGAGTAAACTGACGTTCTAATGTATGAAATCAGGGCTTCTTGTGCCAGAACTCTGACGCTCCCGCTCAGGAATAAGCGCTTTTGCGCAACTGTTCTTGCGTAAGAGGCCAGTGTAGACAGGCAACATGAATTTCTTGCGCAAGAAAGCGTCTACACTGGCATGGATGCTCTTGCGCAAAAGCACATGGCTTGCACAAAAGCACATGCCAGTATAGACGCTCTCTTTTGGAAGAGTTTTTGCAGAAGATCACGCCACTGTAGACGTAACCTGACTCTGTGTGTTCCCTCTTCCCCGTGTCATAACACTGGGAACAGTAATCCTTCCTCTCTCCCCTCCTGCCTAGATAGTAATGTTTGCTTTTTGGAGAGACTGAAGTTGCTGTTTTGGGAGGCACGACAGCCAATCAGCCCAGGAGGGAGACTGTCCCGCTTCTTTGCACAGTTCATATTCTGGACCCAGAGATTCCCTGTTGCAGTCGCTTCCACATATTGCACTGCAGGTTTGGTCTCTGGTTGGCTCTTCCCAGCAGTTTCTAGCTTCTCAAAACCCACGTGGCTGGGGAGAAAGAGGTGGGGCCACACAAGCCCTGATCCTCCCCCCCCCCACCCCTCCCCGACGTGGGATGTGTGTGTCTCCATTGCACAATTCTTGTTCTCATATGGGGTACCATGGTGGGAAAGGGGTAACCCCCACTGGGTTTCTCTCTGATCTGTGATGTGGTGGTGTTGCAGAGGTTTGGGACTAATACCGTTGGATCATCAGGTGTTTAGAAGGTGTAGAATGGGGGGCTGTTTGCAGAAAGAATTGATTATAACTGAAGAGGGAAGGGCCTGGGAACAGCCCTTCTCAGCCATGTGGGCCCGGCTCATAGATCTGGGCACGGTGTGATGCTCAGGTTGGCTGGAGCAGGGCCCCTTGCTGTAAAGGGTACATAGCAGGTTTAATAGGTAGCCGGTTTAAAACAAACAAAAGGAAGTTGTTCTTCATTTAGCACACAGTCAACCTGTGGAACTCCTTGCCAGAGGATGTTGTGAAGACTAGGACTTTAACAGGGTTCAAAAAAGAACTAGATAAATTCATGGAGGACAGAGCTATCAATGGCTATTAGCCAGGATGGGTAAGGATGGTGTCCCTAGCCTCTGTTTGTCTGGAACTGGATGATAGGAGAGAGATCACTTGATGATTACCTGTTGTGTTCAGTCCCTCTGGGGCATCTGGCATTGGCCACTGTTGGCAGGCAGGATAGTGGGCTAGATGGACCTTTGGTCTAAACCAGTCTGGCTGTTCTTATGTTCATACGATAGGGTGCTGCCATGGTCTTTGTGACCAATAACCATAAATCTAAGAGGCAGAGAATGGCTTCGGCACCTAGTGAGTGAGGGCCAGAGGTTTGGATCCAGTGTTCTAAGCCAGGCCCTTAGCCAGCGAGCAGATAAATGACTGTAGGTCCCTGACTTGCTTCCCATCATCGCCTGCCCACGGCTCTCCTGGCCATCCCCACTTGGGAAGTCGCTTGCAGTGCCGCTGCCAAGAAGCAAGCGGCCGGAAACTTTCGTTCCCGTGAACTGGATTATGCCAGCGTTCGCTACTCCTTTCTTTTACTGCCTTGGCCATAGGGGGTGGCAGATCCTACTGCAGCATCACACTAATACAATGTTCAAAGCACCTTAATTTGGAGGAGGTTTCCTTCTCTGCAAACATGCACACAATGAAGAGATGGAGGAAAGGCATTGGGGCAGTATTGGAAGCTCCAGCTGAGATCGGGTAGACAGACAAAACTCGTGGCCAGTAGTTAGTTACGAATGCCTAGTTTGGGGAATCAGAAACTTGAGAAGTAAGGATTCCCACTTGCCACACGCGCATGGATAATTGCAGAGAGAGCATTGGCTGTCTGTTAAATTCGGCCTTTTAAAGGATGGATATGGGACAACAGCCCCATGGGTGATGGGAGATCTTGTTTTTCTGCTCCCTGGCATCCAATGCACTAAACTCTGTCATTGAAGGCAACCTTGAAGTGCCATTCTTTTCATCTCTTTGTCCCCTCCCATTTTGCCACCAATAGGTGGAGCTGCAGCAAAGCAGATCGAGCAAGTATCGGTTATGAAGGGCTGCACTCCAAGACGGCCACTGCTGTGGCATCGGAGTTGTGCATGTTGGATAAAACTGCCCCACAATCTGTATCTCACAGCAGTACAGGAAATAGACAAGTGACAGAAAGGAAAAGGTATTTTTAAGAAAACAAATCCCAATTCATTTTGCATGTTCAGCTTCCTACAGCAATTTGTGCTCTTTACCTTTCTAACCTGCTGCTAGTTCATTGCAATCCTCCTTTTCCAACACATCTTACAAATAAATCACATCTCAGAGGCCCTGTAAAGGTTTTACACCCATAGTTTTACCTGCCTTAACCTTTGAAACCTTTAATCCTTCAGGATTTAAATGCCACTGTTGCTGCTGTTACTACTTATTCCCATCATTTGATTGTCAGGGGACATCAGTATGGAGACAGGATGTGTGTGACAAGTACTGCTATTCGATCAGCTCGTTTTACTTGCTTGAGAGATTTCAGCGAGTAAAGACGAACATTTCAATGACGATTGGAAAAGGAAATCTAAGTATGGAGTGGCATGGTAGAAGTAGCTGGCGCCTTGGTGTGAGAAGGTAATTCAGGGTCAGGCTATGGGTTCCCGCTCTGTTTCAGCAGTTGTCCATCAATAGCGGCTAGGTAAGATCAATAGGAGCAGATCACCTTTCTGGAATTGAGTGGACAACCCAATCTGCCTTGTGTTTCATTAGCTCTGTACCTGGTCACCGGAACAAAAACCAGGCGCTTGCAATTCAGCAAACAGATTGTCCAAAATATACAAGGTTGTGTGTGTTTCAGTTGCAGTAGCAGACAGATCCTGAAAAATTTCAAGCCCTGAAACGGCTCCCTCTTTGTTTTCTCTCCTTGGTCCATATTCCAGTTTGCTGAGGCTGCATGAAGAAAAATACCAGACTCCACCTCCAGAGGGCCGAGATGTTTTTTAGCTAAGGCAAAGAACTTAAAAGGATGAAGTTAAGGAAGAGAAACTACTGGGCACCAATTCCCTCCCCCGGGTTTTGTTTCATGGCAGATCATTAAACCTTCCAGGTAAGAGAGATTTGTTACCGCGCTTTCTTCCTTTTGTCACCGAGAAATCCGTCCTAAAAATTAATGCCTGTATTTAGAAAGGCAAATCTAGCCACTCTGCCTGATAATGAGATGTGTGAAAATGTGCTCAGGAAACCATAATCTCCCTAGGAATTAATTGATGCTACAGTCAGTATCTCTCCCTGTAATAAATTGCAGAGAAGCAACAAAACTTTCTGCAGCACAACGGGAGCTGGGAAGCTGTTCTCTCCTTCAGCCAGCACTAGTTTTCAGCTGCAGGTGTGACCCCAGAGAGATAAGGGATTTCACTGGAGCATGGTTTTCATTCTGTCCTCCCTCTGTTATCTAACGGCGTTTGCTTTAATAACATTCCCATTGTTCTGGCAGATAATCATGGGCCAGCCCAGATAACATCTCAAATTTGCTCTTTCCTGATAATAGGATCTTATCGGGAGTTCACAGCATATAGCTTTTTAACAGGATACGGCTTTAATTAAAATGACAATACGCAACACTGGAGGTTAAAGTCCCCTGTCTCACTTCATCTGTAACATCAGGCTTGAAAGGGACATTGTAATAAATGGCTTTCATGTGGTACGAGAGAGAGAGAAGGTAACGAGAACTAGTGTGCTGATAAAGTCCTCGGCCATGTTCCGAATTTGTACATGTAGGAAACATCTCAGATGAGCTGTCTGCGAAGGTCTGTAATAATCCTATTAATACCGATGGTCTTCATCCCAGAGGATCCTAAACCAGTTACAAGCTGGGATAGAAAACTGTTTGTACAGTTATGCCTCATTGTTTGGTTGCTGGTCTCAAGGCAGGAATCGCTGGTGAAATTCTCTGGCCCGCGTCAGGCAGGACTAGCTAATCCATCAGAGAGAGATGGAAATGTCAGGCTGTGTCATTGAGGGGTGGGGCGTCACCCGGGCCCTGCAGCCCCCCTCCACAGCCAGAGGTGACTCTGTCAGCCGGTGGTACAGAAGGTTTATTAGTCCACAGGGTTACCGTTTAGAACAGACTTGTCACCACTGAGGCCAGAAGCAGTCAGTACAATCCATCATGGGGGGAGGAGGCTCAAAGCCAAGGACCCTGCCCCCATCTCTGCCCCCGCAAGCCAGCAAGACAGACACACACACACATACACACCCCAACCTGTCTCCCCCTGCAGCCAGCCCTGCCTTTGTCCGATGTCACCTGCTTATACCCCTCTCCCAGGCTTAGGGTGTGGAAAACGTCAGCCTGTGTGCGAGGGAAACACTCGCACCCCAATTCCCATTACCATCTATGTATTGGTGCAGTGTCCAGGGAAACTGAGGCACACCCATGGGGTTACTCCAGGACAGTAGAAATCACATGCAATACAAAGCGAACAGAGCAAATCTAATCCCCACTTCATCACAGGCCGGAAGGGACCATCATGTCCCGCCCCCCGTGTGAAGGCAGAACCAAGTAAACTTAGACCTCCCTTGACAGGAGTTTGTTCAACCTGTTCTTACAAACCTTCAACGCCGGGGATTCTAGTCTCCCCTGGAACCTTATTTCAGGACTTAATTGCCCTTCTAGTTAGAATATTTCCCCTAATATCTACGCTAAATCTCCCCTTGCTATAGATGAAGCCCATTAATACTTGTCTTCCCTTGAGTAGACATGGCAAACAATCAGGCCTTTTCGTAATAGTCTTTTTTGTTCTCGTGTCCAGTCTTTTTAACCTTTCCTCAGAGGCCAGGTTTTCTGTGCTTTTGTTTTGTTTCTCTCCTCTAGACACTCTCGTATTTGTCCATGTCTTTCCTAAAGCGTGGCACCGGAATGGGCCACAGGATTCCAGATAAGGCCTCACTGACACTTAGTGAAGTGGGACAATTGCCTCCCATGTCTACAACACTCCTGTTAATACACCCCAGAATATTTGGGCTTTTTTAAAGCAGCTTTCTCATATCATTGACTCTTCTTCTTCAATTTCCACTTTTACCCCCAGTTTCTTGTCAGCACTATCTCCAGCTGGGCAGTTATTTTCCATGGTGTTAGGTGTGCATTTGATCACCCTCCTGATGAAGCACTCTGCGTTTGGCTTTATTGAATGTCATCTTGTGGATTTCAGACTAACTCTCTAATCTGTCAAGCTCTCTTTGACTCCTCTTGTCCTCCAAAGTGCTTGCAACCCCTTTCAGTTTGGTGTTATCCATGCTTTGCTCTTCACTCCATTATCCAAGATCGTTCATGAAAATACTGGACCCCTAACAGTCTTAAAACTGATGAATTTTGTTTTATACCCATAGACTGGATCCTTGGTGCAAGAACTGCACCATCTTCTGTATCTACACAGCATACTGTGGGCCCTGCTCCTGATTGGCTGCTGCCAAAATAAATGGAGAATAATGATTTTGTCGGAGCCTTCATCAGACTTCAATGGTCAAGCAAGCACCTTTGTCTTTTGTCTCATGCTGCCTCCTGTGTGCAAAAGCAGTCCCCCGCAAACGTCCACAAAAACACCTCATTGCCCTTCTTCAAATCCCGCCTAAAAGCTCCCCCCAAAAACCTGCCAGAATTGAGGCATCTGGTGTGTTAAGACCACTACCCGTCATGCTGACACTTACCTCCTCTCATTGTTTCCTTCTGCTCCTGTCTGCCTGTATCTGCCCATTGTTGGTGGTTGTCTTGTTCTTCAATTATCTGGCATAATACAGTGGCAGATAGGAGCTCTGGGCTTCGATCGTTGTCCTAGGCATTGGACTAATAAAACAGAAAGGTAGTCCCAACAATCGAACAGTCTAAGTGCCGCAGCTCAGGGACTGCTTTTATATGTACAGCAGGTTTAAAACAAATAAAAGGAAATGCATCTTCACACAGCGCAGAGTCAACCTGTGGAACTCCTTGCCTGAGGAGGTTGTGAAGGCTAGGACTATCACAGGGTTTAAAAGAGAACGAGAGAAATTCATGGAGCTTAAGTCCATTAATGGCTATTAGCCAGGATGGGGAAGGAATGGTGTCCCCAGCCTCTGTTTGTCAGAGGGTGGAGATGGATGTCAGGAGAGAGACTGCTTTATTGTTACCTGTTCGGTTCACTCCCTCTGGGGCACCTGGCATTGGCCACTGTGGGCAGGCAGAATACTGGGCTGGATGGACCTTTGGTCTGACCCGCTATGGCCGTTCTTATGTTCCCTAGCACATGTGGGAGCTCTTAATGCTGCCACAGAAGAAATCAGTGCAGCCTGCTGTGCTCCTTCGCTCCAAACACCCATCCCTTTGTCCCGTGTCGGACTGAGCCCCTGCACAGAGGGTCATTAAAATCCTCTTCCTTTCCAAATGGTCATTCGTGAGTCAGCAGCAGCCCCGACCCCTCGCGTCTCAGGAAACTCAAGGCAGGGATGCCACGCTCTTGCTCCTGCATGCCAAAGGCCTGCGAATCAATACCCAGAGCGTGCCGACCCCCGGCCTCCCCTTCTGTTCCCAGCTGCCCCCTCCAGAGGGCACAGCTCCTGTTTACTGATTCGGTTTCATATTGACAGCAAAGCCTCTGTGTGCGGGCACTCGTTCTGTCAATGATTCATCAGAGTCCCTGCTGCCCTGGTAGTTAGCAAACACTCACTAATATGCCAATGATGTGGTGAGCTGGTGAAAGTTTCAGCGGAAGCAAATGCTTTGTTGGGGCGATTTTCCAAGCCCCACATCCAGTCTGGTCTCTGTTCATTGAATAAGGAGTGAGGACCAGGAAGGTCACTGGAGGAAAAACGTGGTGTCTCTGCATGACCGTTTGGCTTGCATTTCAAAAGAGTGGAGTACCCGCTCTCTTTCTGACTTCTCTGGGTTACTAGGGTGCTCAGTGGCTGTGAAAATCACACCGACTGACTTCAGCCCTTATTCGCCAAGGTATTTAAATGTGTGCCTAACGTTAAGCTCATCAACAGGATGCCAGGCGTGTGCCAAGTATCTTGCTGGATTGGTGTTTAAACCTCTTACTTCCACAATGGCTGGTTACAGGATGTCCTAAATAAAAGCGTATGACAATCAGATAAAAAGGGAAGAGAAATCAGTTGACAGGGAAGAAGAAAAATTAGGACTCATCCTCAAGGCTGAAATTGACACTTCAGGATTCTTGAGCTCTCTGACAGGAACAAGAGAGTGTGTCGTTAACTCTGGTGCTTTTCTTATCTTGTTTATTTTTTTATATTCTCTCAACACTTTCAGGATGAAATGCAAAAGTTGTGGTTTTGGTTTTTTTTTTTTTTTTTGGTACCCTTACCCAGCTTGAAATTGATTTTTAGGAACAAACCCACAACACTACTTTCTGTGGATTTGTTTGAATTTGCAGTTTTCATTCCCTGACTCCATTTTATGCTTCATAGGGTGTTCTGCCCCATGGATACAGCCCCCTCCTTTATTACATGATATCTGTTCTGTAGAATTTTCCATGTCAAGATCAGTGTCAACTGTGAAGTGCCAATTTCATCTTTTTATAAAGCCATTTTTATTTTGTTGCATTCCTCTCTTAATAACCCTCCTCTGCCCTTCTTCTTTACCTCCATGGGAAATACAGCCTCCACTATCCCTCATTGGAATACCTCCACATCCTGATTCAGGGAGCTAGACATTCAAGCATGGTAGAATTTGTCTTCCACTGTAAAAATTCTTTTGAAAGTGACAGTGTTTTCTTCTAACTTGAGCACTGCCTATGGGCATTACCAGTGTGTTAGATCATTTTTCCTAGTTTAAAAATACAGTATCGGGATTAGAAATGCGACATTCCTTTTTATCTTAGTTCATTACAATTAGCCTTTAAATAATCAGTAATTACCCTCCTCTAACCTTTAGTTCTATCTTAGGAGGCAGCAATTATTTGACATTATTTTATCTTAAGTGTCGAGGAAAGTCAGAAAAGTCTCTGTTCTCTGCATATGGGAAGCAATTTATTCTCAAAGGTTTTCTTCTGTGGCCTGAACCCCCTGTGACCTGGTCTGACTATTTGTACTTAGTTTTAACTGGTGTATTTTCTTGGTCTAAATTTCCTCTGTTCCTGACAACTCCTCTTTGGTGCAGGATCTAGTAGTGGACTGCTCCAGTACTTTGCAGGGAGGGCAGAATAATTCTACCAGTGCTAGGTGAGGATTTGGTAGGTGCAGACTCAGAGTAGGCCGTTTATGGATTTCAAATGTGTGCTCGTTAGAATGCACTCTTTTGTCCTGTGCGGTGCTCTTTTCGGTAAAGATAAAATGTGCATTGTGAAACAAATGGGTATTGGCTAATCATATCGTTTTCATTTGTATTGCTATTGCAGTAGAACCTACAGGTCCCAAACATAACTGGGGCTTCTTTGGCTAGGGTGGTACCTCACACACACTGTGCAAAGCGGTTCCAGCCCTAGAGAGCCCACAACAGAAACAGTCAAAGACAAAGAGCAAGAGGAGAAGCCAGGACCCCAAAAGTTGAAGTGACTTGCCCAAGGTCATACATCCAGACAGTGGGATTTCTGATACTTTGGAGGGTAGGATGAGCATGGTAGCAGTGGACTGAGGTTCTGTTTTGTTTTGTTTTTTCCTTTGGAGTATAACAATGTTTGATGCCCAACAATTCCCCTCATTGCCTTTCGTGACTCTCTTGGGTTGAGAAACTCTCCTGGTTGAGAAACACTATTCTAAACTTACAGGAATGCGGCACAAAGTTCAAGTAATTCCATCCTCTTGAACACAATGATTTTAAAAGGAAGCGAATGCAATTGGCAAATGTTCAAAGGGGGCCAGAGAGGTTGGTGGTGTTCCAACGGAGAGCACCCAGGCTCTGTGGAGAGGTGGTTAGCACCAAACAAAGCAGAATAAAAGTCTAAGCCTAAAAATACCTTTTCAAGCAAAGTATTTCCTCCTTGGCTTACCTTCCGAGACTTGAGTTCATGAGTCGGCATTTCCCCTATTGAAACAGATGTAATCATAAATCCTTAGGACATCTCTGAGACTAGAGGAAATTGTTCTCTTTTAGCTATTGGTTGTAGGTCAGACGCCAACTTGCAAATCCAGAGAGTTGGCAGGTAAAGAGAAAAAGGAACTCTGTTTTCAACTGTATCACTTGTTTGTTTTTAAGAGATCGTTACAGGGGTTTTTCCCCCTATCGGCACTGAGTAAAATTCTACTCCATCTTTAATAGAAGGCTACTACAACTAAGCCACTGATTTATCGGTCCCTCGAGTGACCATTTAAAACAGCCCGTTGTATTTTGTTAGAGAACATAATTAATTTTTCAGTACACAGTAATGGACTGGCGTGTGTGTGTGTGTGTGTGTGTGTGTGCACAACACTTCCCTCTGCAGGATTCGGTCTGAACTGCTTGGATCTTTGCCGGAAACTGTTTCCTGGAAAGAGAAATTCCCCTTCCATAGATCTGAGTTCCTCTCTGCTGTGGAACTCCAGGGAGAAGATCTGGTTGAGGTCAATGCAGCCAATGAACATTCACACCAGCTGAGTCTCTGTGGCTATGGTGCGGTACAGGTTGAATCTCTCTAGTCTGGTGCTCTTTGGTCCAGCAACATCCATGCTCCGGCATGATTTCAGTGAGCCGGATGTCCACTTATCATGGGTGTAGCCAAATTTCCCATGGTCCCATAAAGTTTGTTTGCAGCCACCAGTCCTGGCTCTTAGTGTTCTGTGTCGTTATTTAGCTTTAATTGACCCCTAAATGTCTTCTAACAGCCCAGTAGGCAGTGGCAGTGTTGGTAACGCTGCTAGACAATGTTGGCTTGCTGTGATGTTGCAAATTCTCTGGTTCGGCCCCCATCAGGTCCTGAAGGTGCCAGACCAGAGAGATTCAACCTATATTAGTAAGCGCCTGGATGTTTAGGAACGATTTGGAAGTTGTATGGTTTGGTAGGCAGCTGGAGCAAAGAAAACAGAGTATTATGTGCCACTGCCCTTGTGTGGGGTGATATTTCCTCTCTCTGAGTCCCCTATACCCTCCTCCTTTGGTTGACTGGTGTATTTAGGCTATAGGCTTTTGAAGGCAGGGACTGACTTTCTATATTTATGTACAGCTCCTGGTATAATGGGGCCATTATTTTGATTGAAGCCTCTAGGTGCTACTGTAACACAAATAATAAGTCAGTTACAGATTTGGGGGAAACTTAAACAAACAAACAAACCAACCCTACCAGTGCTCTGAAATGTGCTTCTCCGGGAGAGAATATTTATGTGATACAGCCAATTTAAGTCACCAATTTTCAGTGTATTGTGTCTGCTGAATCTCAGAAGAGGGTTCATTCAGCTGATTTTCTGACAAGCAGAAATAGGTTAATTCATTTGAAGAGATAGTGATATTTCACTTGATGGGTAAAGGGATTATCAAAATGCTGAACCGGCAGATTCTTTTCTCCTCTGATACCTATAGATTGGCTCTTCAGTACCACAAAGGAGATACTGAATGCGGCATTCAAACCGCACCACTTACTGGTCTGATATTTGTATGGATGATTGTCCTCCACTTGTCCACGTCTGGTGAAAGCAATAGCAAGAGTTCATTCCAGCCAGCAGCTTCCGAACAGTGCAGGCTGCTACGGGATATACGGCACTCTGGCTAAATTGCCCAAATCAAGTAAAGTGGGCCCATGACAAATTAGCCGGTGAAGCCATGTGATCGGTTTGCAAGCGGTAGCATCAGGGAGCTCTCAATTATAGCACATAGGTGACATAGAGGACAGGGTTAACTTGTAAATGACCGATCACCACCACAACTGGTTGGATAAGGCCCTTTGCTGTCATTGCTTATTTACGGTAAATCCATCTTGATTTTTTTTACCAGGCTGGGTACGTGAAATCCATGTTTGTGTGCTCTGCCAAGGTAAATAGCAAATGGAAGGGACTGAGGGAGAAAGACCTATTTGCTTTTAAAAGGGGCTAGTGGAGCGGGCCCTGGCATTGTGTGGTCAATTAGGAAGACATCCTGTGACACAGAAAAAACGTCTGAGCAGTGTCACCTTATTTTTACATACCCTACCCTGCAAGAGGTCTTTTCTTCCGAACCTGAGAGGATAGAGGGGTATACAGAGTCATGACCTCAGAAGGAATCCTCTGCTGTAGGTACTACTACGGGTTGAATTTCTCTCGTCCGGCACCCTCGGGACCTGACAGCATTTGCCAGACCATAGAAGGTCAATATTGTCTAGCGGCATTACCCACACTGCCGCTGCTTGCAGGGGTGGTAGGAGACGTTTACAGGCAAATTAGAGCTAACAGCACAGAACACGGAGAACCAGGACTGGTGGCTGTAAACAAACATTTTCACCTGAGCTGGAACAAGTTGGGGGCCCGTTCAGCCCCCAGCACAGATGAGAAGAGCTGCGTGTCCCACTTCCAACAGTTTCTGTGGGCATTGCCAGCAGATGAGTCATGCCCAGGGTTGGGCATACCAAGACCTTCCTTGGCCGCTGTGTTTTTGTCATCTGGGACCCAGCCAGAGGAGATGTCATGCCGCCTCTTGGGCACACCTGTTGTATTAAGCTGCTTGCTCGAAGGCCTCAAGAGCTGTTGCCTGGCTCCTTCACACTGCTCCTTGGTGACTTCAGCCCCAAGAGGTTGTGACTTGTCCAAAGCGTCCAGGTTAACACCCCTACCCCATTGACGTATTCACTTCCGTTCTTAAGACCTTCCTCCCTCTGCAGTTAAACGGTGCTGCTCTTCAAGGTGCTGCACATACATATTTCGGGCCTTTGTACTCAAGAAGAAGGAAGGGGAGGAAAAAAAGAATATTTTCCTTTTCTTCTTCCGTTACACATGACCCAGTGTCTTGTGATCTGTGATCCCATGCGTCGGCTTCTCCCAGCTCACAAAGGCATGCGATCAGACTCAAGGAAGACCTCTTGGCCTCCACCGGTTAATCTCCTTTCTTGTGCTGTATAACTGTGGATGTGCAAAGAGGCTACTAACTTCCTACTGCAATAGCCTTTTGAGAACAACAGTACCCCTGGCTGGGACTAAAACGGGTAGGTAGGTCACTTGCTTTCCTCTGTGTCGGCAAAACAGTAACCGACTCACCTGGTGTTTCTTGTCCTTTGTCCTCTAACTACACTCCTCCGTGCCGACAGCAGCACCCTGCCAGCTCAGAGCCACGCCGCCCAGCAGTGTATCTGATGTTCTAAAGATGCTCCCAAGTGAATTATCTGATTGGTTGAAAGTGAAACTCTTTTTTTTTTTTTTTTTTTAATGACAAATTGCAAATAGCTGCTGAATGGCTCGTCCAGATTCCTGCTCGTTTGGGGTTTCCTCTGGGGTCTCCGAAAGCACGTTTTCTCTCAGGCTCTCTTCCTCCCCCCACCCCTCTCTCCCCCTTGTGTGCGTATTTAGAGAGAGACACATGCACACATTCACAATTGTCGTATTCTCTGCTTCTGTCAATATGCCTCTCCCACCAAGTTAAGCTCTGACAGCAAGAACCAAGAGAATAAACTCCTTTAGGGCATGTCTACATTCAGAAATGATTTTGAAATACCTAAATTCGACTTAACTCCCAATTTTACAAAATCGAACTAGCGTGTCCCCAATACAGGAGAAGCCTCAAAATTAGTCCGAGGCAGGCTTTGTTACTGTGGACACGCTTCCTTGATTTAGAGCCCCATGAAGCATTGGGGAGTAATTAGTTCGAATGACTCCGGGGACTTGTTATTTTGAAATAGCAGCACCGGCGCGTCCACACTACTACTATTTTGAAATAACGATTTCGAAATTAGCGTTATTCCCCCAGGAAAGCAGGAGTACGGATTTTGAAATAAGTGGCGTATTATTTTGAAATAACGGTTTGGTAGTGTGGACGCACCGCTTGTTAATTCGCTAAGGTGGGTTATTTTGAAATGATGCCCTAGTATGGACTAGGGCTTAGTAATAGACATATAGGGGGCAACTTTAGAGGGGAAGAGGGGGGGAAAAGTACCATTGATGGACATTTTGCATCTGCCTACAGAGCTCTTTGTCATTTCAGCACATTGAATGGTTTGCCCTTTCCCCCTTAATTCAGTAACAGCAACGAAAACAAAAGGCCTGGATCCGTGAGAAAAGAATGCGGTGGGAGCAGACTGTTCATTTGTGCCGTGTGATCAAACAAGGGCATGAAAATAATAGTAATAAAGAAAATACCGAGGAAACCCCATCTGCCCCATTGGAGGAGAAATAAAGTGTTTTCCTAGAAATGCTCTCGGCGAAATTTCAAGAGGATCTAATTTCTCCAAACGTATCGCTCAAGGAATGAGTTAGACAGTAAAGATGATGCTGTTCTGTGAGTGCCCAAATGTTATGATTTAAAACACATTAGCAGATTTCAAATTTTGAACATCCAATTGGCACTCCAAACCCCTTTCTGGTGCAAATCCAATCACTTCAGCATTTTTTTCTTTCATTTTTATCAAATTAACTATGCCTTATGGTGTTTGTCAATTGTAGAAAATGTAAACACACAGGAAAAAATGCAAACAGTTGTATCCTGTTTAATCTTGGGTTAATCATCTTAAAAATTATATAGATTTTATCTCATCAAAAGGGTTGGCTTATGACTTCCCATATGGCTACTTTCCTTTCAAGTGAAGGATGTGGAATCTTTTTGAGGTGTTGAGAGCTATATTTTACTGTCATTGACAGTGTTAGATCTGTACCTTTTGGATAAAAGTTTTTGCATAATTTTTGGTGCATATGAAAGCAAAATGGCACAATCTCAGCGCGGCATTTGGCAAGATACTAAAAATGGAGAATAAAGAAAAATCTATTTTGACTTTTCCAAAGCTAGCATGTACTATATACATTATAAAGATTAGGACTGCAATACAGATCAGAGGTAAACATTCTACTCTGGTATCTTGATGAAAGATACCATAGAAATTGGTTTTATGTACCTGAAATTCTTTTCATACTCAGAGCACTTCAAAGCACTTTACAACACAACTTACTGTTTGGTAATGCAGGGCGTGCAAATGGATGTGTGTCATAAGATCCTCCCCAGCAACTTTTGCTGGGCTTTGGAAAATAGATATAAACTACAAGCTGGTGGTAAGAATAATGTGGGTATTTAATAATACATTGATATGCAGTATATTTTTCAGCCACTAGATGACTCCACTTACTGCATAGAGTAGCAGACCTAGCGCCCATCCTGGTAAACAAGAATTAGAAAGCTGGGATTCAAATTGTGTAGAAGACTTGTTTCTGTAATATTTAAAAAAAAAAAATACAGAATCCCAGTTTTGAACAATAAGTTGTAGCATGAGAGGGTAGGAGGGTGCATTCATGCAGATCTGATTGCATGTTTAGCATCACAATTTGATTCCTGAAATATATGAATAGATGTTTTGAAAGTTTTCTGTTTTGATATTTGGTCCTTTTATATGATATAACATCTCACTTACGCATATACACACTCGCTGTATATATCATCTCGTATTATTAGCATCTCAGTGTGTTGCTAAGATTTTTTTACAGTGTCTGAAGTGTCCTGCGATGGGAGGCTATTGTAATTAATGATATTAGGTCATGGATTATGCAGAATTGTCCATTAATTCGGTGGCCCCATATGGTCATCTGTTAAGTTTTTTATATTAAGGAAGCATCCTGGGGATTAGGACCCCATGAAGGCAGCTTGTGTGATGGGTTTGTGCAAATGTGAGGTTAGGTCCTAAAGAGTTTGGGGTATTAGGAGATGTGGGGTGTGGAGGGTAGGAGGAGAGAGATACAATCAAATATTTACATCATTTAAATTTTGAAGAAAAAATTACAAATGGATCAAGTTTTGCTCCCTGATTTTTGCCTGTGAGTCTACAGCTAGACTCTGGGGGAGCTCATGGGCACTGGGGAGCTTACAAGACTAGGGGCTTTGCCATCATTGATTGGCTGAGTCTTTCTATAGAGGACTAGGTAGAGGAGAAAACTGAGGACCGATCAGCTCAGTGAGGCAGGTGATTTACCTGTAAGGGATGCAGAGACTTTTGCATGCAGTGTAGGGCAGATGCAGACGGCATATGATGGTTCTTTTTGAAAGCCAAGCAGCTGCCAGGGTTCATTTATTGCTGACTTAGCATCAGAGGATAAGGATATAGAAAATACCCCAGTGTGTGTGGGTTTTAAATAAAGTGAATCCTTTTGCTGTCAGACAATCTATAGCTCTTCCAATAACACAGCCATCCCAGACCAAGGACAGGACTATGCAGCACTTTAAAGACTAACAAGATGGTTTATTAGGTGATGAGCTTTCGTGGGCCAGACCCACTTCCTCAGATCAAATTGTGGAAGAAAATTGGCATGACCATATATATCAAAGGGATACAATCAAAAAAAGTGAACACACATAAAATAGACAAATCAGATTTTAGAACAGAGGGGAAATGAGGGGGGGAGGTTAATGTCTATGAGATAATGATATTAGAGGTGATAATTGGGAAAGCTATCTTTGTAATGGGTAAGATAATTAGCATCTTTGGTAAGGTCCATTCATAAAGTGTCAAATTTAAGCATGAATGACAGTTCAGAGGCTTTTCTTTGAAGTCTTGTGTTAATATCTCTTTGAAGCAGGATCCAGGTAGTCAGGTCATTGAGACAATGCCCATTCTGGTTGAAATGGCAAGAAGCTGTTTTTTCTTTGTGAAAGTATCTGATGTCTGTTTTGTGTGCATTGATTCTTTGGCGAAGTGTCTGAGAAGTTTGTCCAATATACATAGCAGACGGACACTGTTGGCACATGATGGCATAAATTATATTTCTGGATGAGCAGGAATATGTGTTCTTGATCTTATAACTGAAATGGTTAGGTCCAATGATGGTGTCAGCAGAGTAAATATGTGGACAAAGCTGGCAATGGGAGAGTTAAACAGCCATTTAAAACTTCATTAGAACAAACTATAAAACTGCAGAACTGCAGCTAGAGAAGGGGCATACACTTTAGGGCAAACGAAAAAGAACTACTGACTTCTCGTGGAATGTCCATTTACCTAGCGGCGTGCCGACCACGACTGTCATATCGTGGTGTTCTGCCAATTCCAGGGGGATTACTAGTGAAACGGAGATCGAGAAGTGGGACTGGGATGAAAACGTATTCCTAATCAGCAATATGGCTAGCTGAACGTAGTCCCCAGTAGAAATTTGGACCTAGTGACCCAATCACATATACCAGGGCAATGGTACCCATGGCTCCCAGTACTTCTAACCACCAGAAGAATCAAGTTGCTTGACACTGCTCAGAATTTGCAATTGCTGTTGTGTTTCAGGATCAGGTCTTGCATAGAGAAGTGTGGTCCAGGATTGCTCCGAGCCTTGGCAGTGGACAGTTGAAACTCTACAGGGCTAATCCTGTCTTAGCATGTCTGTGTAGCTTGAACTAGTGATACCTGTTATTCCTGGAAAGGTTACTCTGCTGTCCAGAGCAGGGGTTTTCAAAATCTGGGTCACAGCTTGTCAGGGCAAGCCGCTAGCTGGCAGAGAGATGCTTTGTTTACCTGCCCCTTTGCAGGTACGGGCGATCGCACCTCTCTTTGTCTGCAGATCGCTGTTCCCAGCCAATAGGAGCTGCGGGAAGCAGTATCCTGCTCCACTTGGCTTCCCACGGATTCTATCAGCTGGGAATGGCGATCCGCGGCCAATAGGAGCTGCGATCACCCGTACCTGTGGAGGCGCAGGTAAACAAAGCATCACAGCCAGCTAACGGCTTGCCCTGACAAGCCACGACCCAGATTTTGAAAACTCCTCCTGCTCTAGAGGGGCCTCAGCCAGGACCTTAGAACGGCCACTGGCTGTTGGAACTTACCGCTTGTGCCTTTTGCTAGGCCTAGGGTGGATGAAGAGCTGTGAAGTCCTTCCTGGCCCATTGCTATGCGCATCTGGATCTTCAGACTATGGGGAGCTCTACCTGAGGGAAGGAAGGGGTGCTACTGCAGGGGGGATTTTGATCCACCTCCTCTCTTTCTGTGTGAAGGAGTTTGCCTCTAGTCATGTGAGCTCCGGCCTCCTTTCCTCCATATCCCAACTATGCTGATGGGTAACTGGCCATCTCCCTGTTCTGAGGCTGTTAAGTGAGTTAACACCTGTCAGACCCCACCAGGTTCTTGGATCCCACTGCAAGGATGAACTTTATTACAGCGACATCCTTTCCAGGGGGGTTTTCTTCCCCCATCTGAAGCGGTCTAGTCCCACCCCTCTCCACATCACCGCTATAATTGTAGGCTCTTTGGGACGAGGACTGGTTGTGGAATCTCCATCTCTGGAGATATTTAAGAGTAGGTTAGACATCTATCAGGGATGGTCTAGACAGTACTGGGCCCTTCCATGAGGGCAGGGACTAGACTTGATGGCCTCTCGAGGTCCCTTCCAGTGTTCAATGATTCTATGACTGTCCCTTTTTTTCTGTACAGCTCCTAGCACAATGGGCTCCCAGTGCAAGACTGGTGCTCCTAGGGTATGTCTACCATGAGTGGGCTTGGGCTCCATTCCAAGCCTGAATGTCTGTACTGCAGTCAAAGGGCCCTGGAGCCTCAGTGAGCTGACATGGGCCAGCGGTGGATGTTGAACTGAAGTGTAGGCATACCCCTGAGGACTACGGGTTGGACCTCCCTGGTCCGGCACCTTCAGGACCTGATTGGCCCTGAATGGGGAATTTGCTGGACCAGAGGATGTCAATGCTGGCCACCAGGCTCCCCTCCCAGCCATTGGCCCCCACTCTGCTCCCAGGCCCTTGCTCCTGGCTGCCGGCTGGCCTGCCACCAGGCTGTATTTCTGGTTGCCCGCCCCCCGCTGCCTGGCCACCAGCTCCTCTGCCACCAGAGCTCACTGTTCCAGCAACATCCATGGTCCTGCTGCCATAGTTCTCACCCCCCCCCCGAGTTCTCTGACCCCAGAGCATCCAGGGGTTCCCAAAGGATGTTGTACCCCAGAAGTTGCTAGACCCAGGAGTCCCAGATTAGAGAGGTCCAACCTGTACTGTAGCAGAAGTCAACGTATTCTTTGAGTTGTAGTATTCAATGCCATCCGAACTTTCGCCATCTAGCTCCTCTGTTGGTGGGGTCAGAAGATTAGAAGTATTTTTTCAGCTCCTAGTTTACGGAGGAAGATTTACAAACCTCGGGGGAGGGGAATATCTGAACCCTGCCAAAGACAACTGCCTTCCTAATTGTATTCTACGTCCCAGTAATTGAGCTCCTTCAAAGTGCGTGTGCATTATTTAATTACATATTTGCTGTTCCACTCAGACTAAAAGTCATCCAGCAGATGACCCGATCTGTACTCCAGCAGTGTCCCCCGTTACCGAGAGATGAATAATTGCATTAGTGTCAACGGGTAAGTAACTAGTGCTCTCTGTCTCACAGATTGGTGGCTTGGACGCACACTTATTGTCTTGTGCATTATTAGATACATTATTCATAGCCATGCTACATCTTCTCAGATCCCCGTGACGTCCTGTGTATGTCTGTCTTGCAGGAAGCACAAAGTGACTATATATAAAAAAAGCAGTACTCTATCTGCCACTGATAACGCATCTTGGGGTGCCCCTGTTATCTGACAGGGGGATGGGGTGTCTCCCGATTCATTACAAATGGCTGTCAGTTCCACTAGGTTTGCATTTCAAACCAGAAACGCAGGATAATCACACCACTGCAAACTTTATCTGTGTCTGAAAGCTGCTTTGCAAACTCAGCTGGAAGATTCCATTGAGAGTCAAGTGCTGTTTGCTGCCTCGGGAGGAAGATACAGAGCCCAGTGTTTGGACCAGGGGACCTCTCTTCAGCAGCTGAATGTCTCTTGTAGTGGGCTAGCTCACTCAGCGTCTGTAGATGGTGATACTGGAAAAAAATCCTTGTGTTCCCTTCTTAATTTCTCTGGGTCAGCTGCTGCATCTGATTCAGGCTGGCAGATCCTTGCAGGAGTCCCTGGTGGGGAATATGCACTGTCAGAAAACAAATAATTACTTATTGCAAGCCTTAACTCTTTGAACGCTAGGGAAGCGTAGAGTTCTCCTTTTATAGCCTTGGTTCCATTCTCCCTCTTGACAAGTTTCTCTCCTTCCCCCCTTTCCATCCCCACTGGAAGAAGCCCTGACTGCTTTCCCATGCGTGCTTAGATCCTAACGTTAAAAAGCCGCCTGTAATTATTATAGTAATAGAAATGTAGCCGTGTTAGTCTGGTCTTGCTGAAACAAAAACCAGGACTATGTAGCACTTTAAAGACTAACAAGATGGTTTATTAGGTGATGGTCTGGCCCACGAAAGCTCATTACCTAATAAACCATCTTGTTAGTCTTTAAAGTGCTACATCGTCCTGTTTTTTGTAGTTATTATGTGAGTATCTCTCCTCCAGCAGCCGCAACTGCATTGACAAGACATGGACAGCCATACATTAAGAGCTTGCATATATCATGCTATGGACCTCCTGCATCTCTATATGGCTGTACAGTATCAGCATGCACCGATGTCTAAATCATGCAAAGTTCTGACTCGGGTAGGATTTCCCTTCAAAACTGCAGCGTTCCCCCAAATGTGTTTCTTGTGGCATGTTCCACTGAATTGTACATCCATGAGTAGGGAGTGAAGTTCCCAGATGTGGCCCTTTCTTCAGCTTGTGCTTCTTGCTTGCCCCTGTCATAATTGCACTGCAAGCAGGAAACCTGGAGCATCAATCATTCACTCAACAGCATTGGCAGGAATCAATAATTAGCTGGGCTTGGCGTAAATTTGGTTGGGAGGGTAGAGCAGGAGAAGGAGCGCATTAGGGTTGAGATCCTAAGGCTGTGTTTTAGGCCTGTGTTCTCTGCGCTGATTCAAAGTCTTGCAGCAATGAAAACAATTGGAGTGGTGATGGTGATGTGCCTACGTCTATATTACAGCAACTGTTCTGGGTGGACTTTTTTCAAACTAGCTCAGCAATATGCAGTATAGAAGGGAAAGCTTTGGCACCTGCATCATTTCGCTCCATGTTTTGGGGAACCCACTAAGTAGAGGGGTAACCCCTAAGGCCAGTGGAGAAAATATATATTTCACGTACTGAGGTTCTGCCTTTGCAACACCTTCTTCTCTTCATTGGACAGTAGTAAAACTTCACAGACAAATAACGGGAAGGGAAGAAGAGATGAATTAAGTCATGTTTACTCCCTCCCCCTCCCCAGGAGATAGATATTTACCTTATTTTACAGATTGGGAAACTGAGACATAAAGATTGAATGTGTTCAAGGTCACAAGTGAGTGTGTTGAGAGGTGGGGATAGAATCCAGTTGTCCTGTCTCTCTCTTGTATTTTGTCTGTTTATATTGGACTGGGCTATTTTGTATCAAAAATGAAAGTTAGAATCCAGACAGAAGGCAAGTTTCTACACAGTTAGACAGCATTGGAATGAACTAACTAGAAACACAAAACACCCAGCTCTAGTGAAATGGACTTTGTAAAGCAGGGACAATATATACATATATTGTACTTGTTTGTATATTATTAAGAAAGACTGATCTTGGCTTCTAGGTTAGGATGAGTTGAGTTTGCTCTTAAAGTAGGGATTTACCCTCCCCAAAATTATAGAACTTACCCCTTGTGTACAGAATGGGTTTCCTGAGAATGTACAAGTCAGTCTATTAGTTTGGGTTAAAATGGTTCCTTTAAGAAATTTAGCATCAAGTGTTAGACCATCTTTAGGGGGTCTCAGAACAAACAGTATGATGGATGCTTCAAACTTTCCGTATAATTAATACTCACTGAAATCTTATGAGTAGGCTGCATTTGAAAATGTTGGTTTGGTCATGCTTTGCTGGTATTCTTCCTATCTGCAAGTTTCTTCATCAGTGCCGATGAATAATGTTCTTCCACAGAGCATATACTGGTATTTCAATTTTGCAGGTTGATTTTGAGAGTCAAATCTGTCTGCTATCCCTCAGTTGATTTCATGTTTCTGCTACTTGAGTGCACTTGTTTATTTTTTTCCTTCATCCAAACTATGATGGAAAAATGAAGTATTAGATGGGGGAAAAAATAAACGTAGGTGGGAAGCTATAGGCCGGCCAGGACAAGTATTTTAAAATACATGTGGTAAGCTCTAATGTAAATCCAGTATGGGAGAAAACCTGGGAAAAGGTGGAGGAATGTTCTTTGTGTTCTTGTTGACTGGCATGGTTGTCATGTTTTTAACACATTATTGTGGTGGTGCTAGTCAGGACTCTGTCGTTTACGATGAGCTGAGATTTGTGCTTGGAGTTGGCACTTACCCCCTGTATTGTAAAACTAAAGACCAGATCGTGGTGTCCTTCTACCAGTTTGGCACTCGGGACGTTGGAGGAGCAAGTCCTGATTTGCAGCAGAGTCTGGACGTGAGTTTACCTGCAGTATCGCTGTGTGGCGCACATGATTGGATGGCAGACCGTTGGTGTGGGGCTTAAAACAGCAGCCAGCAATGAGAAGGATCCTCTAGGAAGATTGGAGGCTGCCCGAGCAGGACCATAGCCTCCTTACCGCTGTCTGTCTGGGGAAAGATTTATTTTGCAGAGTGATGCTGCAGGAGAAGAGGGCGGGGGGCGGGAAGGCAGAAAAGGTGGGAGGGGGAGACAGAGAGGATGGAAGGGGGCAGCGCTGCCTTCTCTCCGGCGCGCAGAAAGAAGCTGTGATCTCTCGGGGGCAGCAGCATGGGCGATGAGTTCAGGAGGAGGGAGAGGAAGGGGGAAAAGGGAGCCAGGGCGCACCTGTGTCCATCCCCCCTCCAGCCAGGGCGCACCTGTGTCCATCCCCCCTCCAGCCAGGGCGCACCTGTGCGCCCCCTCCAGCCAGGGCGCACCTGCTCCATCCCAGCGCCTGGCTCTGGGTACCACATCCTCCTCCTCCTGGCCCCGCCCAGGCCTCGCCTGATTGGCTGCCGGCGGAGTGGGGGGGGGGGGGCGGCTCATGAGGGATGCTGGCTCGCAGCTGCTCCGGCTAGTCTGGAGCCGGGCGCCGGGCAGCAGCGAGCCGAGCTGCGGGAGGAGCGCAGCAGTGGGGGCCCCCCCCGGCGCCCGCTGACCAGTCCCCCCCTCCCCGCAGCCCGCGGAGCCGCAGATCCCCTCCCAGGACCTGAGAGGCTTCGGGGAACTTACCCCCGCGGAGGGGGGAGGAAGTCGGAGCGGAGAGGAGGCGGCAGCAATGGGGAGAGGGGCTGCCGGGGGAGGCTGCCCCGCACCCCGCGGGAGGCGGCTACTTTTCCTGCTGGGGCTCTGCGGCTGGGCAGCTGCCCTCCGAGGTAAGCCGGGGACCAGCCCCCCAGACACCCGCAAAGGGAACCAGCCCCGGGGAGGCGGCGGCGGGGCTGAGTGGCCGGAGAACAGAGCCGGGAGCTGTCCCCTCTCCAGGTGCTGCTCGCCTCCCCCTCCAGCAGGGGCGGCCCGGGGCTTAGTTCTGTCTCCCGGGTTGCACCCCAAGGACACCCCTCTTTTTGTGTCTTGCGTGGGAGCGCCCCCCTTTCCTCTCGCCGCCTGGACTGGGGAGCGCCCCTTTGGCTCTCTCTCTCTCTGTCCCTCCAAGGGATGGGCTGGAAGAAAGACCGAGGGAGGAGGGATGATCAGGAAAAAATAAGCATGTTCTGCTGCAAGACACCGTGTCCAGGAGTTCCTGGGGCGCGGCGGGAGCGATTGCAGTGGAAATTGTGCTCTCATCACCTTAACGAGACCAGAGGTGATTTACCACCAGGCTGCTTGGTTTATAATAGGCAGATGGCACCCCCCGCCTGTGAAAGTAGGCGAGAAAGATGTGGGAGGAGCCTGCACTGGACTCCAGGGTGTGAAAATGTACCGTTGGACAAAACCCCTAAGCCTCCCGTGCCATGGGTTTACTCCAGAAACCTGTGTAGCAAATGAGAACCCGATGAGCCGTCCAACCCCACGCGTGTCTGAGACACGTTTGGTTTGGGTACACGCTGGCACTGACTCTCGTCCGGCTAAAATACCCCCTGTATTTTAGAAAATCTGCCGAGCAACTAGCCAAAGAATGTTAGATGCGCGGCATCTGCATATCTTGCCACTGTGACTGGTACAGGGTGTGGGGGTGTGTGGATGGGGGGAAGGGGGTGTTGTCATGCTATCTGAATAGCTCCTGATGCAATCTCTTTAGACTGTCTGTTATGCAGGAATCAGGATGTCTGTGAAGGTCTACATCCCCCTGTCCTATGCTCATCCTTTCAGTTTCTTTCCCGGGTACTTGATTGTGGTGGTCTTTCTAAAATAAGTCATTAGCAGGGAGCTGCTCACAACTTGGTATGGTTCCTCTGGCCAGCCTCCTCTGCTATTCCAGAGTAAATCCAACTGGTTTGTTTGGCATAAAGCTATGGTCTATAAAAGGGATACCTGGGAAGATTTTGGTGTAATGGGGTAAAGGGATGTCTTTAGGAGCCATAGGGCAAAAGTTCCTTTGAACTTGTTTTCAGGATTGAATATGGTAGGGCAGCCTAACTTTTTCAACCTCTCTGGGACCACAAATACAGTCATTTCTATGTGATTCCTTGAGGGTGGGGAGTCTGTATTTACATCTGAAGTATTAGAAAGTATGGGGAGGAGAGAGGGGGGCCTGAGAACCTTCTCCTGCCCAGTTTGAACACTGGGAGCTTTTGCAATTGTCTTTTATAACAACAGGATCAGGCCCCTATAAGCATCTAAAAATTCACACCACAGGTCATGTGCAGCAGGCTAACTGACTTTTCCGCTCCTCCCCATTGTTAGAAACAAGCTTCAGCTACTTAATTAAAATGTACCATACAGGATGTTTAGGGACCAGGCTGATGTGGAATTGTTTTTAGACATTATTATGTGAGAATTCAAGGTATTTTTAGAATCATTTCAGTGTCTGTAATCTCTCCCTCTCTCTCTCTGATGCTTCATAGTGTTTACTTGTAGCTTTAGCTGGAGCAGTTAACCCCAGTTACTGACCCATTGAGCTATAAGATTACTGTTTATGAAGTTATCTTAAAGCTACCTAAGAGAAATTGCATTCCCGAGTTTTGCTCTGAGCTGGGCGTAAAAGCAAAAAGGAATGATTGCAGATAATCTTCCCACTGCATTTTAAGTTGGTTAGAATGAATATGTGTGCTTAGCTGTGGGCTTTTATTTTACCATAAACATTGTACAGAGAGAGAACAGTAATTTGGAAAAAAACAAACAAACAAACAAGGGACATAGAAAATTGCTAATATTTCCCTTGCAATTAACTCATTGATGCATGGAAAACTGCAGCTTTGTGTCCATCCCCATATCGGATATAAAAATGCCTGAGAAATATAAACATTAAACATCCTTCTCTGACTGTCTTGTTTTTAAAGCCCATGGCTATGCACTGGGTGTTATTGCTAGATCTAAGTACATTTTGTTCTAAATAAGAATCATTAAGTGTTTTCCATCTTCCTCAAATGGTGCCTATGCATTTACAGTACTGTATGACAGCCACTGCATATTGCTGCTGATTTTATGAAGATAAAGAGCCTTCCTAACCCATGTAATGGAACGAGGGTCGGTCTGTGGCCAACAAGGTATTGGAACAATATCTCCTCTCAGTCAAAAACTTCTGATACTATATGTGTGAACCTGAGGACAACAGCAGTCTAGATAATTGCAAAGGCAAAGACATTGATCAAGATTTTATGGAGCAGTGGGACAAAAGAATACAGTTATTGGAGATATCCTTCTTAGAGAGAAAGCCAGAACTAATGCTGGAAAAAGGAACAAATACAGAATTCCATGTGTAGTAATTTTGTCGTTAAGTTAGAGGACTGATAGCTAAGAGGTCTGTGTTTTAATCCTATCTATGCTGCTGATTTGCTGACACCTGGTGTAGATCAATTTTACCTGAGTGCTTCAGTTTTGCTCATCCGCTTGCTAGAGGTATCAGTGTTTCTTAGTGAGCTCTCAGTCCTCTACGGCATTTTCATTTGAGGGTTATGGCAGTCTTGCTGTAGCTAGTTACATTTCCGTGACTATGTGGAGTTAGTAGAGTGGGTGTTTAAGAAACCTGTTTGATTCTGCATTGGAAAGGAATAGATTGTTTGTATGTTGTTTTGGGGAGAATTTCACTGAGGTTCATTTCTTTGTACCTGGTACCCTGCTGAGAATGAAGCGTCTTGGTTATTAAAAATACATTTAACAGTTTACAACTTGAAAGTGGGGGGGAAATATTCTGACCTGCCAAGTGCTAATTGAATCCACATACTGATTTGTTTGATCTTTTGAAAGCCTGTATGTGGTGAATGTGTGGTCTAGAGGCACATGAGGTATTCTAATCTTGTGATGATGGGGAATATAGAAAAGGCAAGGAAAATATTGATGGATCATTTGTGTGATTTGGTTCTGAATGTCATTTAAGGTGTCCTTGCCTGAGCATTCTTCTTATGGACTTGAGGTTGAAAAGAAGATCATATGCTCTATCCATCTGGTTGGTATTCTAGTGTGTAATACCTTTCAAGACTGTGTGTCTATCATCACTCTTCATTCAATTGCACACACAAATTACCTTCTGAGCAGAGATATTGCTCCTCAGCAAACACCTGCAGTTTCTGTTCTTGTCATTAAATTTACTTAGTAATTATCTGCCCTTGCTATATCCTTCAGAATGAGGCACACTTGGTATACTCATGGTAACATATTAGCTCCATTTTACAGGTTGGGTAACTAAGGTTCAGAGAGAGCAAGTGACTTGCCTGAGGCCACAGAGGGGATCTGGTATCAAAGCTGAGCTTAGAATGCAGAGGTTCCTGGTCCCAGTCCTGTATTTGGACCACTTGACCATTTTCCTTCATCTTTTTCTTTTAAGAATGCAAATCTAGATTTTTCTAAAAATTCTTGCAAGTCCACTCCTGAGATCTTCTCAAATCTTTATTGCCCTCTTGGATAATTTGCCCAATTCATTGTCCTCTTGGTAATACGTTGCTACAAACTGTGCATGAAATTGTAGTGGGGTGGTGTGATTGCACCTGTCGACTGTCAGAATTTCTTCCGTCATGAATGGGCTCTAATTCTTCACATCAAAGGGCAGCAGTCACAGCAACATGTAGAAGCAGCCCATTGTTGTTTTTAAACAGCACAGTTGTTGCATAAGAAAGTACTTCACTGCTTTGCAAAGAAAATAGTGTACGCTACCCCTAACTCAGTGCAGGTCATCTTCCTTCCTCTGTAGCCACTCATGAAATCAAGGTGTTACATATAATATTGTCATGGTGCATAGATCTGCAAACAAATGTCATCATTTGCTTATTTACTGTTTGTGGACATGTCCCATTCATGTAATTAGAACTAGCGTAATGCTTCCTTTGTGCTGAGATATTATGTTTAGTCTCCTTTTTAAATGCACATACTACTCAGTGAATAATTTCCTCGTGTGCTGGGGGGGATCTAACTTCTGTCCTTTCATAGGTAAAGATTAGCCCTACAGAGGTGAAACGAGCTCACATACTATAAAAAAAAAAACAAGTGTCCTCCTTGATACTGTAATTGAATTTAAGATCGAGGTGGACTTTCACTAATACAGAATTATAATTGCTACTATAATATTTCCATAGTGATTTATAGACGGCAAATGCAATAATATGCTATCATATACTACAATGGAAAATTACTTATGGTACAAGAGATCCCATGGGGCAACTTGATGTATCTTTGCTGTATTTTTAGTCCTGTTTTCTGAGGAAATGTGGAGTCTGAGACTGAGAGCAGAAATTTAACACCAGAGGCTGCTGTTTCTGTTGTTTTGGATGTTGCTGCTGTTGTAATGGAGCAGATGGTCGGATTCATTTATAGAAAATAGAAACTTGTTTCATTTTCCATTTCTACTTTGAAAGAACTTGTGCCGCATTGTATCATTTGGCCTACCCATCTAGCATGAATATTTGCAAGGATGCTGTTTTTATAGTCTGTTACAGATCATTAGAAGACAATAAACAACATTGTAATGCATGTTGCAAGTAGATTATGAAAATCGCTCACAATACAAGCAAGTCTAAATGTATTATTTCACCTTTTGTAACTTACTCATCTAACTTTAATTGACGTGTTTGTCCTCCTTCTCGATGACAGCCAATTATCCAGTAATGTTGGTGATGTAGGAGAACAGGAATTGCCATAGCCAATCAGGCAAGGGATTCGTAAGAACAACCAGACTGGGTCAGACCAAAGGTCCATGTAGCCCAGTGTCCTGTCTACTGACAGTGGCCAATGCCAGATGCCCCAAGGGGAGTGAACAGAACGGGGAATCATCAGGTGTTCCCTGTCACCCATTCCCAGCCTCTGACAGAAGCTAGGGACACTATTCCTGCCCACCCTGGCTAATAGCCATTGATGGACCTAGCCACCATCTAATTCAGAGTCCTCTCTAATAATACCAGATTCTTGGGTGAAACCCAGCGGTGGTTTGCTGTGGAAAAATTTACTCATGTGTGAATCTTCTTCCAAATTCTTTCAAAAAAACAAGTAAACAGATATGTCCCAATTCTCTGCAAAAAGATCTACCTATAATTGCTCTGAGTGTCTCATTATCCATATATTCTCCTCACAGCTGCCTTTAAGAGTCCATCAGCTGCTTCTACTGTCTCTTCCACCGCTGACAGCCTGGAGTGGATTGTTCTAGAAGACTGTTTTAGTAACAAAAAGAAGGCAATATATAGAAATGCTATAATTATAAAAGTGAAATGTTCCTTAGTCATTTATGAATTATTAGTGAGTCTTGTCTTTAGAGAAGAAGGCTTATCTTGTGGTTAGGGCACTGCCTCGAGGAACTGAGTATATATTAGCTCTACCACAGACTCCCTCTGTGACCCTAAGCATGTTACTTAATCTATGCGCATGCCTCTCAACCCCATCTGTACAATGGGAATAATAAGGCTTCCCTTTGTCTGCCTTGTCCATTTGCATTGCTAGCTCTTTGAGACAGGGCCTGTCTTACTACCTGTTCACGAAATATCTATAATAACGATGCTCTGTCTTTCTTGAGGGTGTGTCTACACTGTGGCACTAGCTCGAAATAAGGTACGCAATTTGAGCTAAGTAAATTGTGTACCTTATTTCGAGCTTACTTCGAAGATACACAATTTCGAAATTTGGAGCAGTCTACCCAGAGTCGGAATAGTGTGCCCATTATTTCGATTACATTTTGAAATAACAGGCACACTGTCAAGATGCAGAAAATGCTATTTCAGGATGCCAGAAGTATCCTGCAATAGCGCCGCACTGTAGACATACCCGCAGAGTGTTTAGGAGTGAGTGTAATGTGAATAATTTGCTGACTACTACTGTGTGTTTTGGAATAAGTTAGCTTAACAATAAGGAAAATGATTTTGCAATGCACACGTGAGAATTGGGTGTTGAAGGGCAATTGACTTTCAATGGGAGTTTGGTGGCTGGCTGCCCATTTGTGCCTTTGAAAGCCTTCCCCAAAAAGGTGTTATCTGCAGGCAATAGAATAACTAGCTGGAGCTGGAAGACTTTCAGCACTGGTCATGGGACACGGAATGCTCTACGACCAGCTCACCATTTTGCACCCTGCCAAGTTTGGGAGTAACCAGAAATAGTTACCAGCTCACGGCTGGCTAGCTTGTACGAATGCGATGGAGGCTCAATTCAGTCCCCAGGGGGCAAATGTTCATGTCACACAAACCAACCACCATTGCTGGAAAAAATCATTTAGCAGAAGCCTCATTAAACAGGCCCATCAAGAGCCAGGCTTGGAAAGTAATCCTAACGGTGGAAACTTGCACTACTGCTACCTGTGCTCCATCCTTTCTGTGTACAAAGGGGGTTTCTCTCTGGTTCCTTTCACAAATATACAGTTCCCCTAACATCTACTTCTAGAGAGAAAGCATGACATATGATCAGAATGTCAAAGCTAGGAAACCTTCTCAGACAACAACGAGGGAGGCAGTGTGACCTAGTGGGTTGGAATTTAGAGGGACCTGGTCTATTACCAGCTTCCACTTACTTTCTGTATGACCTTGGGTAAATGACTTTGGCTCTTTGTGCCTATTTTCCCACATTTCCTTTGTCAACGTGTACACAATAAGATCTTATGGTGAACGTACAGTTTCTAGCAAAAAAGGACTGAGCTCAGTTAAACCCTTAGGCCATGTCTTCTCTAAGCAGAAGATTGATGCTGCCTTGATCAGTCTTCTGGGGTTTGATGTAGTGAGTCTAGTTAAGACCTGCTAAATTGAACTCAGACGATACCCCCATTGGTGGCCAGTACTCCTCCTCCTGCGAAGGCAAAGGGAAGCTGAGGGGAGTGTTTGCTCCCATTGGCTTCCCACTGTGGGGACGGTGGGGAAACTTGAATCAAGGTTCATTGACTCCAGCTACGTAATTAACATAGCTGGAATTGCGTATCTTGATTCGACTTTCCCCTTTAGTGTAGACCTGGCCTCAATGCTACAGTAACTCCTTAGTAGTTGGACTGAATTCAAAAAGTTTCCATTTAAATTAATAATGGGAGAGAAAGGTGGTGTTTAGGGTTTTTTTTTAAAGAACACAGCCAGTTTCTTTTTTTTAATGCTGCTTATTTTCCCTCAGGTTGAGAATGACCGTCTTTTTATTGCTGCAGAATCACAAGAGAACTGTGTTGGGTCATTGCAAACAAATGAAAAATCAAAGTGTTCATTGTTTCTTTAAACATGCTATAAGATCTAAAGCTTTGCTGAAAAAAATGTTTTTATATGAATCTTCCTTAGTGAGCTTTTGTTTTTCTCCCAATCTAACATGTTTTGTTATCAATTTGTGGGTTTTTTTTCAGGGTATTATCATAACAAGAGATTAAAGTCTTTTAAATTGCGCTTGACAAGAACTTCCGCAATAGACCACAATCTGCCCATTCTCAAATGCTTATCATGCTGCATATCCTACGGCTCTTTACAATCCATAAAATCAGTCAGAGCAAAACTCCTATTGAACTGGGTAAAATGTAGAAAAGAAGCCAAGTTTTAGGAATGGAAAATGCCTGCTGCCACACTCAAGTAAGAGTTCAAGGTTTGAGAGGTATCACAAGTTGGAGTCCAGTGGGCATCAGAATGTTGAATCTAGACTACAGACTGCCATGTAAGGCATCCAGTGGGAGGTGGGGGGAGAGAGAGAGAATAAATATGAAAATGAATATTAATAGGTGTTTGCTGAGGGGTGCCCTTGGTATGGAAAAAATATTTATGTAATGTCAGAACTAAGCATCTACACTTTGTATGCATGCAAGTGCTCTAGTCTGCGATGACAAATATGGACTCATACATCAAAACAAGCAATGCCTATGCACAAGACATGATATGGGCAGAGAATGTAGCCTCTACGTCAGTGCTTTTTAAGACCGAGGAACACCAAGCAATTTTTTTTTTTTTTGTAATGAGGAACACCAAGGATTTTTTGTTGAGCGCAAAAAAAAAAAAAAAAAGCAACCATTTTGAACTTTGTTGTTCTCCGCGGCACACCTCCGATTGCCTCTGGAACACAGTTTAAGCAACACTGCTCTAGGTTTTATACTGTGCTCAGAATAAGGCTGCCACATTCCATCTTTACTCTCTGATTTGGGGGGGTACCTGTAAAGACCAGTGTTCACTAGGTCTGAAAGAATATCCAGCTTGTAAATGCATAGCAGGCCATTGTCTCAGATGTCCAGACATCAATCATCTCATTTGATTTTGTAAAAGTCATCACCTCAAATGGCATGTGCATTTTTTTTGTTCTTGACTCAGCAGACCAATGTAGCGCTGCTTGTAGCCAATGTAGAAATGGCTGGCTGTGCCCTTTCACATCGGCAAAATAGTCCTCATCTTGGCAATTTAGGATAAGGGCAGGTTAGCTTCCAAAAATCTGTCTCCTGATGGCTGTTCATTAGAATTATTGAGGAGGAAAGGAATAACAAACACTAGAATCCACAGCAGGTATTTGATCTGAATTCAATATGAAGTTTCACAGTCTTCTCTTAATTCCAAGTGACCTGGAATAGTGCCACACTGAGAGGCACCGATAACAGTTATCTGATTTAAGGAAGCAGCGTTAAACATGCAATTAACTGAAATGTAAATTCACTGTTCCAATTGGCTCTGTTTTTTCTTTGTGTGTGCGGGGTGGGGTGCCTGGGGGATTGGGTTCTTGCATTCACCATTGCATCTCCTCCACCTGAAGAGTGTGTGGGTGAATCAATATAAAGGGCTGAAGATGGGATTTTCAGAAGAGTGACAAAGTAAATTAGGGCTGGGAATTATAATGGAGCCTAAGGGAATTAGATGCCTAACTCCCATTGAATTTTTCAATTTGAAAATCTCACGCCGAGTGAATATTTTATTTGAATGTTGCCTTTCCGCTTGGAGAATGGCCAGGCAGAATGAGATCTTTATATATATGTATGTATATATTTCAGTTGGTTCATGTTTTGTGAGTGTGGGGTCTGGAAGAGAGAGAAAAATCTGAACTTAATTGCCTATTTGTGAGTGGTTGCCAGCCCTATTCTATTACCCTGTTTCCTAGTTGGATAAGTGTAACTTTTTATCTAGTAAAAGGGCCTTTGTAAAACTACATTTTTTTTGTGAGCATTTGTGTTAGTAAACGTCAGAGAGTAAATGTAAAATAGGCATACGCGGCTTAAGTGAGAATTGTTTTTACCTATGAACTACTACTCCCAGAATCTTTTCTTCAGTAGATTAGCTTTAGTAATAAATTGTATTCTAGAAATGAATTTGCTCTCCTTAATTGAATTCAACCTTTTATATAAAATCCTATCTAATCTACACAATCACACAAGCGTACATGGCTTTTATGGTGACGAATGCATCGTGATTTCTTGGGAATAGGCCAAAACCAAGACTGCTGTAAATCTGAGGATAGACATTACCCTTCGAAATATTATGTATGAAATTCCTAATTCAGGAGATTTTTATTGCAAGTATATAATGTCAGAAGTGTGTGTGTGTGTGTGTGTGTGTGTGCGCGCTTTTTAGAGAGAGAGAGACTCTAGTTTCTGTTCATTTTTGCATAAATGTATACAATGTAAATGGTTTATTTAGAGTTCAACTTTAGTTCTACATAGCATTTAGCAACACTTTGCTTGTCAGCGTGCTGTACTGGAATTGACTAATGAATGCAGTGGACAGTCAGAAGACACTAGGTGGTGCATCAATTTAATACATGCCTTGCCTTTTTTGGCACTAAGTTCTAACAGAAAGCTTCCAGATAATGCTCCTGATACCACCTTGCATATGATGTAGTTCTGAGAGTTGAGTACATTTTTTGAGAGATGTTCTAATATCCTTCTTATTCAGGAACTGAATTATTTTACCCCGCGTTTGACACAGCATTTAAGTTTAGGTAGGTCCCATACAGCATGCACACAAGATGTTTTGTTTTTTTGAAGAGACGGTTTATGTAGTTGTCATAAGTTGGATTTATTTGGGAAAACTGGTCTTCGTACTATAATTTCCTGTGTATTGTGTTGTCAGAAAGTAGTGGAATTCTGTTAGTCCCAAAGGGCCAGATTTGCAGCTGGCGTAAATCAACGCAGCTGCATTTAACAAGGATCAAGTTCTATGTTGACTGAACCCTGAGTAATACTGGAAGGGACTGTGCATAAAACTGCTTTGTTTTGCAAGACACTTTGAGGATCAAGTCCCTGCACTGTCTCTTTCGGGCCTGGGACTTGATCTGGGCCTTCCACACCCTAGGTGAGTGCCTAATCTGCTAGATTACTGCCTATTCTGCAGCCTACTCTAGAATGGGTTTCTTTCTCTAGACAGGTTTCTCATTTTGCAACAGACACAAACATTTTCATAAAAAAATTTCCAACCAGCTCTGCTGTTGGAGACAGAGAAACGGACGACCTCTTCTCCTCCTAAAGCAGTGGTTCTCCACCTTCCCAGAGTACTGTATTCCTTTCAGGAGTTTGATTTGTGTTGCACACCCCAAGTTTTGCCTCACCCCAAAACTACTTGTTTACAAAATCAGACCTAAAATATAGAAGTGTCACTGCACTCTATTGCTGAACTATTCCTTACTTTCGCCTTTCTCCCATATAATTATAAAATGAATTGATTGGAATGTAAATATAATAATCTTGTTTGCATTTCGGAGTGATAGTTTGAGCCTGTTTTTTACTTGTGAGCTTTGACATTCTGGGAGGCAGTGAAGCACCAGCACCAATTAAGTTTTTCTCCATATGGATTCTATTCCTGTAGCCTGTTGTATAACTAGGCAAATATAGTATGCAGATGAGTTGACGTACCGCCTGGAGGACCTCTGTGCATTCCCAGGGTTATGCCTACCCCACATCGGGAACCGCTATCCGAAAGTGAGGCTGATCACTCATATCAACCCTATATTACGGGGAGAGACGGTACGTGTTTAAATGCATACATTCTTCTATAATTTTTTTTCCTTATTTCTCCTTTTGCAGCCTCTCTTAAATCGGAGGCAAAATTTAGTTGAACTTTTGAGCTGTAGTATTTCTATTTTCAAGATTAAAAACAATTTATTTGCCCCAGTTGCCATTTAGGAGCAGTGTGTGGTATGCCTGGGCACCCCCCAGAAAACATACCAGGAGTGCACGATTTTGTCATAGCAACAGAGAAATGCCCACTGTTCACACTTCACTATAGAGTCTAGGACTTACTCAATGTCAAATGAGCTAACCAAATAAAAAAAAATGAATTGAAAGAATTTAATCTGTCGCCATCCATGAATCTAAAAGTATTATCGCTCCATTAGTACTAATGGATTTTTCCAAAGATAACTTTGCTACTTATCTTGCCTCGTCCTATAAAGACTGCTACAGATCTAATTTATGCTACAATTTAAATATTCTTGCTATATTTTGATTGAATCTGGGACTTGTTAATGGGCTACCTTGACTTTTGTTAAGATCGATAACTTTGCTTTAATTGTCTAAATGCCAGTTCCGTTCTTTGGTTCTATAACACTTCATTATGGTTGTGGAGAGCTTTATTTTTTGAGCGGTAGGGAAATGTGACCTTTTAACAACTCAGGCTAATTACCAGAGTTTCACATCCTACAAATTATGTGCCAGCCAATTCCTTCCTCTCCTTTTTCCAGGAGATGTGATGGGATTGAAAGAGAAGGAATAGAACAAAACTGATAATCTGCATGTTACAGGTCTAATCCTGCTCCCTTTGAAGTCACTGGCAGAATTCCTATTGAATTCTATGGTACAAAGTTTAAGGCCCCAGTGGCTGGATTTGGTGCATACTGAAGTAAATGGATCTCTTTATAGAGACAACAGTGGGATCTGGAATAGTTTTCAACATCCAGTTGTAACCTAGAAATTCCACGTAGCACATTGTCTGTCTCAATGAGATTGATTAGCTCTGTGGGGAGGGAGGAGGTGAATGATTGTAGAACTCTTCTGACTTCAGAAAGGCTCTAATTCAATATTGTGTTGTATTAGTTCTTTATAAGTAAATAATGCACAAAATGTCATTATGTAGCTTCTAATTCAATATTGTGTTGTATTAGTTCTTTATAAGTAAATAATGCACAAAATGTCATTATGTAGCTTCTAAAGGTACGTCTAGACTACAGACTTTTGTCGACAGAAATTTTGTCTACAGATACTGTCGACAAAGCTTCTGTCCACAAAGAGCGTCTAGACTACATCCAGTTCTGTCGACAAATCAGGCCGCTTTGTCGACATGAGAGTGTAGATGCAAAGGACAGCGTAGATGCAATAACGCCTTCTGTCGACAGAACTCTGTCAACAAAAGGCGTTATTCCTCGTAGAATGAGGTTTACCGCCATCGACAAAACTGCTGAGTTCTGTCGACGTTATGTCGACAGAACTCAGCGGCAGTGTAGACGCAGGTATAGTTTTGTTGACAAAACCCTGTAGTCTAGACACACGCTAACGGACATCTACTGTTGTCCATGTGTATATAATAAATTGCCTAGGGAGGTTGTGGAACCTCCATCACTGGAGATATGTAGGAGCACATTAGACAGACCGCTATCAGGGATCATCTAGATGGTGCTTGCTCCTTCTGTGAGGCAGGGGATTGGTCTTGTTACCTCTTGAGGTCCCTTCCAGTTCTAGTGTTCTATGATTCTATGAATTGCAAATGATGATCACCAAGCAACAAAATAATGCATCCACTAAGCCAGATGATAAATAAAACCAACCAAGTGAGTTCCCTTTTTTCCCTCCCTGACTTCACTTGCCCAAACAGATCTTTATACTTCAAAACCATGCTGTGCTTTCTGTGGCATGGCTGGAGGGCCTGGCAATTTTAGAAGAAGGTTTGAGCCAAGTTTGAGTCCTGGTTAATGTCTGAGCTTTGTTACCATTTGATGCCCATTTGGTTCTTTCTGAAATCAGATGAAGGTCTCCACCAACAGGCAGATGGGGTGGAGCTACCATTGCTTGAAGCATTGATCATCTTTGTCGTCTGTTCAGCAGACAGGCCAAAGACTGAATGTGAATAAGGAATGAAGCTCCCTCAGAGCTGTGGGGTCGATACTTTGCAGCACTGCCATCCGTATGTATGACGTATTGAAAGCCAACCATGTTCTGGGTGCTGTTTCAGTTCTGCATTTACCTGGGAGCCTTCAGTATTGTCACAGAACACCTTTCACTGTAGGTGAATCTCTACTTTTTGAGATGAAAGCTTTAAATGTGAACAGGTAACAAAAGCCGTACGGGGTAGATTCTTTGTTCGACGCTGCAGCTGCAGGACACAAAAGGGCCATGTCAGATGTGGTAAATGGTGACCAGTGTGCCCCCTCATCCCTTCAAAATAAGGTAGACTGTAACTAAGTGACATTTCTAGCTGGTGTTACCTTTACCAAGTGAACAATTTCAGCAGATGTGAACTGATTTCTCGGTGTATTTTGAAATACAAGAGTGCTCTTTAGCACTTCTACCCTTTGAAAATATGAAAGCTCTTGAGTGCTTTCATATTTTCAAAGGGCACTAGCAACTTTAGTGAAAGAGAAGAGTGGAGAAAACTGACTGTTCTCTCTCTTATATTTTTTGAAAGTGCTGTCAAGAAAACATGCTCTATAAATATTCTTTAGCTGCTTCTGCAGAGATGGTGGTGAGGGAAGGGAGCTTCTTTCTGAAGGCAGAACATCGGTCTTGTCCCCAAAAATGTCTTGTGACATCTCCCTGCCTCTTCTTTTCCTCCCCTTCTTCCTAGAAGCCCACTTCATCCACGTGCTTCCCCAGAATGGATGTGCAGGAGCTGAATTCAGAACACGGCTTCCAGCCGCTCTGGCAGTGATTTGCCAACCTATAACCCCTGTGAATGAAATCATAACCATCAGTAACTCAACAAAGCTATTCTTGAGTGAATTTTTGCCATCAGAATGTCACTGATAGTTATAGTCTCTGCGATCCTGTGGAGAGAAAAGGTGCACCTGTCAGGAAGTAAACAAATAACATCCACCCGATGCTCACGTTATATTGCACCTGCATCGCACCTGCCGCACAATTGTGCAACTTACAAAATTCCATTATCTCGGCCTGTCATACTTAACCTCCAAAGCAGCTTAACATGAGAAACTGAGCCTCTCCAGGAAAAGAGGACTTTTGCCTACTTGATATTTTCCCTCTTTAATTGCTCTTTATGTATGTGTGCGTGCACATACAAGGGGTATAAATAAACAAAATCCCCTCTCGAAGAATCTAAATGGCAATTTTCAAGACGTTTGCTTGGTTTTTTGTGAGATACTAAATCATGAAATAAAGAGCAACAGAATTTGTTTTGTGGGGAATTTAATTTTTGCAGCTGGGGAGAGAGGGACATGTTGGTAAATCCAAGAAAGGTTGTGGAGCAGGGGCAAGCATGGGTGAAGGTAATGGAAAATGTCGAGCTGCCTCATTTCCCAGGGCAAATTTTCTCTAAAAAGCTGCAAGGAAGCCAGTATGCAATGCTTTAAGATCCAAACCCCCATGGTAGTACCTAAGGCTACGTCTATACTTACAAGCCACAGATCGATATTCTGGCATTCGATTTAGTGGGTCTAGTTAAGACCTGCTAAATTGAATGCTAAGGGTGTGTCCGGTCAGCACCTGTACTCCACACAGTCACAAGGAGCAAGGGAAGCTGACGGGAGTGTTTCCTCCTGTCAGAGTCCCACTGTGAAGACGGCGCCAAGCTTGGCTTAAGATATGCCAACTCCAGCTACGTTATTTATGTAAGCTGACCTTCTGGGTCTAGTGTAGAACTGATGTAAAGCACCTAGCCAAAGTAGCAGTTCTTGGTGACTGAAGACATAAGCAGTTGTCCAGTGTCCTAAGACTCTCTTTTCCAATTGTGAAATTTAGCTCAGCTGCAAAATCAAATGTTATCTAGTTTGTAGACTTCCTCCTTTGGGAAACAAGTGGCGACACTGTGGGAAGGGAAGCTGATGGGAGGCCAGAATAGGCTAGGACAAGCAACTAGGGCATGATGATCAAAAGTTAAGAGGAAGGACAGGAGTGTCTGAAGGACAAATAGGGGACATACAGCTTTAGCCTGATTTCTGAACAGAGAGGTACAGAAGATGAACTCCTTTTTGCATACTTGGCTGTCATGCTATGCTGTGTTTTTATGGTAATATGAACACGCATAACCCAAATATGCTTAATGCAAAACAGGGTCACTTATCATTCAAGAAACCCTAATCCCCTGAATGTGTGCATGCTATTTATATGCATGTATCATTTTTGTATGTGAAATTAGAAATATGAAGCGTAAACCTGCTTATTAATCTAGAATGTCTAGTGAGAGCCGTAAGTGGTACTTAAGGGATGAATGGCCTCAGCTAGAGCCATATAGAACCACTAGACTAAAGTCAATTGTAAACTTTGAAGAGCAGAGAGCTATGGTAAAACGACCAATCTTTTTTAGAAGCTTCAGGGGGTAGCCGAGTTAGTCTGTAGAGGATAAACTTAAAAAACAAAAAATAGTCTGGTAGCACTTTATAGACTAACAAAATATGTAGATGGTATCATGAGCTTTCGTGGGCACAGTCCACTTCTTCAGATGACTGAAGTTTTCCTGCACATATAAAAAGGGGCGTCAATATAAAATTTCATTTATAGAAATGAGTGAGTAAATTCATAATTCGAATTACGTAATGTGAAATAATTCTTCTCATAGATGGTGCATTCAAAGGATGGGAATTCAGTTTAGTGTGTTTATTGCAGTAGGGAACTCAGATAAGAGTTGCTAAGCAGTTGTCATTATCCTGGTATAGTTCTCAAAGTCTATAGTCTGTACTGACCAGAGCTCTTACTCACATAATGAAATCAACATATAACCTTCTAGGCTGCTTTTAATGGATGACTCTCTCGGAATGTACAACTCAAATATTCAGTATATGTGGATCTACTCTGGATTCTCTTGTGGACATGATTATTCAGTGACCAGGGCCTTCTTAACCATGCTTTGGTAGGTCACTGATGGCTCTTGGGCATCTGTTTTTAGGGTCACTATTTCCTGTGATGATAAATAGGCATGGTCAAGGCTGATCTTCAGGGAGTGAAATGGAATTAGCAACAGCTGGGGCCATGTTTGGGGATGGATATAACTTGTTGTTGCTGAGAAAAATCTTTAGTTGGTTTTATATGATCGCGGGGTTGTGTTGAGTGTATTCCTGTACCCAAAATGCAAATACAACATGTCTGACGACTGAAATATTCCAGCCTCAGAACAGGTACAATGGAGGGAGTAACAATAAAAGTTTCTTCTCTCTGTTCTGCAATGGTACCTTGTCCCTGAATTTCCAAATCTGAGAGCTCTCAGATTTTAATCTTAAATTAAAAATGCTAGAAAATAGAAGGGGAAACTTTGGTTTCTTCTCGACAAGATTTTACGTCTCTCTTGAATTTTTACTTCTGTGGAATTGTTCCTAGCCCCAACTACCACTCTCAGTGAGGAAAGATGGCTGTAGTCGGAAGCCTTGGCTATATTACTGCTTGTCATAAACCCAAATTACGCAACTTCAGCTACAAGAGTAATGTAGCTGAAGTCAACATATTTAGGTCTGCTTACCTCAGTAAGCCAACAGCTGATGCTCTTCTGTCAACTCCACTTATTCCTCTTACTTTGGTGATGAATGGTCCGAATAGGAGTGGCAGACCCCACACAGAATGGGTAGATGATCTAGTAGATTGGTGTGGAGCTAGTCTACAGAAACTAAACCACTCCACACTGGACAGGGAAAGATGGAAGGAAAAAGTGAGGGAGGTACTGGACACCAATGGGTGTTGAGCCTATGGTGGTGGATGATGATGATGATGATGAATCAGTGGTTAATTTAACTAGATGTAATAAATCGACCCCTGCTGGATCGATTGCTGCCTGTTGATCCAGCCCACGGCAAAGACATGCCCTGAGTCTTGGAGACCTATGTTTGGGTCCCTGCTCAGCTACAGATTTGTTGTGTGAACTAGAGCAAATCACTGTCTGTACCTCAGTTCCCTGTCTCTAAAATGGAGATAACCTATGTCCAACACAGGGGCATGGAAAGGATGAATACGGTAAAGATTATGAGGTGCACTAATACCACAGTGTTGTGGGCAGAAATGGTTTAGTGTCCTAAAATAATGGTTGGCAAGTTCTTACACTGGTGTAGATACTTGCTCCCTATTCCCACCAGAACCAGTTAGGAAGCTGTTGAGTTTACAGCACTAGCAAAATCCATTTGGGGTATTTTCAGCCCTCCTGGGTTTTATCTAGCACAGTTACTATAGAAACTATCTATAAACCACTAGGCTTGAAACATTTGCTTGGTACAGCGGAAAAGAAAGGGCGAAGGGGAAAGCTGGTTCAATAGCCAGTGACTCGCATCTTCACTTAGGGTTTTTTTTCTTATTTTGCAAGGGAGGGTTCTGAAAACAGTGGCAGCACAGAGCATTAGGGAAGGGTCTTGAGTACCAGTTCCCAGGCTCGCATTGATAGGGAAAAGCAGGTGCCAAGAAAAACCAATAGGCACTTATTTATAATGGGAGGAAAAGTTTTGCGCATCACTCACCTATGGTTAGAAAAGGAAATGGGAACAAACACTGCTGTGGATTTCTCCTACACACACAAGAGCATAAAACATCAATTTCTTATAGGCTGTAAATTGTTCCTAGCCTGCATCGTTCCTGGCTGAGTACAGAACAGTTGCCTGATGAGGTTTTTTTAGTTGCATGTCACAGCCGTAACTAATATGCTGAGGTAGGTGATGCAAAGCTGCAATAGTACCACCTCCCCTTTAGTCCTCTTATGCTAATTAATAACCTGTACTCCCTCATTCCGTGCTGGTATGTCTCTCTCTTCCTGTTTTGTGCCTCTCTTTAAAATGACCTTGCTAGACTTCATCACGACAAATTCCAGTAGAGGCACACTGCAATTGCTGCTGGCTTTCCCATCGGCAGAGTTCCCTGGCTTCCAATTAGCTGCAGAAGAATTCTAGCTGACAAAGAAACAGGAGATAGAATTCATGCGTTCAAACTTATATAATCAAGACATAAACACCCCAGAACATACCTCAAGGGGGGTCCACAACAGCAGTTTAAATTTTTATATTCAGTAGGCAAGGGATACCATTTCAGGAAACGCGTGAAGGGGGGAAAAAACAGTTTCCAGCTGATTTTTCACATGTCCCAGATCCTTATTTTGGTGATCAAGACCATCCTCCTTGTTTAGATATACATGAAACCCAAATGTTGTCTGGTAATTTGTGGAAGATTAATGGTGAATAAACCCAGGTCTATGCTAGAGGACACGTTCAAATTAAGATACGCAACTCCAGCTATATTAATTGCGTAGCTGGAGTCAATGTACCTTTATTTGAACTCTGATGCTGTTCCCATGGCAGGAGATCGAGGGGAGAAACACTCCTGTCAGCTTCCCTGGGTCCTTGCAAGGAGTAGGAGTACTGGTATTGACGGGGGCACTCTCAGCATTCTATTTAGTGGGTCCTTACTAGACCTGCTAAATTGAATGCCGGAAGATTGAACTCCGGAGCATTGATCCACGGGTACGTGGCCTAAGATGCTTAGGTTCTGTTCACAGCTCTGCCCACTGAGAGACCTTGACCAAGCAAAATACTTTGTTTTACCCATTTGGTAGGACTGTTGTGGGTTTTCTACATTTTAAGATTTTTTTTTTTCCTGACAGGTGTTTATACAGATCGAACCTCTCTGGTCTGGCAACATCCGTAGTCCGGCATGATGTTAGTTAGCCGGATGCCCACTTACCATGAGTGTGGCCAAGTTTCCCCACAGTCCTATAAAGCTTGATTACAGCCACCAGTCCTGGCTCTGTGTTTTGTGCTGTTATTTAGCTCTAATTTACTCCTAAATATCTTCTAAGAGCCCAGCAAACAGTGGCAGTGTTGGTGATGCTACTAGACAATATCGACCTCCCACGGTCTGGCAAATTCTCTGGTTCAGCACCGGTCAGGTCCCAAGGGTGCCGGACTGGAGAGGTTCAACCTGTACTGCACTTGTACAGTGAGTACTCTTTGCTGAGTTGTACTGCATCTATCGGGTAAACGTGCCATATGGAATGGAGTTGGGGTAAAGTTCATCGTCATTAGATTACAAATGTCTGATAAGCAAACACAACCTGAAATGCTGTGCTGTTAACATTTCACACGGAACATGCTGCCGTTTAAATCTGAGGGAAGCTGTGTTAATCTGCGTCTGCAAAACCAATGAGGAGACCGGTGGCACCTTCGAGGCTAACAGATTTATTAGGGCAGAAGCTCACCCACGAAAGGACTCCTCTTTGCTTTGGTTAAAGTTTAAGACATATAATTTAGTCTTGGCTCCTTTTTCTTGTTTCGGGAATGGAGTCCTGTTATAAATGATTTGGCAAAAATGTGCACGTCACCCAAGCTTAACATAACTTGCTGAATAGTCTTCCTTGATTAGGTTCAGAAAACTGCAGAGAGTTTCTAGGTTTCTGTAGCGATTTTTGGCAAATGTATGACTGCCTTAAAATACCAATTTGATAATCAAATGGACTTCTGGCCACTCATGCTGTAGGGCTTTATGAATATCCAAGTATTTGGATGGCCCTTAGGCAAATTGTTATGCAAACGGTCCTACTTTTTTAAACACAGATTGGTCCAAAACTCCCAAGCAATATACTTTAAGTTTAGACAAAGAGTAAAAGGGGGAAGAGGGTATGAGGAATGGAAGATTTGTCCCTTTTGCATCATTCAAAGATGAACACCGAGGTAGAAGAGAATAGTAGGCTGTTTAGAAGAGCTGCCACCGTTGCTGAAGGAACATTCAGGGTGTCTATACAAGAGCTGGGCTGTGGAGCAGAGGGGAAATATTCCAGGAGATAATGAGGAAGATCTAGTTGCTGGGGGAAGGATCATGTGCACTAGGTGTGAGGGTAGAAAGCAGGACAGTCTAAAATTATAATGCCAGGTGTGCCAATGAATTGCTGAGTGCCACTGGGTAGCTCATAACCCTGCTTGTTTGTTTTCCATCTTTAAATCAGTATTTTCGGGGCAATGAGAGTACTTGCTTATGTCCATTGGGACGGCCTATCGGGTCTCTGCAGATTGCCAAAGCAAGATGAAGCAGCACAAATGTCTGGCTCTGACTCACATTGCAGTATTGACCGAGGTTCCTGAATTTGACATAAGTTTCTTTCATTGGTTTTCCTTTGTTGGAGTTATATGGGGCAGAATATTCAACTTCACTAGAATTCGTGAGGATCGACTTTGATTTGGTTCATTATATATGCTTCTTCTTGCCGGCAATGTAGTTTGCTTTGATTTCATCGTTTTCAGAGAACTTTATTTTCTTCTTAATGGCATTTTTTCCCCAAAAGTCTTTTCTCTAAAGTAATGCTTAATCACTTATTTTAATATATCAACATCCTGAATGAAAAGAGATTTTTCTTCTGTAGCTCAGTGCAGGCCCAATTGGTTTTCTCTACATATATGCTTTATAAAATGTTTGTAGGTTTTATCTGATCTGTTTCATTTGTTAGGTCAGCTCTGTAGCCTGCTGTTCTTAGATCATATAAATCCAAGGATATTTATTATAATATTCACTTGGATTGCTGAAGAATGAATGGGTTAGAATAAATGTTTAGATGAGTGATTTTTTTTTTTAATTCTAAAGGTCTCCAGTAACTCCCAGATATTTCAAATGGGTCCATGGTGATGTAGTGAGATCAACACATCTGCTGTTCTCTTGGCACACTACTTTGTTTGGAATAAACAAATTAATGGGTAAATGAACATTATTTTTGAAGGAGCTGTACAAGCATGAACTGCTGTAACTCTAGATTTTGCAGGTCAGCCCATGATGGCAACCTCCATTATGTGCTTGTCTGAAAATTTAAAAAGCACCTGTGTGCTTTCTCTCATGCGGCCCATTGTTCTTGGGAGGAACATAAACATCTCTAAAGCTATCTTCAGAAACCTCCTTAAAACTGTCCTTTGCCATGTTTCTTACAAAGAAACTTACAGTTGTTAGGCTCCAAGGGTGTTGAGATGACCACATGTCATGATGAGAATTGTTTCACAATTGCCTTGTTACTTTCCCATTGTCTGTCTCCATCTGTTGTGCCTTGTTCTATACTTGCTCCCTGTCTCAGATCTTCTTTTTTGACCTTAGCTCCTGTGGGAGCATAGGCCATCAACAATTTCTTTCCAAGCCTTCCTGTCCCAGATAGTTTACTTTTTTTTTTGGAGGGGAAGGCGGGTTGTGCTTGCACAACACCTAGCACAATGGTGTTCGGATCCTTGATTAGGGAGTCTACCTGATACATGCAATAAATAATCACAGAACAACTAGAACTGGAAGGGACCTTGAGAGGTCATCAAGTCCAGTCCCCTGCCCTCATGGCAGGACCAAGCATGGTCTATACCATCCCTGACAGGTGTCTGTCTAACGTGCTGTTGAATATCTCCAGGGATGGAGATTCCACAACCTCCCCAACCAATTTATTCCAGTGTTTAACCACCCTGAAAGTTAGAAAATAATCTCCCTCTAACAGGTAAGCAAACCAGGTGACCTAGCTGGATGTCTTTCACTTGGAGGCTGCATTAGTCTGGTTATGCAAAGGAAATCCACAGAATCATACCAACTGTTTCATCATTAGGGGATTCTTAGAAATGCAGTGCACAAATAACTTATTACCTCTCAAAGTATGAGTGTCACGTCTCCGTGTCTGAGTTTCCTTTACAAACTTCAAAAGAATATCTTCATCTTATGGATTCCCTGGGTGGTTATAAAAAAGAATAAAGCTCACTGTCTGGAACTTTAAACTCCTGCCGCCTTTCAGATCGGTCTTGACAACTGTTAAATGGCATTATCATCACGAATGAACTTCCATTTAACTTCACCAGTATGGGAGGGGGATGCAAGCAATGTTGCATGATGTCAGAGTTCATATAGACCTGGTGCCTAGGCAATAGCTAGAGCCACTATAAAAGACCTAATTAGTCTTGCTGATAGGGCTGTAGGCTAGATAAAGGGGGCCTTGAAAAGGAAAAGAATTGATGACAGAACAAGAGGAGGAATGATGTCAGAGTAGGGCTCTGCAAATCTGGGTTTGGCTCCCTCATCTGCCACAGATTTCCTTGTGTGATCTCCAAAGAAGGGAGTTAGTTTTCAAGGGTAGGACCAGTGTTAACGATCAGAGTGGATAAGCTTCGCTCCCAGCAGCTGATAGGGAGGTGTGAATACAAAGAGAGGGAAAATTGCCTTTGTTGTGAGGTAACTACTCTAAATTCTCAGTCCTAATTTGATCGTGTTAATGCTGGTCCTACACTTAGAATCCAAGGGTTGGCAGAGACCTCAGGAGGTCATCAAGTCCACCCTCCTGCCCAAAAGACCAATCCCAACTAAATCAACCCAGCCAGGACTTTGTCAAGCTGGGACTTCAAAACCTCTAGGGATGAAGATTCTACCACCTCCCTAGGGAACCCCTTCCAGTGCTTCTCCGCCCTCGTAGGGAAATAGTTTTTTCTACTATCCAACCGAGACCTCTCCCACTGAGCAATAGCTCCCTTCTTTTGATTATACTAGTACATATAGATGTCCTCACCTCTGTAATTTCCATTCCAGTGTGTGTCTGATGAAGTAATTTTGACCCACGGAAGCTTATGCCCAAATAAATCTGTTAGTCTTTAAGGCATGTCTAGACTGCCCACGGCATTCAAAAGAAGATATGCAAATTTGGCAAATCTTCTTCCAATCCCATTTTTGGAAGAGTTTTTTCCAAAAACAAAAAAAAAGCAGTCTAGACGTGGTTCTTTCTAACCCTCCCCTTCCCCTCTCCTCCCCCCCCCCCCCCACCGAAAGAACCCTGTACACCTCATTTTTTTTAGGAAAAAGGGTTCTTTCGAAAAAGAGGGTCTTTTTAAAGAACCGTGTTTAGACTGCTTTTTTTTCGAAAAAACTCTTCCGAAAACAGGATTGGAAGAAGATATGCAAATTCGGCACAAATTTGCATATCTTCTTTCAAAAACTGCGGGCAGTCTAGACGTGCCCTAAGGTGCCACTAGACTCCTCATTCTTGTTTGTAGTGTTAGCAGCGAGTCCTAAGGTCACATTGGTGTTTTCTAAACTGGCTTTGTTCCATAGGTGATCACTGCAGTTGGAGGCATGTAGGTAGCGGATAATACATGGAAAGTGTTGTATTACTATTTCAGAGCTCTATTTATTTGTTCTATACCTAGATGTCCAGGGCTAGAATTCTCCACAAGCATTACATTTAGTGAATACAAAACTTAAAAAAGAATCAGAAAGATCAAAGGCATAAAGTAGAGAGCATGACACACAGTTTTGCAAATATTGAGATGCAAACAGGATTTATTTGAGAGCCAGAAGAGTGCCCCTTTAACCTCCTTAGCTGCAAAGATTAAAAAATGACATCAAGGTAGTATTTTTGCCTTGCTCTCTTCCCGCTTCACACATACTTTTGCATTTTGAATGTTCGTGTATCTTCGGTGTTCTTGCTTTTCAAACCGAGCAACTTCAGAAGTCTTGTCTGCTGAACTCTTCTAGCTTTGGGTGTAGCATCTGAAGTCTCGCAAGCTCTGTTCAGAGTTCTCTCTAGATTTTTATGCTAGTAGTTGTACATCCTTGGATGATGGCCATCCTTGGTTAAGGATGTTCTCTGTGGAGCTCGCTCCCTTTTTATAGTCTGTTGCCACTTATTAATTCCTTTCAGATGCCAAAGCATTTGGCATCAATGCATGGTGCAAACCATCTGTTTAACTTTTTAATTAATAAGCAGGGGATTTCCCCCGGCTGTTGGCTATATGGTGAAAAGTACCTGTACTGAGTGACCCTATTCAACTTTTTATATATACCCCATTACCTCTTGATAGACACAATCTGTTTTTGCAAGCTGGTGGGCTAATGGAATTTGGTACCCTATCAAACAGAAGTTGTCTTGGCCTAAAAGGAACATTATAGTACTGTCTGCAGTCTTTGACCTAAAAAAGAAAGGCAAGAAAGCTACAAATATCATCTCAGTATAATAAGAATGGCCATAAAGAAGCCACAAAATTTAAAAAAATTACATGATATATATTCTGTCTAAAAATTAGTAGTCCTGCAGCACCTTAGAGCCAAACAAAATGTGTATATAGTAGCATGAGCTTTTGTGGGCAAAACCCACTTCTTCAGAGGGGATGATGTTGAGTGGAGAAACAAAGGGGACCCTTATCTTTGTTTGTCACACACAAACCAAAATTGGGAGAGAAGGAAATTGCGCTGAAAGTGAGTATTGGTCATACCAACCGGAACACTGCATACACTGGGAAACAAAACTGAGTTAAAATTGACACGAAACTGAGAGGTTATGTTATCCAATCCCTTCTCATGACTTCAAGTTTGCTAGAATCTCTTCTTCTCTCATGATGAGGCCTCTTGAGCATTTAAAAAAATGTGCAGAGTCCCTCTGATTGTGCTCCACAATGATGGTGTCAGTTCTTCTTTATAATCCTAGCAGAGTGTGACTGGGACAAAAGGCTATGTTAGGTCTTGGTGCACTGTGACTATTCCTTGCCTTCATGTGCCTGACAGTGCCAGAGGTAGGCTTAAGAAACCATTGCCTCTCGTTGTAGCTTTGTCAATGAAGTGCGTGTAAGGCGAGACAATTCCAATATTAATAACAGCAATGAAATATAGTGCCATGTAGGGGAAGAAGGGAAATTTGAGTTTGATTACTGGGCAGGGGTGGGGAGGAAGAGGAAGAAATGTGCTTCTTCCCAGCCATCCTTTCTGGCCAGCACAAAGGTGGCTAACTGGTTAAGGAAGTAAGCATCAACTAACCATCCTTGCTTCATGGTGGTGATGGTGAGGATTAAGTCTCCTTAAAATTCTCCAGTTCCAGCCTCTTCATGTTCCTCCAATATATATTTCCCTGTTGGTTATAAAGAGGAATTAAAAACAGCTGGGAGCTTCCCCTTGGAATATATGGCTTTTTGTTTTTCTTTCCCCAACCTCCAGCAGCTTTAATGCCAAAAGAGAGCATTGTTCGTGGCACTGATTCTGAGAGGCATTTAAAACTGGATATTGTGACCCAGAATTTCCAGCTATTGTGATTGTATTGGGTGTCTTGGCAATATTTGGATTTTTTCCCCCCAAAGCTCCATCTCATGGAGTCTTCTGATTATGGGAAAATATCAGTTTTCGTTAAAAAAAATAGTCAGTATTTACCCTTGTGACTACCAAACAAAGTTTGAAAACAGGAACCAAATGTAACTTGGAGGCTCAAAAACCCAGGAAGCAAATCGAACCTCATATAATACAGGTGGGACTTCCCTGGACTGGCACCCTCGGGACCTGACCATTCCCAGCTGAGGGATTTTGCCAGACCAGGGGAGGTAATTTCTGGCCCCCCTCTAGCCCTGGCCTGGCGGCTGGCCCTGTTGGGCTTCCTGGCCCATCTGGGCAGTCCCACAGCCACACACCAGAGTCCTGGCTCTGTCAGACAGTTTTCTACTGGCAGCCCAATGCTCTACCAGCCCTCTGGGCTCCTTTATGGCAGCCCTCCACCGGGACCCCCTGGTCCTGGAATATCTGTGGCCCAGATGTTGCCAGAGCAGAGTGTCCTTGTTCAGAGAGATTCTTCATTAATGGTATGAGAAGTTTGCCTTCTCAGTGAATCTGATTGTATTTCTCATGTTAAAAGGCTACCTAATAAGCTTTGTTTTCTCGAGGGAGGAGCATTGATCTGCTCATGAGGAGGTCTGGCTTAAAAAGCTAGTGAAATCTGGAGGAAATCCTTTGATTGGCAGGGAATATTGAAATGGACTTGACTTCCCTTGAGGTAGCCTCACCAGAGAACCACTTTGATGCTGCCTTGTTTCCGGCTCATATAAAACCAAAACTTGCTGTATTCCCAATTACTACTTTATCTGTTGTAAACAAGGTCCCGGGGGAAGATATTGCCTTGTACATGATTTGCATGTTTGACAGCAGGTTTCTTTTCCTTGTGTTAAAAATTGCATGGCAATATTTCTCAGTAATAGCAGACCCTGTCTTCACTTTGCCTTCTCTTCCGCTGGTGGATAATTATATTTCTGATAAATAAATACATCCGCTGCCACGAAGGCAATTTTAGTTAATTTTGTAAAACTTAATGTGTGTCAGGGAACATAAAATGGATCAAAACCTAAATGAGAATGACTTTTTAATAACGTCGTGCGGTGCCACTAGGCAGCAATGACTAATTGTTCAGAAGAGCAGAGCTCTTCGAGGTAGAATGTTGTAGTGCATCCGTAACGGGGTGGCACTCACTTCCCACGAGTGCCCCCATCTGATCGAGTGTGTGACCTGCACTGCCCTCAGTCTTCAGCCTTCTTGGCTACTCAGCCCTCTGGCAGAGACGCCCCTTCTGGGATATATGTAACCATGAACCCATCCCGGTGCCCCCTGCAGTGTCTCAGTTTATTTCCTCAGTCAGAAGTGAGTGGTGTCTCCAGGGCCTCTCCTTCTGGAGACAGTTTCTTGAACCTAGCTCAAGACTTTACCTCAGTTCATCATAGTCTCACAACAGTTCTCCACTGGGAGCTGTCTGTTGTGCCAGCCACCCACCCCAACCTTCTCCCTTCCAGGTCTGAGTTGTAACTGAGTTGCCTCTTGTCCTGCAGCTCCTTTTGTAGGCCTTCCTGGACCTCAATGGCTGGTTCCTCCACAGCCGCTCTAGCCTACTGGAGGACTTCTCTATGGCCCTTTTAGCCCTAGTGCCTAGCCCCATTAGAGCATCTCAAAGGGAGCCCATTTTTAGTTTAACACATTAAATGTCATTAATAATGAAGTATAAAAATAGCCTTCCCTAAATTACATTTGCAGCATGTGACTTCTCAGAGCTATTTACTTTTTTATCTTGCCGAAGTTATGACTGAGAACTATATAAACGGTTCCATTATGTACATGGGGAAAACCAATTAGTCCTGTGATGCTGGCCAGAGAAGCCTTGCTGATGTAATGTAATCAGTCATGAACAAAGGAGAATTATTAGACTCATTTACAGGAGGTTACTCTGGAAGCCAAAGAAATGTATTCGACTAATTTACACAGGAGGCTCTGAGAAGCTTCAATGCTGCGTTTCCTTCCCCTCCCCTTGGAGAAACAACAAAGCGTGCCCTGTAGGTCATCACCATGAGACTGGAGAACTGAAGAACTTTCATACGTAAGTAAATGAGCTGTGTCAGGTTGATTAGAATTAGACCACCACAAGCACTTGGGAAGGACCCAATGCTTATCAAAAGTGATGGGACTTCCTTAGGCAGCAAAAGCCAAAGGCAGAAGAGGGAGGGTATAGTCAGCAGAATCACAGAGCTGAAAGAGACCTCAGGAGTCATCAAGTCAGGCCCCCTGCCCAAGGCAGGACCAATCCCAACTAAATCAACCCAGCCAGGGCTTTGTCAAGCCAAGACTTAAAAACCTCTAGGGATGGAGATTCCACCCCCTCCCTAGGGAACCCATCCCAGTGCTTCCCTACCCTCCTAGGGAAATAGCTTTTCCTAATATCCAACCTAGACCTCTCCCACTGTAACTTGAGACAGTTGCTCCTTGTTCTGCCGTCCGTCACTACTAAGAACAGCCTTTCTCCAGCCTCTTTGGAACCTCCCTTCAGGAAATTGAAGGCTGCTCTCAAATCCCCCCTCACTCTTCTCTTCTGCAGACTAAACAAACCCAAATCCCTCAGCCTCTCCTCATAGGTCATGTGCTCCAGCCCCCTACTCATTCTGGTCACCCTCCGCTGGACCCTCTCCAATGCACCCACATCCTTTCTGTAGTGGGGGGCCCAGAACTGGACACACTACTCCAGATGTGGCCTCACTAGAACTGAATAAAGGGCCTCACTAGAACTGAATAAACTGTGGCCTCACTAGAACAGATGTGGCCTCACTAGAACTGAATAAACTGAATCACTTCTCTAGATCTGCCGGCAATGCTCCTTCTAATGCCATTAGCCTTCTTGGCTACAAGGGCGCCCTGTTGACTCATCTCCAGCTTCTCATCCATTGTAACCGCCAGGTCCTTCTCTTCAGAATTGTACATGTGAAAAAGGGTTGAATGGAGATTAAAAAAAGGCATGTTCACACATTATAATTAATGAATGAAAAGTAGCAGGGGAGGGAGGGGATGATGAAGTAACTATAAAGCTTTTCTCAAAACAAACAAACCCAAACAAAACAAAAAGCAAAAGTTGCTGAAGGAGCAGAGAGCCAGCATGCAAGAAATTACTAGTGGTTTTCCTATGGGGGAAATAGTTTATTAATACTGAAACTATTGCTTACATTTCATGGACCTCAATGTTGCATACGTTTGGAACTTAATGTTTGGTTCCTCGTGCCTTTATAACGAATAAGCTTCTTAGTGCCATATTCTAATGCCCTGACTTATCTCAGTGGCCTCACTGGTGTCTGAGAGTAACAAGCATGGGACTGGGTAGGCTGACGACCACTTGAGCGTGAGATAACTGTTCATCGTTACAATTGTTTCCTGTAAACTTACCTCCATTTGTTTTGTCTCCTGCTTAGTATCTGAATCTTAGGTGGTGAGCTCTGCAGTGTCAGGGACTGTGAATGTTTGTATAGAGCCTAGAACAATGAAACCTCAATCCTGATTGGAGTTCCTAAATTCCAAAGTGGGCAGAAGTAAATTCATCCTGAGTAAGAATTGTCAAACGCTGGTAACTTCCCGAGATTCCATAGCGCGTTAGCTAACCGAGACACTTTTAGACAGTATTTGGTCCTGCCATGAGGGCAGGGGACTGGACTCGATGACCTCTCGAGGTCCCTTCCAGTCCTAGGATTCTATGAGCTGTCTTACTTTCTATTTAGAACCTTTTCATTCCAGAGTGTGTTGCAAACAAATAGAAACAAGCTATGTACAGGAAGGGTCTCTTCTTCAGTTGCTGATGGAGGTCGAATTCAGCAGCACTAATAAAACAGGGTATGTTCACACTACAGAGTTTTTTTCTGAAAAATGATGTTTTTTCCAAAAAAACTTCACTTACAGCCACACTGCAATTATGTTCTTTTGGGGGAAAAAATCGAAAGAACGGAGAGGGTTTCTGACATTGATAAACCTCTTTCTATGAGGAAGAAGCCTTTTTCCAAAAGAGCTCTTTAGGAAAAAGGCGCGTGTGGATGGGGAAGAGGGAGTTCTTTTGCAAGAAGAGGAAAAAGGAAAATAGCCCTGGTGGCCATTCTGCTCATAGTAATCACAGCTTACATGCAAGATAGCATCCACACTGAATGGATGCTCTCTGTTGAAAAAGCAGATCGCTTTTTTGATGCGCTTTCACAGTGTGGACACTCTCTTTCAGAAGTTTTTTCGGTAGCTCTCTTCTGGAAAAGCTTCTTCTGAAAGAAGCCTGCAGTCTAGACATAGCCACAGTGGCCAAACGTGAAAAATATTGTCCCAAGTGAAAATTGCTGGGGGAATTTAACTGGCAAGGTAGTAACCACAACTGACAAGTATGGGTTCCTGGCTGAGCTCCAGCGCGGACTGTAAGTAGAGACAGACCTATAATTCCAGTGAAATACACAGCAGTAAAAGAGAGCTCAGAGGAAGGGCACAGCTGGAAAAGTGGTAAATGTTTTGTTTAAAAAAATAAAAAGGGTGGGTAGTATGTATAAAAATAAGAACGGTAAGATTAGTATCCTTAGAGATCCCTCACTCTCTCTCTGTCCTCTTCCCCCTGGGAACTTTAATACTAGTTTAAATCCTCGCTTAAAGTTGCATCTCCAGTATAGCAGCTACCCCTGCTTAGCACCATCAGACTTTGGTTTAATGATGTTTGAATATCGCCTACTGCTACCCCATATCTACACTCACAGCACTTTACAACCCATGAGGAATGCCAAGTACTGACTTGTAAAAAGTTTAGTTATAAGAGCTGGTGTGCTTGCAAAGGATTGTGGGTATGATGAATTCTAGTATTGATACCTACGTGTAATATGTCGTATCTGGATTTGGTATTATCCAATGAACGTCTTTGCTATTCTGTGCCAACATTATGTTGGCAATAGATATGCAGAACAGATTTTTTTTGAAGGTTTGCGAATCAGTACAATTAATAGTTGAGCTATAAATATTTTAAAATTTTACTCCTAATTTGCGAGGAAAGTACTGAATTTACAAAAAGGATACTTTGGACCGCTATTGTCTTCAGATTTGTAGGGAGGATGGTGTCTCTATGTGAGTGAGTGAGTGAAAGAGAGAGAGGGAGAGAGAATGAAGAGTTGTCCAATTGTTCCTTCCTTATAAGGAGGTTTCAAATGCTGTTTTGTAAGCAGTTGCATGGGACTTCTGCCAGATCTAATGTCAACTGCTCTGCCAAGGTTGTAATTATGTCAAGAAGATTATAACGTACATAGTTGGACTTCAGATCAATGGGGCTTCTTTTACTGAAGATGACCAGACTGATTATCTCTTTGGGTACAGCTAGACTGCGGGGGGGTTTCAGGATACCAGAAGTATCCTGAAAAAACTCTGCCGTGTCCAGGGAACGCATTTGCTCTTCCACTTTTTTTTGCAGAAGAGCAAACACGCTCTTTCGGAAGCCCCTGTATTCCTCGTTCTACAAGGAAAAAGGGGGCTTCCCAAAGAGGTTTTTTTTTTCTGACATTTGGCCCAGTCTAGATGGGCCAAATGTCGGAAAAGCCTCTTCTGACAAAAGAATTGGATAAAGGTATGCAAAATGCAGAGTGCATTTTGCGTCGCTTTTTCTGACAAAAACTTGTAATCTAGCCGTACCCTTTGTTATAAAGAAATGAAAAGAGTACATTTTATTTTATATTCATTTCATCACAAGGTAAGCTCTGGATAGATTTGGATGCTAAGGCACATGTCTGTGGCTAGGTTAGAATATTGTGTTGAGGATTAAAGAACAGAAACCAAGCTGTATTATGCTTAATGAAACTGGATTTGCAAGGTTAATGTTCTTTGTAAAAACCGAATGGCTTTTGGATAAATACTGACCTTGCTTTGCTACATAAACATGCAAGAACACAGAAATGTCATGCTGTGACTTTTCAACCAGTATTGATTTACCGTCAAAGGTAAAACATTGATCGAATGGGGGGAAAACTCCCAGGATTTTTTATTGGGAGCATTTCAAAGCACACACCTGATGCATGGACTTGTTTCTAAAAGACATTCTGAAACTCATAGAAACTGGAATTTCTTACTTGCTTCATGGCAGGGTTCCTGCAGCTGGGGCGGAGGAGGGAGTACGGGCAGGGGGGGAGGGTGCAACAATGGAGGGTAAGCTCTGGGCTCCAGCAGGGGGTTAAATGGGGAGGGGAAAGACCTCTTTTGGGAACAGAGGGAGCCAGCCTTCCCTAACCGCCGGTTCACCCGCTGCCCATGTCAGAACCCATCACTATGTATGGTTGAGATTAATGTTTTCCAACGTGTATTAGTTTGCACATATCAATTTTTAATTTCATTGGCCGTTTTGTTGCCCAGTCACCCAGTTTTGTGGGATGTCTGTGACTCTTCAGACTTAATGATCTTGAATAATTTTTTGTCAGCTACTGACTTTGCCTCTCCTTTTCCTATACCATTAATGAATATGTTCAGAACAGGTCCTAGTTCCGATTCTTCAGGGACACCACTGTTTCTCTCTCTCCTCTGTGAAAACCGACCATTTATTCCTACCCTTGGTTTCCTATCTTTTAACCCATGAAAGGGCTTGCCCATGTAGCCTATGACTGCTGAGTTTCCTTTACAGCCTTTTGGAGTGCATCTTGGTCAAGGTTTTCTCAAAATACAAATACACTACACAGACATGGATAGAGCTGGCTGGAACTTGTCAGTCCTTTTAGTGGGGAAAATGATGTGCAGGAATCAACAGAACTTTTTGTGGGAAAGTATGGCTATGTCTATACTGCTTTCTTCTCATGCAAAAGCCTATGCAAATGAAGCATGGATTAGCACATTGCTGTGCTTAATTTGCATAATTAATTAGGAGGCTTTTTGCGCAAGAGGTTTTTGCGCAAAACCCCCCTCTTGCACAAAAGTCGTTGTTCCTGAAAACAATGAGGAAGAAGGGCTCTTCCGCAAGAGGGGGGTTTTGCACAAAAAGGAGCTGTGTAGACGGCTCCTTTTTGCACCAAAACCTCTGGTGCAAAAAGCCTCCTAATTAATTATGCAAATGGAGCATGGCAATATGCTAATCTGCACTTCATTTGCATAGGCTTTTACGCAAGAAGAAAGCAGTATAGATGTGTATCTGTTTCCATAATATGCCTATTGAGATGTTTTCTCAGGACCAGAAGGAGAGAGATCAAGACCAGCTGGAATAGCCAGTAGTCGTTTCTATACCCCGATCTGTCTGATTCGGACCAGACTCTTGAACCTGGGTGTCTCATTTTCCAGGCAAATGCCTTAATTACCATTTCTTGCATGGACTGCTCTTGTGTATGGATAAGGTCTTGGTTTCATTCCAGATTAGAGGGGGAACAGTGGTCAAAACCTCAACATGTACCCATAGCCATCCTAGCAGAGGTTGTTTATTAAGTCAGTCATCAAGACCTGGGTTTTGTATTTATGTAGTATAATTCTGATATTTCTCAAGAGTTTTATTTCTCTCTTGATTTTGTGTGGTAGTATTTTCATAGGAAAGAAATAATCTGTCCTCCTCCAGACTGCTCATTAGAAATACACCCGTGTCACTCAGTCACTGTTACAAAAGTGACACCCTTGAACTCTTGAGATCAGATTCTGTTCTTTGACTCACGTGTATGACTTGGATTAGTGACTGGGCCACGTTTTTGGGGCTTCTCTGTATAGGATTAACACATGTAACATGTTCTTACCCTGTGATGGCAATAAATCACTTAAGGTACAAAGTCTATGGCAGAATGTATCTGTAAGAGGAAGGTGTATTCTAGCGGTCACGAACTGTGGGAGCGATAGATGGGCTCACGCAGGCGGATTGCAGAAGCAGATCTGTACACGTCCAGGATGAAACCTTGGCCACACTCGAATGAATGACGGCTTTGCCACTGATGTCGGTGGGGTCATGGAATGGGGTCGATTTGGCGTGCCGGCACCACCTGCTAGCCACACTGGGAATTAGCGCTGACCATTGGGTGTAACAACTTCTGGCTGTTCTCGCCCGTTGTTACAATGCTCGGCTGTATCTGTGTGGACCTGGATCGCTCCCAGGACCACAGTGTCTTCAGCAGTGCCCATCACTCTGTTCCCACCCCCTTCCGGGGGTGTCAGCAGTCCTTACACCTGCCTGCGCAGCAAACTGGAGCTCCCTCAGAGGCAAGCTGCTGTCTGTATAGCCCGCACTCCAATGCAACGGGGAAAGGGGGAACCCAGGTATTAGTCTGGGGCTTCTCTCCAGCTCCCCGGAGCCTGCCCAGTGCTTCTCTGTCCAGGTGACACTGGTTCCCTTCCTTGCTAGGACCAGCAGGGTTGACCGCCCCTGTGGGCCAGGGGCCAGGTGTATGGGCAGGGCTGGCTCTGTGTGCCCAGTAGGGGAGGGGCATTGTGTGGAAGGGGAGGAGTCAGGGCAGCCAACCTGGACCGCAGTGTGCCCCCCCCCCAGCTCCCAAAGCTGCATGGAGTGGTGCTGAGGCAGCCATTCAAAGGGGTGGGGGCGGGGGTGAGGCTTCAGCTGCCACAGAAGCTGCGGCAGCAGCTGGGCGCTCGGGGCCCCTTAGCGTCACCAGGCCCTCGGGCAATTGCCCCCTGTCCCTCTTCCCTCCCGCTGTGGGCAGGCCAGGCTGGGATCCAGCTCCTTCATCCTTGCTGGTCGGGGTCAGTGTCCCCCTCTGTCCTGCAGCCTTTTATAGGGCCCAGCCTGACCCTGATTGGCTGAGTCTTGCTGTGCTCTGAGGGGCTGGGTTTGTGCAGGCTCCCTCCAGCCTTCCGTTAACTCTTCCCCCTGCTGGAGTGGGCTAGAGCACCGTTACATGTCTGGATGCCACCTGTGCATTTACGGTAAATTATCTTTATGGTGGGTACTGGTGTGCTCCCCCTTTGGCTCCTTGAGTCCTTACCATCTGAGAGGCAGAGTTACATTTCTGAATATACCACTGCTGTGTTGTTTCCATTTTCGGAGTGGTTTAATTGTGTATAACCTCACCTGCAATAAATCCTTGAGATGGATTCCTGCATTTTTCTGAGTCTCAGAAACCCAGACCTCTGCTATGCATGCCTTCCTGATGACTTGCAGGAACATCCAACCCACTTAACCACCATGACATAATTGTCAAGTACATAATTGGGCTTTGACAGCCTGTAGCATTCACTGTTGCTTGAAAACGTCAGGCTATCCTACTGTAGGCTATGCAATCACTTAAGTAGCTGTCCAATATATGTCCCAGGTTGTGATCAAAAAGCATCAATTTTCCTTGGTGATATTAAATTTTAACGTCTTGTGTACCGGTGATTGCTTTCTATCGACTGGCAGTGCTTTTTAAGCGTGTGAAGCATGTGTAGTATCTCCAAATCAGACTATTCAGCCCAGAATCATTATGTGTGGAAAATGAATTTGGAAGCCATACAAAGAACTTCAGGTTAGGCTCGGTCATAATATGTAATTTAAAAAAAAAAAGTCGGATGCTATAAAATTGGAATAGTTGATTAGTATCTCCTCATGGGTATGAATCATGGAGACAAATTAAATTCAGATCCCAGAGCCTTGCTGCTCCCATTGGCTGGAAATGGCAAGTTCTGGCCAACGGGAGTTGCGCAGCTCTGTGGCTCCAGAGCGTGAAGGTAAACAAAGTGTCGCAGACCGTCCCCCCCCCCCCCCCGCAGCTTTCCGTGGTGAGTCCATGACCCAAATTTGAAAAACCTGGAATTAATTCATTCTCCAACCTTGGTAACGATGCTTTTCAAACGATAGCTAACCGAAACGGCATATTAGAACATCCTTAGGTAGTAGAGCCATTGTCGTTGTGTAACGGTGTGACAATGTGGCTACTCTGAACTGGGGATGGAAAGTATAGAAACCAGGTCCTCATGCCCCAAATTCACAAGGCCTTCTTTTGTGAACTGTAGAAAAATCTTTCTGCAGGAGAGGAACTATGGTAAATTAAGTCGTGCTAATTCTGTTCTGTAGCAGGGGATAGCAAACCCGCTAGTGGTGTATTGATAATGTGGGATTTGTTTCACATCAGCACAAGTTAAAGTTCAGGAAAAAACAGCAGTGTCTTCTGTGTTGCTACTCTGCCTCACCAGTCTGATGATAGGCTATGCTGCGTTATTGTATGACTATAAAGAAAGCTGGCTCCCTCCTTCAGTTTTGGTCACTGGCAGAAATCCTAATCACTTAACGAAGAGGAGGCCCACAGATTGTATGGACATGTCTTTGAAATGACAACACATTTCCTCTTTCGTTACACAATTATGCAGCATTGTGTTCCACTCAATGCAGAAAGCAGGGAATAGAAATGTTTATGGTACTTTCAGTGATATCCTGAAATAGCTACCCTGTGTCTACACAAGCTGCCCATTATTTTAAAATATTTTTCGAAATAATAAGCACACTATTTCGCCATCCTGGTAAATCTCGTTGCACGAGGGTTAAGGGATGGCTCAAGAGATTGCGTTATTTCAAAATTTGGTGCTGTGTGGACATGCCAAATTTCAAAAATAAGCTTGCATATCTTATTTTGAGTTTAGGGTGCTGTGTAGACACACCCTTAGAGATGAACAAATATCTAGTATCACGAGTTTTCATGAAAAGTTTTTTTTTTTCCCCCCCACAAAATCTCATGATACTATTTATGTATGTTAGTCTCTGAAGGTGTATCTAGACTACAATGTTTTTTCGAAAAAAGTAGTCTTTTTTCGAAAAAACTTCACCTGCATCTGGACTGCAGCTGCGTTTTTTCGAAAGTAAATCAAAAGAATGTGGCAGTTTTTTCAATTGCGGAAAACCTCATTTTATGAGGAATAACGCCTTTTTTCGAAAATACTCTTTCGAAAAAAGGCGCTATTGAATGCAAACTGTGCTTTTTTGAAAGAGGGTGTCTAGACTCTCTTTCGAAAAAGCGGCTCGCTTTTTTGAAAAATCTGCTTGTAGTCTAGACGCTCTCTTTCGAAAAAGCCTCTTTCGAAGGAGGCTTGTAGTCTAGACGTAGCCTGAGATGCCACAGGACTGCGCATTTTTCAAGTTACAGATCAACACAGCTACCCCTCTGAAACCTTCGTTAAGACAGCCATATGTTCTTTAATGACAGCATCTTGCCAGAGGGAGACTACATCTCCAAACCAAAGTAACATCTTCTAATTTCATGTCCAGAATTGGTTCAGTACTGAGTTGTCAACAGGACTAGCTTTTTTGTGCAGCATAAAGATAGTATTTTATATTTCCATCTCAACTTGCTTAGTGCTGGTTGCAGTATAACTTCGGTGCTGGTTCCTACAAACACCTACACGTAGGACTCATTTACATGGATGGTCATCTGAGACTTGGATGTGAATAAAATTATACATGCATGCGTGCATGACAGGACCAGTCTGGTAAGTTTAAAATATACATTTTTAAATTTTAAGCTATATGATCACCATTAGACTCGTCTTAAGTCAGAAATCTTGTTTTAGAATAGCCAGTGTTTGGTTCTGCTGTAGTTGAGACTGCAGCCATGACATAGTGTCCTAGGGCTGGAAGAGACCTCAGGAGTCATCGAGTCCAGCCCCTTTCCCAAAGCAGGACCAATCCCAACTCAATCATCCCAGCCAGGGCTTTGTCAAGCCAGGACTTCAAAACCTCTAGGGATGGAGATTCCACCCCCTCCCTAAGGAGCCCATCCCCGTGCTTCACCATCTTCCTAGGGAAATAGTTTTTCCTAATATCCAACCTAGACTTCCCCCACTGCAACCTGAAATGATTGTTCCTCGTTCTGTCATCACTGAGAATAGCCTCTCTCCATCCTCTTTGGAGCTTCCCTTCAGGTAGTTGAAGGCTGCTATCAAATCCCCCACCACCACCTTCAGTCTTCTCTAGATTAAATAAGCCCATCTTGTGCCATATCTGAGCATGCTTGTCTTCGGTAGCCTTGACTCTGTTCATGAATAAATTAGTTTTTTAATTGGGTATTTAACTTGTCCTGCTGCATGTGAGTGAAACAGAAGTTTTCAATCAACCTCTCTCCTCCGTAGGCCCCAGCCAGGAATCCTTTATCACAAAGTAAGAGAGTCTGAGTCCTGGAGATAGTGTGCCTGGTGGATAAAAGGAAGGATTAACCTGTGTCCTTAGAGGGATATATGCCTTCCGAGAAAGTGATACTTTTTCCACTTAAAACATATTATTTCTGAGAGTCGTAAGACTCTTATCAGTGCCACGTTCAGTACTTTGCCTCCTCCTGAGTTAGAGTTGCACTGCTTCTAACACACCGACCTGTGAAAAGTTAAGGTTAAATACGGACAAAGCTTAACACGTTCAGCGTTTCTAGTCACCGGGAGCAAATGCTTTTTTCGCCAGGTTTTTTCTGTTTCTCCACATCAGCTTGTGCGTTGGCCTAGTTTGGCCAACTGCTGTCACTCCCCAGATCCAGGTGTGTTGGGAGTGAAAGTAGGATTTTTTTTTTTAAGCACTTCACTTCAGGGCATTGCATGCGTGTTGGCTTGAACACATGGACACAAGGAACCTAGGCATTGAATACCACCAAGAAAAGAGCCTGAGTTGTTCCTGCTTTGGTTTTTACAAAAATCTCAACCATATGCGTCCTTGTCCGCGAATGCTTCATGTCTGAATATATTTGCATCCACATTTTACACCTTGCCAGGCTTGTGAAATAACTGCGCCCCTCTATCTCAGACGGCAGGCTCTCTATGATCCAGTTGGGATTGGTCCTGCCTTGCACAGGGGCTGGACTTGATGACCTCCTGAGGTCTCTTCCAGCTCTAGGATTCTATGGTCCAGGGTTTACACCATCAGAAATGCAAGTCAAGAACTAATGGGGAGTGAAGTAGAGTTCCTCTCACTACTCTCTCAGACCCCCACCTTCATGGTTGCCAGTATTTTAATTCCCTCTGCACTCCCCCCCCCCCCCCCCCCCCGCCCCCTCTCCTGGGATTTGTTTTTAAATATGCCGAGACTCTGAGTCCAGAAAAAAAAGTCCTGTTTGACTGGATTAATTTCAGTGTTTTTTTATTACATTTAATCTTGATAAATGCAGAGTGATAGGTATTGGAAAACACAATAACTATATGTATAAAACGATGGTGATTAAATTAGCTGTTGCCATTCAAGAGGGAGATCCTGGAGTCACCGTGGGTTAGTTCTGTGCAAACAGCCTCTCAATGTGCAGCAGCAGTCAAAGAAGCAAACAGAAAGTTGGAAACCATTAAAAAAAGAGAGAGGCAATGAGAGATTCTCTCTCTCTCTCTCTCTAAATCATTGGTACACCCATGTCTTGACTGCTCCATACAGATGTGGTTGTCTCATCTCAAAGATATCTTGGTATTGGAAAAAGTTCATAAAAGGGCACAAAAATGATTAGGGGTATGGATCGGCTGCCATATGTGGAACGGCTGGGACTTTTTAGCTTGGAAAACAGAAGACTAAGGATGATTAGAAGTCTATGAAATCATGATTGGTGTGGAGCAAGTAAATAAGGAAAAGTTATCATTCCCATGACACAAGAACTAGGGATAACAAATGAAATTAATAGGTAACAAATTTAAAACAAACAAAATGACGTATTACTTCACACAATGCTCAGTCAACCTGTGGAACTTCTCACCAGAGGATGTTGTGAAGGCCAGAACTTGAACAGGGTTCAAAAAGGAGCTTGATAAATTCATGGAGGTTGGGTCTAGCAATGGCTGTTAGCCAGGATGAGCAGGCAGGGCTGGATTAAGGCATGGGCTAGCCGGGCAGCTGCCCGGGGCGCCAACCTATGGGGGGGCGCCTGATGGCAGCTGTAAGGGGCACTGCGCGCCCCTTACAGCTGCCATCAGGTGCCGTGCACCCGGCTCCTGGATTGCAGGCTGCAGCAGCTCCCAGTGGCCACCCTGCACCGGCCACCCGGGTCAGGGGCCGCGTTAATCCCCGCAGCGCCAGCCAGCAGCACCCTTCCCCCTGCAGCCGCGGGGCCCTGCACAGCCAGGCTCAGCCCGCCCCGGGTGGCATGCCAGTGGCGGTAGCCGGGCTGGGCCAGACCAGGCATGTGCGTCCTGCCGCCGCCAGCTCTGCGCACCCTCCCCCATGCGCCAGGCGGGGCCGCGCATGCGCCCTCCCCCACCCCAGGGCGCAATTAAACTGTCTGCCTAGGGTGCCAGAATGGCTCAGTCCGGCCCTGTGAGCAGAGATGGTGTCCCTAGCTGCTATAGAAACTGGGAATGAGTGATAAACGATGGATCACTCATTCTGTTCACTCCCTCTGGGGCACCTTGCATTGGCCACTGTCAGAAGACAGGACGCTGGGCTAGATGGACCTTTGATCTAACCCTGTATGGCCATTCCTTATGTAACAATCTTCAAAACTTAGACCCAAAACTATTGTGCTTTTTCTAATAACATTAATAAAAATCTGCCCATTTTATGAGTACTGTCAGATTATGGGATTTTTTTGAAAAAAAAAAAACCCTGAAAAAACTGATGTATTAGAAATGCCCCTCTCTATGCGTATCCACCATGAGCTGGCAGGGTTGTGTGTCAGTCAGACAAGGGACAACAGTGGGTGATCAGAAATCAATCTCTCTCTCTTCAGGGTTAGGTACTTTGGGGCAGTGTGTTGCCTGGCGCAATGGTACTTCCTTCTTCTGTCATAAGGGAGTGGGGAAAACAGGGTAGAGGAAAGTTTCCAAGACAGAGCCAAGAAGCCGGGGTGTTGGCAGCGGGATCTATAAATAGACTCCCAGAACCGCATAGGCACTTTGGGCAAGAAGGAAGGTCACAAATTGGCTCAGGTCAAAGGAACCAGGCCCACCTAAAGAGGTGGCTCCATGTTTCAGAGTACAGGGAGGAGTCTGGCCAGGCCCAAGAGGTTCTGATCCCATAGTCCAAGAAGTGCCCCAGAGAGGTGAGAAACTGGAGGCCAAGAAGTACTCCAGAGAGGTGAGTAACCGGAGGCCAAGAAGTGTGCACAGGGTTTACTCTTGTAAAGATCTATGTCTGTCTTCTCTGATTAATTAAACCACCGTCGTGCGTTCGACTTCACGTGCACAGGGGAAGGATTCAGTGCCTGGTTTTCCATAGGACAATCCGGAGAGGCACCAGGAAAGGCCATCCAACCAGCAAGAGCCTCCACAAGGTTTAGAGTTGGGATGAATAGCCTCAATCCTACCACCCCTTGCGCTGATAAATTCTTTGTGTATCTTCCTTGCTGCTCTGTCCTGCAGGCTCCTTTCCCTGCCTAGTTGTACTTAAAAACTCCATTATCCCTTTCCCTCCTGCTTTTTCCCTTCCAAGGCCTGAAAGGGCCGGAGGTGATAGAGTTGTGCTGCCGTTAGCTTCGTGTTTTCTTGGAAGGGGAAGTGTCTAGGTACGCTCTTTGCATGACAGCTTCCGATGCCAGCTGGCAAAACCCCTCAGGTTTCATCCGTCAGGTTCCCTGGGATCCTGTCCAGGACTGAGTTCCAAGGCCAGGTTTGCAAAGCCGAGACAGCTGTGCTCTTCAGCTCGGCTTCCCACACACATGATCTCTACGTCTCACTGTGTATTTCTGACAGCAGATACACTGAGGTGAGAGATAAGAGTTCTAAAGAGCAGAGTAAGAAGCTACTAACATCGTGTCTGCTTCTTGCTGGGGCATTGGCAGCCGGTTTCGGCTTTCTTTGAGTAATGCCAACCGCTAGATTCTGCGGCTTTGATGACTTTACTGTTCTCTTGTGTTGAAGCAACTTGAAGTGTGGACGCTGGATACTTGGAGCAAGGGGCTTTCTGTGTCCGGACAGATCCTCCTTATGGCTCCTATTATAATACTAAAACACTTCCCCTTTTGACAGTGGGGTAGCAAGGTTAACTCATGGGCACGGCACCTCCTGCTGATCTTCTTGGGAATGAGTTCTTCCAGTACTAAAACCCCCCCCTGCTGACTGGTGTAGTTACCTGTCTTCTGCACTATTTCCGACACACAGTGCTAATTTTAGCAAGTGGGCCCAATCAAAATAAGTACTGAATAGCTTTAGATTGAGTTACTAAATGTGAACCATAGTAACACCGGCATTCTTAGGGCTAGATCCTCAGATTCTGTAGAAGTGGGCTAGCTCTGGAATCAGTGGAGCGACTCCGATTTACAGCAGATGAGTATTGGGACCCTAATTCACATAGGCCGTTTGAATGAAAATGTGGGATGCTGGCTGGGCCAGCCCTCAGTGGTATCCATGCACCCTTCTTCATGAAATGTCTGCAGTCATTTGGTCATTGTCTAAAACTGCAGCAGTTAGGTTTCTATGGAGCCCCCAGCATTGTGTGCAAAATAGAAATGGAACATACCAGGTAAAGAATGAAGAAAATGTTTGATATTCCAAATTCCATTCTTCTGTCGCTCTGCAAACTGTGTGTGTCTTTGGAAATTGCCAGATCACTTGGTCTAACTGCCCCCCACCCCCGGTCAATCCCCCTATTTATTTAGAAACTGGTCCTTTGATAACTCCATTCATCTGAAGAAGTGGGTTGTGCCCACAGAAGCTCATGATGCCATCTACTTGGGGTTTTTTTAGTCTCTCTAAGGTGCTGCAAGACTATTTGTTGTTTTTTAAGTTGGTCTGAAATGTTAGACTTCTCCAACTCTTTTGACTGACGGTGCCACACCTGGTGATGAAATTTCATATTTGTGCAGCACTTGGGGATCCAAAGGTGGGAGATGCTATTAACAATGTTTCACTTTCCTCTTCAATGACAAAGGATGAATCCATCTTATCTACCCTTCTATATTTTGTCCCTTCAGTTCTGGTGATTATCAGACTAAAATATTACATGCGTACACAGACCACATGGGAACATTGTCATGGGTGACTTACAGATAGGTGATGTTTTCTTGGCTGATAAAAGATGGCTTTGCTGTGAAAGCACTGGATTGGGATTTAGAAGCTCTGGGTTCAAATCCCAGTTTTGCTTCTACTTGGGCAAGCCATTCCCCTTTCTTGCCTCGATTCCCCATCTTTAAAACAGGGATCACCACTTTCTGATTCAGTCTTAGTCACTTGATTTTCCTTCCTGGATTGCCTGTCCCATTTTAAATGAATACATGTTTTAGAATTGTGAAGGGAAACTTACTATATATAAATATATTTAAATAATGGAAATGTCTTGATTTTATTGACTATGAAGTGGGTTTAATTTTAGTTGCTTAGGAACTGTAAGATTCTCTATTGATTGGGCTAAAGCCATAACCTTACTATGGAACGCATCCCGCAGGACTGTGCACTTCCAGCTGCCGGGGAGACCTGCAACAAGGCGACCTTTTAAGTAGCTGAGAATTCTGTGATTTTTGACAATGAAAATTCTCTTCTCCTTGCTGGGTATTTGTCATTTCTGTTTTACATAGCGGTAGCTAAAGACGGGTCTTGTGTTTATTTGGTGGTTATGAATAGAGCTTGTGCCAAAGTTGTGATTTATGTGCAAACGCACCATAAAATCTTCCATTATTGATGGCTTGGGCTGTGCATAAAACATCCATAAATAGGGCTGTCCCTGTCCGATGGTCTTATTCGTGTGATTGATGAGTGGCAGGTTAAAAATTCTGCACTGGCTATTATTTATGACACCAATAGAAAGAAATCCCGTGGTATTTGAAGTAGCATCAAATAAAAAAAGTTTTTTTTCCCCCTTTCCCTTTTTACATTAAGTTATATCAACCCACGGTATTATTCTATGAATGATTCATTTCTCCAGCTATCTGATGGAGAAGTATAAATTTTTCCATACACTTGGCCACTTAAGAAAATGGTCCCCTGCCTTCTGCTTAATTTCAGCTATGCAGCTTCATTATAATCGGTATTGGGACTTTGAAAAAGCCATAGAGCAGCTTATGCAACTCCTTGTTAGGATTCTGTAGGCGCTTCATCCAGGCTTTGATAGGATGCTTGGGCCCTTTTGAATTACCGGGCCCCAGGGCAACTGTCCCCTTTGTCCTGACCCCCCCCCCCCCCCCCCATAAAAACGCTTTCCTAAATCAGGGCCCCAAACTGCTTTTCCAAACTTGTCGTTCCATTGAGCTTCTGCCCAGCAGGTACTTTTACAGCGGAGGTCTCAAACTCCTGGCTCATGGGCCATCCCTGGCTGCAACAATTGTGCAATCCAGCCTGGGACTCCCAGCAGGCTTGGGTGGAGGGAGCTGTCCTTTGCTGCCCCTCAAGTCCCGCCCCTTCCTGCTTTTGGCTCACCCTCTCCTCCCCCATGGCACCTGTCTCCAAGGATGTGGCTTTGGGGAACCCGGGGGAGGGGGGTTGCTGTTGTGCTCCCCATGCACCCCGACATGCTCCAGCAGTGGCAGGATCCCTGTGGAAGCAAAGCAAGTGATCCCTGAAGCTGCCTCCTTGAGGGTGGGGTGTCATGGGAGGGGCAATAGCAAGAAGGGGTGGGAGTTGGGGGCCAATAACGCACAGCCCCCTGCTTCATAGTTCCCCCAAAATACTTCCTAAGGTCTGAGGAGAAGACCTGGACATTCAGGACTGGATTAAGGCATAAATGAGCTAAGCTACAGTTCAGGGCCTTTTAATATAAGGGGCCACTAAAAAAGAAAAAACAAAACCCTGGGTTTATTTCAGATTTGATCAAAATTAGTTGGTAAATAAAGGCGATACGGGAGAAGTTTCTCTCTAAAGATAGGACACTTTCATAGAAATATGACAAAAATAGACACATCTGACTACACAAATACCCTTAGCCTGCCTTAACCCTTCACTAATTGTTAGTTATTGAGAGGCAGGAGGCCAGGGCTGAGGGAAACAATAACTGTACTTGTTAAATTAATGTTTCTCTGAGTAAGTCAGTCAGTCTCCTAAGGCAGCTTTTTGTTGGCCAGTGGCTATTGCTAAAATTCTGACCAGGCCTTCATCACTTAATTAAATCGATGATCTCACTGCTGATAAAGTCAGGAGAAAGGTGCAGTTGGAGACCAACTGGTATGAGATTTGTCGCAGGAGAAACGCTACGTATAGCATCTTCCCTGGCTGGCATTAGCCAGAAGGCTGCCATCTTTTGTTTATGGTCCAGCCCATTCAGTTGTATAGTGTTCCTATCTACTAATTAAAAAATCATAGATGAAAATGTTAATTTGAAACGGTTTTGTCATGCAAACAGGCATATTGAATGACATGTGTTTTAGTTTAGATTGTTGTTCTATTTTTTACAACTTTGCTGTTTGATGTATGCAAATATAAAGCTTTTGTGTTTATATATTCAGTGTCTTTCTGTGGAAATAATCCCTTTTTTATGAAGAGGGGCCTCGTCACACTTGACATAATGCAGGGCTGAGGAATGTCATAATCCGGTCCTGTGGATTTTTCTTGGAGAGGGTGGCAAGGACTCTGGAATATTTTTAGGGTTGGCATATGGGGCAGTGCCCTCCCCAAAAACCTTGTGGCATCCCTCACCGCACCAGGCTGGGGTTGCACCTAGAGCTGCCAACTCTCCCGAATCGGAGGCCGCTAATGGCGTCTGAGCCGGGAGAGAGGGCAACCCAGTTACAGCTGGAGGGGGCTACAGAGCCTGGAGCCAGAGGCAGGATCTGGAGTGGCAGCGAAACCTCCAAGACTGGTGACCTGAATCCCATGGATGGTAGGTGACAGATGGTCAAGACAGCGGGGCTGGTGAGACCCAAGAGGAACCATCTGGAGGCCAGAACATGGGGCTGGTGGCTCTGTCAGCAGGGCCAGCCCCCAAGCTTGGGGAAGCCTATTGAAACACCTAGGCTACGTCTAGATTATTTTTTTTTGAAAGGAGATATGCAAATTAGTGCTGAATTTGCATATCGTCTTCCGATCGCTTTTTCAAAAGCAGGTTTTTTGAAAGTGAAAGTAGTCTGGATGCGTTTTTTTCCAGGGGGGGGGAAAAACCCTTTTTCAAAAAACCATGTAAACCTCCCTTTTTTAGGAAGAGCGGCGCTTTCGAAAAAGTGATCAGAAGAAGATATGCAAATCAGTGCCAAATTTGTATATCTCCTTTCCAGAAAAATCTGTCCTCTAGACATACCCCTCGGGATGCTACTGCACCCCCGTGCCTGTACTTCCCTCGCCGATGGAGGAAGGATAGATTATCTGACTGTTGAGTTGGATTTGTGGGGAGAAGAGAACAGGCAAAAAGTCACGTGTTGTTCTCGCACCCGTGCAGGGCTTGTGGTGAGCCCTTTCTTAGAGAAACACAAATCTGCTACTGATGTGGGCAATAAAGAAACAGTAGACTTGAGCTCTGACCTTTAAGGGAGTGCTATCCAAACCGCTTAGACCAGGCAACAATGGGACTAGCTGATTAGTCCTCAGTTGGAGTATTGGGTCCAGTTCTGGGCACCGCATTGCAAGAAAGAGGTGGAGAAATTGGAGAAGGTGCAGAGAAGAGCAACAAATATAAGAACATAAGAACAGCCACACTGGGTCAGACCACAGGTCCATCTAGGCCAGTGTCCTGCCTACCGACACTGGCCAATACCAGATGCCCCAGAGGGAGGAATCACAACAGATAATCCTGACGTGATCCCTCCCCTGTCTCCCACTTCCAGAGAAACATGTAAAATGATTGAAGGTCTAGAAAACATGATGTAGGAGATAAGACTGAAAGAATTGGGCTTGTATAATTTAGAAAAGGGAAGACGGAGAGGGGACATTAGAGCAGTTTTCAAGTATCTAAAACGGTGTTAGGAGGAGGACGAAGAAAAATTGTTCTCCTTGGCCTCTGAGGATAGGACAAGAAGCTTAAATTGCAGCAAGGGAGGTTTAGGTTTGACATTAGGAAAAAGCTTCCTAGCTGTCAGGGAGGTTAAACACTGGAATAAATTGCCCAGGGGGTTTGTGGACTCTCCGTCAGTGGAGATATTTAAGAGCAGGTTAGACAGACATCTGTCAGGGATGATCTAGATGGTGCTTGGTTCTGCCCTGAGGGAAGTGGACTGGACTCAGTGACCTCTTGAGAACTGGAAGGAGCCTCCAAATCTAAGATGGGTCCATAAAGCCTTCAGGCAGACTATGTGCAACTCACAAGCCAGTAATTTGCACAGCAGCCAGGGGGTGACTACGTGCTGCAAATCTCTAGCACAGCTCTTGGTTCAGCAGTAACCAAAGTGGCATAATTCCATTAAGATCTAATCTAGAAATATTTTTGCAGATCCTTTTGTTGTGGGGAATGTTTTATGCGGTGGCAGCCGCCGAACAGAATGCGCGTTTCTAACCTTCAGTGGTTTTGAAGCTTTGAAATGTACCTAGGAGGCTATCCTAGCATTGATTATCATAGAGTGATATAGCTGGGGGCTGTAATATAAAAACCTATGAAATCAAACTTGATATGAACCATGACAGGCTTCCTTAATGTGCTGATGCTTCAGCTTTCAAGTGTCTTCTTTCACTGCATTATCCAAAATGTGGATAAAGTGATAAGCGAGTTTGAAAATGAGTGTCTACGTTGAGTGCATTGTCATCCAGTAAAGCATTTTACCCTGGGGCAACAGATTGTAACTCGCTATCAATTCCCTCCCTTAAAAGTGTCTGTTAGGTTCTTTTGTGCAGCTGCCATTTTCCTGAAGTCTCTATTTTCCCTGCCACCCCCAATTTGCTATTCAGATGGGTGGTACATGCGAGCTGGAAAAAAGAAGATAAATGCAGCTCTGAATGCAGAAATGCCCCTCGTCCTGACAGAAGTGTAAAAGTTGGGTTGAGTATTTTGAAAACTGGGCACTTGCACATCCATCTCATTTAGTATTAACTGCGGTTTGAACCAATGACTCAAAAACGGAACAATGAAATTGATTCTGGCAACAGACGGAATAGAATAGACCTGACTTGGCAAGGTATCGTCTTGATTCTTTTCCTCTATGTCTCTTTATTCTCTTCTCCTTGAGATGGCTGGCTTTGGTGCTTAAATGCAACACTAAGACTACTTGATACTTTAAATTGCGACTCTGTACTTTTCACATGAATATTTTTAAGCCAAGCCTAAATGATCTTTTAACAGAGTGGCCTGCATGAAGTTCTGTCTGCATCAGTGGAGTCTGAAAAGTACACCACTATTAATCCAACTTTAGGTTTTAGATATTTAATAATCTTCAGTGCATTTTACTTCTCTTTTTTATGCTTTAAGACTTCTCTGTCGTCTATGCTGCAATATGATACAGAACTCGGTGACAATTTAGGTTTATTAAGAGTTCAGATACAAAGAACTTGACTTAACATCTCTAAAGCGCAAAATTCCTTTTATATTAAAAGGATCAAATGGGGAAAACTCAAGCCAAAAAAAAAAAAAAAAGGAATTTGCTGTTCTAAGCTTCCTCAATGAGACTTTTAAGTATAAAAACTGATGTTGGCTTAGATTATTCAATTTTCTTTGCACATTCTGTGGTTCCCAGCATGAGTCTCAAAGGAAATAGGATAAAGATGCTTGCAAGGAAGAAGAAGGAAAAACAAAACAAACTAAGTTAAGACCTGAAAATCGACCGCTGAGAGCAGTTATGGCTGGGGCCTATACTCCTTGCAGTTGCGAGGTGTAAGGGAAGCCAAAGGGAGCGTTTGCTCCCTTTGACCTCCTGCTATAGAGACACCACCAATCTTGGTGTAAGGTAAGCCCACTCTAGCTCTGTATTCTACATAGCTTTAGTTGCCGACCTTAAGATGACCTTCCAAGTCTAGTGTAGACCTGGCCTAATCAGAAACAAGGCACTGGTAGCGTTCGCTGTGAAATCAGCACCATATCTCCTGACCATGGTTGACCTCACTTAGTTTACCTCTCCAAAAAACTTCAAGTGATTGGTTTCCATTATCGTTTTTTGAACCATGGGATGCACAGCAGTTATCCTATGGTCACCCCACAACCCCCCTTTTTTTCCGTCACTGAAGACCAAGCCTAAAGCCAACCTTTAACATCTACTGCGGGGTTAGGTCTCCCTTTCACACATGACTCTGCTAACATGCTCCCAGGCACTTCAGCCTCCGATTCCTCAATTACTGCAGTATTATGCTTCATTATTTACCTTTTTGAACTCCTACACGTCAGTCACCACCTACACCGCTTTTATGTTAATGATCAAACTCTCTTGCTCTTCAATTCTGTTTAGGCAACATTTGAAACAGATTGCTAATGTTCTAATTTAGAAGCAGCTGGAGGGTGATGCGGGAGTGGATAGCTTGCAAGCCTGCCAGACAGAAGGTCCAGGCTTGCTTTCTTGTGTTTCTAAAATGCCAGTCATGAAGCTGGCCGTGTGAGAAACCATCTGAGATGAAGCAATTTACCGCGGGAACATTGGCCAAGATTTTCAAAGGTTGGCTGGTGATTGTAGGGGTTCTGTTTCCTGGTGCCCAGTTTCAGATCCCTCTAAAAGACCTGATTTTCCAGATGTCCTTTGAACACTGGCTTGCTTAAAAGCAATTGTTTCAAGTAGGGAACTCAACTATCATCGGTCACGTTTCAAAATGTTGCCATTTTTCCACTGTATTACCAGAGAAGAGAGTCAAGGTGAAGTCTGGTCCTGTAATGGGAAGGGCGGAGAGCACTTTGTGAATAATAATGACTCACCGCTGCTCTTGTTAGTATTTCTCAATGTGCTATACACAAGAATGTGGAAAAGAGCCCTGGTCTCTTGAGTGCCAGCAGGCCCACCAATGGTGAGGGAGGAGTGGGAGAGCAAAGGGGGCAGTTTCTCTTGGGCCTGATGATTCAAAAGCTCTCAGGACTCCAGGTCACTGCTACCTCAGCAATGGCAGGAGCCAGAGCCTTGGGCCCTTTAAATCACCACTGGAGTGCCATGTGTCATGCGCCGCGCAGCTCTGAGGGCTGGCTGCCCCTAGCCCTGCCCCTTCCACCTGAGACCTCATCCTTTCCACCAGAGGCCTCACCCCTTCCCTGAGCATGGAGCCAGGCCTCACACGCACACCTTGCCCAGGGACCTGGTGAGTCTATCAGCCCCCGCCCCCCGAATGCCAGTCATCACTCTATGCGCTAGTCCATACTGTTGTTCTGTACAGATAAGGAAAGTAGATGGAAGTCTTCAGAGGGTCACCCTTCATATTAGAATGAAGGACTCCCTGACTGATCAGATGATGACAGAGTTGTGTGCTGCAACTGAGCGCGCGTTCTTGTTTCGTTTGTGTGATGTGAATAGCGCTCATGGAACATGTCAGATAACAATTTTGGGACAAAAATGCTGTCTCAAAAACAAAACATTGAGAAATACACCTGCTTGAAATTCCTTTTAAAAATATGGTGTCTTGTTTTGGCTTTTTCAGAAAGGGATTGTTTTCATTTTTTTTTCATTTTGAAACGTGTGTTGGTTCACACTTTCAGACGCTCTAAATTGAATGGCAGGGTTAATCTTCCGTGGGGTGAAGGCATGGCCTCAGAGACTTTCCTTATTATTTTTTTGTCACAATCTGCCTCTTTCCATTCAATGTGTGTATAAAATATGGAACTGTATCTGGTGAGCTGTAGAACATAAATATCATGGTAGTAGATGGCTTTGGGCTGGTCCACACCATTTTTGTACCATGATATCTACGTTGGTTTAGGAATGGATACAGTTAACACAGGACAATCCTCTATTGTGGTTGCAGTTACAGAAATGAGCCCTACCAATATAAACATCTTTACAGGGGTATGACTGTGGTAGCCCCTAGGGCTAGCTTGCCTTTATTGTATTCACGGCCTTGCCTTCATTATGGTCCATTATTTTCTGCCTTTATTATATTTAGCAGTAATACGAGGTACTTACAGGTCTGTATCCTATATTAGCGTCAACAGTTAGTCAGACTTGAGCCCAATGCACTTCGGCACAGATAAACAGCCCAACAGAAAATCCCATGTATTGGGGAGCTGAAAATAATGTGGTGAAGGGGAATTTCTGAGCATAGGAACATGTGCCCAACCACAGCACTGTCATGGTGATAAACTGATGTACATAACAGGTACATGAGGTACTGCCCTAGATATCTAATCGCAAGAGGTCCAGGGCAATGCATTGGTGTATATGATCATTTGAGATCATTGATGTACTAACCTATTTGAGAACGACACTACAACCACAGTAGCTTGAAGAAACACAAATAAAGGAGAGGGGAGAAAATGCTTGCTGAATATGCATTAGACATCGTAGTATCAGCGTAACATGTTAGAAAAGTTGTATCCCAGCCTACGGGTAGTAGGAGAAAGAGATAATGAGTAGTCCTGTGGTACCTTAGGGCATGTCTACACAGCAGAGCTAAAGCTGAAATAAGCTACACAACTTGAGCTACGTCAATTGTGTAGCTTAAGCTGAAATTCCTTATTTTGGAAGAGCAGTCTTCTTCTGACTTCCCATACTCCTCGTAAAATGAGGGTTATAGGTGTCAGAGTAAGAATCATAGAATCCTAGGGCTGGAAGAGACTTCAGGAGGTCATCGAGTCCAGCTCCCTGCCCAAAGCAGGACCAATCCCAACTAGAAGTCCTCCAGCTCTCCATTATTTTGATATTATGTTAAAATAACTGCTTGTAGTGTAGACGCAGACTGTTGTTTCAGAATAATGTCATTTATTTTGAAATAATGCTGCTGTGTAGACGTACCCTTAGTGATTATCCAAAATATATAGAATCATGAGTTTTTGTGGATAAAACCCACTTCATCGGATGAGTTGTAGTGGAAATAACAGAAACCAAAATATAGAGATGGCTCCCACTTCAGGTTGTTCTACGAGGGATGGTGGGAGTATATGGATGTGCAAATGTATATTCTGTAATAATATTCTATTTGTAAATATAGAAGAGTTCCTATAATGTGAATGTTTCAAGTGTGCATCTTGGGGTTCCCAACTGTGTAATAATTTGAATAATGCTGGGCCTGGTCTTGGGACAAGAACCTGTCATCCCTCAAAGAAATAAGTAGGATTTCTTACATTTATACATAATCTCTATATTAGGCAATACCGCATCCATGCTAGAGGGCTGTACCCCACATTAAATTGGTTTTTAAACTGGTATAGTTGTAATTGTAGGAAGATTGTGTACATCAGCCCTTAGATGAACTCGAGAGATTTTTGTAATCAAGTGAGGGAGGGAGAAAGCCTCATCACATCTGTTCTATATGCATTTACTTTCTCAGTAAAACAGAGGTTACCTGAATGGCCATATTTGCCTGAGGTAAGATGGGATCTATATGACCATTGAATTTATAAACCATTTCAGAGAGAAGATGGAAAAGACACAGGCCCTTTGCTTACCTCAGACAACCTCCTCTTGCTCATGGCTCAGCTAGTGTTTGGTATGTGACATACTTGAGGATATGTGGGTGGGGATAATTTAAGTTCCGAGTTATGTAAGTGAGTGCTCTGAGGTAAAGCTGGCGATTATTGGATGGAAGGGATAAAAGCCAAGCTCCTAAGAAATGCTGTTTGGGTGGGACATTTAAGTAGCAGAGAGATGCCTTTTAGGATTATGGTGAGAGGACTGAGTATAATTGTGGTGCAAAAGAATTTTACTTACACCTAGTGAAGAGATGATAACCTATAGTCAATTATTTGCTGTGCTTTATGGAAGCTTATGAAACATCTAGCTTATTTCAAATTTGGGCATCAATCCTCCATACTTTGCAAGATACTTGGATTTGGTATTTAAATCTACTCTTAGCTGAAGTCATGCTACCTAGAGATAGTTTAAATATTTTTGTTATTGAAAAATACCTTCAACATTTTTCCTCTCTTTTCATAATTTTGTTTTTTATAGACGAAACACCAAAAAAAGGGGGGAAAGTATTTTTCCCCCTTTTCTGCAGAAAAATGGGGGCAGGGAGGGAACATAGAGGAAATGGGAGGAAAATGAAACCTTTTTAAACTAATATTTTTTCACACCTTTTAATATGAAAAAATTGATTTCTCTTCTAAACCTGGGTAACGAAAATAATCTCAAGATATTTTCAGAAAAAGCTGCCTGAGGTGGGCTGTGTGGGGCAGGAGCAGTGTCCCTGGCCAGGGCAGGTGGGCAGCTACTCCAGCCCCTACCAGTTAATTGGAACCGGTAAGCCTCACCTGTGAATGCCACCTAATTGGCCCTTTTGGGACCTCTAGGCTATGTACAGAGCTTAGCACCTTCAGCCGTCTCAACAGGCAGCTCCAACTCATATGCCAAGGTTTTTCCAGCCCTGTAGGCCCTCCTCTCAGGAACAGATCCAGAGGTGAGTACAGGAGTCATCCTCTTCATCTTATGATACCACCACGCTTCCTCCACCCACCTCAGGAGACAATTTTAAATCAGTTCAGGGACTGTGCGAGTGAGAGGCTGATTCCATGGAGATCTCTCTGGAGCAGTTACCAGACACACCATACAGGCTCCTGGACATCGTCCATGCCTCTCCAGCAGCCAGGTTTGCCCTGCCAGTGAATGAGGCATCAGTGGAGCCAGCCAAGACGATCGGGCAAACTCCGGCCACCTCGTGGAAGGGGCCTGACAGCAAGTCATGTGTCACCCCAGAGGGAGCGGATTTCACTTTTCACTCATCCCACTCCAAACTCTCTAGTTCTTGATGCTGTGCACCAGAGTGTCCAGCAGAATGCCGCCCCAGCCGCCCCCTATGACAGGGACTGGAAGCGCTTCAGAGAAAGGCTTACTCATCCGCCACTCTGCAGGCTTTGTTAGCGAAGTGCAGGCGTGGTATTTTTACACATGTCCCTCGTTATTGACCACCTGCCTGATGATAAAAAAGAACAATATAAAGCCAGTCTCACTGAGGGTTCCCCCATCGCCCGCCCAGCACACCAAGCTGCATTGGATTCCGCCGGCCCCTCTGTGCGCTCCATCTCCACACCAGTGGTTGTGCCGTGTGCATCCTGGCTGCACCTTTCAGGCTTCCTGAGAGAGGTCCAGGCTACAGTGGAAGATCTGCCTCCAAGTGCTTCACAGAATCCACCAATGCAGCTCTCCACACACTGAAGGACTCAAGGCCCGCCTTCAAAACCTAGGAGTCCACATTCCTGCAACCAACAGAAAACAAGGCAGGGTTTTCAGTCAACCATTCAGAAACACTCAGTGTACACAACCCGCAGAGGCAGGAAGATCACAGGCGCAAACAGCGTCGGAGCAGGCTCAGGCAACCAATCCTGGTGTTCGTAGACTCATAGAATACTAGGACTGGAAGGGACCTCGAGGGATCATCGAGTCCAGTCCCCTGCTCTCATGGCAGGACCCAGTACTGTCTAGACCATCCCTGATAGACATTTATCTAACCTGCTCTTAAATATCTCCACAGGTGGAGATTCCACAACCTCCCTGGGCAATTTATTCCAGTGTTTGACCACCCTGACAGTTAGGAACTTTTTCTTAATGTCCAACCTAACCTTCCCTTGCTGCAGTTTAAGCCCATTGCTTCTTGTTCTATCCTCAGAGGCCAATGAGAACAAGTTCTCTCCCTCCTCCTTATGACTCCCTTTTAGATACCTGAAAACTGCTATCATGTCCCCCCTCAATCTTCTCTTTTCTAAACTAAACAAACCCAAATCTTTCAGCCTTCCTTCATAGCTCATGTTCTCTAGACCTTTAATCATTCTTGTTGCTCTTCTCTGGACCTTCTCCAATTTCTCCACATCTTTCTTGAAATGTGGTGCCCAGAATTGGACACAATACTCCAACTGAGGCCTAACTAGCGCAGAGTAGAGCGGAAGAATGACTTCTCGTGTCTTGCTCACCACACCCCTGTTAATGCATCCCAGAATCACGTTTGCTTTTTTTGCAACAGCATCACACTGCTGACTCATATTCAGCTTGTGGTCCACTATACCTCCTAGATCCCTTTCTGCCGTACTCCTTCCTAGACAGTCACTTCCCATTCTGTACGTGTGAAACTGATTGTTCCTTCCTAAGTGGAGCACTTTGCAGTTGTCTTTATTATTTATTTATGGGAGCATGTGTAGCTTAGTGCCACCTGGATAATCTTAAAACCAAAATCTTGACCACTGACGTTCATGATGATGTGATAGGGTCTGATCCAAAGTCCAGTGATATCAGTGGAAAGACTCTCTCTGGATTCAGTGGACTTGAGACCTGGCCCATAGAAAACAACATTTGCTTGGCCTGGTGTCCTAACCAATTCCACTTCCAGTTGTGCCTACCTAAATTCCCACCAGGAGGCCCGAGGGGTTGGCTAAGCCACACTTCTTTTCCTGTTCTAAACTCTTGTGTCTGGTTGAACAGTTTTCATTTCATTCTCCACAGAGGTGGACAATTGGCTGTGCCTTGTTCAAAGTCATTTTGGCAAGCTTCTGGGGTGGAACAGGCTTTCATTCAGCGTGGAAAAGTGGGGTGCAAAGGGAGCTGTGTGTGTTCCTGTGTGTGTTTTATACAGGCAGTGAGTGTAGGTGGGAGTATTGCTGTTCTTCCAAACCGCACCCACAAAATAAGCTCCACCTCATCCGAAATTCAGACTCAACCCCATGATTGACAGATTGTGCTGGTATCTGACACATACTCATGCCATACTCCAGGTCTCCACCGGGTTCCTTGGGCTCTTACCCATTTCATTTGGGTTCAAAGGCACTCATGAATGTCACTGGGTTTGGTGTCACCTTGTGGAAATTCAGTGATCTCGGGGCCTTTTTGAAACTCTGGGGTGCCAAAAATAATTGGGGGTTCTCTGCCAAGCCCACTCACCTGCTAGTGGCACCAAAATGAGTGGAACTCCTCACCAGAGGATGAGGTGAAGGCTAGAACTTTAACAGGGTTCAAAAAAAGAACTAAATAGATTCATGGAGGTTAGGTCCATCAGTGGCTATTAGCCAGGATGGGTAGGAATGGTGTCCCTAGCCCCTGTTTGTCTGGAAGTGGTGGCAGGAGAGGGATCAAGTGAGGATTACCTGTTGTGTTCCCTTCCTCGGGGGGCATCTGGCATTGGACACTATCGGTAGACAGGATACTGGGCTAGATGGACCTTTCGTCTGACCCAGTGTGGCCATTCTTGTGTTCACTGAGTTGATTGCATTGAATATTTCACTGCATAGAAGTGGAAAGTAGGTATCCTACTATGAAGAACTGCACAGTTTGGACACACCAAACTTTTATAATGTGGTACACGAGTTAATTAAATAAATGGGACAATTCATAAATCTCAGAGTTACTTTGTTTTGTGTTCTTAACAAAGTTGGGCTGAAGTCAATGCATCGGTTAGTTCTGAGTTCCTTTGCATGGTTTTCTTTGTAACCGCGGCAGCTCAAGATTTATATATGTGAATAAAAGCTGAGCTCCTGGAGAAGAAGAAAACAACTTGAGAGAGGTGTGCAACGCCACCAACCTGGCATGCAGTTCCATTGCATACTATCCCTGTATGAGCTTTGACATCATTATATCGCAGACATATTTATTTTGGTATAAATTAACATAAATGTCAATTTCTATTGGGCATAAATAAATGTGTTATGTAAACACTATAACGTGCATGTACATAAATATATTCTCACTTAAGCATATTACACATGCAAATTTATGGAGATACTACTTGGGCTCCATAGTTAAAGCTGAGTTAATTGTTTACTCATACTCACACATTGGAATCCCTGCTTTATGTATGGAAAACAGTGAGTGGGAGAAATCTTAAGCACTACAGTGATCACACTTTAAATTCATTCACCTTCGAAATATTCTTCTAGCAACTGAGACATTCTTTACACCTTAAGTTCACTTTTTTTATTGATATCACAGGTTCTAAGTGACATTTCCCATTTTAAGTGACCAGTGTTCATACTATTCATACTAAGTATGAATCTTTGTCAATTGTTATACCCTTTCAATCTATTTTAAAACTATTTCTCAATCACCTTCCTTCAAACATGTTTATTTATTAAGTACTTGTCTTCCAAAGATGATGCTGAATTTTCATTGCAGCTCTTCTCTCATGATTTGGAATTAAGGTTAATCCAAAAGAAGCCAAATGAGTCATAATGTTTAAATGGGTGTTTGAGACAACCCAGAAAATGAAGCAAACTTGTTCCAGTTAGGTTTTTTTTTTTTTTTTAAACTGGAGTTCTTCCACTTAAGAACATAAGAACAGCTGGACTGGATCAGACCAAATGTCCATCTGGCCCAGTGGCCTGTCTTCCAACATTGGCCAATGCCAGATGCCCCAGAGGGAATGAAGAGAACAGGGAATCATCCAGTGATCCCTCCACTGTCTCCCATTCCCAGCTTCTGACAAACAGAAGCTGATATGTCCGTCCTGGCTAATAAGCACTGATGGACCTATCCTCCATGAATTTATCTAGCTCTTTTTTGAACCCTGGTAAAGTCCTGGTCTTCACAACATCCTCTGGCAAGGAGTTCCACAGGTTGACTGTGTGTTGTGTGAAGAAATACTTCTGTTGCATTATGTAGAAAGCAGTTTTCCCACTACCTTATAATGTCTTAGACAGAATTTCCCTGTATACTAGATTCATTTAAATCCTGTTTCTGTCATTCAAACTTTGTTTTAAAAATGGTATTTAAAACAATCTGAGCAGCACACAGAGGGGCCCCTGGGCAAGGCAGGGAACTGACTCCGTGTCCCGGGAAGGGGGCAGTGCTTCAGGCAGAGAGGGCGGGATTGAGGATAGCTTCTGTTAGGCAGCCTCTGTGCTGCCTGGAGTGTGCCATGCAGGGCTCTGGTGCTGGTTTACAGGGGGCAACTGGGCCCTGGGGCTGCTCCTCCTGTCAGCAGGTCTGGTGTCATCTCTGAGGACAGGACAAGAAGCAATGGGCTTAAATTGCAGCAAGGGAGGTTTAGGTTGGACGTTAGGAAAAACTTGCTACCTGTCAGGAATAAATTGCCTAGGGAGGCTGTGGAATCTCCATCTCTGGAGATATTTAAGAGCAGGTTGGACAGACATCTATCAGGGACAGGGCCGGCCCACAACATTTTGTCACCTGAGGCAGGGGGCTCAAATAACACCCCCATGCCACTTTTTCTCCTGCCTGTCTGTTATGTCTCTTGTACCCTCCTTCCTCTAGCACAGCACTCGTCTATCTCTGTGCATCTAGAGCAGAGAGAATACATATGCACCACCAGCAGACACAATTTTCTACACTCTGGGTCCTAGTGGTCCCCCCCCCCACAGTCTGGCACCTCAGGCGGCCCCTTCAGTTCGCCTCATGGTAGGGCCAGCCCTGATCAGGGAAGGTCTAGTTGGTGCCTGGTCCTGCTGTGTGGGCAGGGGACTGGACTTGATGACCTCACAAGGTCCCTTCCAGTTCTAGTGTTCTAGGATTCTATGATCCTTGATATATGGGAACAATAAATTTGTCTTGAGATTTGAGTAAGTTGCCTTGGCACAATTAATTGTCTGTGCCATAAGGAAATGATTGAAACCGAGTATTTTGGAATGGGAGTCATGTTCAAAATAACTTGCTTTTATGATTGGGTTCTGCAACATAGTCCTCACATGAGCTGATAGATTTCTTGTTTCTCTTACACCTTGTCTGATGGGCAAAAAAGCATTAGTTCATTTGATCAAAAAGTCCAATTAAGAACAACTGGGACTAGCCTAATCTATAGCATGGCCAACTAACACTGCATACATGTGGGCCTGCATATTGATGGTCCTTTTCAGTCATGTGACATGATCTTGATTAAGTAAACTTGATTGGAAGAACATACCCTTTATATCCATTGAGATCAGTCTAATTGTGACCCTGTACATCAGGGCTACTTAACTTTGAAAGCCCCGGGGGCCACAATGATACTCACAGCACATGCCGAGGGCTGCAACTTAAGCGGGGTTGCATAGACATGCAAATATATATGCAAATGGCTTCTTTCACACTGAGGAGCATGACTACAAAGATTAAGGCAAGACTACACAACACGCAGGCCCCATTTAAGTCAGTTATGCTGATGTTAATAAAATGCAATATTTACCTGATTTCCACCCATATGACCGCACTTTTAACGAGCAATGGCGGTCCAGGAATTTGACTACTAAAATTCATAGCAACAGAAGACAATCATATAGACTACTTTTTTGTTTTGGCTCCCACCCATGGGCTGCAAACAAATGGGCCGTGAGTCACATGTGGCCTGCTGTATGTTGAGTAACCCTGCTGTACATCTTGGCGCACGCAAAGTGAAATTGCTTCATGTTATGGGACTACCAGAATATAGCAAACGAAGGTATGAATCTTGGCCGTTTGAACGTCTTAGCGTCTTTCCTTACCCATGAACACGCTGAGGAATCTGCCTCTATTGTACCTACTCAGTGATCAGAGGCTTTCGGTCTCTGGAGCTTTTTATTTGGCAAGGATCATAAGAAACTTTTTTCCATTTTAGTATGGGCATAATCACACCCACGGGAGTGCACTGTGAAAGGGATTTGCCTTTGAACCACGTTTTGCCTTTTACAGCTGTGAAGGTTCTTTCTCTCCCCCCCCGCCCCCAACATTTGAAAGTGAATTTAGTAGGTCAGCAATATTGCCTATGACAAAGGGTATGAAAAGCATGTTAGACACTGGCTCGTTCATCCTTATCTGATGCATTTAGTTCCCTCAGTACATTCTGATGGGATGTGTTATATCTCTGCCAAGATCTACGTAGCAAACAGCCTGTCCCTAACTCCATCAGCTTTGTTAAAAAATGTTTCTTGCCGTTGGATAGTACCTGTTTGGGTAAATAGAGGAGACATTGCCCATGCATTGGGTGTCTTCCGCTGTATGTCTTGTGTTAATGTACACTGCTTTTCCTTCTCTTTGTCTGTCCCCGATTGTTCTTCTCACTCGTCCAGATGAGTGGCGGGAGCAGCCCTTACAAAAAGACCCTTGCAATTTTCCTATTAAATCTTTTCCTGAGCCGACACCAATAATTGATGACCTTCTAAAACTAATTGCAAGGACATTCTGTGTTTTACAGATTGCGGATAGAGCAAGGTGCTTTGCTTGTACAAGCTGGCAAGTTAGTTACTAGCTGTTGGCACCGTCGGCCAACTCTCTCAGCACCCTTGGATGCATTAGAGCTGGCAGGCCCGGCCAAAGAGTGTGTGGGGCCTAAGGTGGCATGTTGTGGTTGGCTGCACCGCATGGCTGGGTGGCTCCCAGCCAGGGCAGCGAGTGAGCAGCTGGGCAGGCGAGCGCGGGGCCCTGAAGACGCAGGGCTTAAGGTAACCACCTTGCTTTCCTTGCCCTAAGGCCAGGCCCAAGAGCCGGCACTATAGACTTGTGCATGTCCAGCTTTCGTGACTAGTCCTTAACCTCTTCTTTCACCACTGGGGCTGCCTGCCTCCTCCCCGTACTGAGCTGCCAAATGCAGTAGTCTTGGACCTAACCTTGTCAATGAAGACTGAGACAAAAAAAGTTGAGTACTTCAGCTTCTTCCACATCATCTGTCAGTAAGTTGCCTTCTCCATTCAGTGAGGGCCCCGCACTTCCCTGACCATCTTGTTGCTAACTTACCTGTAGAAAGTCGTCTTGTTATCTTTCACATCCTTTGCTAACTCCAACTCCAGTTGTGCTTTGGCCTTCCTGATTACACCCCCACATGCTCGAACAATATTGGTATTGGCCTCCCTCGTCACCCACCCAGGTTGCCACTTCTTGAAAGATTCCTTGTTGTGTTCTTCGAGATCCGCTGCTCTGCACAGAGAGACGTTAGTTGCCTCCAAAAATCCTCTGGTGTCTTCAGTATTACATCAGTCTCTCCTATTCTCTGCCTGTCCGCACTGCCCGTTAGTCTCCCGAGGACTGAAATGCTTTATCTCATAAAAAGTTATTGGACTTAACCTCGGGTGATATTTAATGGGTTGTGATATATTGGAAGTCAGGCTAGATAATCTAAGGCCAGGTCTATAGTAGACCTGCAAGGTCAGCTTAAAGTACTCAACTACATAGAATACATACCTGGAGTTGGCTTATCTTAAGCTCAGCTTGGCAGTGTCTACACAATGGAAGATTGATGGGGGCAAATGCTCCTGTCAGCTTCTCTTACTCCTCATGATGGCAAGGAGTAAGGCACCTGCTAGAGCTGCCCTCTGCATTCGATTTATGGGTCTGTACTAGTCCCACTAAGTCAAACACCAGAATGTTGATCTCCAGCATGTCGAGTGTCGCTGTGCCCCATCTGTCCCTTTGGGGCTTAAACTTTAGGAAACAGATTGTCACAGTTTGCCTTTGTTTTATTGCGTGGGTTGCATCTCCATGCTCTGTCATAAGCATTGTCCTCCTGACTCTAGTCCCCGGCCATCAAAGCATAAGTTTAAACAAGGTGCCGCTGTCAATCCTATTGACTGCCTAAACAAATGCGGAAGACTTTTGCTGGATCAGGCCCTTAGTCAATGTTTTCCCTTCCCATTAGAGTTCAGAATGGAGCTGGTAGGTTGGGGGATACATGATCCAGAAAGGAAAGGGCATTTTTTTCTTATGGCACTGACAAATAATATTTTTCCTTTTACAAATGATGGGATTGAATTTTCATCCTCATGCACATGTGATCCTTACCATGTGAAGGGTTGGGCTGGAAGGCTGGGAGATTCGTGGTGGGAGTGATGGGAGAGGGGATTTTATAATGCACAGAGCAGAAAGACATGTGCATCCAGGAACGTGAAGGTGGTGGCGGTTTGCCCTGCAGCCAGAGACTAAAAGCTTTTGTGGAGGGAGGACTGAGAGGGTGTATCTAGACCATGGAGTTTTTTTGAAAAAAGTGGCCTTTTTTTCGAAAAAAACTTCACGTGCATCTAGGCTGCCATTGCGTTCTTTCGAAATTAACTCAAAAGAATGAGGCGTTTTTTTCAATATTGGTAAACTTACTTTTCCAAGGAAGAACGCCTTTTTTCAAAAGACCTCTTTCAAAAAAAAAAAAAAAAGGCATTCTTGAACGCAACTAGGGCTTTTTCAAAAGAGAGCATCCAGATTGCCTGGGTGCTCTTTCGAAAAAGTAATCCGCTTTTTCGAAAGTTTTGTGGCTGTCTAGACGATCTCTTTTGAAAGAGGTTGTAATCTAGATGTACATGAACAGAACTTGGTTTCATTATGCTTGCTGGCAGCCGGGGGTATGAATTTAGTGCTCACTGAATAAAATTTACCTGGACATTTTAAAAGGAAACTAAAAAGTACACGCCATACCCCACTGGCCATCTGTTACCCTGCATGTGGACGGCCAGCTGCACATAAATGGAAATGAGGAATATGCACAGTGAGCTGTGCACTTACAAGTCCTGTCATGTCCCACATATTTGTTTGGCTTTTTTATAGATGCGGAACAAACAGTTTTCAAACAAACCGCAGTACATTGCTTGCAATGTGCTCTATTATATGTTAAACCTTGTAAACAAGGCACGGCCCCTGTGCTTTCTTTATTTCTGTCAGGTTACCATAGATCGGTTCAGGTAATCATTCTGCATAACTATAGAAGAATGTAAATGATATTTCTTGATACATTGAATAGCAGGCTAGGAATATAAATGATATTTATGAGGAAGCGGGGAGTGCTTTAAATATTGTGAAACCGCTGACTTTGATACATTGGGGATAATGATGCAGAAACACTAGGCTCTTTGTAAACTGTTTAATGGCAACAATTTTCTAAATCAAAGCAATCTACACTTCCCCATTTACAATTTCATCTCTTAACTACTACAGTCTCATAAAGGGGCTTACAGCACTAGCTTCTGTGAATGGATAGCTAGCACTTTGATGCAATGGTATTAGCTTCAAACCATTTGAATATTTTATCTTTGAAAATTTTATACATTTTTTTCTGGGATCTTTTATGCAGAAATGAGATGTCGTCATTAACAGATGCAGATTTTATTTTTTTGAAGCTCTGTATTAAAGGCAGCAAAAATAACATTTATTCCCTCCCCCCAGGCATTAATTCTCTGAATGTGAGTTAGATGTTAATAGCAATATGGGTTTTAAAAAAAATAATGCTAATCTTTGCATTTTTCCACGGTGCAAAATGATGTGGATGAGCGAGTGGGTACGAAAAAGCATTTTATGTTGCATCTCACTTGTTCTTAATGTTGTGTTAATGGCAAAGTTCAAGCCGTTTGTTACCATTAGTGGTGGCTATGTCGTAGGCGTTCTCTAAAAGAACTTTTTCTGAAATGGATGCCAAGTAGTCTAATTATATTAATTGGAGTATGTGTTATCTCAGTTTCATAAACCCAGCATTTATTCCTGGCCACCTGTATTTTTTTTTTTTAAATTCACTGCCAGTACATAGGCACACACGTGTGTGCATACCGACTCCTGGTTAACATTCCCTTGCATTCATTTGGACAGGAGAAGTGTGTTAGCTCCCAGCTATCACTAGTTGTTCAGCTTAATGCGTACCATCTGCCGTTGCAGGATTGTTCCCTGCAAAACATTCTCTGATGATGAGTCTAGAATAGTTCTAAATGTCTCAAGTGATGATTCTACCCTTTTCCCCAGACAAACTCTTCCACAGCCTAATAGATCTCACTGTCAAAGAGGCTTCCCTTTTCACTCAAACTAAACCTTGCTATTTTAATGAAACTGGTTCCTTGGTTTCCAAAAGGTTATGGATTACTTTGTCTATTTCTTTTGTTGTCTGCTATCTGTGGCATGAAAGGTACCGTAAATCCATTTTAAGCCTACGCTAGACATACAGTGACAATACTATGCTCTTTTACAGTCTCTGGTCTGCCCTATAAAGTTTTATTTAAATAGTCTTCCTAGCACTCTCAGAAATTTAGGGAATATAAAATATGCATTAGAGTGATCTCCATCTGAAGCACATTGAATGCAGAAGTGTCTAATAAAAGTAATCCATAAACACTTAAGAGTGGCGATTTCTGCCTCTAATTCAAGTCTCTTTACGCTTTCAAAATAAAATAAATGCACATTCAACTGTTGGTGAAAACTGGCAAGCGTAAGTAGAAGTTAGATGTGTTCATTTGATTTCAGGTTTTTAAATGTAAATGTTTGTGTGCCATCTATTTCTGCTTCCAAATAATTATGCTTGTGTTCTCTGATGTGCTCTCAAGCAATTACCATAAACTTTATCTCTTTTGAAAAAGGAGTTTTCCAGATGACTCAGAGGCTAAGTGTCTAAACCACTTTCTCTTTAGTTCTGTTTACACTATTTCCACTGGCAAGAGGCAGTAAATCTTAATTTAGTATTTATAGTAAAAAAAGAAAAAGCTCCCACTAAAAGGTATTGTATTGTTGTTTACGCTAATGAGAACGGATAGGGGAACTCCATGGAGATGACCTTGTGTTGGTTTTCACTCTTCCAGCTGAGTAAGATGTAGAGGGTTTTAAATGATTATGACATACAGCTCTATCACTTACATCTTGGCATTGAGGTGATAAATGTTTCCAAGTCTCAGAATGTTGACAGGAGTGGAGAAAAATTGTTTTCTCCTGTAATTTTGTAAGAAATGTCTTATGTATTTTATTTAAATAAATAAGAAAATAAGAGAGGATCCTACAGGCCAGAACCTGCATTTTTTACTGCGATAAGTAGCAGATCAGTCCTTTCATCACAGTTAATTCACACAATTAACTCAAAAGAATCGCTATTAAAAAAACTGTGATTAATTGTACTTCTAAACAATAGAATACCACCAAGAGTCATTTATTAAATATGTTGGATGCTTTTCTGCATTATCAAAAATTGCATTTTGTGTTGTAACTGAAATCAAAGTGGACATTGCTCACTTCATGTTATTATTTTTCATTACAAATATTTGAACTGTAAAAAATAATAAAATGGTGGAGTTTTTTCAATTCACCTTATTCCAGTACTGTCATGCAAACTCTTTATTATGAAAGTGCAACTTACAAATTTAGTTTTGTTAGTCTATAAAGTGCTACCAGACCATTTGTTTGTTGTTTAAGTTTTAGATTTTTTTGTTACCTAACTGCACTCAAAAACAAAACAGGATCAAACTTCAGCTCCTCCAAGTCCATTCAGTCCTACTTTTTGTTCAGCCAATAGTTAAGACAAACAAGTTTTTGACTAAGAAGTGGGCAGTATTCTCTCCTGTGAATGTAAACAATGTCACCAGAAAGTGAGAACAGACTTTTATAGCTGGCATTGCAAGGTGTTTATATGCAAGTTATGCTAAACATTTGTATGCCTGTTATTCTTTCACCACCATTACAAAGGACATGCTTCCATGTTGATGACACCTGTTAAAAATAATGTGTTAATTAAAGTTGTAACTTAACTCCTTGGGGGAGAATTGTATGTCTCCTGCTTTGTTTTACCCACATTCTGCCATATATTTCATGTTACAGCAGTCTTGGCTGATGACTCAGCCCATGTTGTTTCATTTTAAGAACACTTTTTGCTGTGGATTTGACAAAACACGAAGAAGATACCAAGATGAGATTTCTAAAGATAGCTACAGCACTCAATCCAAGTTTTAAGAATCTGAAGTGTCTTCCAAAATCTGAGAGGGATGAGGTGTGGATCCTGCTTTCAGAAGTCTTAAAAGAGCAACATTCTGATGTGGAAACTACAGAACCTAAAGTATCAAAAAATAAAATCGGCCTTCTGCTAGCAGTTATGACTTGGATGATGAACATGAACATGCGCCGGTCTCCACTACTTTGGATTATTATCAAGAAGAACCCATCATCCGCATGGATGTGTCCTCAGGAATGATGGCTGAAGCATGAAGGGACATATGAATCTCTAGCACATCTGGCATGTAAATATCTTGGGATGTCAGCTCCAACAGTGACATGTGAAACCCTGTTCTCACGTTCAGGTGACACTATGAATAAGAAACAGGCAGCATTATCTCCTGCAAATGTAAACCAACTTGTTTGTCTGAGCAATTGGGATGAACAAGAAATAGGACTGAATGGTGTTTTATGCTCTAAAGTGACACAATGTTTCATTTTTGAATGCAGTTATTGATATATAATTCTGCATTTGTAAGTTCAACTTTCATGGTGAAGAGATTGCGCGAAATTATTTGTATTAAGTGAATTGGAAAACATTTTTTACAGTGCAAATATTTATAATCAAAAGTAAATATAAAGTGAGCACTGCATATGTTGTATTCTGTGTTATAATTGAAATCGATGTATTGACACTATAGAAAACGTCCAAAATATTTAAATAAATGATCATTGCTTAACATTCGTATTAATCACAATGAATTTTTTAATTGTTTGACAGTGCTAATGAGCAGGAACGACAGTCAGCACCTTGGAGTGCTGCTAAACAAAATGACTTGGACGTTGACTGGAATAAAAAGTTTTCAGAGAACACAGAGGCACACTGCAGGAATTTAAGAGATAATAAATTTAGGGGAGTAAGATGAACATACAAATTCTAATTATAACTCAGAATACTCAGGGACATCCTACAGATGACTATAACTTAAAAGTTTTCGTACTGAGTCAGAGCAATGTTTCATCTAGACCAGTGTTTCTCGGCCAGTGGTATGAGTACCCATAGGGGTACTCAAGAAGTCTGGGGGGTACATCAACACAACTGAAATTTGAAGAAAACTGAATTTTTGTTTTAAGTTTTACAGCATTTTATTATTTTTGTACTTTTTACATCCAAAAATTTCATCACCTACCCGGCTAAGATTAAGTTGTTTAAACAAATGTGTTGCAATGATAGAAAAAATTGTGTGTGTCTGAAAACTGTAGGTACTGGGGTACTTATAATTTTTTTTTAAAAAGTGGGTACTTTATTAAAAAAAAAAAAAAAAAAAAAGGTTGAGAAACACTGATCTAGACCAATATCCTCTCTCTGTTGGTGGCCAGTGTCAGATTCTTCAGAGGGAATCAGCCGAACAGGGTCACTTCGAGTGATGCGTATCTTGTCATCCAGTCCCAGATCCTGGAGCAGATTTAGGGATACCCATATGGAATTGCATCCCAGACCATCTTGGCTAATAATAATTGAGAGGATCTATCCTTCACGAACTTATCTAATTCTTTGTGGAACCCAGTTATAAATTTGGCCTTCAGAACATCCCCTGGTAATATGTTTCACAGGTTGGCTGTTTATTGTGTGGAGATGTATGACTCTTCAGAAGATTCTGATAAGTTTGCCAAAGTACGCAGCCCACTCATTTTCTGGTGGCAATGTCCAAATAGCTCAGTGATGGTCGTTTCTTTAACTAACACTTTCTCATGGTGGTATGCTCAAAAATAATGCATTTTATTTCTATAGCCGCTGTCACTGAGTTCACTCTAGGAAACTTATTGTTGGGCACTTCCAGACACGAGGTAGAATTATCAATAGCCCCTAAATATCCTAAAAGTCTAAGACCTACCTTTAGCATTGATTGCAGCAGTTTGGAGATGACGTTCCATTGACTGAGTCACTTTTGAAAATAGGACTTGAAAAACTAAGTCATGTAGGGTTTTTGGAAATTTGTGTATCCTCACTGTGTATGTCACTCCAAGATGAACAAGTCTGAATCAGTGCAAAGTGTTGGACACTGATGTAAGCATAGTTGAAAGCTCGCCAGGTTCGATCATGACTTAGCTTTGCCTTCTGTTACTGTCCATTAAAAAAAAAAATCCGTAGCCATCTTGACTTTACAACGCACTAATATCATTTGTAAAGCTTCTGTAAGGCATGTCTCCAAGAGTCCTCGGCCGTTGCAATATCAGAGATGAATCAATCAATCACCCCCTTACTCTGCCGAAATTTGCATTCAACAATTTTGTTGGTTGTATAAGAGATTGCACAGATGGTGGATTACTTGGCCCATCTGCCCCATCCATGTTACAGCACAGGCTTTCGGCTACTAGTTTCTTCCTAACTATCATTTCATTTAGTCTGCTATTACCACTGGAGCTTGATGTGCATTATGCTTGCTACTGCAATAGAAGGAAAAATACTACTATATTTTTTTCCACTTGCCATGACATTTGTCGATCAGTGTCACTTTTGTCCATTGAAAAAATAGTTTGGAATGAGTATCAAATCTGGCTATTTGTATTTGACCGTGAATCCCTTCTGTTGGCTGGGCAGGTTAATTGGTGGTCTGAGCTTATTTGGATTAAATGAAGTTCACTTAAGGGAAAGCTGCTGTTCTTTCTTTGAAGGACACCTCTGTGGAAACTGACTAGATCTGCAAGCCTGTCATACACTTTTGCGCACCCCGGCAGATGCCAGCCACCCTAGTGTGTTTTCCACTGGGGTGGTATTAATTAAAAGGATTATCCAAAATGTGCCCAATCTAGGAAAAAGTGCGGTGATGCCAGGGCTGGCCCGAGCCATTTTGGCGCCCCGGGCCCAGGCGCATGGCGCCGCCCCCGGGCGCACGGCGCATGCGCGGCCTGGCCATGGCTGCTGGCACGCAGCCCGGGACCCGCCCCCGGGGCGCACGGCACATGCGCTGCCCAGCCCAGCGTGGCCACCGCTGCTGGCAAGCGTGCTGGGCCGTGCAGGGCCCCGTAGCCATGGGGGGGAAGGGTGCTGCTGGCCGGTGCTGCAGGAGCCGGGCGCGTGGCGCCTGATGGCAACTATAAGGGATGCCACGCGCCCCTTACAGCTGCCATCAGACACCCCCCATCGGTTGGCGCCCCAGGCAGCTGCCCGGCTTGCCCACCCCTCAGTCCGGCCCTGGGTGATACAGTCCAGTTTTCAAAAGGGGCCTCTAATTTCGGGTGCCTCCATGACACAGTACCCAACTTGAAACACCTTGAACTAGGTTTTGAGAGGACATAAAGCACCCAAAGCTTCCACTAACCTAGATGGAAATTTTGGCTGCTCGGCGTTTCTGAAATCCCAGGCCCAAACTGGAAGCTCAGTATCAGTGGCCACTGTTGAGGGTCTTGAGCCTTGTTGCAAGTCGTTTGTTCTTTGAAGAGAAAAAGAATGGCTCTTGGTAAGTTCCAGTTGATCTACTCTGAAATAGTGTATGGTTTCTGTAACTGAAGACAGAGGTATGAGGAGTTGGGTTGTATTTTAAGTGTTCAATGTTTTGCTTCTCCCAAACATGAAGGATTCATCTTTGTAACACTTAGCCTGACCAAGCCTAAACTTGATGCAGACATACACACACACACCTCTCTCTCTCTCTCTCTCTCTCTCTCTCTCTCTCTCTCTCTCTCTCTCTTATATATATATATATATATATATATATATATATATATATATATATAAAAATAAAATAGTTTCATTAAAAGATTAAACAAATTATATTAAAAGTTTATACTTATATTAAAAATTTAAATTGCACACACTTCTTGCCCCATCCTCTCCTACCTTCTCCTACCAGTGCTAAATCACACTGAATCATACTTGCTCCTGGTTAAACTCAATGAACTAAATGCTGAAATCAATGGAGGGATCAATTTGTCTCCGTTTCTATTTTGATGTCATTGTGTTCATATCCTTTCCCTTTCACACATTTTAAATATTTTAATTAGACAGTCAGCATCATCGGCACCTTGGTCCAACCATTTTTCTTGTTTATAAAAAATCAAATTGTGCTTTTATGGAATTCATCAAATCAGCGTTATGTGATCTTGCGCTTTGCTGGAGCTGCTGGTTGGCTTGATAATGTGTATAGCCGAGTGTACCGGTGTTTTGTCATCTGTCTTATTTAATGCAGTGTCCATAGGCTACCAGTCATAACAAGGAAAGCAAATTATCGGTCTATGTAGCTGCCTTTTAACTGTAGCTGCCTGATGAGTGAAGTTATGTACTCGACCATCTAAATTCACAGGGGATTTTTATCAATTAATTTCAGTTCTTTAGGAAAATGTAGTGAGAGTATATGTGCACCATTATGGTAATGTTAAAACAATGTGTGCTGAAAACTGATTTATTAATGGATGTTATAGCAAATTCAAACGCATTATGCATTCTTCTACGGTGTGCGGTAGAAAGAAGCACGGTGAACTCTCTAATCGCTTCATATTAATGGAAATTATTTTCTCAGCTCATGTCATAACAGAGAGCATCACCGATCAGGCATTCTTTCTTTTATCAAACCCTGGGATGATAACTTTAACAAAATAATGTAAGATATTATGGTGTCTGCTCTACACTGTAGTGACAGTGTTTGTACAAAATACTTGCGCAGTAATACAATGGTAAGAGAATGCTGGTTTTCCATCTGTGGCTTTCTGGGTAAAAAAAGGTATTGTTTTGTTGACAAGGCTTCGGCACAACCATCGAGGGAATTATGCCGTATTAGATTGTACTTGTGCTGTTTTCTGTCGTTGATGTTGTTTGCTGATGGTGTGTTTATCTCAGCCACAATGGAATCAGAAGGATAAAACCTATCTTGGCAAACCAAGACAATGTTCAAATTAATCTTGCATTGCTCATGTCATTTCTGTTGTTGCATTTTATCACCAACTTTCATGAATGACACAAGTTCACAAAACTACACAAAAGTTCAGAAAAGTTCATTCAGTGCTTTTGGCAGTATAAAACTCAAGGCATTAGTAGATCTCTTTAGGGTTGTACTGAAAAGAAAGTACTGTCTTGTAAAGTTACCACTCAGTGAGGTCACAATCCTTCAAAGTGATTAAGCATATGCTTCAATTTTTATACACACGAGTACTCTCGTTCTGTAATGCTTCATTGCATTGGGGTTCCCGACTCACCCAGTGTCACTTCTGCATAAGTGTTGCATTTCCTTTTCCCTCCTGGTGTTCTGGAGTGAGCCCCATTCATGTAGGATAGATATTTTCTCGCCATCCTGGTGAAACTTTACATAGGCACATATCCATAGGTTTTTCCCCATCCAGGAGACCTTGACTGGATGAGTAAATTGCTGAGAGAAAGAAGATCATGAGGCTTTCGTCTACTCTTATTTTTCCTTGATTTACCGGAATTTACCTCTGCTTTGATGTGAAGCTCTTCACCTAATCCCAGAATGCCAACAACTGCGTCTCAAAGTCTTGTCCCAGTTACCTAGGTGAGTTTAAGCATTAGGGCCTAGACGTCAATGAGTTTGTTCCCAAGGACTGAGAATTTCTCCTTATCTCACCTTTTTGCAAGCTTCTGGTGGTGTGAGGATTGAGTTCCTCTGTCCGCTTCCGTCCTCTGTGGAGTAGAAAAGAGCTTCTCTTATGCCATATTCTCCTCCTGAAATGATTTTGATTCTCTCCTAGGCCCTCCAGCAAAATGAAAAATGTTTTTAATTACTCCCAAAGTTATATGTTAAATATCCTAAACAGAGATTTGAACTGAACACTTAAATGTTAGTTACTACTCTCTGGCATATGGCTACATTAAGATAAAGAAAAAGTGTAGTTTATAGTAACAGATGGATTTGAACTATACTTTGGATCTGTTGAATGTTTTTAATATTTAATTTAGAATGAATCTTTAATATAACATTTAACTAAGTGTTCTGTCATATTCTTTTTAAATGTATGATGCCTTTTCAATGTAATTGTCTAGGAGACTTCATATGAATATTGAATGGTTAAAATTAAACAGTCATTGGGATATATAAAAAAAAAGTCATTTCACTCAAATTTTATGATTCATATACTTGTGCAGTTTGGAATGTTGCAGTTAAAAGGAAATCAGTTTTATAATTTTTTTCCCCCTTTCTGCATGCCAGAAAACAAAGATTGAATAAAAACAACCCTAGCGACAATGCAAAGCTCATGACGCAATTATGGTAATGAAACATTTTTGTTTCTTAGCACTGAAGTCCAACAATATTTATCAAACATCATAGGATGACTCCGTCAGTAGTGATTGTCACCTAAATATATACATTTAGTGTAGAAGTTGGATAGCAAGCATTAATTCCTCTCTAATAGCTCCTTTGTAATTTCCACAGAATTACCTGCAATACGTTAGTGAAAACATTTCATACAAAGTTTATTTTTAATTTCAAAAGATTATTAACAAAGGGGCGGAGGGAGAGGGAGACAGAGAGTGAGTGAATGTAGCAATTAAGCAGCTTTCTGATTTATACCTCACACTGCATTGCCATTGGATTTATACATCTTAATCATGGTTGGAACACCTGGGGCCCATTAATGCTGGAAAGGAGAGAAAATTTAAAGCGATAGTACCTATTATAGGCCCCTGGTTATTAAACCATGCATCCACCGTTCTATTCAATACATCGCAAAGAAACAATGAAGGCCAATACTGGAAATATTGAGTGGAAGATTCCAGTAATACAATCCTAGGGTTGGAAAAGATCTCAGCAGTCATCGAGTCCAACCCCCTGCTCAAAGCAGGACCAACCCCAACTCAATCATCCCAGCCAGGACTTTGTCGAACCGGGACTTAAAAAACCTCCAGGGATGGAGATTCCCCCCCACACTCCTGGGGAACCCATTCCAGTGCTTCTCCACCCTCCCAGGGAAATAGTTTTTCCTACTATCCTGCCTAGACCTCTTCCACTGCAACTTGAGACCACTGCTCCTTGTTATGTCCCCTGCCACCACTGAGAACAGCCGTTCTCCATCCTCTTAGGAACCCCCATTCACATTGTTGAAGGCTGCTATCAAATCCCTCCTTATGCTTCTCTTCTGCAGACTAAATAATGAAGTCTGGGATTGAACAAGGGACCTTTAGATCTTCAGTCTAACACTCTCCCAAATGCCCTTGACCTGTTTAGAACCAAATAAGAGCACAGGTGTTTACATTCTGAGGACTGTATTAAGCAATTTAATTTTATTTTAGTTAAAAATTATAACAATTATTTTTAGATGAGAGAATTTTTAAATGTCACCAGGAAGGTGATGAATGAATCAAGTCAGAAAGGAGAAATAAAGAGGATTGTGTAGGCCAATACAGGTGTTCAGAGCAAGTGTGTTCCTTAGTTGCTCGGAGCAATTCTAGGTATCAGAATATTAGAAGTGTCAATGGCCAGCCAATGCAAATGTTCCCACCAATGCATGAGTAATGGGATAATTCCCAAGAGTGCCCTACTTGAAGAAGATGTCAGTAGTTTTCATGAGTAGTAGGAGTATGGGTGCCAACTGGGGGTGACCTCAGTGATTGTTTGAGCAGGTCCTTACTAGACCTACTAAATCAAATACCAGCAGATCAGTCTCCAGCATGGCAAGTGGAGATATGTCCCTTGGTGGATGGAAAAACTCTTCCATTGACTTAGTTACGGTGTCTAGAGTACTGGGGCCTTTGTACGCTACGGGAGTGGAAAGCTTGTCAGAGTTATTTCTGAATCCTTGAAATGGCATGTTAGGTGTTGGGAAAAGGGAGGAAAAAATGCCAAAAAAAAGAGCAGGATTATATGTTTTTAAAATTTAAGGGCTGAAGTGAATTAATCACTTTAGAACTAGCCCACTATCGCTGTTGATCCTTAAAAATAAGCCATTGGCAGTATCAAATAATTAAATTGAGAGAAAAACCTTTCCTCATAATAAACTCAACCACATAATCTCTGTGTCTAATACTGTGTCTACCAACCAAACAATAGGGATCGACTTGACGAATTACTGTAATCCCCCATCTGGTGGCTGAACTTGGTAGGTGTCCTACATGTCCTCCCTGCTCAAACTCAGTCCAGGACCCTTCTGGTTCATGGGCAGCAGCAGCTACGAGAAGGGAGGCAAAAGTGCACTTTTGGTGCGCTGCCGAATACTTTGACATGCTGGGAACGTTACCTTCTGTGGTATAAAAATAGGTGGCTGTTTCTTTAAGAAGCACTGTGGTTGTTTGAATCGTGCTTCTTTTTATGTCCACTTTTATTTTTAACAGATTTTTTTCCCCAGTGTAACAAGCCATCTTGGGCCAGGTCCCTGCAGCCTTCTCTACACAGCAGCAGGGGTGTGTGTGTGTGTGTGTGTGTGTGTGTGTGTGTGTTAGTGTGGTGCAACTTTTAGAATCAGGAGCATTGATCTATGGTTTTGCTGATGACAGCAAGTCTCTGTGGAAATTTTAACTAGCACATCTAGTACAATAAGACAACACATTTAGGCAGCAGAGGGATGCACCTCTGAGCTTTTAATCTCAGTTTTTGCTTTTCTATACAGTAAACCAGAGAAGTATTTTATGAGTTTCTGGACAGGCCCAAGAGCAGGGAATGGAGAGACGAGATAAGGATATTTAAACAACTGGAGCTGTCCACCACTGGAAAGTTTAAATCCTAGTTATCGCCTGGTGTTGAATATAAACCTTTCCTCCTTTTTGTGTTATCACTATGGGAAATATAAAGATGAAACCATCAAAATAGACACTTCCTCATCTCAGCTGGGTTACCAGGATTAAGTTGGCTTCACACTTTCACATGTTTTTTTTTTTTTATTATTTTTCTTCAGGAAAAAAGCAAGCAAGAAATTAACTGACTGTGTTAAAGTGGGGTTTTTAAAATCAAATCAAAACACACGAGTTTACCGGGTTGGAAAGATGCTACGTGCTACTGCGTGGAATTTTGCTCTTAAGTTGCAAATGTAAATATGAATGAAGGACAATCCTTCATTGTCATGAGATGTTGTGATGGGCAACAGATTAACCAGATTCAAAAAAGAACATATACAATTTCCAGGTGGTCCAGCAGTAGCTATTAGCCAAGAGGATTAGGAATGTAACTGCATGCTGATAGCAGCTCTAAACCTCTGAGAAGTGAAGCTGGTGTGGTCATTCCAGCTTCCTTGTTCTGTATGCTATCCCTGAAGCTCTGGCAGCGGCCACTGTCAGAGACAGGACACTAGACAAGGTGGACCATTGGTCTGTCCCCGTGGGGCAGTTCTTAACATCATTAACATATCCCTGCATTCCCTACCCTGCAGTACGGTCGGCTAATTCATTTGGTACTTCTGTGCTCAGTGATTCATAACAGGCGAATTCCCATGTTGATTGACTTTGCTCCTAGTCTTTCCTGCCCTCAGCCTCGCTCCACTTGTCCATCCTACCCACCTTCCCTGTTCTCCTTTCTGTGCTTTTGTCTTTCCAGTTTGCTAATCTCCTTCTAGTGAAACCCCACCTAAAAAAGATAAAGAAAATAAATTGCAGCACTAATACGCAGGCCGCTACACAGCTCACTTTTCTTCTTTCCCTTCCCTCCGCTTCCCTGCTTTTGTCTTGTAGCTTTGGAGGCAAACTCTTTGAGGCAGGCACTGACTCCTCCAGAATGTGTGGAGCACCGAGCAGGACGGGGGGCTGATCTTGGTCAGTCCTTAGGCACGACCGAATGAAGCATAAAACCATACAAAAGGCATCAAATTCAGACACTGTTCATCGAGGCCCAGGCTGTCAAAAGTAGCTAATGATTTTGGGGGCTTCTGATTTTGGGGCGCCCAATGGAGAGACTGTGGATCTGAGTTTTTTAGAGCTGAGGAGCATCAACACCTCACTTGGAAATGGGGGGCAAAGGAGGCCATCCCCGTGAGGCCCCGTGATTCAAAGGGGCTCAGGACACCAGCTGTCGCTACTGCGGTAGCCGGAATCTAGACCCTTATAATCACCATGGGAACGCCGCGCCACATTGCACACTCTGGGTGGTTCTAAAGGCTGTGGTGCGCGGGCAACATGGTACACGCCGGCACCCCTTTCACTGGAGTCCCTGCCCTCTTCTGGGAGTGCAGAGTCACCCCCAGATTTGGGGGAAGGGGTCACACGTTTATTGTGTGTGTCACGGGGATATTGCAGCACTGATACAGAATCATAGAAATCTAGAGCTGGAAGGGACCCCTCGAGAGGTCATCAAGTCCAGTCCCCTGCCAGGAGTCTGTAGGTTTTACTCTCACCCAAACTTCCGCAATGATGTAACTTTTTTTTTTTTTTTTTTGGCACTGAGCTAGGCAGCGAAGACTCTGACAGACACATTTCGTAAACTCAGGTTCAGATTCTTCCATGCATTGAAGGCTTTGTTCACGGAGACCTGGGGGGCTACCTGTTTTCCAACAGAAATGTTCCAGAATTCAGATGACTCTATCTGGGTCCCTTGGCTAATGACGGTTACAGCTTTTCGGTCCAGACCAGATCATGCCGTTTCTGGAAGATCGCAGTGCCACGCTGGCTAACATAATCTGTAATCATCAGACAAAACAGGGATGTGGCGGCTTCTTGAGCTGCCACCTTAGTGCTGGAAAAAAATTAGAAATAAGTGATGCTTGCTTAATTCACAAACTCTCGCATTAATGTGCTCTTCCCGCTCCTCTCTTGTGTGAGTCACTGTGCAGGTGGTGCGTGTTGTTCAAAATGAAATGTGTCACTTGTGTGCGTAGGAGGGAGGATAGCAGAGAGTGGGGCTAATTACTGGGAGGGGGGGTGGACTGTTTTGTAAAGGAGTAAGACGTTGGAATGTAAGGGCTACACCAGAGCTCTGCAAGCCCCAGAAAGGTATCCAGAAGGAGCCACGAGGCCCTGCCTGATGGTCAGAAAATGTATTAAGAAACTGCTGCCATTCAGTCAGCTGTCTTATCTGTTCTATACTCCATGGGGTATAGATCAGGCCATATCCAGTTCATGGCCCATTGTGCTCAATTTCACACGCGTAGGATTTCAAAAATCGCAGATTTTACGATTTCAGCGATTTAAATCTGAAATTTCACAAAGTTGTAACAATAGGGGCCCAGACCCGAAAAGGATTTGGGGGAGGGTCCTATTGTGGGGTGGGGACATTGCAGTACTGCTGTAGAATCATAGAAATGTAGAACGGGAAGGGACCTCGAGAGGTCATCAAGTCCAGTCTCCTGCCCTCGTGGCAGGACCAAGCACCATCTAAACCAGTGGGCCGGTATTTTCTTTTCCCGGATTAGGACCTGATGCACATGCTGTAGGGGTCGGGGGAATGTCAGGGGAATGGACCGGCTCTTTAAATTAAAGGGCCACAACAAAATGTTCCCAGCGGGTTTTTTTTTTTTTTTTTTACTCAAGAAAAGTTTTCCCGGCTCCGTGGGTCGCACAAGAAAAAAGGTTGAGCACCACTGGTCTAGACCATCCCTGACAGATGTCTATCTAACCTGCTCTTAAATATCTCCAGTGGTGGAGATTGCACACCCTCCCTAGGTAACTTATTCCAGTGTTTCACCACCCAGACAGGTAGGAAGTTTTTCCTAATGTCCAACTTAAACCTCCCTTGCTGCAGTTTAAGTCCATTGCTTCTTGTCCTATCCTCAGAATATGTCTACACTAACCCCCTCGATCGATCTAGGGAGGCTAATGAGGGCGACCGGAATTGCAAATCAGGCCCGGGATTTAAATATCCCGTGCTTCCTTTGCATGTTCCCGGCCGGTCGACATTTTAGAAATAGACTAGCCTGAAGTAACTGTCCGCATCTACATGCGGCAGTGAAACGAGATTCCGAAATAAAGCCCTAAATCGAATTAAGTGGTAAACCTTATTCCACGAGGAATACCACCTAATTCGATTTAGGGCTTTATTTCGGAATCTCGTTTCACTGCCGTGTGTAGACACGGGCAGTTACTTCGGGCTAGTCAATTTCTAAAAATGGCGACCGGCTGGGAACATGCAAATGAAGCACGGGAGATTTAAATCCCCGGCTTGATTTGCAATTCTGGTTGCCGTCATAAGCCTCCCTAGATCGATCTAGGGGGCTAGTGTAGACGTACCCTCAGAGTTCAGAGAGAACAATTTTTCCTCCCTCCTCCTTGTAACACCCTTTTAGATACCTAAAAGCTGCTCTCATGTCCCCTCTCAGTCTTCTCTTTTCCAAACTAAACAAGCCCATTTCTTTCAGTCTTCCCTCTTAGGCCCTGCTTTCTAGATTTTTAATCGTTTTTGTTGCTCTTCTCTGGACCCTTTCCAATTTGTCCACATCCTTCCTGAAACGTGCCTGGAAGTGCAGAAGTAGGATGGTGTGGTATGGTATTACTGACCTTACACCTGTACTGATGATAGCAGGGCACTGCCTTCAGAGATGGGCACCCAGCCAACAGTCACCGCCCTCCTGCTGCCCAACTTTCAAGGCTGTTTGGAAATAAGAGTGGCAAAGCTACAACCCCTTTACAATAACCTTTTGGGTCAGGACCCCAATTGGAGAAACACTGGTCACCCCCATGAAATGTGTGTAGTGCTGGGTAAAAGTGCACAAAAGACCAGATTTCATGTTGAATGATGCATTGTTGTTTTTTTTTATGGACATGAATTTAGTAGGGTCCTAGATAAAAAGGAGCCAATAAAGTCAGGTTTCTGGACATAGAGTTTGGGGGTTATCTGAAATGTTGGTTTTAGAATTGTGGGGTTCTTAAAGTTGTGTTTAGTGGTGCTATGGCCCAGAGGTATCCCGGAAGGTATCCCAGAGAAGCAATGCTGCGTCCAAGGAACGCATCTGCTTTCCTGAAAAAAATTTCGGATAAGTGGATGCGTTCTTTCGCTATCTCTGTAAACCTTGTTGTATGAGGAAGAAGGGATGGCTCGAAAGAGCAGGTTTTTCTGAAATTTGGCACAGTGTAGATGCACCAAATTTCGGAAAATCCTCGTTGGAAAGAAAAGCGGGAAAAGATACGCAAATTGCACTTCACAATTTGCGTATCTTTTTCTGACTTTTCTTTTCCAACTTTTTCTTTGTAGACCAGTGGTGCACAACCCGTGGGTTGTGGCCGTCTTCCTGGGGGGCAGTCGCAGCACTTTGATCCGGGCTGGCAGGCATTTTGTTTTCCCGGCTCAGCATCCGACATACACGGGGCTGGCAGGGGAGCGGACTGGCGCTTTAAATTAGAGGGGCCGCAATAAAATTTTCCCAGCCTTTTTTTGTTGTTGTTCAACAAAAAATTTCCCAGCTCTGGGGGTCGTGAATGAAAAAAGATTGAGCACCACTGGTGTAGATGTCGCCTAAGAAAGCCAAGCTGGGCAAGGTGATGTCTTTTATTGGACCAGCGTCTGTTGAGGGAAGAGATGAGCCTTTGCCAGGTCTCAAGAAGAGTCTCTTTCACCAGGAGAAGCAGATCCAATCAAAGATATTGTCTCACTCACTTTGCGTGTCTCTGTGGTTTTTTTTTATTAAACTTTTTCCTTATTGTACGGTTCCTTGAAAAAAAACCAATCTTCTATTCTTTTCACAGTTTAGTTTTACTAATCACAATTGTGTTTGGTTGCTCCGAGGGGCTGAATTCTTTTCTCCCACAATGCTCAGTTGTTTTCAGTGGTTAGGATAAGGGGGGGACGAGGAGCCAAGCAAGCGAATAGTTTGACGTTTGGGAACGGTTTCACTTCAGTTTGCCGGGGGATCAAGCCATTGGCTGCAACTCCAGAAAGGAAACACAGGTGTACCCCCCAGGGGGTGCATTTTAAAAAGAAAGCTTCCTCCATTTTAAGAGGTCTTTAAACCGGTCCCCTAATGCTCTGTTGTTGTTCATGCCAGTGTTCTGCCTCCTACCCGGCAGGTGATACTTGAGAAATGTCAAGGCATTTAAACATGGACTTTTTTTTTTTAACAGCATGCTTCTGGCGGAGCGCTGCTTAGCACAGGTGTTTCTGTAACTGTGATACATTGGGAACATTCACAGCGTTCGGTGATTCTCACACTGGCACTTTCCACCTGCAGGAGGTGATGACGGGGTAAAGTGAGCAAACGGAAATGCAAAATCCGCGGCAGCCCCAGACTGCTGCCTGCTTTGTCCGGCAGCGTTTCTGCACAGCTACGAATGAGCAATCGGCCATTTTAAAAGGATTGAAATCATCTTATAGTAAAAAGTAGCGGCTGTACCCAGCATTGCCTGGGTCCTTCAGGACAGGGCCTTGAGGATGTATGGGGGGGAGGGGAAGGCAGGAGGTTAGGGGCGTGTTCTCTCTCCCCCAGGACACTCCCTCAGTCTGTTCTCTTCCTTGCCCAGTAGAATTGGAACGAGAAGGCCTCTGTGTGTGCAACTGCCACTAGGCGGATTTGAACTGGGGATCTCTGGAGTTTAGTATAGGAGCCTCTAGCCTCTGAGCTAAAAGCCAGATGCTTCCCAGTCCCTGCTGCAGAGGTCTCTTACAAACTCTTCTGAAATAACACATCGATGTTATAACGCCCAATTTAACAACATCGAAATAGCAAGCCCATACGATGGGGCTGCCTCAAAATGAGTCCAAGGCAGGCTGCCTTAATGTGGACACGCTACCTCGGGCTTAGCCCCAGGAAGCACTGGGGAGTAATTAGTTCGAATGACTCTGGGGAGTCATTATTTCGAAATAGCGGCACCGCAGCATCCATGCTACTGCTATTTTGAAATAACGATTTTGCAATAAGCGTTATTCCCCCAGAAAAGCAGAAGTACAAATTTGGAAATAAGCAGATTTCAAAATATTTTGAAATAACGGGCTTGGTAGTGCGAACGCTCCGGTTATTAACTCGACGTAAGGGGAGGGGGGTTATATCGAAATAAAGTCCTAGAGTAGACCAGGGCGTAGTGAGCCCTAAGGGTGACAGGAGTAGAAGACGTCATTTGCTGCATCAATAATGAAAGGCACCCCACACTGCTGAATTCTTTTTTTTTTTCTGCCCCCACGTCCAACAAACAAAACAAAAACCCAATTAAACTCCTCGGGAAGACCCAAAGACTCCATGACACACCAGGGGCGTTGCTGTGGCCAAGCTGAAGGTGAAGTGAAAGGCACCTGGGTATTACAATTGCTCGAGAGTACAAACCCCTCAAATAAATATTGACCATTGATACATATGGGAGGGCGAGCAAAGAGATCACATAGTTTAAAAAACATTAATAACCCCACAGCATGATTGATGGTGCTGATCAGTGCATCTTGCAATAGACCATGGCTGTTCTTTTGCGTGTGCTCATTTACTGGATATTTAATGATGTGTCAGTAAAAATTCTGCTGTAATTTGGTTCTGCACAGGGTCTCTTTTGCTGTCTGTCTTCTTCAGAAGTTAGATCAAAACAAGACTTTTGTTTTAATTTCTAGCTAGCTAATGTTATATGCATGGGGTTAGGCACCATTAGCTTGCAACATACAGAGGCGAGGGATTAATTCTGAAGTGGCACCAGCTTTTCTGATGCCCTGTCTGTAATAAGCGCAATTTACACTGAGGACTGTATCTATCAGTTATAAATGGGGGAGAGATTTACAGCTTCAAAAAGATTAGTCGCTGACAAATCAAGCTCACAACCGCTCCGAAACAGTAATTTGTCAGCCCCTCTGTTGCATCTTGGGATACGCACTTTTGTGATTTTTGTAGAGTGTTTAGCAGGATTACTGTATGTGCTTAAGAATAATCTTTAATTAGATGGCATGTTGAAATCATTCTTCATGAAGAATGAACTTGAAATCTTAGTAGCCTTATGAGAACTCTTAAATACTAATTACCCCAGTATAACTATATCGGTTTACAGATGGTCTCAATATAGACTTACAGTAGCTGGCTTCTTTCTCCTCCTCCTGCAGCCCTCATTTTACTGTGTCAATCTCTCTCTCTCTAGAGCTGATGGTACAATGTTTTGCACTTTTCAAATGCGGTATTAACTGTGTCTGACTGTGGACTTGACGGAGCACAGCATTATTATTATTTTATTTGTAAACTAGGTCAGAATCTATTGTGACCGGTTGAAAAAGAAATTTCCATCAACTTGGTTTTCGACACTGGATGAAGCTCTTTCTAATTCAAAGAGTTTCCTGTGGTTTTGACTAAACTGTTGTTTACCGTTGCTAGGAAGAAAAAAAATCCTGTTCGGTTTTGACAAAAAGCCCTCAATTTTAATATGTTTTGCAAAAGCAGGTGTTCTGTGGGCCAGGTAAAGTTCAGGTTGTCTTTATTTTGGTTCACAGCACTCAGAATTAACAGTCTACCTTCATCCACCAGACACCATCTGTGTTTTCTAACTCTGATCAACCCCCTGCCCAACTAACACCCCATTAGTTGCCACAGATCCAGCTGTCTTTAGCTGCTGACAGCTTTACTGGCTCTTCTGACCCTCTACTGCACCAGGACTTAAAAATAATAATAAAAAAATCTACAACCCAGTTTTGAGTCTATACGTGCCCTCTCCCTGTGTTTTTACTAAATAAGAACTTAAATACTAGAAGATTTTCCTGGCGACGCTCAGATCCTTAATTAAATTAATTTTTGTTTTTGTATTAATACATTGAAAATGTCCAGGCTTCATTTAAATCATTGCTCTTGGGTGGGGTTGGGGATGTGCGGGTCGGGGTGCAGGCTGCCCTGGGGGGAGAGGACAACTGCAGCCCTCTCTCACTGCAGCGGCTTGGGGCCAGGTGAGAAGCACCTCTTCATGGCAGCTGCAGCTCCAGGAGGCACAGCCGGGGGTGGGGGGCATGTCCCGCAGCTGGGGCAGGTCCAGGTTCAGGTTCACCTACCCCTGCACTCCCCAGCCGGGGTGAGGAATGCAGCAAACTGGGCACTTTCCCCTCACTCCCTGACCAAGGCGAACAGCCAGCAATGTTCCCGTAAATGGTGCAGGAGCTTCCCTCCTTCCCCTGCCCTCCCTAAAAGGCACCTGGGGGTGGGAGGTTCAGGGTTGGTGCAGTCCTGGACAGGAAGAGCCACAGACCCAGCCAGCCTCTTACGTCTACCAGGTGATTCTGCTGCTTTTCTGGGTGGTTTTCTGAGAAGCAATCCCATTCCAGGCACCTCCCATTGTCTTGGAACAACCCAACCCTTACGCTGCTTTAAGTGATAAGAGGAAGCTGCCTTCCAAATTTGGTGCCCTCGTTCTTAACGTTTAGGAGGAGTTCTTGAACAAACAGACAGATGGACAGACACACGCAGACAGATGCACAGACAAACTCTCTCAAATACATAATAGATTGTCCCTCCCACTCACTATAATGCTATTTAAATATCTTTAAAAAAACCCTAAAAGATGTTTTAAAAATCACAGGGAAGACCCTACTCCCTCCACGCTCCAAAATTTCAACAAACAAAATGGGAAAGGGAAAGAGAGGACCAGGTGGGAGGTAATAAAGTGCAGAGTCAGGAATCTAGGAAGTGTCCTACTTAATCAGACCAGTGGTCCATCAAACCCAGTATCCTGTCTTTCACAGCAGCCAGTACCAGCTGCTTCCAAGGAAGTGCAAGAGAGGTTTTTATGCTGTTACCCATCACATAAAATCACATGAAATCAGTAATGTTCATGAAGTCCCCAGCAGAATTCTCAAAGTCCTACCTGGAACAAGCAGTTATAGGATGACTTATCCATGAGGAAAGTTTCCTCCTAACTCCTCTGAGTTAGAAGCTCATGCATATGTGGAAGCAGAGAGATGGTAATCTTTCCAGAACTCTCTTGGGTTGTTCTGTTCTTCCCTTTTATTTCCCCTCCTCTTTTGTTTACTATTATAACTAAGGATTGTCATATTACCCATATAAATATCCAACCATTTAAAAAAAAATCCCTCTAAGCTCTTGGCCTCAGTGATACCTTACAGCAATGAGTTCCACAGACTAAATGTATGTTTGTAGGGGGCGAAGGAAGCATTTGCTTTTTTTTAAAAATCAGTTTTTAAATTTGCCTGCTGAAGTTTGTGGGAAGTTTGTTTCTCTTGTTCTTGTGTCATAAGGGACCCTGAGTATCTTATTGTGCCAGCTATAACAATATCCTCCAAAGTGCTAGTGAAAGTTTAATGAATTAAGTTTAATACCCTTGGGGTCATTGTATTAAAATGGAACTATCAACCATTAGAAGCTTCCTGCTAGAGATGCTCTCTTCTAAGGTCCAGACTGGCTTCTCCAAAGACCAGCAGCCAAAGAAAGGTCTTTGGGAGAAAGACCTGAGCTGGATATGACGGTGCGCCTTAGTTCTGATCCAGCAGAGGGACAGACCTTAGTTCTGTCCAAGCAGAGCACCCCAGTCCAGAGGTAAGGGTGGAAGGATGGACACCAACCAGAGCCCTTGTGGAAATGGGGGTGTTAGAGAGACTGATCTCTGGTAAGCTTATTGGCACGTATGTAGGTTCTTTTCAGAGGGTAACATGCTTTCTCTGTCGTGCTTTTACCTTCTGAATAACGCGCGCTTGCTTAGAAAGAGCTGCATGGAGCATTAAATGTAGCAATGACACACTCTGCCGTCTCTGAGGAAAGAAGCAAAACGGGTCTGCTTTGCCGGACTGCCTTTTGCTGGGAGTAACACAGTGAAGGCAGGGAACTGGTGATCTTGGAAAGACCCCTGTTAGAAGGGAGGATACCTGGGTCCCCACTCGAGAGAGTGTGCCCCAAGGAGCCGGAAATCTGACCGTGCTGTTCTTGGACTGCTGAGGGGAAATACAGGTACAGTTGCCATGGATACTGACATCCGTGAGAATGTCCTGTTGTGGGGGGAAAAGGTATTTAGGGTGTTAACCTGAAAAGCGGACGAAGAAAGACAGCTATGTCTTCACAGTAGGAAAAAAGTGTGTGTGTTTATACAGAGAGAGCTCTCTGGATGTAAAATCGTAGTACAGGTTGAACCTCTCTAGCCCGGCATCCTCAGGACCTGAACAGTGCTGAACCAGGGAATTTGCCAGACCATGGGAGGTCAATATTGTCGAGCAGCATCGCCAACACTTGTGCTGCTTAGTGGGCTCTTGGAAGACCTTGAGGGGTAAACTCAAGCTAAGTAATAGCACAGAACCAGGACTGGTGGCTGTCAACAAACTTTATGGGACTGCGGGAAACTTGGTCACACCCATGCTAGGTGGACACCGGCTAACTAAAATCATGCCAGACCATGGATGTTGCTGGCCCAGAGAGTGGCACACTAGAGAGGCTCAACCTGTAGAGACAAAGCACAGGCTGTCTGTGTTTCAATATTATTAGCGGAACTTACTCTGGAGTTTACCTTGCCTTGAAGCATTGGGGAGATAGGGATTATAGTGCCTGTGCACACTAAGATTGTAGGACAAGATAGCTGTCTTCAGGGTAAAACCACACTTTTTTTTCATTGTGGACCTAGCTATGGACTCGGCACATGGGCGAGAAAACAGTAAGTTCTGTGTCATAGGGCCTGTTTACTTAAAGTGGGTTACTGGGATGTAACCCAGGGGGTGGTTTTGATGCTTAGTAAAGAGCCTGTGATTGTTCTTCGTTTGCATTTTGAGAAGTTTTACAGTTGGTTTCGACGGGTGCAGGGCTAGGCCTCAAACGTCCCCTCTTTGCAAAGCGTGGGTCTCGTTAAATCAAACTCCAACAAAGAAAACCAAACTCGAAAGCTTCTCGTTCCGCCACAGATATTGGCCCGTTAAAAGTTACTACCTCACTTACCTTGCCTCGCTAAAGCAAAACAGAGTAAAAGACAGAACACTAAAATTTAGAGGTGGAGAAGTCTGTGACAGGCCTTTTCTCTTCCCAAGGCAGGGCAGGACTGTTCGCCAAAGTGTATTCTCCAGCGCTTTGTCCAATTCTGTTTTAAGACATTGGCGATAGGCTATTAATCTTTCTTCATGCTATGTTTCTTTTGATTTGCCATCTGTTAGACCATGAGCTAGAGCCAGCCAGCTAAGTATACGCAAGAGGGAATGCTTGGTGCCTCTTCAGAATATCAACCTGCCTTCCCCAGGATGTGTCTACGCTGTGGCGTATTCCCGGAAAAACAATACTTGTATCCACACTGCCGCTGAGTTCTTTTGACAGAAAGTCAAAAGAATGGAGGGGTTTTTCTGACAGCGGTAAACCTCATTCTACGAGGCAGAAGCCTTTTTCAGAAAAAGGTGTGTGTGGACGCAGAAGAGCGAGTTCTTTCGAAAGAAGAAGCCTCCAGGAAATAACACAGGTGCCCTGGAGGCCACTCCAAACAGACTAATCACAACTTAAATGCGAGATAGCGTCCACATTGATTGGACGCTATCTTTCGAAAAAGCAGATTGCTTTTTCATTGCACTTTTGCTGTGTGGATGCTGTCTTTCGAAATAAGCTTTTTGGCTACGTCTAGACAGCAAGCCTCTTTTGAAAGAGGCTTTTTTGAAAGATACTTTCAAAAAAGCCTTTTTCGAAAAAGAGCGTTTAGACTACAACCAGTACTTTTGAAAAAGCAAGCCGCTTTTTTGAAAGAGAGCACCTAGGCAGTCTCAATGCTCTCTTTCGAAAAAGCACAGTTTGCATTACATAGCGCCTTTTTTTGAAAGAGCACTTGCGAAAAAAGGTGTTATTCCTCGTAAAACGAGGTTTTCCGTGGTAAAAAATACTGCCGCGTTCTTTCGATTTACTTTTGAAAGAACACGGCAGCAGTCTAGACACAGGGGAAGTTTTTTCGAAAAAAGGCCACTTTTTTCGGAAAAAACCCTGTAATCTAGACATACCCTGTCAGAAAAGTTTCTTCCGAAAGAAGCTCGCAGTCTAGAAGTAGCCCCAGAGACTACTCTCCGGCTGTGTCCATCTCTGATGCTCTCAAAATAGGAGGCCCAAACCAACCAACCCCCCTCCACCAAAATACATCGTTGAGAATAAATCGAGACATGGAATCTACAGTAATATCCCCGAAGACCACTTGCATGGAGTGAATTGTGTGATACACGCTAAGGAATTTGCCAGGGCTTCCATTTAAATAATGAAATGACATATCTAGCTAATTCCTGCTTCCTGCGTCCTTTCCCAGCCAAATATTTCCAAGGTGGCTGGAGCAAAGTGTGCTAATGGACACTAATGGCGTTATAGGCTCTCAAGTGCTACTCTCATGGTACGTACAAAAAAGCCCTTTCCAAGCCCAAGCCAACCCAATTAGGGTCAATAAGAAAATTACAGTAAAAATACTAATTGCCCTACATGGAAGGGATCCATAATCTATTGAAGTTAATAGGAATCTCTTCGTTGACTCAGTAGGTTTTGGATCTGGTCCCGAATTCCCATTAACGGATGATATTTCTGAATTCTCCTGGTTTTCATGAATTCTAATAGTCTCGATGGAAACAAATTTCACAGTAATTTACACCATTTCACCAGGCACAAGCATACTTCAGAGCCCGGAGATCAATTATCCGCAAGCTATTATGATAGATAACCCAAGCCAAAAAAAAAAAAAGAGAGAAAGAAATAGCAGCCTCAGTACATGAGAACCCAGCTATATAGAGCTAATTGTTTAACCAATTAAATATTCACTGTACATTCCCGTTACTGTTATGAATTCCCTATGTTGTATGTTAAAAAACTTAAACGAGTTGTCCAGTAACACCTTAGAGGCTAACAAAAAAATTTATATTGTATTGTGAGCTTTCGTGGGCATAGCCCACTTCTTCAGATGTGTGGAGCAAGAGGCACAGAGAGGTACAGAAATCCAAAAATATAAAGCAGAAAAGGAAGGGAGAGAGGGAGGAGAAAGGAGAGAGGAAAAAAAAAACCCTTGTAAAAGTGATAAACTTAAAAAACTACTACTAGTCTGGTAGCACTTTATAAGCTAACAAAACACGTAGATGGTATCATGAGCTTTCTTGGGCACAGCCCACTTCTTTTTTGGCAAGAAACTATAAGCCCAGTAACCTGCTCGGTTATAGAGGAGAGGTTGGCCTAGTAATGCTCAGAGTAGCACGTTTCCTAGGAAAGCACGAAGTCCCTTATTCTGCAGAGGAGAACCTATTTATGTGCTAATGTTGTTGTAAGGCATAAAACTCTACTTACCAATGAGTGCAATATCAATGCAAGCTTGTAAATCCATTGGTTGTCTTTAAAACTGGCTTGCTGTGCTTAATAGCCAGACCAAGGAGCGATCTATTCAGTTAATTATTTGGAAACCAAGATACTTTCATCAGGACAATTGACTGCCAATATTTTTTTAAGCTCGGCAGGAGGAGATTGTAATTTTAAACTAAATATCAACTTGCCGACAAAAATCCAACTTCACTGAAGCAGTGGCCTACTTAGAAGTTTCTTTGCACTTCCCTTAATTTATTTTGCTTGAAAGAAATCGAGAATGGTATGTGGAAAAGGATCCTAGTTTGATCCTAATTTGAACATCATCAAAGAGGATGGGGTCAGGGTATTGTTTTGCATTAATTCATCAACTGAATTAGACCAGCAGGATTGAAAAAGCCAAGGCACAGAGACCGTTCCTATCACAAAGAGACTGCCAATAGAGAGAGAGAGAGAGATGATAGACGTGTTACTGAGAGGGCTTCTCTTTGTGTATTTTAAGACAACTTTGAATATAAGAAATTGCATCAAACCTGGTACTTGCCGCTATGAAACAAATGGATTGAAAAATCTCATGGGGATGCGGAGAATATCAGGAGAGCTTGTGCAATTGGAATAATCCCTGGCTAATAGGTCTGTGTTTTTACATCTTGAAATACAGTTTTGTTCTCTCTCAACCAAGGATTTAAGAGTGTATGGGGGAGGCTGTTCCCTTAAGAGAAATGAACTTTTATACAAAAGCCCATTGTGGTGCTTGTGAAGTAAGGGAATCCAATTCTGGGCCTACGTTTTAGCAACACTGTCGTGGGAATTTAAATCATGCCCCTCCCACCAACTTCAATGAGAATCGTGAGTCTGCCTTACCTTTATAGTCTGCCAGTCTTGTGCCGGTGAAACTGCATTGATTTCAGTGGAATTCCAGAGGTATAAAACCGGTGTCACAGGCAAGAAACTCAAGAGTGTGTCTCAGTCTCTTGGAACTGTAGGCCTCCAATATAACATTTGAAAAGGCCTTTTCTCCTTTTCTCAATATCGTTTTTCAAGGATTGTAGTATAGCATAACGTTAGTGCTCCATTATCAGGCCAGCTGCGACACTATAGAGTATAGGAATTGGCTAGTAACTCTTTAATTTTTTGTTAAGACGTTTAGTGGGCTGGCCCCCCATGGTCCAAAATCAAACACCTACTAGAGGGCTTACATGCTATTTAAAGGGATACCACCCAATTCCTGTACACTACACACTTAACATTCAATACAAAAGCACAAGAGACATATGTGCTTATCTGGTAAGCACAAGGTGAATAGTCCCAGTGACTTCAGTAGGACAACTTGTGTGGGTCAGTGGGAAGTAAGGGTTGCACTGTGGGGCCCTGAGAAAAGTTTTGTATCCATGACATGGGTGGATTAGAAATTAGAAGAAATAATGCTACATTGGACAGGGAATAGAAATACAAAGAAACTAGTATGAAGATCCAATAGAAGCTCGGGTCAAGGGATGCTGAAATGTGCTGTGATGTACAAAATTCCACGTAGCAAAAGGAACATCTCATTTGTGCAATCAGCCAACCTACGCTATTTCCGGGAGTGGTGGAGAGACTCTTTAAAAAAAAAATAATAATAATAATTCGTGGTGAGGAGCAGGAGGTTTGATAACTGTAGCTTCAGTACACACACAGGCAGGTTTCTGCCAAAGTTTTGATATGTCACAGCAAAAACTGCTCCAGTATAGAACACATTCCTTACTTCCCAAGGGTGGAAAATACTCCTTTGGTATTTTCTTGTTGGTATTTAAATAACGAACCCTTCCATTCCTGCTTAAATTCAGGATCACAATCATCAGTTAAGGGGAAGTAAATGCCCCTGTTATAGCATGTGGTATCTTCCTGCAACTTGAGCTGTTCAGTAATTTCAGTTCAGTTCTGCTGCTGAGGAAATGAGAACCTGAAATCGACGAGGTAAAATGCACCATCTTTCATGCAATGTACAATTGATAGTGAGCTGACAAAATGCACTATATTATTAAATGGTTGATTTGCCTTGGCAGGCACACGTTGGTGGAACTAGTATTGCTTTAGTGCGATGTGTGAGGATCCTTAAGGACCTTTCACACAGTGAGAAATGTGGATTTGAGAAGCTTGCTCTATAACTACCTGTCCTTTGGAATGGTGACAAATATATAGGGGACTTAATCTCTGCCGCTTAATCTTTCTAAATACACTTCAGGGGAAATCACGCTGGCTTGAAAACAGACAAAAGAACTCATGGTTGGGGTGACTTCCTCTTCCTCCTTTATACATTGTTATTTAAATGTAAAGGGCTGCATTTGTCAGTGTAGGTGAAAGCTACAAAGGCAGGGGACTGTAATGCACTATTGCAGCAGCAACACTGCAACCTCAAATGCCATAATGGCATGTTGGAAATTATGAAGCTTCTTATATGTCTGAGACCAAGGTAGCGTCGTCTCTGGGACAGTCAGAAACAGAAGGCACTAAGAAAGATAAAAAACCGTCAGATACACCAGCCCTCCTTTACCAGAAAAGATCCATTTTAAAGCTGAAGCCATAGCTGCAGCAGAGGGCAAACCAGGAGAGCGCCCTTAAACCACCAGCATCACAACAGTACAAAGAGCTCTCACTACACAAACCCCACCCAAAAAAGCAAAACCTTCAAGGTGTGGAAATGGAATTAAACTTTACGGGTGCGTCTTCACAGCACCCTTTAGCCAAAATGAGCTATGGAAGCTTGAAATGGAATAGCTTACTTCGAGTGTATTTCAAAAGAGCTTATTTTATAATTTGGCGCTGTCTACACCAGTGTTTCTTAAACTGAACAACAGAGTTCAAAATGGTGACTTTTTTTTTTTCTCAGTAACCTTCCCTTCGACCCTTTTTTTGGTCAATAACTTTTCTGAGTCTCTTACCCCTCCTCTTCTCTTCCCCCCCCCCCCACTTTTTTTATTTGCTCAACAAAAAATCCTTGGTGTTCCTCATAAAAAAAATTGTTTGGTGTTCCTCAGTCTTAAAAAGTTTAAGAAACACTGGTCTACACAGTGCCAAATTTCAAAATAACTCGCTATTCCAAAATGCCTCTTAACCCTCGTGGAACAAGGGTTACCAGGATGTTGGAATAAGCTGCCCGTTATTTTGAAATTTATTTAAAAATAATGGGCTGCTTCAATAGATGCCAAATAGTAATTTTGAGATACTTCCAGTCTCCCGAAATAGTCCCGCAGTGTAGACGTACCCTATGAGAATAAGGGGGAGGGGAGGATTCAAGTGGTTCCTTGAAGTCAGCCAACCTAGAAAGAAGAGCTTTCCAGTGTGTTAGTGTTTGGGCATTTCATTAATCCCCGTGAAATCTCCCTAAAGTTACTGATGCATGGATTCCATCTCTAGTTAGTTGCTCTATAGATTAAATGCTGATGTTCACTAGTGAAAACCCACGGCTACAGCTGATGGATGTAATTGGGCTGTAATGGATTTTTGCTGTGATTCTAATCTGGCACCAAAACAAAACCTACACTGCACCAAACTGCTCTCCTTCTGTAGTGTTAAGAAATTGAGTCCCATCCGCAAGAGAGAAGTCTCGAAAGATATAATACCCAGCACACAGGGGCCTAATTTTGGGAGGTTCTGAACACCCTCAACTTTGACTGCAGCTGATGGGCCCCACTAGGAGTTGACTGTTTGAAAAAATCAAACCTGTGCCTTTCTGTTGATTTCACTTGGCTTCAGATCAGGACATGCAGCCCTTAAGGTCCTTTAGATGGATCAGCTACATTCTATAATATAAAGTCAATCAATAGAAAAAGGCTTGTGATGAAAAGCACGCAGTTAAATTAATTTCCTAGCAAGATTTATCCACTGCTAATGATCTACTTTATATTTTAAATAGTATGTCTTTCTGTCTGTCGGTTTGATCAAGAACACCTCCTAAATTGTAAGAGCCATGGTCGCCAAATTTGGTATGCAGCTTTCTCTGCTCATAACTTGAAGAAACATAAGGGTTTGGTTGTGCCAGGGAAATGGGATGTGCCTGGAATGGGATTGCTTCTCTATCAATCAAGAAGAAACTAGACATAATCTCCAAAGCACGTACAGTCCTCAAAATTGACACGACAGAGCAAATGTTGAAAGTGGCGGAACAAAGATGAACCAGAAAAACAGAATGAACCTGGCTTGCTTCTCAATAAACCTTACAGAGAAGAGACAAAACAGGGAAATTTGGAGCGGTGCTCTGTGTTGGCCCTGCTACATCAATGCTTAAGGTTTGAAAATGAGCAGAAAATGTCATTGGAAACCAAATTGATTATAGCCCAATTTTGTTGAAATGTCTTTTCCAGCTCTATGATTCTATGATTCAAAGAGTTTATAGGGATGAAGAGGGGGAAAAAAGCTACACTGGATGGAATTCCCATTTTCTAAAAAAATTACTAAACAAAATTCAACAGAAAAATTTGAACAATCCCTTTTTAAAAGAAATCCGAAATAAAAATTAGCGTCATACAAGTATTTAAATAAAGCACGTACATTTCCCTTTTATTTAAAAAATGAGTGACAGGCAAAGCTGGCGTGATTGTGTGGGGCCTAGTTCGAATGGGGCACTGTGACCTGGACCGTCGGCAGCTGCATACCAGTCCTGGGGTTCCGACTCTGCTGGCGTGCGGCTATGGTGGCCGCTCCCCCCAGGGGTGCAAAGAGCACCCGGGCCAGCAACATGGGGTGCCAGGCCACCTGGGGTGTCCTCACCACCAGCACCCATAGCAGCATCCTCTTCTTCTCCTATGGGCTGGGGGCTATGGGGGAGGAGAGGGTGCCGCCATCCTGGGCAGCCCACAGCTTCGGGACACGCCTCGGGTAGGACGTGCTACTGAGGCAGTGGAGGCCAATAATAAAGCACGGGGCTGTGTGCAAGGGAACCGACTGTACACGCCTCATGCCGGCCCTGGGTATGGGTCTGAGCTAGGGATGTTAAATATCGGTTAATTGAATAGTCAAGTAACCTCATGAATTCTTATCAATTAGTCGATTATTCTGTAGTCCCCGGGTGCGGAGCCAGCAGCCCGTGTGCTCCGGCTCCACTTCATAGGAGCCCCCTGCCACTCTGTGCTGCTGCCTCTGTATCAGAGGCAGCAGCGCGGGGTGCCAGGCGGGAGCTGGTTTGTGAGGGGAGCCAGTTTTAAAAAGAGCTCCCCTTGTGGACCGGCTGTCTGTCACCCCATGCTGCTGCTTTTGCTTATCGGTTAATGGACTACATTATTACATCCCTAATCTGAGCAACATTCAGTAGTATTATTACTTAATACGCTAAATCAACAAACGTAGGCTCCCAATGTGTAGACCCTCATACTCACATGGAACCCACTGAACATTTGGGAGATAAGAACAAGGGATCTCTACAGCCTAAGATGAGAGCCAACTGGCTTTATAGCTCAAGTTGTCAAGGCTCCTGCGCTGAGGTCTGGGGTTCAAATCCATCTGCTGGCAGTTACACCCATGGACAACCTTGATATGTTTGTATCTTGTGCGCTTTGTGACCTTGAGAGAAGTTAATTTTCCTCTCTGTCTCCTTGTTTCCCCACCCTTTGTCTTCTCACTTTACACTGTAAACTCTTTGGCATGGAGACTGTGTGTTAGTGTAACATCTGGCACAATGGGGCTGCCAATACCTGTGGATCCTCTTGGTTGCTACTCTAATATTTTAAAAACCATGTTAATAAGGTCAGATGAGATGAGCGTGGAGGATGTGAGTGCTTTCTCAGCTGTCACTGTGAAATGTAATAGCCTTGAAGTTTTTAAATGGCCATAAGCTAGCTGTGGTTTGCCCTTTTTTTTTTCTCTGATTGGCCAATTTATTGCCAGCTGGTACCATTTTTGCCAGGCTTAATGGAAAACATGGATCCTCTATGCCAGATGTTAGGACGTAAATATTCAGACCTGCCTACTAAGGCCTATGTAAAAGCAAAGCCAAACCAGTAAGGAAGGTACTTTCCGAATCATTCATTGACACTTAGGCTATGTGTAGACTGCAAAGAAAAGGCAGACAAAGATACGCAAATTGCGAACCGTAATTTGTGTATCTTTTTTTGTTTTTTTTTCGGAAGACGCTTTTCCGAAATTTGGCCCGTCTACACGGAGCCAAATTTCAGAAAAACCTCATCTTTCAGAACATCCCTTCTTCCTCATACATTGAGGATTACAGGGATGTCAAAAGAACGCGTCCGCTTTTTCGGAAATTGTTCCAAAAAAATGGATATGTTCCTTGGACATGTCGTAGCTTTTCCGGGATACCTCTGCGGTGTAGACATAGCCTAGACTGATAGCTTTCTCTTTGGCAAGGACACATTCCCCATCTCTCTATTGCTTATCTGTCTGGTTCTATCTGGTTCTTTGACTGCCTCTGTCTCCTGTATAATTAATTTTGCTGGATGTAATCCAACATAGGTGGTGGGCTATAATTGGTTAGATAATCATGTTACAATGTGTTAGGGTCAGTTAGTTAAATTTCAGTGGAATGATTGGTTAAGGAATACCTGAAAATATTGCTATATAGATTCGGGACAAACAGGAAGTGAGGAGGCAAAAAGGAAAGGAAGCTGGATTCATGCTTGCAGGAAGCTAAACCCAATAAATGTCAAATTGTTTGCATCTCCAGACTTTGGGCATTGCTGTTCTTTGGTCATGTGAGAAGGGCCGGGGAAGGGAGAGGGTGAAAGGGATAAACCCTCTAGCACCAGAGAGTAGACAATGGATCCTACAATTCCAGCACTGTTGAGGACTTTGTAATCTTGCAACATCTGACTGGCAACGTGACTAGCTCCTTGATCGGTAGCAGCCATCGCAACCCTTGTGCTGCTTGCAAACAAGAATTAAGAGGCCTTGTTTTTGAGGAAGAACAGGGTCCCTCCAGCACATTTTAAAAAAAAAAATCTGCATTGTGGCAGTGGTGTGAAAATAATGCAAAGTTTCCAAATTGCTGTTCTGTTCATTGTATGTTAGTTGGGCCCAGGAGAGCATCCACTATCTCCTTCAGATGATTATGCAAATATGACTAAATATCTGAATACCTATTCCTACTTTTTATCCTCTGTAATCTAATGTCTCCCTTGATGCACTGCTGTTTCAAATTATCTTCAGTGAGTAATGACTTGCATTTAGCATTTTATACCAAACTGTCATATAGATCATTTTGTGTAATACTTTACATAAATTAGGAATCCTCCCCTATGGCATGGCTGCTGTTGCCGGTGGGTTTTGATGAAATTAAAAGTGCAGTCAACACAAACCTGGTGTAATTTGGAAACAAACAAACAAAATCAAATGGCAAAGTTGGAATCTTGTAGTACACGTTAGTTACAGTAAATTACAGTGCCGTTCTGAGAGGTTCTCCATAAGCATAATGACTCTGTGCAATGCTAGCCTTATAGTCGTTACCTCTTTCTTTTAATGACTGTTCAGTGGCCTAGGTAGAATGGTTGATGGATCTCTGGAAGCTTGTAGATTGGTGTCCTCATCTCAGAAATACATATATATGTAATACAGAAATATGTTAGCATTGCCTTACTTTTCAGCCCAACTAAAAGGAGTGAAAGATTGAATGGGACATATTAAAAGGATTCCTCTTTTACCCCTATAGTTCATTCTGAAGGTCAAGGTGTAGGCATATGGGTGGAATGCAGTTTAGGGGGAGTTAGTATTGCTGTCATCCTTGCATAGGAGTAGACCAGGCATGGGGAACCTAAGGCCCAGGGGCCGGATGTGGCCCCTAGGTTGCCTGGATGTAGCCCCTGAGACTTAGGGCCTCCCCCAACATAGAATCATAGCATACTAGGACTGGAAGGGACTTCGAGAGGTCATCGAGTCCAGTCCCCTGCCCTCATGGCAGGACCAAGTACTGACTAGACCATCCCTGATAGACATTTATCCAATCTACTCTTCAATATCTCCAGAGATGGAGATTCCCCAACCTCCCTGGGCAATTTATTCCAGTGTTTGACCACCCTGACAGTTAGGAACTTTTTCTTAATGTCCAACCTAACCCTCCCTTGCTGTAGTTTAAGCCTATTGCTTCTTGTTCTATCCTCAGAGGCCAAGATGAACAAGTTTTCTCCCTCCTCATGAAACGCTTTTAGATACCTGAAAACTGCTATCATGTCCCCCCTCAATCTTCTATTTTCTAAACTAAACAAACCCAATTCTTTCAGCCTTCCTTCGTAGGTCACGTTCTCTAGACCTTTAATCATTCTTGAGGAGCCCATGCTGGCACTCCAGAACCCCTCCGTCACTCCTGGCCACCATCTCAGTTTTCTGTGGGTCAGCAGCCCCGACCCCCAAAAATGTTCCCCATCCTTGGAGTAGGCTGTGCTAACCCTACCCATGATCTGCAGTAGTAGTAGCATGATCTGCAAGGAGTCCCATTTGTTTTGTGGATTATTCAACATGGATAAGGATAACAGACTCATTTATCCTTCTGTGTCATAAATGGACCCTCGCCTCTCGTCTGTGTCTAGTAACGTACAAAATTGCACTTAAAATGAATTGTATGGTTCCCTTTCACTGGAGAGTGTGAGTGAGATTATAATTAAATGGGAAAAACAATAAAAGGGAAAATACTCCATGTTTCCCGTTGGAGCCTCTAAACTTTTATAGCCTTTAATCTGCTTTAAATAGCAGATTCCCCTCCCCTCCCCTTGTAGGATACATGTTGGGTTGAGTGGTTGGGGGGAGGGGTGGTGGTGGTTGTTTTCTTTTTTAGTACAAAATTGATACGTGCCGTGGCACTGTGGGAGGAAGCAAGCCATGAATAATCAACATTTTGAAAAATGACCTATTGCGCATGTTTACGACTCTGCTAATGAAATTGTTGCCCAGAATCAGTCATCAACGCTGACACCATATTGTCGCATGATTCAGGAGAAGTGAGTGCTTTCTTATTCAGCTTGAAACTGTGAATAAGAGCGACGCTTCTCTTGCTTGTTTTTTCTTTCAGCAATGTTCTGACAGTTCCATAAAAACCTTCCCTCTCTGCACAGAAAATGTCTCAGCATTTTATGTCCAGCCTACAGATACACAACATGAAACAGCTTCTTTGACATAACTAGAGGAAGGCCACTACAATAAAGGAATATTATCTTAAAAGGAAGAATTATTAGAGTAGGGAACAGTCTCCTAGGACAGTGGATGGATGCTCTTTAATCTTGTAATTCAACAAAATGCTTGAATAAACTCTAGTAAATACTCATGTGTTTAGGATAAAGTTCACCCCAAAACAGAGGATCTAACCAGGGTCCTATATTAAATGATGCATAGAAACTCTTGTAATGGGACCACACATTGGAATATTTCACTGAGAGAGAGAGAGAGAGGAGAAGACAACATGACTTACTAGTAAAGCTAGATGAATCACTTTTTTGCCCAAGATTCCTTGGCAATTTTGAAAAGTTGAAAAAATAGTTTCAGGTCAAACCAAACTTTTCATTTTGACTAATTTTGAAGAGTTTCAAAGCGACCAATTTAAAAAATAAATTAAAGGAAATTTTGAAACAAATTTATTTCCAACTAAATAAAGAAAATGTTAAAAAAACAACAAATAATCTGGTAGTGCTTTAAAGACTAACAAAACATGTAGATGATATCATGAAGTCTGGTCATCTGAAGGAGTGAGCTGTGCCCACGAAAGCTCATGATACCAGCTACATGTTTTGTTAGTCTTTAAAGTGTTACCAGACTATTTGTTGTTTTTTAAGTTTTTCCTGTTATAGACTAACTCGGCTACCCCTCTGAAACTAAAGAAAATGTGTTGGTGGGAAGATACCAAACTAGAACATTTTATTTTTTTTCCTCCAAAAAATGTGTAATTTGAACTTGCAAAACAAATTGTCCTGAAATAATGACTGAAAATTTTCCCCCATTGTTGCTTGGTAGGTCATGCCCATCTCTGATTTTTCTAACCAAAAAAAAAACTCCAATGTCCATATTTCATGTGTTTCATGGTTGAATAAAGCACATGCATTCAGCTCATATTGTGCTCCTCAACTATGTTCAATTTTCTAGTATGACGCGATCACATTTTTAAATAAGTATCTTCCCTAATGCTTAATGGTGGTGCATGAGTTCAGAATCAGTGGGTAAAGGAAGGACTCACATGATGTGTTTAAGCAATAGATATGAAAAAACAGAATATTGGGAAAGAATCCATATTTTGTAACTGAGATGCATTTTGGTGGGTTTAATCGTTTTGTTTTTACCCACAAAAGCTCATGTTCCTATCTAATTTTGTTAGTCTCTAAGCCTACATCTACACTGCACAATTAGTGTAGTGTAGTGCACAGTTAGGGTGTGTCTAAACTACACCCCTCTGCCGACAGAGGGATGTAGATTAGGCATATCGCTATTGCCAATGAAGCGGGGATTTAAATATCCTGCGCTTCATTTGAATAGAAATGGCCGCCGCTTTTTGCCAATGCGGCACTTTGCCGGCAAAAAGCGGCAGTCTAGACGGAGATCGGTCGACAAGGAAAGCCTTCTCTGATCGATTCTGTAAACCTCATTGCACGAGGCATAAGGGATCAGTCGGAAAAGGCTTTCCTTGTCGACTGATCCCCATCTAGACTGCTGCTTTTTGCCAGCAAAGTGCCATGGTGGCAAAAAGCGGTGGCCATTTCTATTCAAATGAAGCGCGGGATATTTAAATCCCTGCTTCATTTGCAGTAGCGATGTGCCTAATCTACATCCCTCTGTCGGCAGAGGGGTGTAGTTTAGACCCACCCTTATTTTGGAATATGCTATTCTGAAATAGTTATTCCCAAAGAGCTTATTTCGGAATGGCACATCTACACTGCAGGGAAGCCTCAAAATGAGTCCGAGGCAGGCTCCTCTAATGTAGACGTGCTATCTACATTTAGAGCTCCAAGAGCTGGGTGACCCTGGGGAGGGGCTATTTCAAAATAGCAGCAGTGGAGCGTCTACACACGCATTATTTTGAAATAGCTACTTTGGAATAGACGTTATTCCTCGTAGAATGAGGTTTACAGAAGTCAGAATAAGCCAGCCGTTATTACGAAATTATTTCAAAACCACCGAATTGCTGTATAGACGCTCGCATTGTCATTTCGGAATAATGGCTGTTATCCTGAAATAACTTTGCTCTGTAGACACACCTGAAGGCGCCACCGTGCCACTTGTTGGTTTTGAATGTATTGTGTTAGTCGACATAGCGGTTTAAAATTTGTTTTAAAAGTATTTTATTGGTGTGTTGCTGAAGATTATAAAATCGCTTCTCTAAAAGCTTCTCCCGTCCCTCTCCCTGGCTGCCAGCAGTCATGGGGCCGCCAGTTTAACAGCACTGTGTAGGGCCCCATAAATCCTAAGGATGCATAGCACAGCCAATGATGAGTAGAGAGTAACATGTACATGCAGCAGGCTGAAAGCTTTCCAGAGGGCATGCCTTCTTCTTTAAACTAACTGATGACTTTGGTCTTTTCAAGAATTTACACTTATTTGCAGACCATTGCAACGTGTTTACCCCTCAGTATGGCGTCATAAAATAGGGAAGACTATGCCCAGCCAATAACAGATTCTTGCCCTGGAGTACTTGGCAAGGCTCTGCTTTGATTATTGTAATGAATTGTCAGCATCATGCTCCTGTTCTATCCCACAACTCAGCAGACAACTCTGCCCCACAGAATTTACAATCTGGAATGCAGACAAAACAATGTCCTTGGCATGCACTAGGGGTATGTCTAGACTGCCTGCCTCTGGCGACAGAGGCATGTAGATTAGGCCACCCGGCATAGGAAAATGAAGTGGGGATTTAAATAATCGCCGCTTCATTTCAATTAAAATGGCTGCCGCGCTGAGCCGATCAGTTGTTTGTCAGCTCAGTGTGCTAGTCTGGACGCTCCGCGGTCGACATCAAAGGCATTTGTCGACCTCCCCGGTAAACCTCATCCCACGAGGCATACCGGGGAGGTCGACAAATGCCTTTGATGTCAACCGCGGAGCGTCCAGACTACCACGCTGAGCTGACAAACAGCTGATCGGCACAGCGCGGCAGCCATTATAATTGAAATGAAGCGGCGATTATTTAAATCGCCGCTTCATTTTCCTATGCTGGGTAGCCTAATCTACATGCCTCTGTCGCCAGAGGCATGTAGTCTAGACATACCCTAGGTGTAAAACAGAACATGACGGTAGCAAATGAGATGCACTCATTGTAGCCTGTAACTGGTTTGGTTTTTAGGGTAAATCCACAGTGTGGGGGGACAGGAAATGCAGCAGTGAGTCTGGCTGTAGGTCAACTGATTTGGGCTGGCACTACGGAGATTAAAGATAGCCGTCTCCACATTCAAGCTGGGTTCTGAGCCTCACCCACACCCCTCAAGAGGTTCAGAGTTTGGCGCTCTGTTTGAGTGTGAATGTCTACGTTGCTGGTTTCGGTCCCAAAGCGGGAGCTACGCAAGGACTGAGTCATTTGTCCGGGCTATGTGACTCAGCGTGGTGGGGTTGTTTTTGTTTGGCAGCGTTAGACAATAGCGGGAAGCGAAGAGGAGCGGCTCTGGTTTAACGTTAGTTGGGAGGATTCTAAACTTGGAAGGGTGGTGGAATGGCCCAAAGCTAGGAGATCAAAGGACTCAAAAGGCAAAGATAAAGCACTGAAATACAGAGGCAGTGGAGGGTTGGTCAAGACGAGGGGCAGGAATTGGCTAGAACTAACTTCTGTGTGCATGTAGCAGAAAAAATCGCTCTGTTGTCAGACAGGAAAACAATGTCAAAAAGTGAGAAACCTTCTTAACATTTTAAGAAGCATCCATTAGAAACTGCGCCAAAACCCCTTAAACTTTAGCGTGCAGTGGCTTAAAAGCAAGTTGAAAGAGTCAAAGGCCACAGAAGATAGTCACATTACAGGGGGACTGAAAAGTGGGTTTCTGTTTTAAAACTAAGGCACACATGAACAAAAAACAGAAAAGCAGGGTTGATTAAGGATACGCTTTATTAAAAATACGTTGGTCTCAATATTACAATTAAAATCAGATTTAACTCAGCGTGGCTCCAGCCTGGATCTTCTCCCAGAAGGGACCAATCCTTGCTTGCTGTAGAGAATGGTGCCGTCTCGGTGCAAACTTTGGATCGAGGTTTGGGCTTTGGAATCCAATAGGGACTGAATAGGCAGAGCTGGTGATTCTCACATCCATGCTGGGTTCGCAGTATCATTCTTAAATACGTGTAGCCCGACTTGGAGATATGCTAAGCTACTGCATCTCCCACCTTTGGAAAACTGGACTCATAGTGCCCTTTTAAGATAAGGGTATCTAGACTTGAAAAGCCTAGAAGCTGGGAATGGGTGACAGGGGATGGATCAATTGATGATTATCTGTTCTGTTCACCCCCTCTGGGGCACTTGGCATTGGCCACTGTTGCAGACAGGACCCCGGGCAAGATGGACCTTTGGTCTGACCCAGTCTGGCCGTTCTCATGTAAAACATTTATACCATCGGCAGAACGTCAATTCATGCTCCTACAGAGAGGTGTGTGTTACTGCTGTGAACTTTTCAAAGACGAGATTGAGTGTGTGGTGTCTTTCACTTGGCATTTATGTGGCGTGTTTGTGCTTCTTTATGTTGCTAGTTTTGTTTTGTTAGTAATTAAGTCAATACACTTAAAATTTGTAATAAAGCATAAGAACAGTGAGGCCGCTGTTGGGAATCCCATCGCGTCATGCTGAGCTCACTCAGATAGATGAGAGATGCCCCTCACGCACTCTCCCTGGGTCGCTTTCTACCAGTTCTGGCATATGTATGATCCATGTCATCTCTGGGTCCTCAGACATTGCAGCGCCAGTCTCCTCCCACACCTCCATTAGCTCTGGAGACTTGGTATAGTCTACCTGGCCTCCAGCTTCCATCATCTGGGCTTCTGGCTGGTCCACCCCTGCAGCTCCTCTAGCAGCTCCGTCCTCTCCAGCGTCCAGCCCAGACTGAGCTGAGTTGCTCCCTCTTATGCTACTCCAGCCATTGAAGCATGCTCAGTATGGCTGGAGGGTGGGGCTTCCTCTGTCCACAGGGCATAAAGCCCTCCTTGGCCAGTGTGGGCTGTACACACCCCGGCGCAGGAGGAATATAATAAAAAGGGGTTGTCTTTCATGTTGCGTGGATGTAAGTATTGTGAATTGTTCTAGTGTTTTATCACAAGGTCACGCTTTCCTGACTGATGCAAGTTTATAATTTTTTTTAAGCCATAAAAGAAACATAAGACTTCATTTTACTTAAGCGAGGTTGGAGAGGCCTGTACCATGGTTTGCTTTTTTAAAAAAATATCAATCTTCTTAGAAGGGCTTACTCAGGTCCCTTATATTGAGTATTTGGTATTCTTTTTAAGTAGGATTGATGTGAAGAAGATCCTCTGCTTGCACGATTGATTTTTAGTTTCGCCAGTAAATCTGTTTGAAAATAGTTAGTGTGCAGAAAAACTATAGAACAGAGAACAGTTGCGTCAATACAGAATTCTGCTCTTATTTAGCTTGAAGCAAGGGGTCAATATAATAAATACATAAGGCCTTCCCATGCTAAAAATTCCTTTTGCTTTAACTTATTAATATATTTGTCTGTAGTCGTATCCTGCAGCTTCTGCCGATGTCAAGGGTACTATAAGATTGAACAGTGAAGCAGGAGGGTTTTTTCCTAAGAATAGTTTAAGGGGCAAATAAGAATGTTGTATTTCAACTTGACTTTAGCACAGACTACCAGAAGGAACCAATGGTTTGTTGGCAATGTGATTGTTGACTGAGGGATTTGGGCTTCTTTAGTCTGCAGAAGGGAAGAGTGAGGGGGGATTTGATAGCAGCTTCCAACTCTCTGAAGGGAGGTTCCAAAGAGGATGGAGAGAGGCTGTTTTTGGAGATGACAAATGACAGAACAAGAAACAATGGGGACGATCTAGGTTGGATATTAGGGGAAACTAGGAGGGTGGTGAAGCACTGGAATGGGTTGCCTAGGGAGGGGGTGGAATCTCCAATCTCAGAGATTGACAAAGCCCTGGCTACGATAATTTGTTGGGGTTCGTTCTGCTTTGAGAAGAGTATTGGATTAGCTGACATCCTGAGGTCTCTTCCTGTCCTCCTCCTCTATGATTCTATGAAAAGAGAACAGGCCAAGCTCTATAACAGAGACCAAATATAGGGCAAAGTCTGAGAACAAGAAATAACAGAAAGATCTCACAGACAATGTAGACCTATGGGAGTCCTGCACCCCCCATAAGCTGTATTTCTTATTGTCATCATTGGAGGTCAGTAATGTGCAGCTAAAGCCTTACTCCTACCAGATGCTGAGCACTTTGGTCGCAAGCTGCAACTTTATTTAAGCGCATGCTTAAGTCCCATGTGCTTAAAGTTAGGCATGTGCGTAAGTGTTCTGATGGATAAAGACCAGAGTGCCAGCACCTTGTAGGATAGAGTGCAGAATTCTGAAGCCTTTATAAAAGCTCTCATTGACTTAACAAGAAGTAGTCCTGTGCTGCCTTAGAGGCAAATAAATATATAATTCCTTTTCTCTGCTCAAGGTTGTCTGAGGAAGTGGGGTTTGCTCACAAAAGCTCATGATGCGCACACACTCTCTATGGTGCCACAGAACTACTCGTTGTTTTCAAAGTTACAAACACAGATTCCCCTCTGAGACTTATTGACTGAATAAGTTAGTGTGTGCCCATCATGAATAAGAATATGTTGTTAATTTACTAAGGCCTTGCCCTTCGAATTTCGAATGAAATCAGTGATGCTGCTTGAGGAGTTTGAGCTGAATAGTGTGAGTAACGAAGGCATGATCTGGCTTATTATTAATATTAGAGGGATCATATGACTTCACAGGGCTGGCAGGAAGAGCAAAAGAACAAGAATAGTGAGGTCTTACTGTTGTTAATAATAATTAATGGATACCTAGCTGTCATGGAGTGTTCTTCATCAGTAGATTTCCAAGTGCTTTCAAAGGAGGTAAGTATGGTTATGTCCATTTTATGGAGGTGGAAACTGAGGCACAGAGATGTTAACTCTGTTGTGGACCCCGGAACTTCACAGTGCTAGGTGCTGTCCAAACATAGAACTATGTTGATGTGGTCTCCTAAGAAGCAGCTGCTGCTGACTTTCAGGGATATCAAGCAGCTGTTGACTTGAAGTGGCAGTAAGGGTTGTGCTGAACATCAGGATGCTTGTGAATAATGATGAATAGGTTTATAAACGTCCGTGAAGTCGGTTTGTAGCAGGGACCTACAGAAGGTGGTGTGGCACCAGGCATTTGGAAAGAGTGTTCCAAGCCGAGGGGGAAATAAGAGACAGAGGTTAGTACAAGATATCCAGTTGTCCAGGCATGCTTTCTCTAATATATGCATTGCTTTTATTTCCTCCTATTATTCCTATTCAGAAACAATCTCCAGATTTTATTATGGTGACCCCTTCATATTCATTGGTTACTTACAGGTCTCAGGGAAGCAGTTTGTATTGGAGGCACTGTGGTTACTCAGCAGATATGTGAAACCGCTGTGAGTATTTCATTCCAGGCTCATCATGGGATGCCAGGAACATTTATGATGCTTGAAAAATGCTGTTGCATGCCTCAATTTGTACGAGTGAATATTAAAAAAAGGCAATAACTCTTGGGTGCTTTCTCTCTTCCATATTGACTCTTTCTGTATCCCCCACTTTCCTTAATGGAAGGGCTCCCTAATGGTTATTCTGAGGATAGGAGGGGTTTTATTACCCACTCTGTCATTGCCAGGAGGTGATATTTCACAGCTGTGGTATCATTGCCTTAAAATGCGACTTTTAAGAAATTCTCTAAGGGGCATCCATGTTTACCTTTCTGAACAATACTGCTGGAATACGAGTGTGTGATTTCTTGTTGGGAGGGCAGGGAGAACGTAAGAGCAGCCAGACTGGGTGAGACCAAAGATCCATCTAGCACAGTGTCCTGCCTGCTGACAGTGGCCAATGCCAGGTGCCCCAGAGGGAATGAACAGAGCTGGGCAGTCACCAAGAGATCACTTCCCTGTCCTCAAATCCCAGTATCTGGCAATGACCGTATCCTCCATGACCGCATCTAATTATTTTTGGAAAGCAGTTATAGTTTCCCTAGCAAGGAATTCTGCAGGTTGACAGTGCTTTGTATGAAGAAACACTTCCTTTGTTTTCAAACCTGCTGCCTATTCATTTAACTGAGGGCGTGTCTACACAGCAGGGCTTAATTCGAAATAAGCTACGCAAACTGAGCTACCTCAGTGCCTAGCTTATTTCGAAATACCTTATTTAGAAATTGGGAGCGTCTACACAGCACTTATTTCGAAATGGCATGCTCTTCCTCCGACTGTCCTTCCCCTTGTACAATGAGGGCTACAGGAGGTGGAGAAAGAAGTCTTCCAGCTTGAGTATTTCAACAGTATTTCGAAATAACTGCCTGCTGTGTAAACATGGACTAAGTTATTTTGAAATAATGTAGATGTATCCCGAGCCCCAGTTACTGTGATGTATTAAGGGGTAAATAACACTTCCTTATTCACTTTCCTCACACCGTTCATAATTGTATAGATTTCTCAACTTAGTTGTTTCTTTCCAAAGCTGAACAGTGCCAGACTTTTTAATCTCTGCTCACATGGAAGCTATTACGTACCTTAATCATTTTTGTTGCCCTTTTCTGTACCTTTTCCTATTCTAAGATGGCTTTCATGACCAGAACTGCCCACAATATTCAAATGTAGGCATACCTTGGATTTATATTGTAGCATTATGATCTCTACCGTCTTATTGTCTATCCCTTTCCTAATGCACAAGGCAAAGAGGGGTGGTTCTGTGTCACAGCAGGAGAGGAGATTTTGAGGGATGGAAAGAATCTCTTTCCTTGTTTTAGTGGAAAAATGACTTAAATTTCATGTGCTGAGCCCATACTGGTAAGTTAAACATGCATGTTTTCCCGGTGGTATGCTACTCGGTGAAACAGGAAGCTATGAATCCTGTTTTAAGTGCAAGAAATACATAAACGATGCACCAATAAGTTAATTAGAGAGCTTCTTCCCTTGTATTACCCCTGAACTAATCATTAACATTGAATAGTTATAATCAAGATCATTATTATTATTACTATTATTATTATTATGATAATCATAATGTAGTCACTAACCGCCCCATCTGAAAATGTATTCCTCTGAAACTGTGTTCCTGTTGTGTTAGGCATTGTACAGATCGGTAAAACTTGCCACAAAGCACTTGTCATCTAGATAGATTAGGGTCAGAGAAAGGAAGTAGTATTATTCCCGTTTTACAGAAGTTGGATTTAGGCACAGAGGGATTAAGTGACTTGACCATGGTCATACTGAAAATCTGTAGCATGTCTATAAACTAAACTCAGGACTTCTTGGTCATGCTCTTCACAATTCTGAGAATCTCCACGAATGAAGTCCATCAATAATGTACTGAAACAGGCTTGTCTTGTGTCCTGAAGGGTCTCTGCAGTCATTAAGCATCTTTTAACTTGAGCTCTGACATTTCCCAGGAAAATCTCATGGGCAAAAGTAAATAAATCCTGGATCTCCATGGATCAGTTTATACCCAATGGTTGACAAGGAAGTGGGAGGAAAGGAGAAGAAAAGTGGGCTCAACTAACCGTTAGCTACTCAGCAGAAGTCACGCAAAGGCAGTAAGTAGCTGAGCAAATTCTTAGAGAAAGTAGAATAGACGGAAGGACGGCAGTAGACAATATGAGCAGAAGAATCTTCCCTCCACCTCCGGCTCTCTATCTTGGGGTATGTCTACACTAGCCCCCTAGCTCGAACTAGGGAGGCTAATGAGGGCGACCGAAATTGCAAATGAAGCACGGGATTTAAATATCCCGTGCTTCATTAGCATGTTCCTGGGCGGTCGCCATTTTGGAAATTGACTAGCCCGAAATAACTGCCTGCGTCTACATGCGGCAGTGAAACGGGAGTTTGAAGTAAAGCCCTTAATTCGAATTAGCTGTTAAACCTCATTCCAGGAGGAATAATGAGGTTTAACAGGCTTGTGAACAGGAATTGCTAACAGGGAGTTTGGAGAGGGAGTTCTCCAGGTGAAAGAGGAGTAAAAACGGGACCCTTGTGGTAAGTGGCTGTCTGGAGTGTGTGTTTGTGTGGGGGGGAGTTATTTGCTGTGTGCAGAGCTTGTGTTTATCTGTTTGGTTGGTTGGTTTGATTGTTTGATTGCTTGAAGGAGCTTCTAAAAGGTTTGAAATCTAGAAGCCTCTGATAATTGGCTAAGCCTCAGTCAGGGGGAGGGGCTACCAGAGCTATATAAGCCTGTGACTCAGCGACCAGGGAGCTTGCGAACAGGAATTGCTAACAGGGAGTTTGGAGAGGGAGTTTAGAGGGGGAGGTTAGAGGGCGCTAGTGACTTCTGGCCTTCTTTAAAACATAACTCTTATCGTAATCTATATTCCAGAGGTTTAAAAAGAATCCCAGTTTATACTTAAACTTGTTCATTAGAAAAATGGAGACAGAAGCCCAGCAGCAGAGTGGGGGCTATCCTGTTTATTGCGTCGAGTGTAACATGTATGATTACCTGCCCTGTGGGCTGGTGGCGTATGTGTGCACCCGTTGCAAGGAGCTCCTGACCCTCAGAGACCGAGTTCGGGCTTTGGAGGCCAGGGTGGCTGAACTGGAGGAGCTAAGGGAGGTAGAGAGATTTGTGGATGAGACTTTCTGGGACACTGTAGTACTGTCCCACCTCCAGTCTGAGAGCCCCAGTGCTCTTAAGGAGGATGAAAGTCTCAAGGGAACAGAGCATTCAATGGGAGCAGAGGGAAACCATCCCGTAGTTGGGACCCTCCTCCCAGAGGATGTTGCGGTATCCTCTCGCACTGAGGATACCTCTGAGGGGGAGGGAAAGCCAGTTCGGAAGAGGCAGGTGTTAGTAGTGGGTGATTCGATCGTTAGAAACATAGATAGTTGGGTTTGTGATGACCGGGAGAACCGTATGGTCACTTGCCTGCCTGGTGCGAAGGTTGCGGATCTCTCGAGGCATCTAGATAGACTTATGTGTAGTGCTGGGGAGGAGCCGGTGGTCGTGGTACATGTAGGTACCAATGACGTAGGGAAGGGTAGGAGAGATGTCCTGGAGGCCAAATTTAGGCTGCTAGGAAAGAGACTGAAATCCAGGACCTCTATGGTGGCGTTCTCGGAAATGCTTCCGGTTCCACGCGCAGGGCCGGGTAGGCAGGCAGAGATTCAGAATCTCAATGCGTGGATGAGACGATGGTGTAGGGAAGAGGGGTTTGGATTTATTAGGAACTGGGGACACTTTTGGGAGAGGGGGAGCCTATACAGGAAGGATGGGCTCCACCTAAACCAGGGTGGAACCAGACTGCTGGCACTAAACATTAAAAAGGCCGTAGAGCAGTTTTTAAACTGAGAGATGGGGGAAAGCCGATTGGTGTGGAGATGCACGTAAATCGGAGGGAGACTACTCTTAGAGGAGAATCCATTGATAGAGATTCTCTAAGCTGTAGTCAGAAAGAGAGGAGGGGAGAGGGCAAACCATGGGCCAGAGCAGACAAACAACCGTGTACAAAGGAATCCAATGCATCAGGGAAGGGCAGACAAATAAGCAGTGGCAAATTTTTAAAGTGCTTCTACACAAATGCTAGGAGTCTGACTAATAAGATGGGTGAACTAGAGTACCTAGTATTAAATGAGGAGGTTGACATAATAGGCATCACTGAAACCTGGTGGAATGAGGAAAATCTGTGGGACACAATCATACCGGGATATAAAATATATCGAAAGGATAGAGCAGGCCGGGTGGGTGGTGGAGTGGCACTGTATGTGAAAGATAATGTAGAATCAAATGAAATAAAAATATTAAATGAATCAACATGTTCAATAGAATCGCTATGGATAGTAATTCCATGCTCCAAAAATAAGAAATTAGCAGTAGGGATATATTACCGACCACCTGACCAGGACAGGGATACTGACATTGAAATGCTGAGGGAGATTAGAGAGGCTACCAAAACAAAGAACTCTATAATAATGGGGGATTTTAATTACCCCCATATTGACTGGATACATGTCACCTCAGGAAGAGAAGCGGAGATAAAATTTCTCAATGGCTTAAATGACTGCTTCTTGGAGCAGCTAGTGCAGGAACCCACAAGGGGAGAGGCAATTCTCGATTTAGTCCTGAGTGGAGCGCAGGAACAGGTCCAGGAAATAACCGTTACAGGACCGCTTGGGAATAGTGACCATAATATAATAACATTCAACATTCCTGTGGTGGGAAGAACACCTCAGCAGACCAGCACCCTGGCATTTAATTTCAAAAAGGGGAATTACACAAAAATGAGGAGGTTAGTTAAACAGAAATTAAAAGGCACAGTGACTAGAGCCAAATCCCTGCAAGCTGCATGGAAACTTCTTAAAGACACCATAATAGAGGCCCAACTTAAATGTATACCCCAAATTAAAAAACATAGCAAGAGACCTAAAAAAGAGTCACCGTGGCTTAACCACCATGTAAAAGAAGCAGTGAGGGACAAAAAGGCATCTTTTAAGAAGTGGAAGTCCAATCCTAGTGAGATAAATAGAAAGGAACATAAACACTGTCAAATCAAGTGTAAAAATGTAATAAGAAAAGCAAAAAAAGATTTTGAGGAACAGCTAGCCAAAAATTCAAAAAGAAATAACAAAATGTTTTTTAAGTACATTAGAAGCAGGAAGCCTGCTAAAAAACCTGTGGGTCCCCTAGACGATCGAACTATAAAAGGCGCAATCAAGGACGATAAAGCCATTGCGGAGAAACTAAATGATTTCTTTGCTTCAGTCTTCACGGCTGAGGACGTTGGGGAGATTCCCAAATCTGCACCGTCCTTTGTGGGTAATGAATCTGAGGAACTGTCCCGGATTGAAGTGTCATTAGAGGAGGTTTTGGAACAAATAGAAAAACTTAATGTTAACAAATCTCCGGGACCGGATGGCATTCATCCAAGGGTTCTAAAAGAACTCAAATGGGAAATTGCTGAACTATTATCTGTGGTTTGTAACCTATCCCTTAAATCGGCTTCCGTACCTAATGACTGGAAGGTAGCCAACGTGACACCAATATTTAAAAAGGGCTCTAGAGGCGATCCGGGCAATTACAGACCGGTAAGTCTAACTTCAGTACCGGGCAAATTAGTCGAAACAATAGTAAAGAATAAAATTGTGAAGCATGTAGAAGAACATAATTTGTTGGACAAAAGTCAACATGGGTTTTGTAAAGGGAAATCCTGTCTTACTAATCTATTAGAGTTCTTTGAAGGGGTTAACAAACATGCGGACGAGGGGGATCCAGTAGATATAGTATACTTAGATTTCCAGAAAGCCTTTGACAAGGTCCCTCACCAAAGGCTCTTGTGTAAATTACATGGCCATGGGATAAGAGGGAAGGTCCTTTCTTGGATTGAGAACTGGTTAAAAGACAGGAAACAAAGGGTAGGAATAAATGGTAAATTTTCAGAGTGGAGAGGGGTAACTAGTGGTGTCCCCCAAGGGTCAGTCCTAGGACCAATCCTGTTCAACTTATTCATAAATGATCTGGAGAAAGGGGTAAGCAGTGAGGTGGTAAAGTTTGCGGATGATACCAAACTGTTTAGGATAGTCAAGACAGAAGCAGACTGTAAGGGACTCCAAGAAGATCTCACCAAACTGAGTGATTGGGCAACAAAATGGCAAATGAAATTTAATGTGGACAAGTGTAAAGTAATGCACATTGGGAAAAATAACCCCAACTATACGTACAGTATGATGGGGGCTAATTTGGCTACGACAAATCAGGAAAGAGATCTTGGAGTTATCGTGGACAGTTCTCTGAAAACTTCCACACAGTGTGCAGCGGCGGTCAAAAAGGCAAATAGGATGCTAGGTATTATTAAGAAAGGGATAGAAAATAAGACCCGGAATATCTTACTGCCCCTGTATAAAACTATGGTACGCCCACATCTTGAATACTGTGTACAGATGTGGTCTCCTCACCTCAAAAAAGATATTTTGGCCTTGGAAAGGGTTCAGAAAAGGGCAACTAAATTGATTAGGGGTTTGGAACGGGTCCCATATGAGGAGAGGTTAAAGCGACTGGGACTTTTCAGTTTAGAAAAGAGGAGACTGAGGGGGGATATGATAGAGGTGTATAAAATCATGAGTGGTATGGAGAGGGCCGATAAAGAAAAGTTATTTATTAGTTCCCTAAATAGAAGAACTAGAGGACACCAAATGAAATTAATGGGTAGCAGGTTTAAAACTAATAAAAGAAAGTTCTTCTTCACACAGCGTGTAGTCAGCATGTGGAACTCCTTGCCAGAGGAGGCTGTGAAGGCTAGGACTATAACAGAGTTTAAAGAGAAGCTAGATAATTTCATGGAGGTTAGGTCCATAAAAGGCTATTAGCCAGGGGATAAAATGGTGTCCTTGGCCTCTGTTTGACAGAGGCTGGAGAGGGATGGCAGGAGACAAAGCGCTTGATCATTGTCTTCGGTCCACCCCCTCTGGGGCACCTGGTGCTGGCCACTGTCGGCAGACAGGATACTGGGCTAGATGGACCTTTGGTCTGACCCGGTACGGCCGTTCTTATGTTCTTATGTTCTTATGTTCTTAGGTGGAGGAACAGCCACTGGAGCTCTGTTTAGTATCCCCACCCTTCCCAGAGTGCTGGCTCTGCAGCTCCCATTGGCTGAGAACTGCAGCCAATGGGAGCTGCAGGAGCAGTGCCTTTGGAGGTAGTGCGCAAAGCTGCTTAGCCATGGCCTCCACCAAAGAGCAGATGGACATGGCCACTTGTGGGAAGTCACCTGAGGTGAGCACCACCCTGATTTGTTACCCCGAAACACCTCCCATCCCTCTCCCCCATGTCCCCTCCTGAACTTCAGCCCTGAGACCCCTCTCACACCCAAACTCTCTTCCTCTTATTTAACCAGAATTTTTTATTTATAGGTACCTCCAATTCTCCAACCATGCCAGATAACAAAGCTTTTAAAGACTGAGACGTACTCAGACACTAGATAATGGAGAGCACATAAAAACCTAAGCTAGATACTGAAATCTGATCCCTCAAACTAAGGCACCCAAATCTGTCAAGGAAACAAGATGGGTTTGATAATTAGATAGACCAAAAGGAATGGATGGTGTCTGACAGGGATAAAGCATCCACATTATATTCAGTGTTCCAGTACTATTGGGTTGTTGTTATGTTTAGCTCTGTTCCAATTCACACTTTGGGGGAATTTATATTTATGTTTGAAAACCATTTAAAAATCTCTTCACCGTGTTTAGAAATTTGGGTGAGAAACTAGAAAGATCTCATTAGAGTTTGCTAAAGCAATTTTTCCCCCCTTTCCCCACCTCCACGGATGCTTTTATAGCTTTTCCCAACGGTGCTTGACAGAGTGTATGTTTCATATATTGCATTGCTAAGCATAACTGGAGAGCATGTGGAAAAAAAAAAAAAAGAAACTCCGCTTGCAGGGCCTATAATTCCAGCTCATTTGTGAGTGATGAGCATGGAATCTGCCAGTACGATAAGAAAATAGAAAAGCAGATTTTTGTGAAGATAATTTTTTTTCCCCAATGCGGAAGTGCAATTCCAGAATGAAATATTGACAGGCTCACAAAATGGCATACATTATCGATGGAGCTTATCTGTTCGGGATTGCGTCTTCAAATACTGAATTTGTAGAAACGTTCTAGCATGTTTCATCGGGACTCTAGAAGTGGGCTTCATAAAATGGCCAGTGAAACTCTGTGGGTATATCTACTCTGCAAAGCTATTTTGGGATACTGGAGGTATCCCGAAATAGCTACCCGGGTCTTTTGAACACATCTGCTATTTCGAAATATAGCAGACGCACTATTTCACCATCCCTGTAAACCTCATTCTATGAGGAGTAAGGAATGGCTCGAAATGGTGCTTTATGTCAAAATTTCGCTCGGGTAGACAGCGCCAAATTTCGAAATAGCCCATTTCAAAATAGACTCAAAATAAGCTACGCAATTTGCCTAGCACAAACTGTGTATCTTATTTCGAGTTTCGGGTGCTGTGTAGATGCACGCTGAGAAAATTAGTGTGCTGAAAATAGCAGTGTCATCACAGCAGTACAAGTGGCAACTCATGGTGGGGAAAAGGGTTCATTTCACCAGGCCCAAATGCCCTGGGAGACTGGAGTCTGTGGTACATATGTGGGAGGGGATCCGTGTTATAAGTTTGTACTGGGCCCGGAAAAATTATGCTTGAGCTCTGACACCAGGCTCGGTCCCACAGGCCCATGCCTAGGACTTCAGAAGAGATTATACTGAAAGCAGCTAACCCCCTCTTATTGCTTGGGCGGCCACAGGATATTGTTCTATTTTTAGCGCCCTCACTCCCTCAGACCTAGGGCAGGGACGTGTCTGTGAATGGAACATGACACCTTCCTGCTCCAGTTTATGCGCAGTTGTAGGCACGGAGAGGAATGAGGTGGCATCGCTGTCGGCTGACTTTCCACAGAACTCGTAGTTGTGATGTGGTAAGAACTTGTACGTGTGAGGGAAGAACGTCCGGATGTGGAGGGAGGGGTCACAGAACTCAAGATTTTCTTCATTTGTGTGTTTACTAACTTTAGAATTGAACTAACGTTGATGTATTTTAACGGAACTGAAACCGGTTTTATATAATATCTTTTTATTTTCTTTTAACGAGAGAGAGTTTCTGTGTGTGTGCGTGTGTGTTTGTGTAAAGAAAGGGGAAACTGCAAACATTTCAACCTAATTTTTTCCTGATCTTTGTGTTTACAATTTTGACAACTTTTCATTTTGAATAGCCTGATCATTTCTATGGGGTGGTTTTGTTTTATCATATGGGTTTTACTGAAATTACCTGAGGCTCAAACAGAAATTTGGCGGGGGGGGGGGGGGAGGGAGAGGGAGTTTGTCAGTTGAATCTTACTAACTTCAAACATCATTGTGACATTTGTACAGTCACTGACTGGTCTCTGTGGTACCAGCAAGATCAAGAAAGATAGCTGTTCACAGTACTTATGTAGAAATCAATGTAAATGTAGAATAGTTAATTTGGAGCAAGCAGTACAACTAGGAAAAATGCATCAGGCTGTCCATAATGCATTCCAGTGCAGCTCATCACGGGCTCTCTGGTTCTGATTCTAAACCCCCTGAGGCCAATGAAAAATTTCCTGTGGCCTAGTAAGAGGCTGAATCGCAGGTCTTCATAAAGAGCCAAGAGCTCATACAAACATTCTTCGTAGAGATTGGGAATCTTGCCCTCATCTTTCTGTTTTGACTAAATTATCTGAGGACCTCCCAGATAAATTAGCTTGAAATAAAGGTGTGCCTAATAAACTTTGTGCACTAGGTGCTGGGTTTGTAGGAACAGTAATATTTAAAACATAGCATAGAAGGTGAAGATATTGGGGCATATTGTTTTGCATGGTCCCTGCTACCAGGCGATGCCCAGCACTCCAAAGGCCGAGGTAACCCATCTTCCCATTCCTGAATGTACCTAACTCTAGAGAAACAGTAAGGTTAATTGATTGCCCAGCTATGCTGTCTGAAGGCAAAGTAAGATGTAATCTAGCCTACTCTGATACACTCCTCATCAGAGCACCGACCACTCGTGCAATAAAAGACTGGTGGATTCCTATCACTTGTAATTCTTTCTTCCTCATTATCGTGGGTGGGTGGGTGGCATAGGGTTTGGCTTGGTTTTCATTTGTCCCTGCTGTTGTGTGTTTACTGAGCCAGGAAAGAGCCTCACACCTTGCAGGTCAGTCCTGCTTTCTCTGCCCTGGCTGTACAGAACGCAAAGAGGAAATGCAATGTTGTAGTGTGAACCAAATCCATCAAAGCTGACATTTCCAAAGTGAGAATATGTGGCGGCGGTTGGTTTTATTGCTTCCCCTCTCTCATATAACTTGTGGCATGTTGGCACTTGACTGCCTTAGTGCCGACTTCGGGCACTATAACTAACAAGTCAGGGAGGAGGCTGGAGAGGAAGCGGTGCCCTTAGATGCATAACATTAGCAAAAACAGGACAGGTCACTTCATGCCAGAAAGCAGAAATCTACAAATAGCATATGTGTAGCAGGGCTGCCAAGCCCATCTCAAAATAAATTGGTGTGAAATGTGCACAAGATGTCCATCCGCAATCTCTCTTTGTGCTAGTAAAACTGCTTATCTGCAGTGCATGTATTGTCTGCAAGTGGCAGCTCTCGTGAGCAGCGGGCATATTTCTTGCAAAACCTCAACATCACGCTTAAAACGATTGCATGTCTCAGAAGCACCTGCCCTGTTTTGGCCTGCCATTTTTATTTTATAAAGCTAAAATCTGTTTGAGTGTTTTTCTCGCCCCTGACCGCTTCCTTTCCTACCTCTTTCTGTGGCAGTTTTTTTGGAGCTTCAGAAGGGTAGCTGAGTTAGTCGGTAACTAGAAAAACTTAAAAAACAACAAGTAGTCTAGTAGTACCTTAAAGACTAACTAAACATATTGATGGTATCGTGAGCTTTCATGGGCACAACCCCCTTCTTCAGATGAGTGGAGTATTAAAAGTCCAGATCCAAGAATAAATAAGGGAAGGGGGAAGGGTAAGGAGGAAAAAAAGGAGAAAAAAGACAGTGAATAGATTGTTCAAGTAGTAGCAAGAGGCTGATAAGAACAATTAGCACCTCTATTGTTTGGTCAGTTAGTTTTTTTGGAGTCAGGCAGTGCTGTTCTATCTGCCATGGAGGTTAGACAGACATCTATTGGGGATGGTCTACATCAGTGTTTCCCAACCTTTTTTTTATAAAGTACCCCTTTAAAAAAAAATAAAATTATAAGTATCTCCAGTACCTCCAGGTTTCAGACACACACAATTTTTTTCTACCATTGCAACACATTTGTTTAAACACCTTAATTGTAGCTGGGTGGGTGATAAAATTTTCGGGTGTAAAAAGTACAAAAATAACAAAGCTCGGTAAAACTTAAAACAAGAATTCAGTTTTCTACAAATTTCAGTTGTGTTGACGTACCCCCCCCCACAGACTTCTCTCAAGTACCCCCTAAGGATACTCATACCACTGGTTGAGAAACACTGGTCTACATGGTGCTTGGTCCGGCAGTGAGGGCAGGGGACTGGATTCGATGACCTCTCGAGGTCCCTTCCAGTTTGAGTGTTCTAAGAGTATACGATTCTATGACAGTCTTCCCTTGCCAATACACTGCAATGTCTTGACCCCTTTCTCTTTTCGTTTGCTCCTCGCCTTATTGCCCCTCAGCCTCCCTGGAGGCTGCTAGTGGCATTTTAGAAGGTGCTTTGCACCTTCAACTACTATTTATTGCAATGGGAATGAAGGAAATTTGGTGTTTCATAGATCCTGACCCCGGGGAAGCAACTGCACCTCATTTCAAGCTCTTATTCTGCAAAGGTTATGCTGGTGTTTATCTTTGGTGCATGGGAAGCCCTGTTCAGATCAAGAGAGTTTCTTACATTGAAATTTGTGCATGTGCATCAGTGTTTGCAAGGCCATGGACTTGGGGCCAGATTTTTGAGAGTCCAACTCCCATTTAGGAGCCTAAATAGGGACCCAGTTTCTGCACCAAGTAGCTCCCTTTGTGACCTTTGGAGAGTTTCAAAAACAATTCCCAGCTATCAAGCTGGCCTGCAAATCTGGCCTTTTATTTTGGTTCTGAAATGGGAGTTGAACATTTTGGAAAATCCAGCCTGTCGTGCACATGGCTTTTTGCTGCTCCCTTCTCCCCCTATGGGGGAAAGAAATTTGATTTTTATATCAGCAGGATACAAACTCAATAAGCACGCACCATACAATGCACATTACTTACAAAACTAGTCAATGAAAAAGCCCCATAGATGAGAAAACCTTACTTAATGTAAGAATTGTCTCCAACGACTGCCGTTTTAACACCCCTCTTCCCACCCATCCTATTTAATATGCGTGCACCTTTTTCTTTTCCTGATATTTATTCTTAATTAAGCCTTTTCTTAAAAAACAAAAAAATGTGTGCCTTAAGGGGCTAAACTCAATTTAATTAACAATATATTCTACCAGACACTCAGCTAATATTACACTTGTATTTCTTGTCTGTAAGACACACTCTTCTTATTTGTACAGTTAACAGACTAAATAAAACCATAAAAAGGGTAATATTTTTTAACGCCAGAGTTTTGTTACCCCCACATGCACCTTTTAACGCTTGAAATTAAACAGCAGGGAGATTTAGGCTGAATGCTTCCAGGCCATTATAGTTAGCGATCCCTGGGAGATCCATTCAGCACTTCAGTGCTAACCCAGCACTTAATCCACGTCACGGCAGGGGCTCTCGGGGGTGTGTGCCCAACGGAAAGCATTTATTTACCAAATTAAAAGCACAGCAAGTAAAAGCCTCAGTTGTATTTAAGGACATTTTATCGACTCCTATTCTGCTGCTATTTACTAAATTTTTCACTGATGGAAGATGATGGATGAGCTGATGGCTTGGCTTTCCTAAAGGTGAAATGCATCTTCTCTGATTTATTCCTCTCACATTGACAAAACAGCTTTTTGGTGTAATTGGAGACTGTCCAACGACAGCTAGCTGTGTAGAAGTCAGGCAGGGTTTCTCATTATTTCTTCCTCCTCAAACAGGTTTAAATCACCTATTAGAGTTTCTGGCAGGTTTCAGATTCAGTATCAAGTTTGACATCAATGCCAAAGTTACATCTAAATACAAGCAATATGAGTTGCGTGTATTAGTTATATGCAATCTCCCTTTCTTCCTCCCTCCCAGGCCACATCCTTGCCAAGTGCAAAATCACTGAAATCAAGGTGGTAGTTTTTCACCAGCCAAAGACACTTTCTATATGCCATTCTCACTTGAATCAGGGGAGGATGTGGCCCAGAGAGAGGGTATAAATGCATATGTGCGTGCATATTACACGATACGTATTTGTATTGCATTATGCATCCATATATTTTTGGTAATTGACTGTTAAATATATATTCTAGTAGCCTTTCAGTGGTTAATAAGTTACACGTAAAGGAAAATAAACTAGAGAATATGATAAAGCAAAGCAAAGTAAGTACCAAGAACCCAAATACATACTGAGCTCCCATTACCTTGGTTGCTTGGACAGTTCTTCATATGGTCAGGAACTTGCTGGTTTTAGTCTCCGTGAAAACAACTTTCTGGTAGAGGCAATTATGGGATCCCTTCTGACATTTCTATTCGTGTTGATGGCATTCTTCAGTTTCAGTCCTACAGTCTTGTTGAGTTGCGGTACACTAAAAAACCAGCAGGTAGGTTTCTTCCCCAGATGCGGGTGCATTTCAGGGACAGATGAAATGCCCTTGGGGTGTATTTCAGTTCTATAGACTGAAGAATGAAGTGCTTTGGCAGTGAAAGATGGTGTTTGTCAATGAGACGGATTGTGTGATACTTTGCTCTGTGTGTGTATATAACTCTTGTGGGTAATTAATGTGGCGGTGGGCTTATATTCCTTTGGTGAGAGAGTGATTTAAACTCTTGCGGACACAACTGGCGGACGAAGTCTGCCACAGTACAGTATAGACCCACGCTACTGATTAAGAAGCTGACTTCAGTTAGATCGATACGAGGCACTCCTGAAAGAGTGGGCTTGTACCAACTAAAACAATTGTTTTTTCTATGAAAACAAGACCTAAGATGTCCCCTTTTCCATGTCTGGTCTTCAATCTCCATATCTGCTTTAGATATACCAGGGAAAAGACTTCTCAAGAAGGAGGAGATAAATTAGTGTTTCTCAACCTTTTTTTTTTTTTTTTATAAAGTATCCCTTTTTCAAAAAAAAAATGTACCCCCAGTACCTACAGTTTTCAGACACGCACAATTTCTTTCTGCCATTGCAATGCATTTGTTTAAACAACTTAACCGTAGCCAGGCAGGCGATGAAATTTTTGGGTGTAAAAAAATACAAAAATAATAAAGTGCTGTAAAACTTAAAACAAAATTTCAGTTTTCTCCAAATTTCAGTTGTGTGGATGTACCCCCCAGACTTGTCTCGAGTACCTCTAAGGGTACTAGTACCACTGGTTGAGAAACACTGAGATAAATCACTTTGGGAGTGAGGTAGCTTAGTGTTTGAGACGCATCTGTTTGATACAGATGTTTATAGTACAGCTAATCCTGTAAAACATCTCCACATTCAGTAGGTCTTCTCCAGCTCTCGTTTTCTTAAGTCATTCTGGTCCAGGTCCTCTTCCATCCCCCAAACGCTCTGTGTTATGATCAGTTATTTTCTAGGGTTCATCATGTTATATATGTTCCTTTTCAAACACCATTGCTTGCTCAAAGGCTAAAACAGAGCTTTCTGACTTGGCATATAAGTCTTCAAGTCTTAGAACAAAAGTCCCTTCCATCACACAGTCAATGATAAACATACTAAAGGAATAATAATGCTTTTCTTAGGAGAGGCAGGAGAATTGACTCAATTTGCAGCTAGGTAACAGGCCTAGCTTTTATCATCTTGCAAATATGAAAAGCCAGCGTTGTTCACAGGATGCTTGCACGTCACGTCTGAGTAATGCCCTGTCATCCTCCTTGCTTTTCTTAAAAGATATGGGGAACTTGTTTCTACGTCTTTAGTAGCGTAGAGCGCAGTCAAGAAACCAGCTCGCTTTCATTTCCCAGCACAATGAATCACTCAGTAGGTGTGCATGTATGTATTGAGATATATAAAGATATGTTCCAGGCTGACTGAATGCAAGAGCATTTGTTATTTCTTTCAAATGGGCCTTGCATGCAGGGAAATTGGCTAAATACCTCAGCTAGCTGTAGACAGGGAACAATTTCACTTAGTTGGTCAAGCAATTACCAGTTGTTGTTCTCTCTGTGCAAAAACCTTAGCCTTAGGACTCCCCTGTAAAGGATGTAATGTTGAGCCTGGGCCACCATGCAACACATGTCAGCTTGCCTCCCCTCAATTTGTTTCTCGGTTCATGGCTAGAAACGGATTTTGTTAAACTCTTGCGGACAACTGAAGCACGAAGTCTTCTACAGTGCAGTATAGACCCACGCCACGGATTGAGAAACTGACTTATCATATAATCCTGGGGCTGGAAGAGACCTCAGGAGCCATCGAGTCCAGCCCCCTGCCCAAAGCAGGACCAACCCCAATTCAATCATCCCAGTCAGGGCATTGTCAAGCTGGAACTTAAAAACCTCTAGGGATGGAGATTCCACCCTCTCCCTAGGGAACCCATCCCAGTGCTTCCCCACCCTCCTAGGGAAATAGTTTTTCCTGATATCCAACCTGGACCTCTCCCACCGCAACTTGAGACCATTGTTCCTTGTTCTGCCATCCGTCACTACTGTGAACAGCCTCTCTCCATCCTCTTTGGAACCCCCCTTCAGGAAGTTGAAGGCTGCTCTCAAATCCCCTCTCACTTTTCTCTTCTGCAGACTAAACAAACCCAACTCCCTCAGCCTCTCCTTGTAGGTCATGTGCTTCAGCCCCCTAATCATTTGGTTGCCCTCCGCTGGACTCTCTCCAATGCGTCCACATCCCTTCTGTGGTGGGGAGCCCGGAACTGGACGCAATACTCCAGATGTGGCCTCACTAGTGCTGAATAAAGGGGAATAATCACTTCTCTAGAGCTACTGGAAATGCTCCTCCTAATGCACCCTAATATGCCATTAGCCTTCTTGGCTACAAGGGCACACTGTTGACTCATATCCAGCTTCTCTTCCACTATAATGCCCAGGTCCTTTTCTGCTGAACTGCTACTTAGCCAGTCAGTCCCCAGCCTGTAACAATGCTTGAGATTCTTCCATCCCAAGTGCAGGACTCTGCACTTGTCCTTGTTGAACCTCATCAGATTTCTTTTGGCTCACTCCTCTTGTTGGCCCCTATCCCTACCCTCCAACATATGTACCTCATCCCTGTTAAATTGATATGAGGCACACCTGAAATAAGCGTAGCCACACAAGGGGCTTGTACCACCTAAAACAATTTGGTTTTCCTATGTAGGCAAGACCTAAGATGTCATCTCTTCCATGCCTGGCCTTCGATATCCATATCTGTGTTAGATGTGCCTGGGACGGAACTTCTCAAGAGGGAAAATGAGATAAAGGGAGTGAAGCCCCCAGTTACAGGAAGGATGTGGACGCATTGGAGAGGGTCCAGCGGAGGGCAACCAAAATGATTAAGGGGCTGGAGCACATGACCTACAAGGAGAGGCTGAGGGAGTTGGGTCTCTTTAGTCTGCAGAAGCGAAGAGTGAGGGGGGATTTGATAGAAGCCTTCAACTTCCTGAAGGGAGGTTCCAAAGAGGCTGGAGAGAGGCTGTTCACAGTAGTGACGGATGGCAGAACAAGGAACAATGGTCTCAAGTTGCGGTGGGAGAGGTCCAGGTTGGATATTAGGAAAAACTATTTCACTAGGAGGGTGGTGAAGCACTGGAATGGGTTACCTAGGGAAGTAGTGGAGTCTCTATCTCTAGAGGTGTTTAAGTCCCGGCTTGACAAAGCCCTAGCTGGGTGGATTTAATTGGGATTGGTCCTGCCTTGGGCAGGGGGCTGGACTTGATGGCCTTCTAAGGTTCTTCTAGCTCTATGATTCTAAGGGTATGTCTCGACTACATGCCTCTGCCGACAGAGGCATGTAAACTAGGCTACCCGACATAGTCAAAGAAGCTAGTATTTAAATATCCCCGGCTTAATTACAATAAAAATGGCCACCACGGTGTGCCGGCCCAGTGCGTGAGTCAAGACGCGGATCAGTCAACAAGGGAAGCCTTTGTCAACTGCTCCATTATGCCTCGTGAAATGAGGTTTACAGGAGTGGTCGACAAAGGCTTCCCTTGTCAACCGATCCGCGTCTAGACTGCTGCGCTATGCCAGATCAGCTGATTGTTGGCACAGCGTGGCGGCCATTTTTATTTTAATGAAGCAGGGATTATTTAAATCCCCGTTTCATTGACTATGTCGGGTAAACTACTTTACATGGCTCCGTCGATGGAGTCATGTAATCTAGACACACCCTTTGTGTTTTGTTTATCATTTGTATTCCAAGAGCAGCTTGAGACACCAACCAAACTCAGGGCCCCATTGTGCTAGGTGATGTACATAGACATACTGAGAGAAAGTCCATGGCTCAGAGTTTACAATGTGGACAGTAACTCAAAGGGCAAGAGGAGAGAAATAATAGTATACCCATTTTACAGATGAGGCACCTGAGGCTCAGAAATATCAAGTGACTTGCCCAAGGTCAGACTCAGCGTGTGCTAAAGCCATGGATTATATAGAGATCTAAGTTTCTTAACTACAAGACCATCCCTGTCTAGAAGTGTTAATCCTTACCGTGAAATAATTAAAAATGCTATCGTTGTTAGGAATTTCGGATCGTGGAAAACATTAGAAAGCAAATTATGGGCCTTCCATGAAACCATGAAACAAAAAAATCATAATAAATATAAGTAGTATATGCAAACATTTTGAATAATAAAAGGTTTTGTTTTTATTATATATGTAGCAAACTTAGTTTGGTGTTATGGGAAAAAATGGATCATACAATATATATATATATATATATATATATATATGAAATACAAAATTTTGTTTTTTTCCCCTGTGGTTCCATGACTGTTTCATGAAAATCTCTCCATTGTTTGAATTCGTGTTTTTAAAAAGAAAAAGGACTCAAGCTTCCTTCTGACTGGCAGAGTGAGAAGAAAGAAAGTGATTTCATTAACATTCATTCTTTTGGGAGGTACTGCAAATGATTGAGACCAAATAAGTAGGCAGGTAGACAGATAAATAGTACATTAGGGGTTAGCCATCTGTCTCTGTCTCAGTGAGTCAGATGTCTGTTGCAATAGATTTTTGTTTAACAACATCTGCCTATTAAAAGTCAGCCAAAACCAGTGTCTTCCAAGACTTTTCTAAAAGTTCTTTTTAGGATCAGTTTGTGTTTGTAATGCTCTGTGGTTTTTTTTTTTCTTTTTAAGGAGTGAAAATGTCTTTGTCTCAGGCAGAGCATAGAGAGGCTTTCTAAATTATTAATGAGATGCTGGTGATCAGCATTTTTTTTTTTTTGCTGTTCTCAACTCCTACTGTGAAATGTGTGAGTTGAGATGGACTTAGCATAACTAAATACTGTACATACCCCAAACGGCTAAGAGCACTTACATCCCAGCACAGTTTTGCCCTGCTGTTTTTGCAGTTTCCTGCTTCTTTCACTATGCTGTGTGCTCTGAGGTTCTGACTTTAGAACACCTGGTGGAGTCCTGATCCTAATGTAGGTCTGGGGAGAGTTGATTGTAAATGTACAATACTTTGGAATTAAGAAAGCAGATGTCACTCTTCTTTTGGGCTGGGTTGCTCTATGAGCCAGTTTGAACTGGAACGAGTTAAATGTTTCATCTGCTGACTACCAGATCTGATGAATATTGCCTAAGTTTCTTACTATTTTTTTTTTTATCAGGGATTTGAAAGTGAGCTCGCTCAGAGGTTGGGTGGATGTAAGCACAGCCCCAAAGAGCAGTAGTTTGCCAAGTGAGTCGGTCTGAGTATTGATTCTGGCGCATACCTTTTATTTTGATAGAATCATAGGAACGTAGTTTGGAAGGGAATGAGTAGAGCGGAACAATTACCTCTGTTGTCTCACGTACGTCGCTCCAGTTAATACACCCCAGAATGAGACTAGCTTTTTCCCCCTCAATTGTGTCATGCTGATTCACATTGAATTTGTGGTTCACTATAACTCCCAGGTTCTTTCCATCCGCACGACCACCTGCTCAATTACTCCAAATTTTGTAGTGGTGCATTTGATTTTTCCTTCCTCAGTGAAGTATTTTGCACTTACCTACATGAAATTTTATCTTGTCGAATTCTGACCCATTCTCCAGTTCATCACGGCTATTTTGAATTCTATTCCTGTTCTCTAAAGGGCATGCACCTCCTCCCCTCCTTGGGTGTCATCTGCACATTTTATCAGCATGTTCTCCACTCCATTATCCAGATAATGAACAGTGCCAGAGCCTCATTAGATACAATCCCTCTGCCTCACCCCACCCCACGTCACAGCCAACCATTGAAAACTGCTTTTTCAGTTTGGTCCTCCTTGCCAGATACATTCATGGAGGAGAGGTCCATCAATACTCATTAGTCAGGATGGGTAGGAATGACGTCCCTTGCTTCTGTTTGTCAGAGGCGGGAAATGGATGGCAGACAGGGGAGGAATCTCTTGATGATATCCTGTTCTGTTCATTCCCTTTGGGGCACCTGGCATTGGCCACTGTTGGCAGACAGGACACTGGGCTTGATGGACCTTTGGTCTGACCCAGTCTGGCCGTTCTCATGACACACTTAAACCCCTTATCTAGGAAATGTGGGTCACCCCATAAATCTGAGTCTCTGCCCGTCTGCAGACGCTTCTCATCCTGAGCGCAGTGCTCCCTATTAAATCTGTTAGAGGCTAAGGTTGTCTATTATTTTTAATGATGGCAGAGGACAGGCACGTCAAAAGAAAGTCTTCTCACAATCAGGGCTTCGCTTCTTTGCACACCTGAAACTACAAAAGCACGAACGAAGAAGGGCAGCCAATCAGCGACTGCCTGGATTTACTTAGCTCTAATGCATTCCTTTTTAAGTATTTTTCTACTTTCTCTCCGGTCTTCCTGGTGTTCCGCACCCTCGTGCCATGCTCAGAGCTTGTAACGTGCAGTGGTGCAAAGGGAGTCTTTGCTACTCGCACAACTTTCGACCATCCTCCTCCTGCTGCAGTGCTCATTGGCTGGGAATTTCAAAGGGGCCCCTAGGAGTTATGGTGCTGTTTAAAATTAGCGTTGGCACCTTGAAGTCCTTCCTGGGTGCAGTCTGCTCTCTAGACTATGAATAAGAATGTCCAGGTATCACGTGAAGGGTAGACAGGTTCTTTCCCCAAATCAGGCCTGGTATTAAAATGATTGGGAACCTTGGTGTGCACGGGTGTGACACTCACGCTAATAGGAACTCTTTCATATTTAGCAACAAGACGACGTATCCAGAGTTGCCCAGGGTCCTTCAGGGCAAGTGGATAGCCGTGAGGGGGATGCAGGACTCAGGGCACGGCTATGGGGATGTTTGGGGGGGCAGTGCAGGACGCTGGGAGTGCAGGGGGGTGAGAGAATGAGGGTTGGGGGCTGAGGAGGCAGGGCAGGGGGGCCTCGTCCAGTGAGATTTTCTCCCCCCCCAGTTTATAGGGCCTTTTCTCTCCCCCTCCACCCACCCCAACCAGCAAGGGCCTTCTGTCTCTTCCCAACCCCCCTCAGTCGCCAGAAGCTTCTCCCTCCCCCAACTCAGGCACTGTGGCAGGGTTTGAAGTAGGGGTGGGGCTACTTGCAAGTGACCATTTTAATTGACAAAAGAATGTACCAGAAATGCCAGGCTCCCCCGATGGTGGTAATTAGCTTTCACGTCTGACTCCTGAGCACAGACACACCTTTTATTTTAAAGCAGAGATTATGAAAAGCTCTTCCAGGGACACTTGGGTTAGCTGAGCTACTTTACCTGATGCTTTCAAGTAATAGGGGGTCTCCTCTATTTTTACTGCCTTCCCTGTCCTGGGAATATGGAAAATAGATATTTTGGGGGACACCTGCCTTTAAATGCACCTTTTCCTTGCACTCTGAGCTTGGAGCCAGATTCTGCTGTTGGCTCACAATAACTAGGACCTTCCTCCACAATAGTGCCACTGAATTCAGTGGGACTATTTGCAAAATAAGGGTGCACCGCTCAGTGTAAGTCAGGGCTGGGCAATAATTTTTTTAGAGGGGGGGGGTCACGCCAAGATTTTGGTAAGTGGTCAAAGGCCACACTTTTCTATGGAGGTGCTGGGGGGTCTGGGATGGAAGTTAGGTGCAGAGAGAAGCTCGGGGTATGGGATTGGGATGCGGGCGAGAGCGTGGGGGCTGAGCAGGAGTTTGAGTGAAAGAGGGAGTTGTGACCTGGGGGAGGTATTGGGGTGTGGAGTATGGGTATAGGAGAGGATTCTGGCTTGGGGGAGGGATGTAGGAGGAGAGACAGGGTCTGGGAGTGAGTTGTGACCTAAGGCGGCGGAGGGAGGCAGTGAAGATGATTTGCGTGGTGAAGTGGGGTGGGGGGAGGGTATAGGTGCCAGATGTAGGCTCTGGCCAGGGGGCACTTAGCTAGATGGCTCCCAGCCAGCAGTCCAGCGAGACCCTCCGGCAGGTTTCCGACCAATGGGACTTGCGATGATAATGCTGAGGGCAGGGCCAGCATACAAAATCTTCCATCCCTGCATGCACGGTGCCTAGCAGTGCATGGCCCCAGCAGCTGGCTGCTTTGAGTGGCCTGGGGTTACGGCGCCTGAGGGTGCCGGTGGGCTGCGGGCTGGATTCATCCCGTGGGCTGTATTTTTGCCTGCCCCTGATGTAAGTGGAAATTTCTGGCATGTATTGATTTATTCTTAATAGCCAATACCTCAATTTTATGACCATGAAAAGAAGTACCTAGCAAAATGCACATTAATTGCCCTCCACGTGGTGTTTACCTGTGAGGCTTCCCCTCAGGTAAGACGGGGGCAGGGGAAGAGGGACGGACCGGAGAGGAGGAAGTGGCACAGAGTAGAGGCAGACTGTCGGTGGCAAGCAGAAGAGGTTTCTCCAAGATGCCAGGGAGAAGGTCCTATGGGAGCGGTCAGGGAAGTGGTCCAGGGAGAGGCTGCTATTCTGTGGGGATAAGGACAAGAGCTCCACTAGTGGCTGCCAGCTAGGGCCTTGGCCCAGAACTCAGAGAAAGTGGACAGGACCAGGTTCCCTCCAGTTCTCCCCAAGCCCGGTGGGCTGCCACTGGGCAGAAAGGGGAGCCTAGGACCATGGAAGGGGTTCTCTCCCCCGCCGTCAAGATAGTGACTTGCCTGTGATGAGAATGGCTCGTTAAGCAGGAACCATTGCCTCTGGGAGAGACAAGAGGCAGTGAAAGGGTCACTGCGAACCTCTGAGGCCCCCTAAAAATCCACCAGGTAGGGTAGGACCCAGGGGCTACATCTACACTATGAGTTTTCTTGGCAAAAATTATGCTAATGAGGGACTCATTTGCATGAATCACGATCTCATTTGCATATATTCTTCTGATCCGTTTTTGCGCTGGGGTTTTTGTACAAAAACAAGCAGTGTGGACATTTTCTTTTTGTGCAAAACCCCCTATTTCCTCAAGATCCTTATGCCCCCAAAAAGGAGGTTTACTGATCCTGCAGAAAAAGGGGGTTTTGCGCAAAAAGAAAATGTCCAGACTGCTTGTTTTTGCGCAAAAACCAAGTGCAAAAACAGATCGGCAGAATATATGCAAATGAGATCACGACTGATGCAAATGAATCCCTCATTAGCATATTTTTTGCCAAGAAAACTCGTAGTGTAGACATAGCCAGGAGTACAACTGGAGTTCCACCACAATGCTGTGTGGGACATGTATTATAATATAGAAACTAATCCTGCTTCACTTTAAGAGACTTCTGCTGGCATTTCTTCCCTGGAGAGTTGTCCCATGGTTTTGTACCGTGGCAGTCCTAGTAGGTCGTCAGATAGCACATTAATAGAAATAAAAATGTAGACCAAATCTCTGGGGCAGGAGTATGTGCTGCGACTTTAATTCATGTATCTATCATCGAAAGGAATGTCTGTAGATCAGCGATGGGGGGTTCACTGTGTCACTCCCCAGGACATCACTTTACCTGCTAATGAAAAGTACGGCAGGTGAGGCAGGACAAAACCCCAGCTGGGCATCAGCTGGAAGCGTCGTCAAAATAATTGGCACTGTATCCATCAAAGTGCTAGCTGAAAGTCGGCGTTTGTTACAGCTAATAAAGCACCACGTCTCTAAGCAGTAGAAGAACTGAACTCAAACATCATATTTGGAGGAGATGGATCTAAGTGCCATGCTCAATAATTTTATTTGACGTGCAAGGGGGGAAACTGTTATAAAAATAGAAGGGTACCGGAAGTGTATTGCTCTTCTTTGTAGTGGAACTGCAAAGACTCTCATTTCCCCTCCCTTCTTTATTTGTTTTTACTGTAACCAGTTTGGGTCAGGGACGTCTCTTTTTGTGTGTGTACAGCACCTAGCACATTGGACCCAGATCATATTTTATGTCTTACTGTAGTGAGCAGGGTTGGCTGCTCACTGACCCCGAGGAGGAAGAACACCTCTCTGAGCCTGGGTGGGCTGAGATGGCACCTGCCTCTTTCAGTCCACAGAGACCTAGGGGAGGGGCAGGCAGTATAAAAGCTAAGTCTAGAAGCTCAGTAGGGACCCAGCCACTGGAGGGAGCAGAGGCCTGCCCTGACCTCTCACGCCGGGAGGACCCTGAGGACCCTTTTCTCCCTACCCCCAAACGTGGACGACGCAGGCCCTGTGAACCGGCCGCTGCCTGGGAGCCAGGTACAGACTGAGGGGGAGTCCGGAAGTGGCCCAGGGGAAGCGGAGGACGTCAGGTGGACCGGATAACCCCGTGATGTGTCAGCGTGTTTTGGAGCGGATTCCCTGCTGATCCCAGTGGCTGCCAAGGTGGCCACTGCTAGGGCCCTGGGCCGGGACGCGGTCGAGTAGGGAGGGCCTGTGTCCCTCTTGCCACCCCGCATACTGGGTGGCAGTCTCCCCCTCCCCACTTGTGCTGAGAACTGGTTGTTTGCCTGAACCAGGGCCTGGGCTTAAAAACTGATGGTGGGAACTGTTTGCTTGCCTGCTCCGACCTGAACCAGGGTCGGGCTGTGTTGCCATTTAGGCTAGTGCGGGTATTGTGGCCTGACCTGCCATTAGGCCCCACTGTCTTAAAGGGGCTGCCAGACTAATAAGTGTAGGCCTGAGCACCCATCAGGGGCCCAGGACTAAGTGAGAACGCTTACACCTTAACACAATTAACTGATACACTAGAACAGCCGTGGCCAACCCGAGGCTCGCAAGCCACATGCGGCTCTCCTCCTCCCCTCCCCCCCACCGCTCCCCGGGTGCAGCTTGCAAAGCCCCCCCTCCCCTGTGGCTCGTAAGCCGCCCCTGTGCCCCCCAAACGGCCCTCTTCTCCCAGCTCCCTGTGCTGATCTGGGCAGGGGAGCCGTCCGGTGCAGCCACGAAAGATGTAGAATTAAAGATGGTGTCGGCCAGTGGGAGCCTAATGTGGCCAAAAAGTCTCTAAACACGTTTTCTTAAAGGGGCAGAGCTCCATCTTTTTTCCCTTGGCAACTTTGCAACTTTGCCCCGGCTCTTTGCACTGGATCCACTGCTATCTTGGCTCTTTGCCCAGAATGGGTTGGCCACCTCTGCACTAGAAGTAAGAGCTATGATCATCCGGTGAATGAGGTTGTTTGTAACCCTGAACAAAATGTGAGTTATCTCAAGCACTGACAACTGAACATTGACTCATATAGCCTTGAAACTTTAATATGCAGAAGAAAATTGCTGCTTTCCCTTTATGTTTTAGTACTTTACCTTTAACAGAGCATTGTACTGCATTGTTGTTCGGCTTTTTTGTCTCTGCTGCTGCCTGATCGTGTGTTTCCGGTTCCAAAAGGGGTATGGGGTGGACCAATCAGCTTGTAACTCTGGCATTTGTAATTCTGAGGTTCTGCTGCGACGGTGAGAGAAGGCTGGGGTTGTCCTCTCTCCACAGAGTAGCCTGCATCCGGAATCCCTCCTCCCCAGCCCCACCCCTGAACAATTATTGAAATGATAAACAAAAATCAAAACTCATTTGAGTTAAAGACCCAAGCAATACTGGGTAACTCTTCTACAGACTGGCCCTCCCTTGTTCAGCCCCCTCGGGACCTGACCAGTCCCAAAGGAGGGAATTTGCTGGTCCAGAGGAGGTCTCCTACCACTGGTCCCCCAGCCCACTACTGGCTCCGCTTCCGGCCCTGGCCAGTCACCCTGCCATTGGAATGTGGCTCCATCCCCCATGCCAAGCATCCAGGCTGCTGTGGGCCCAGCTTCCCTGCTGGGCTGCCACGTCCCCAAATCCCCTACTGGGATGCCACAATGCCAGGTCCCCTGCCAGGCTGGTGGGCTGCCTTTGCCACGGCCCCAGCTCTGCTGCTGGGCTCCCAGCTCTCCTGCTGCCTGGCTCCTGGCCACTGAGGCTCTGTGGCCATGCAACATCCTTGGTCCTGCTGACCACGGATGTTACTGGAGCAGAGAGTCACATTCAGGGAGGTGCAACCTGTAGTATGGAAATACGTTTGTGTCTACAGAAATAGTCCTACCTGAGTCTACAGCTCTGGGAATTGGTCCCTGCCCCCAGCAATGGATGAAAAAAAAAGCTTAATTAATGGCTATACAAGTCACAGAGACACAGAACAGTGCCGGCTCAGATTGTATCGCCCCATCTTGTTCCCAAAGTGACTTGAGAAATAACTCACTATTGGCACCTGACTGGGGAAGGATGGATAGAGAGAATGCAATTTTATATGTATCATAACGTCAGTAAGCTGTAGCTGTATTACTCGCTCTACTTCTCTCTTAAAAGTTAAAAAAAAATCCCTCAATCCCTTATTTACTTGGTGTCCATATAGAAAATATGGAACTTGTAAATCCTCTTACAGCTATCTCTTGGCATTGGCATTCTGTGCAGTTCTGCTGAAGAATATTTTGGCTACTTAATTCCCTGACCAGTATTTCTGTATGCGGAAATGTTACTGAAGTCCAAACTCTTGCCTGAACTTGCATTAAGTCTGAAATTCATAGTGAATCCAGTCTTGCTGCTGTCAAATTTGCAGGGCTTGAGTGCACAAACCTTTTGACATTTGAGGCCAGATATTCAAATCACAAAACTTGAAGGTCATGGCATGTATCGAAGAGAGAAGATATGAAGGAGAAATGAAGTCTGCTTGGGATTGGGAACAAATTTCTGACTAAATCTGTCACAATCATCAGCATGCATTATTCATCAGATTAGGGGAGGGGAATTCATTTCTTGCCAAACATCCTTACTACACTGTCAAGATGGGAGCATCTTGTTTCAAATCTGGACCTTCCTCTTGTGCTAATGAGGCTCCTGTTTTGATAGTTCATGTTAAGAACATTTGTAGCTTGATTTTGATGCTAGTGGACAATCTGCCGGTAACTGAGAAATATTTGCATTAAAGCTGCCCACTAGATATTTCTTATTTCCATTCTGTTCTTTTGACAAGAACAACTAGAAAAAGAACATGTTGTCAGACAAGGAACGGTTGCCTCTTTTTTTCTTTCTGCTGAACAAAGGAAAAGTGTGGTGTGAGAGAATATCGCTTTCCAAACCCCTGCCCATCTGTGAGAGTCAGTGTGTCCTTCCTGGACTGCTGAAAAAAAGTATTATTTCTTTATTTTTCCCTCTGTCAGAGCAAAAACACAACAGTCAGGCAAACAGCAATTCCTTATGGTGGGGAAAAAATAGAGGATGTTAGCTGGGCAGTAGAGCAACAAGTTTTCCTTTAGTTAAGTCCTATGCCCCTCCCCCCCCCAAAAGCCCAAAACCAAAAAACAAAACAAAACCAAGAAGAGAAATATCCTGTTTTAACAATCTGTCTCCAAGCTTGCTTAGAAGAGAGGTTAGACTCTCCCTTGGGATGTTGACCTGACATTTTGAGAAATGTTGGCGTAGGAAAATTGAGGTTTCTTGGCTCAAAATGTAGGTGAAACCAGTTTTCATGGAGGGAAATGTTCTTGACCTTAAATATTGCCGAGTGGTCTTTTGTTAACTTGTCTTCTCTGTAAAACTGTCTGTACTATGAAAGACCAAATGCACAGGGCTTAGTCAAATTACTTGCAATCCCTAAGGTAGATAAGGTTTCAAACAGCAAAATGAAGTTGATGACTGGCTAGACCACAACACAAATCAATTTTAATTGATGTTCTGTGGGGGAAGAGAAGGAGTTGTGTATGTGTCCTACAGTCTTTCTTTTGCTCTTTAATGTTACACGGCCAATCAAACCCATATTTTACCATGCTACCTGAATAGAGATATAGAGTGGCCCCATATAAGTGTGATTCAGAAGGGCACTACGTCAGGTTGTTACAGTTTCCTTTCCTTTCCATTCCTTCACCTTGTTTTTTGCTGGGAAGGTGGTCTTTAAAGGAGGAGAGATGGTAGGAGGTTTTTGCTGGATGATACGTCAGCATGTGATACCTTCTTCCATTACAGAAGAAATATAAGTAACCTCCTTCAGTTCATCATTGGTACAGGTGTCACCATCTAGCAAAAATCAAAGACGGGCGTGAGTTTAGCTAAAATTACTTGTGGTGGTTGTTGGCTCCACATCGTTAAGCTGGGCCATGTCTCTGTTGGGGCAAATATGACTTTAAAACTTCAGTCCTTTATAAGAGATTGCACCAAGGGTGACTGTGGGACTGTCAGAAAGTCCATAGCTGAAGGAGTCAGGTTTGAACAAGGAAGTCAAGAAATGATCTTCATACCCAGCCACAATAGAATCATCTGGGAACGATATCGTTTGGAACCTCCATCCCTTTGATCTTCTGTCTAAGGAAAAATCCGACATGTGTAACAGGCAATGAAACCGGTAACTTTCTACGGGTGTTGAGTTGGAGCTTGTCTGCATTACAGAGAAGATCAACCTTCTGGAGGGAAGGGTTGGAACTTAACTTCATTTACAAGTTTGATTCCTATCAGACAGGAATGAGTAAAGATATTGACTGGCTCACACACTACCTTCCACCTCCTAATGACTTAACCAACCAATGGGCACTCATAGAGGTGCAAATTGTTCTTATCAGCCTCTTGTAACTTGAACAATCTAATTCAGTATTTTTTTTTCCTCTTTTTTTTTTTTCTCTGCCCTCCTCCCCTTCCACCTCCCCTTCCCTTATTTATTCTTGGATCTAGACTTTTAATACTCCAGTCATCTGAAGAACTGAGTTGTGCCCACGAAAACTCATGATACCTTCGACATGTTTTCTTAGTCTTTAAGGTGCTGCTAGACTATTTGTTATTTTTAAAGTTTTTCCAGTTACAGACTAACTTGGCTACCCCTCTGAAGCTTTTGAACACCACGGTTAAGATAGTTTAAACTGCTAAAGTACCACATTGTCCCCTCTCATTTTAAAACCCGTGAGATTAAACACTTTTTTGGAAATCCCCCAACATCATCGCAACTTGGAGGGAGCAGGGAGCAGTTCACCCTGCCACAAATAAGAGGCTGCAGCTCTATTGCCTCCAAACCAGGCAGATTTCTGAGAGATCACTGCCAGCCACATTGAGACCACATGTTCTGCACCAGTGTCGGCCCTGGTGGTGGTGCATTTCCCTTGGAAATGTAGCACCAGCCCTTCCTTAACCGGCCTTGCTCTGCAAGCATTAGCTGGTTGGGGCCTTGCTGGGTATTTCTAGTCCATCTTTGACTTTGGTCTTGCTGCTTGTTGATGACTGACGCCTTCGCCATTTGTGTTGAGAGGATTTTAAAAATATATTTACCCATTGGAGAAACTGAAGTAATGGATCATTCCTGTTGGACTTTTCATCTTTGAAGGATTTCCTCTCCCCCCCCCCCCACCCCCGGGTTTAGTAACAGCTGTCTGAATTTCCTTTGCAATCCTTGTTCCCACTTCTCGCAATATCAAACAATTAACTAAAGGGCACCACACAAAGCATATTGTGGTTTTGTTGCAGAAGGCAGCATATGAAGACTATAAAAACATAAATGAATTAAAATGCCTTGCAGGTCTCTCTCCTTAATATTGCAGTGTGCTAGAATATTTGACTATTTTAATTTTAGTTGCATGGAGAGTAGCAAAGCAATTAATTCACAAACAGGAAGGGAAAAGTTAACACATTACTTCCTTTTAAAAGCACCTTTCTCTGTGTGTGTGGGTCTTTTTCTGCCTATCTACAATAGATTTTCCCATTTTCTGTGTGTACATTCTTTCTTTCCTCTCTTCATATCTAAGACTTAATTAATACTCTGGGATCCAATAATGTTATCATAATGCAACAGACCCCAACCATGCATTTTATTTATATATCTATATTTCTTATTAATTGCACCTACATTAAGATAAGTATTGGATGGAGGCTGGAACATCTTTTTTACAGTTATCCATAACACATTTTGGTCTTAATATTGAAGGAGAAACAGCCCGATGCAGTTATGTCTTTCAATTTCAGTCAGAGGATTAAAATTGAAAATATGTATTTCAATCAGTCATGTATCTTCAAAATACACCTACTTTTAGTAGCCTAGTAAATTACAAATGGATTAATCAGCACAGGGCAATAAAACTACAGGATACTTTGAACAGAAATAATAGTGATAAACAGATTGATTTAATGTTATCCTTTGAAAATACTGATATTACGGCAAGTAAATACTCTCATGATTCTCTTAGTGTTTTATGCCTCCAATATTCCAATATTTAATTGGTCACCCACTGTTACCGAGACTGTTCAATTCCTTCAGAGCTTCTGTCTAAACTGGATGCAGGGGTCTGCCACTGGATCATGGCTCCATTATGACTCAAAGTCAGAAAAGGACATGCCATGGATCTGAGCTTTCAACTCCTTTATTATATTGGTAATTATAATTAATAGTGGAGACCACAAGGATAATAATGAGATTCTGTGTGCTTTGGGATATTAAGTAAGAAGCTACCAGATGTTGCTGAGACCTGATTGTGTTCTGAGGATAGGTCAGGAGAGCCAATCTGTTTTGGAGAGTGCATTGTAAGATTTGTACTTGTAGCGTGTTTCACATTGCGGTGCAGATGACTTGACATACTAATTTTTAACATTACTCATAATTGTGTCTGGTGGCCTTTCTAGTGCATTTTTTCTCTCGTTTTCTTTTACTTTGCTCAGGGCCGACCCACAACATTTTGGCACCTGAGGCAGGGAGCTCAAATGATGTCCCCATGCCCCCTCGCTTGGGCCAAAACTTTGAAAGGTCTCTTGTGCCCTCCTTCCTCCAGCACAGCACTCCGCCATCTCTGTGCATCTAGAGCAGAGAGAATACATCTGCACCAGCAGCAGACACAATTTTCTACACTCTGGGTATGTCTAGACTACAGGCTTTTGTCGACAGAGGCTTTGTCGACAGATACTGTCGACAAAGTTTCTGTCCACAAAGAGCGTCTAGACTACATCCAGTTCTGTCGACAAATCAAGCCGCTTTGTCGACATGAGAGTGTAGATGCAAAGGACAGTGCAGATGCAATAACGCCTTCTGTCAACAGAACTCTGTCGACAAAAGGCGTTATTCCTCGTAGAATGAGGTTTACTGCCGTCAACAAAACTGCGGAGTTCTGTCGACGTTATGTCGACAGAACTCAGCGGCAGTGTAGACGCAGGTATAGTTTTGTTAACAAAAGTCCACTTTTGTCGACAAAACCCTGTAGTCTAGACACACCCTCTGGGGCCTAGTGGCGCCCTCCCACAGTCTGGCACCTGAGGCGGCCGCCTCAGTTCGCCTCATGGTAGGGCTGTCCCTGACTCTGCTTGCGTATGCTTTCCCTCCACGTTATGTTTGACTGTGTGAATTCATTTGGTAAACTCTGGAGGATATGGGGAATATATAAGCATTTTTTTTTTACAGGCTATTGCTTGTTGGGGTTTTCAGCTAAGAAGCTCTTTCAGAATGAGAATGATTCTCATCTACGGAGCTGGATGAAGGTGCATGCATAATCCTAAAGACAATGCTGTTGCAGATTAAATAATGACCAGTACATGCCATGTGGGTTAAAGGGGAGCTGCCCAGTCTGCAGAGTCATTCAGCCAGGAAGGGGAAGTAATGTTAACACACGAATACATTACACAGCCAGACACTATAGCTTCTTATACAAAATTATGCTCACTTCCTGGTTACCTTGTCCCTCCTTTCTCTGTTTGTATTCTTTATCCATCTGTACATCCGAATTGTAAAGTCCTTGGGGGGAAGGGATTATTCTCACCCTCTCCCCCCTCCCACTGCTATGTGCTCATCCAGTGCTCAACACAAGGCCGTTATGACCATACTAGAAATACAAGTTGAAGCTCCTCAGTTTGGAACTCTCTTGTCTGGCAACATCCATGGTCCGGCATGATGTTAGTTAGCCAGATGTCTGCTTATCGTGGGTGTGGCCAAGCTCCATGCAGTCCCAGAAAGTTTGTAAACAGCCACCAGTCCCGGCTCTCTGTTCTGTGCTGTTGTTTAGCTCTAATTTACCCCTAACTACCTTCTCAGATTCCAGCAAGCAGTGGAAGTGTCAGTGATGCTGCTAGACAATATTGACCTCCCATGATTCAGCACATTCTCTGGTTCAGCACTGGTCAGGTCTTGAGGTTGCTGGATTAGAGAGACCACTAAATAAGAATTGAAACTGCAAATGTATCATTTGACCATTTAAATTACATGTGGATAGAGAGTATTGCACAGAAGATATTAGTTATGTATATCCTTAAGCATACATGCCCAGGAACGGGAAGAGGGGGAGCGGGGCGGGGGGGGGGGGCAAGAAATATCAGGCAAGAAAGCAAGTTTTTCAAAAGCAAGTGAAAATGTATATTTTGTAAATTTACCTTGCATCCAAAACTACATCATTAAGTTACAGAGCAATCTCATGCTGTAGTTATAAGCAGCACTAAGTGGCGTTCCTGAGATGAGAAGATTCATTCAGCTCTCAAAATGGTCCCTGTACCTTCGGGAAATAAGTGTTAAGGATTTTTTTTAAACAGAAGTTTCATTCTGGTACACCGCTCACAATAGAGGAGAGATAGTTAGGTGCTTCCAGGTATATGGCTACTTAAAGAGACGAGGCCTGATTTTCATTTACACCAAGACCCTTTTACATCATTTTATCAGTGTAAAGGGGTCATGCTATAAATACGAATTAGTATTTAAAACTCCATCTGCTACACTCAGTCGATGCTGATTTATCCCTCAGGAGGAGAGGGGGGTAGTTGAATGCATACAATTACACAGAAGTGATGCATATTTCCTTTCATGAAATTGTCACTTTCTCCACCTCTACTAAATGTATTCTTAGAACGTAGCACCTTCAGGAGATGCGGGGAATCACAGATGGAGAGATTATTTGTTTCTGTTAATTTACAGGAATTTCAGGTTTGACACCCTGAGTCAGATAATCCTCAAATCTTGTGAAAATTAACACAAATTGGCTATCAAAATTTCTTAAGATGGCTTTCCAAATTTTAGCCTGTGTGTTTTATTTGCGTGGGGATTTCTTTTTTTAAAGTTTCACCCAAATTATGATTGATTTCTACTAGTGAACAGCCGGGAAAGGATTAATAAATGGTTCATCGGTTGTTATAAAGACCAACCAGTCAATAGGGTGCTGCTATCAATATTTTTAATCCTCTTTAACCATCTATATTACCGCTCTCTATTGATCATTAGAATTTTCCGATGTGACAAAAATGAAATATTTTGTGACTGTTCCGTGTTGACAAAGATCTGCCAGGTGTTTCCTGACACCTTGTTTGGCTCACTCCTGTGCAGTCCAATAGCAGGGGCTGCTTGAGGCCCCCAAAGTGTCTGGGTCTCTGCCACTCAGGGACAGCCCACCAGACAGATTATACTGGAGTCCGGGCTCCCTCCCCCTTGGAGGAGAATTTCAAAATGTTCGTTCTTGGTTCTGAATTTGAAAAGAAATTTTGAAATCCTCAGTGAAACAAAATTGCCTTTTTCCTCTCAGCTCTGCTTGAAACATGGAAAGTGTGATCAAAATTATAAACACCTGCTGCCATTCTGTACTTTTCTAGGAATTTAGGAATCTTGCACTGCTGTCTTCCTAATTTATTTCAGTGTAAATTGCATGCCATATATTGAGGTTTGAATGTATTTCCCTGGAATGTGTTAACACTGAATCTTTTGTATTTTTTTTTTAAGTTTGAGATACCTGAGGAAGCAAAAGTCAACTGCAGCATTCTTTAACTCAATTTTAATTAGATCGTTAGGGATTTAAGGCTCTGTTGCTCAAATTACACTGTGGCACCTCACTCTTGGCTGTTGAGTTTATTTAAATTGCATTTCAAGCTACGCATTACAGCAGAGGTTTTAAAGAAACTACCAGCATGAAAATAAAGGGCATATCTTTAGAGGGGTTTGTCTTGTTTTAGGCAGGGAGAATCTGACACTGATTTGCATAATATCTCTGAGATCTAGATTTATGTACCAGTGAACTATCTATTGCCCTAATATTGCGGAAAATCTTGTACAGTAACTTCCACATCACTCGGAATTGGTGGTATGCCATGCAAGGACACTTGGGTGTGGTTTAAACTGCAGGATGCATTATTGATTTTATGGGTAGCTGTCTTTTGATACCTATGATTAGAAAGACAAATTAATACAAGCAAAGAATAGCTAATGTTCAAAGGCATTTGGTGATATCGATTCATTTAGTGAAGCTACGGGTACTTAGCACTTTGTAAATTAGGCAGTTAGTTTTCATGTAAGATTTCTTCATTGATTCTTCATTGGTTCTAGCTACCAGGTACATTTTATGGTGCACATCTATTAATGTAATATGTGCCAATAATACCCCTCTGCCATGTACATTGGACAAAATGGACTGTCTCTTTGCAGAAGAATAAATTGACACGAATTAGCCACTGAAAATGGCAACATACAAAGCCAGCGGGGAAGCACTTTAATCTCCTGGGACACAGAGTTTCTGACTTTCAAGTTGCCATTCTCAAGCAAAACTAACAAACAAAACCAGATGGCAATGCAAAAATGCTGAGCTGGAACATGCAAATTTGATACCTTGAAACAAGGTTTAAACGCACCCATGGGGTGGTTCACGCATTACTATAGGTTGTTTCATCTTCAGGTACTCTCTCACCTCAGCACTGTTGGAGACATGCCCCATCTGATTTAATTAGCACTGTCTCCCATCTCTATATCCCCGCCTCTTCTGTTTTCTTCTCTCTTCAGCCTCTGAGGAAGTGAGCGGTATCTCATGAAAGCTTATGCCCTAATACCCCAATAAATGTGTTAGCCTTTGAAGTGCCACCGGACTCCTTGTTGTTTTCAAAGTCAAACATGTCCATTTGACTATTTCCATGACAGAAAAATGCGCCGTGAAATGTCACGCTAGCTCATCAACTCTCTAGAATTATATCACGCGGTGCTTATCATCATGTCTTTTAAATTGTACAGCAAAAATGTTTTTACCTAATCACCTGTGGAGTAGTTTGTTTAAAGTACATTGGACTTATACCATCACTATATTGCTTTTGCTGGAACAAGACTGCTAGTTTCTCAGGAAAGGAACTGTTAGCTTAAGGGCATGCCCACTACTGACTGCCTGGTCCTTTACAGACTCGTGAGCATTTTGTAAATCCCTTTTCTTCCTTTCAAATGGAACCAGTGGGCCTCATAATGTTGGTCACTTAGTTTAGCTGGGGCCTAATTCATTCTTGGCATCACAATGTTGGCTTCCGTGGAGTTATTCCAGGAAAGAATTTGACCTTTCTGCCTTTTGTTATATGACGATTAAAGTTTTCTGTAATGAATTGGTCGAATTTAAGGGAGACTCTTTATCTGTTTTATTCAGAGGTTGCATTTGTCAGGACTGGATTGGTAAGTAGTTGCCAGCCAGTACCCACGTGACATGAAAAAAAAAATGTGAATAATGAGTGCAGAGCAGTGGCGGCCTGTCCATAGAGGCAAACTAGGCGGTTGCCTAGGGTGCCAAAGTTAAACGGTTTTGAGGGGTTTGGAGGCGGGGGCGCTGATCGCGTGTTTCACCTAGGGTGCCAGTTGTCAGCAGCTTGTCTAGGGCTACTCCTGAGTCGAGGTGTAGGTGCCTTGTTTTGCTTAATCTCTTGCCGAGGTGACTCTCAACAAATGCCCAGCGGCGTTTTGTGATTTCTGATGTGGAAAACTGTATGTTTCCCAGGATGGGGCAAAGGGTGCAACGAATCAGCATTTCCAGTTAATAAATTGTGCTAAGGAATCTAACACCCACCATGCAAAGATGGGGGAGTACCACCCCTAGAGGCACAGAGGAGTGGATGAACAAACGTAGGAGTGGGGCGCTTCTGTCTGCTTTTAGCAGAGAAATGGGGGTTGTGTTTTCCCTCCTTCCAAGTTTCACTTTACTTTAACCATTGATTATAACCTGTCCCATCTTAACTACGCATCTGTTCGTCGCCTAGTAAGCAGTGGATGTGTTGGTCATGCTGCTAGACAATACTGACCTCCTGTGGTTCGGCAAAGTTTCTGGTTCAGCACTGGTCAGGTCCCGAGGGTGCCGGACTAGAGAGGTTCATCCTGTACAACTTTGATAAAAGTGATTTGTAACCCAACACCAACTAAAGACGATCACTTTGAGCAACATGGCTCTATATGCTGGATAGCTGGGCAGAGTATGGCATGTCCATCTAAATACAGCCTGCTCCTGATGTCTCTCTCAGCTAGCTGTCACGGGGGAGCTCATTCGGACCCAGCTTACATATGGATATTAAGTTGAGAGAGAGTATGTACTACCTCTTCCTTCACCTGGAAAAAAATCCATGCAACCATTTCTTTATAGCAAGCAATTTTCCAGTGGAATTGCATCTGGGTTGGTGTTGTATTGCAATATAATAGGAGAGCGGGAGAAAAAAATCTGTGTGCATTCTTCGAGAGCGTGCAGTTCAATTTCTTTTTTAAGTCAAACCATCTGAAAGGATTAATTTAATTTTCTGAACTTCTGAGAATAAATCTCCAGTTAGAGAGAGGTGTCAGTTGTTTTGTATTTCATTAGTCTGTGAGACTTCGCCGTGGACTAGTATCACTGCATTGCATTGAGAGACCTGACTTCAATACCTAACATAATCATATATGGATAACAACTTAAGTGGATTGAGGGTTTTTTTTTTTAACTGTATGTAATAAACCGAAGAAATCTGAATTCAGTAATGGAGATATTTTGGCTGGGTGATCTAACAATAACCTCTTGGGCCGAGTGAAGCTATTGTAACTTTTTGGGTTTATTTCTTGCATGTACACCTTTAGAAAGCTACACAGAAATACATTATCATCCACCCTTATATGCTTGCTTGTGTTGGCATGTGTGCTCTCTGAATAGCTGGATATTGCCCCAAAAAGCAAGTCTTTTGTGCTTGGAGTTGTACAGGTTAAACCTCTCTCATCTGGCACTCTGTTCTAGTGACATCTGTGGTTTGCCATGTCCTTAGTTAGCCGCATGTCCACTTAGCATGGGGTGTGACTAAGTTTCCTGCAGTCCCGTAAAGTTTGTTTACAGCCACCAGTCCTGGTTCTCCATGTTCTGTGCTGTTATTTAGCTCCAATTTACCCCTCAATGTCTTCTGAGAGCCCAGCAAGCAGTGGAAGTGTTGGTCGTGCTGTTGGATAATATCAACCTCCCATGGTCTGGCAAATTCTCTGGTTTGGCATCAGTAAGGTCCTGAAGGTGCCAGACTAGAGAGGTTCAGCCTGTACTACTAAATATCCAGATACGAATGATTTAAAAGGCATATGCCCTTTTTCTGTGCAGTAATTTCCTTTTGACAGTGAATGATTGATTCAAGTCTGATTCACAGCAAGGTTACTATATAAAGCAAGTAAAGAAAATAAATGAGAAATGCCAACTTTTTAAATAGGTGCAGTAGTTTAGGTAATATCACAATTAGCAGGTGTGGGCATAAGAGATATTTCCATGCATGGTGAGGCCTGCATTTAATAGCATTCACCTGTGGAGGAAGGTCAAGCATTTCCTGTTCCTGCTTCCTTCAAAGCATATTCACTGCAGCTGGGAGAGGCGGGGATGGCTGAATCACTGGATTATGTTGTGTCAGATGAAACCAATAACATCGTGAGATTTTGATACAAACCCAGACATCAGTGTGTGCTTGTGTAATAAACCCTTAATTAACTTAATCTTAGCATGACACTTTTAATTTAGCCATGTTCGAGTTAGTAGAATCTACCATTGCAACTATTTCAAGTTTTATTGATTTCCCCCCCCCCCAACTTCGTTAGTCCTTGTGTTCTCTTATATGTAATACAAAGGGAAGAAGTCAGCATTTAGGCCTTGGTTCAAAGGAGTGCTTAAGTACAGGCACTTGTGTTTTACTGGGAAAGGGCTTATCTGTTCTCTGTATTAATATAGAGATATAAAATAGGGATTGTACTGAGTAGTTTATCAAATTCAGACACTCCTATTGCAAGATATGTCTCTACATCTCTAGACTACTTTGAAAATCGCAAGTAGGATCTCTGTAGATAAACTTGGTCCCAGAAGAAGTATTTTCTCCATAATGTGAGTGAATGTTACCACGTCCATAGACTAAATGAAAGCAGTGTTGTTGTCAGGGTTGTTCCCTGCTCTGACACTCAGAATGCGGAAGATGGGGGCCTGCAAAGAGCTCAAAAGAAAAGAAAAAAACCCTTCGCTCTACAGGCACTGGTTACCAAAGCTTCCCTCCAGAATCACAATACACCGATTTTGGGGAATCGCTGCCACCATCAAGTGCTTTTTCCCTAAAACCAGAGTTGAACACTCAAAATCACCCCCAGGGGTAATCCAAGCTCTTTTGCCCCAAAAGAGCTTGACAAAAGAAGAGAGAAAAACAAGCTGTAGTCTCTGGTAGCTGACCCCTCCATCAAAGACAGACAGACACACACACACACCTACCTACTTACCTTCCAGGACACAAGAATCAACTCATCACCTTCAAAAAAGGTGATTTTTATTACAAAACAAAAGATAAATTTGAAAAAGCATACTTGGCTGCTAGATGTTACAGAGCAACTAAGGAAAATAAATAAAAAACCCAGAGAAAATCTCTAGGAACAATGCTTAGATGGTAATTTGGGAGGGGAGACATAGCCTCACATGGAACAGCTCAAACCAAACCACAAAATAAAGAAAAACTACCCTGAATGAAACTGAATTCACTTTTTTCTGTTACTTACTTCTAATTTTCTCTTTGTTCAGTCCACTCCCATGCCCAGAATTCTTTGGAGGCATGGTGATCCTGTCTGGGTTTAACTCCTTCTGTGTCTCTTCCACACAGAGAATGATTAATCTCTCCTGGTTAATCTCTCCTACCCAAATAAAGTGAGCAAGTAACTATATCCAATTCAAATTTCAACCCTCTGTTTCGATTGGTTCTCCTGGTCCCCTGGCCAACACCCCTGCTAGCTACCTGAGCTTAACCCCTTAGTGCTGATCAGTGCTTCTCCTATCCATTACGGCTGTCGCAGCCACCTCAATCCCAGGATAGTAGACAGAGAAGATGGGTGAGGAAATGTCTTTTATTGGACAAACTTCGGGAGGTGAGTCAGACAAATTGTCAAGCTACAGAGAACTTTCTTCACCTTGAATTGTCCCTTAGAATATGTACTAACTGCTTAGGCTAAACTATCAGCTTAATCTTCAATTTAGCTGAGATACTGCCAGTGTGTCTCCCAGACCTGTAGAAGAGCTCCATGTTGCTCAATAGCTTGTCTGTCTCACCAGCGAAAGTTTGATCCAATAAAAGATATTCCCTCTTTCACCTTGTCTCTCGCCTAACATTTTGCTTATCCCGGTGCACCTTTCAGTAACAATTAATTTGCACCAGGGATGAGTGTGACAAACTCAGTCCATGCTTCTTTCTTAAACAGCTGCTGCTTCGTTAGAGAATTGTCTATGGGGGGGGGGGCGGAGTAGAGGAGGGGAGACTCTTCCCTTTATTGGTCGTTAGCTTGATGTTTAAAAAACTGGGAGGTGTTATGAGGAGACTGCCCAATACTGCATGACCGTCGGGAAACATCAGTGGACATAAAGAGCATAAATAAAACCAGCGAGCAAATTCCGGGGGAAGCTGTCAAATGGGGTGAAGTTGAAATCAAGGGGGAGAGGATGAACAAGTTTGAGCTTGCTCGAGGTGGGGTGCTCACACCTAAGATTAGCCAGGACTAGACAAAACACAGCCTGTTCCCACAATGTACATGTACACATTTCCAAAGTGTTTAGCTCCTTTAGCTCTCATTGACATCAGGAAGGTTCTGTAGGCACTTAGCATTAGACCAGGCAGGACGGCTGATGGTACGCCACCCAGCTACACAAAATACGTAGCTGTATTCAGCTTACCGTAAGCGGAGCCCCTGTAGCCTCTACACCAGTGGTCACCAACAAGTCGATCGGGATCTCCCGGTAGATCTTGGAACCTTTGACAAGTGGCCCTGACAGGTTTGGCCAGGAGGCTGTCAAGTGCCAGCACTTTATCTACCCCTCTCAGTATTGCTGTGCTGCTCCTGCCCTCTGCCTTGGAGGTGCCCCTCACCCCTTGGAGCCTCCTGCTTGTTGTGCGAGGCATGGAAAGAAGAGGAAGTGGGTGCTGATGTCAGGGTGCCTCTCCCTCCACCGTGTACCCCATGTGCACAGAGCAGAGGGAGGCAGGGATGGAGAGCATTTTCTGGATGCTTCTGGGAGTGGTGCAGGGCCAGAGTAGGGGTGCTGACTCTACACCACCACCCAGAAGCCACCTGTGTTAAGCGATGCCCAGCTGGAGCTCACATTCCAAACCCCGGCCCAGTTCTGAACCCCTGGTGCACCCCAAACCCCTGCCCCCAGACTGATAAAAGTGAGTGAGGATAGGGGAGGGAGGATGGAGTGAGCAGGGGCGGGAAGGAGGCGGGGCAAGGGTGTTTGGGTTTGGGGTAGCTCCTGGATTGCATTGAAATTAAAAAAGTGATCTCATGCTTAAAAAGCCTGGAGACCCCTGCATATGCTCCCATCAGCTTCCCTTACTCCTCACAGAATGAGGATTACAGGACGCCAGTAGGGGCTGCCCTCAGTATTCAATTTGGAGGTTTACACTAGACCTTGTAAATCAAACTGTAGAAGATTGACCTCCAGAAGGTCGATCTTCTCTATAGTGTAGACGTGCCCCCTAGTGCTTGAGAATATCAGGCCAGGGATAGATATTCTTACGTCTGGAATTTGGGATTGGGGGAAAAGTACCTTTGCAGTGAAAGAAAATATTTCCATTGGTGTCATGAGCATGATAGTGAAAATGCTCTGCTGGCCCTCTCTTTGCTGCTATCTGATGGTAGAATGTGTGAAAGTGCGAGACTTCTGTTAACGTTGGCAAGGGCACCGTGTGTGCTTTTTTGACAGGAAGAGGCTTTGCCAATGTTTTTCAAAAATTGCAAAAATACGAAACCAACCGAAACAGAATGACACTGCAGCTGTGCTTAGCTGGCTCTCCTAGAGAGAGGGTGTGTGTGTGTGTGCTGAGTTTTTAACACCATTCCCAAAAAGCACTCTCAGCAATTGTACAGCATGCTTATTTCTTGGTTGCAAACAAAACAGACACTATCTCTCTAGGCCAGTCTGAAGTAGAACATGAATAACTCAGCCATAAGCATTTCCTCCAGCGGTTGAATCAGCAGTTGGCCACATCAAAGTCTTTAACCTTAATCGTGACCGTTGATTTGGGAGTCGATTTGGGGGAACCAGATCTGCAAGTCATTCAAACGGAGGGGCTCTGTAAATGAAATGCTAGTTTAGCCAAGAATAAGCACCGTGTTGCAAGCACAATTATGAACCAAGTACGACTCTGTTATATTTATGGCCGCCTTGATGCTAGGCTTGAAATACTGGCATCAGCAAAACCATGTTGGCCCAAGGTCTGATAAGCAGCTATGTTCAGTCAATAATTGTACTTAAGAGGAAATGTAGTTTACACTCCTCATCGGTGGGCAAATTGCAGTGTCTGGTTTACTGCAGGTTCGTTTTCCCCCACGGAAGTTTGTCTCTTTGATACATTGTAGCACAAGCGACTACCTGGCCATTACATTCTTGCCAAGGAAGCAAGAGTAGCTAGATTCTGTCTCCCTCTCAGTGCCAATAGCTGGAGAAACCTATAATGCAGGTTTTCAATCAAATTCAGCCCTGGAAAATGGGGCACATGTCCTGCATTTGGGTATGCTGCTGTTGTAAATCATGAATAGTTCCACTGAGGCCAGGTCTACACTGGTAGAGAAAATCGATGTAAGATATGCAATTCCAGCTACGACAATTACATAGCTGGAGTCGATGTCCCTTAAATCGATTTTTCTGGGGTGGCATCATAGCGGAAGGTCGATGGGAGAAACTCTCCCTTCGACTTCCCTTACTCCTTGCGACTGAGAGGAGTACTGAAGTTGACATGGGTGCCCTCAGAGTTCGATTTAGTGGGTCTTTATTAGACCCACTAAATCAAACCCCGGGAGATCAATCACCGGAGTGTTGGTCCTCCGCTGAGCATAGACAAGCTCTAAAGCCAATAGCTACACAGATGTAGATTATATATATACACACCCATGTAATATATATGGGTCTGATTCTTATATATTAGTAGGCTTATGACTTTCTGTAGCAAACTGTGCTAATTTAGCTGTTTAATTATGCTGTTGCGACCCCGATCACTTGACTTTTAAAATGAAAATAAAATTTAAAATGTTGATTTGATAGCTTCACTTTTGGTGTTACGTTGAATTGTTTATTGCTCTTAAAATAAATCATATTTAGTTTGTCTCAGGTGATATGTTATCAGTGACACAGTAGAGGGAATACTAAGCTTTAAATACCTTTTCAGATTAAAAAAAAAATCTGTTTTTATTCTGTTGCCCAGAAAAGGTTGAAATGAGCACAGTAGCTATTCACTTGTATTCCTCATTGATTTCTAATCAGTTTGCTTTATGGATTTATCTTATTAGCAGGTGTTTTCGTGACAGGTGCTTGAATGGTCAGTGTTCTTCTAGAAACACACTCTCTGAAAATTGGGGAATGCATTCATTGGTTGTTTTTGTGAAACTTTGAAATTCGGGGCTAATTGAAACCGTAGCTTCTCGTTAAACCTTTAAAGGTTCTTTTGTGTATGACTGAGTTGAATCAGGCCCTTACTAAATGGAAGCAACATGTCACTATCCTACAACATGTATCACGTGGCAAAAGTAGAACAGCAGCAGCCAGAAATCCTTTCACCTGGGGTCGTGTCCCTGATACACCTTGAGTTCTCCCACATGTGGATCATGACCTTTGTATCCCAGCTTGGGAAACCTCTCCGTGGCTGGTTTTGGAATAGACACACAGAATAGCTGTTCCATGCACTTTGGGCCAGCCGAATTCTGACCTGTGTTCTGGCTGTGGGCTTAAACTGCCCAGTGTACCTCCCTCAAGGCTTGATCCAAAATCTGTTCACTTCTGAGGGCTTCAGATCAGGCTCTTTAATTCCCACGCAGGGCACTCATAATATGAAATTGTACAGCACGTGTCTTGGGTAGTGCTCATGAGATTGAATCTTGAGCCCCGAACTGAACTATCCCCCTGAATCTGAGTCAAAGAACTCCAGTTTCTATTTTTGTTTTCCCCCTTCCCATAAGACATATGCCAGAAAACAGAGCAGGGTGGGTGGAGCCCATCTGATCACCGAACTGGGTTTTGTGAAGGAGGAGAAACACCAAAATGGAAACAAGTAAACATCATATTGCCGAGCTTTTCCTTGATGGAGTGTGTTTGCAACGCTGCCTGTGTGCGTGTGCGTGTGCGTGTGCGTTTCAAGACTGATGAAAAATACCAAGTTAAACATAATCGTAGACATAATTTCGCATTTTAAGGAAGGAATACCAGTCTGCCAATTGCTAATAGCGCAGTCAGCCTCTTAGTTAAGCATGAATGTTGTTTTTTCCTTCCTCTAAGAACAACAGAACCCTTTGTGTTCCCTCTAGGAATTATTTTGGGGGTGGTCTCTGGCCTGTGAGATGTGGGAGGTCAGACTAGGTGATCACAGTAGTTGCTTCTGGCCTTGAAATCTGTTAATCTCCCCTCCCCCCCCCCCCCGCAAACGCTCTGCAACCGGAGTAGAGCTTCCCCAGGGCTATTGAAGCAGGCTCAGGAGTGCTGTAGTCACGACAACGCCTGTGGACGAGCAAAGGCCCAATAGATAAGTGCAGGATGGAGTTGGTGGCCCTTTGCGGCCTTCAACGTCTGTGCCTCGTGGGCTTATTCTATTACCTGCCGTGATAGATCTGAGGCACGGCGGCAAGACTTGCCCCGAAGACAGTATTTTTACTGATGAAGAGAGTAATAAGATCCTGTGGGGATCGTCTCCTGAGATGATTCATCTTCCAAACTCAGCAACAGCCTGAAGATTGGCACTGAGTATGGAGAAGGGGAGAGACAGGGGCAGGGAGGGGCAGAACTCAGATAGCAAGCCTGAAGGGGGAGACTAGAATTGGCTGAGCAAGGTGACTGGGAGAGGGGGACGCCTGAGGTGTGGAGACTGGGGCGGGTAGGCAAGGAGAATGGGAGTGGGATAAAGAGCCAGAGGTAAGGAAGTGACGGGGATGTGGACAGATGGCAAGGGCTGAGGCAGAAGAAGTCAAGCTTAGAGGACACGAGCAGAAGAGTCTGTACACACTTTTCTCCAGGGCTTGCCTGAGATTCCTGCCATACACTGTTCCTTAGCTGTCAGCAAAGATCTGTGAAACCCACTGGTAGAGCGCCCTCCTTCTCTAATGTTAGCCTCACATCGAGGATACCAACCTAACAGTGCTGTCATGCGCTTCATTCGGTCAAGTGAGAGAAATCTGTGTGGTGAATCTAAAGATTCCAGTTCTACTGATGGACCGCATGGTGACACATGATGAAATTCCTGTGGGTTTTTTTTTCTCGTTTGCTTTTTTTTTTAAAGTTGAAATCACACACACTCACAATTAAAAGAATTTTAGTACGTTTTTCCAAGTCAAGCCCTCAAAAGTTAGTGAGTGCGGAATCAAGGTTGTCTTTGAATCCTTAATTCAGCTCCCTTGTGCACATGCAATTATGATACACTTCTTAATTAAATGGGGGGATATGTGTGAAAGTCTTACCGCACCCCTGGAAGCTGATAACGAAATAGCTGTTCTGGGGCTCTCTAAGAACTTTACCAACTTTATCCAGGCTCTTGTGAGGCTGGGCTAAATTACAAAATGTGCTATATAAGACATAGCTGGGGATGATATTTGAGCATCAGAGAGGCTGCTCCAAGGTCCTACAACATGATGATGAGAGCATAGGTCTCCTGACTGCCCGTCCCTGTTCTAAGTATAGGACCTCGGTCTAAAGCCATCAGATTAGCTCAACACATAAATGCCTTTGGCGATACCATGCATTCCCTGTTACGTCTTGAGAGTCAAAACCTTCTGGTTTGATATTCTTTGCACATTGCACGCCGGAAGCCTTTTTTGATAGAGATTTGCCGATTTAGAATGCCAATGAAGAAAACTTTTTTTTCTTTTTAAAGATTTATACTCCTTGCATACTACTTAAAGAAAAAAAAATCTAGACGGTATATAAAAGCCTGGAAAGATTCTTCAGGTTTGTAATCCACTTAATATTTAATAAATGCAACACATCATTTTTATAAATATGTATATCTAAGATATAGATAGATTTAGAATACATAATGGATTGCAACGGGATAACACATTCATCTCTGCTGGCATGGGAAAGGCCACTAGTGTTTTATGAACATATTAATCCTCATTGGTGGAGATAAATGCTTTACCCTACTGCAACCAATTATAAATGCGGCTTATGCAAAGTTGCTCGGCCTAATTTCCACAGTGTGTAAGTTTCCCATGGAAACGACTGAAGGGAAGATACCCAAAACGTCAATATTAAATTTGAGAAAGAGAATAGAGCTTGTGGAAAATGCTCACTTAATATCCCCTCTGTACACAAAGGAAGAAGGGTGTTGACGTGCCCTCATGATGCCTCCTCAGCTGATGTGCATCTTTTCCCTGAAGAAAGGGAGCCCTCTGTAGGGATCAAAAGGGAAGTCTGAGTACATGTTCTTTATAGCTCTCAGTCTTTATGCAGAGATGTCCGACTGGTACTGGGACGTCTAGTTGGGTAGCGTGATGTGCGCTTGGACATCTGGTCGTGTCCAAAGATGGCTGGAGGGTGACACATATCTGCTTCTGCTCTTGGTCCACCCAGGTGACATTCGGTCTGCTGGTGGGCATGTGAGAAGCTGGTGTACGTTGTGACTTAAAAATCCCTGCGGTGCTCGGGACCTGACATGGGCAAGACTGTCTCCTCATTCCATGGTGCTGCGGCTGCTTGAACTAGACCTTCCTCTTTATAAAGAGAAGGAGATGCCAGCAATGTCCGTATCTCTGAAGTACCTTCAGCTATGGAATTGAATCCCCATTCCTAGATGCAAACAAGAGTCTGACTCTGATTCCCTGCCTGGCTCACCTCTTTACGGGGGAGTTGTGATGAAGAGCAGACCAAGAGAAAGAGGTGGGATACATGAGGGCTTGATTCTGATGAGGTTATTTTTTGGTTTGTTTTCAAGCAAAAGGGGTGGGGGTGTGTGTGTGTGTGTGTGTGTAACTGTGATTTCTTTGTACTTTGTCGGAGGTGCTTGGAGCCCAACAATGTCACTCTGGTCACAAATCTAAATGATTGAAACACATTTCAGAGGGGAGGAAATGGGGGAACGTCGTGATGCCCCCGTAATGGTCATTGGGGTGTGTTTGAGTGCACTGCCACATTTAGGGAAATGAGATGCCATCTTTTGATTGGCTTAGCACAAGCTGTAAATTGCATAGAGTGCAAGGTGGACTTAAGAGATGCAACTCCAGCTACATTAATGATGTAGCTGGAGTCGAGGTATCTTAAATTACCGTCCATGCAGCTGGAGGTCGATAGGAGACAACACTCCCATTGGCTTCCCTTATTCCTCATGATGAGTGGGAGTACAGGTACTGACAGGGGCACCCTCTAAGTTCGATTTAGTGGGTCTTCACTAGACCTGCTAAATCGAACACCGAAAGATCGATTGCAGCAGCGTTCCTCTTCCTCATAGAGTTGCAATGGCCCTATCATTTCAATAACTCAGACATGTTTCAAAGTTACCTTCTCTGCATACTCTTTGTGCGTGTAAGCTATTTGGGACAGGGACGGTCTTTAATTGTTCGTCCTTGTAGCATCTGGCACATTGGGATGCTGATCTACTTAATGCCAATGGACACTATTGCAATAATACATTTTCATGGCTACAAATGATTTATTTTTACTATGATGTTGCATTTGTATTGGTGGCTTTAAAAAACTTAAAACGAACATTTTGATCTCTTCTCCTTGTTTAGTTTCTTGTTATCCTTTCTTTAGCACCCTTTTATACATGCTACCAAGGGAAAAAATGGGATGCCATTGTTTCTATACTTACCTGACTCCATGCCTTTCTTCTTCAAAACGACAATAGATATTCATAAAAAAATTAATTAGACTAAACAAAACAAATTTCAATTACGTTTTTCCTCTTGAAAGCTGGAAGAGAGGTTTTTTCTTTAGTCTGGCCAGGAGCCATTTAATGAATTCAGAGGGGGGGGGGGGAATACTGTGGCAAATCAATTATGTTTCCATTTCATTGGCAGGGTTGACTAGCTCACTCATGGAAAGCGTTAGACCACCCAAGCGGTACCGAATTGCATTGTGGGTGAACAACTGTTGCTCTGCTAGTCATTCCCCATGTCTCCAACTTGGTTAGGTAACTGGTAACTTTCACAGTGCTCGGTCCGGGTAGTGTTCAGGATGCTCACAGCTATCAATCTCCCTCACTATTAGCGGTGATTCCTTCCATTTGTGTATCATTCCACAATGGTTACTGAATATCGTTTTCATGGGTGGTGGGTATGAGAGGCAGGGGAAGGCAATGTCTTCCCAAACTGCCTGGCTGTCCTTGCTCACACTCTGCCCCCAGACTTGCCCCACCACCATTCAGCCCAGCTCCCCCAGTCTCTTCGAGCTGCCTGTGTGTTGGGGGGGTATGGCTCCCACAGGCGACATGGGTGGGGTCTCAGATGGGGACTCGCCTCCTCCATTCCTAGGTTTACCCATCACTCATGTTTGTATCTGGTGCTCAGAGGAGCTTGGTGCTATTAGGAGCTGGGCAGACACCTTTCACGGTGAGGATGAACTACAGCGAGAAGTCCTCTCAGTGAACCTATGTGGTCTAGATGCCCAGAATAGCACTGATGCCCCCTGGAGCTCCAGGCTTTGAGGAAGGTGGAGCAAAGAATTACAACTTCCCCTCACTTCCTTTTCACATTCAGAAGATGCAGGTAGTGAGGCATCCTGGAATAAGGCAAAGTGAGAAATAGAAGAGAGACACTCAGGAGTAGAGCTGATTGCAGTTGTTGGGTTGAAATTTGCTCTTTTGAGGAAGGATTGCTGAGAAGATTGGAGAGAGAGAGATGTACAGTGCAAATTGGGGGAGTTTGGATCAGCCAGAGTAGGGTCTTGAACCTGGGTCATTCACATCCCAGTGTCCCTAATCACATGGTGTGTTTCTTTAGTGTATTTCATGCTCATGAATACGCCTCACCAGCTTTGGGTTTTCTCCAGTGCAGAATGAAAACAAACCTGGTCATTGCCATAAAATGGAATTATTGTCCTCTAAACAGCTCTGCTCACCAGCTTGTGAACTTTGTGTGAGCCCTCGTGAGCACACTGGCACTGTTCTTATTCTGTCTTAGCAACTCCATATCACTCACAATGCCTCAGTTCTGGTATCTCTCACAAAGTAGCACTGAGGCCTTAAAACCCCAGTGAACAGGGCACAGGAGAATTTGGTAAAGTGGTTAGGGAAATATGCATTTTATAAAGTGTGTGTGTGTGTGTGTGTGTGTGTGTGTGTGTGTGTGTGTGTGTGTGTGTGCGCACATGCGCACACACACACACATTCCATAGTTAACTTGATTTTTGGATCCTATTCAAACGATTTAAGTCACATGACTTATATCCCAACTTTCTTTTGTGTCCTCAAGCTGGGCACACTGTAAAGAACATTCCCTTTGAAATAACAAGGGAGTTTTGAACGCCACTCAATGCGGTTTAGTGATTGAGAGGCACTAGCAACGATGACCGCAGCATTATGTTTCTGGCTTTGACTTGATCGGAATCACACAATTCCTTTCATAGCAACCACTTACCCATCTCTAATATTACCTTGTAGAACAGTAATAGAGATGTAGCTGTGCTAGTCTGGTCTTGCTGAAACAAAAGACAGGACTGTTTCTTGTATAAGATACTAATCAGGTGGTTCCTTAATTTCTTGGATAGTGTGAAGCAGAGGATCCGTGCAAGTTTTTTCATATGGTTGATGGATTTCCATTCGAAATGGCTAAATATAGTGCCTTGCATGTAGAATAGTAATAGAGATGTAGCCGTGTTAGTCTGGTCTTGCTGAAATAAAGTGCTGCATAGTCCTGTCTTTTAATATTACCTTGATAATACTTAGTGCCCTGATTGGTTGTCAGTCCTATCTGATGCAAAGAAGATCTGTGATGAATGACATCACAGTGCAATTATGTTTTTTTTAAATAGGTGCGTAACTAATAGTTTCAAAGAGAAGCAGCCAGTTTTAAATATCGACAGACGGGTGCCATGCACCTATAAATGTAAAGCTTGGTTTCTAAGTTAGATGAACAGGAGCTACTTTGCCGCCAGAGGTTTGGAGCAAACTGGTTTTGGGTGAAAATACGTTAGATTTCTTTCCACAACTTATTGCACATTCATATTTTTTTGGAGTTTTCATTGCAGAAAATTGCCAGGAGGAATGGATTTTGTCTTCCTCGGCTGGCAGAACAATTTTCCACCTGTCGCCCAAATATTTGATGAGGATTGTGGTAGAGCCACTGAGAGTTTATACTTTATATCGATGGGAAGCAAGAGGGTCTGATGAAACTAATATCCTGATCTCATAGATAGGCTCCATGATATGTATACGCAGCGCTTGTGACGTTCGACGTGCACTGATAATTTGGTTGCAAAGACATGATGTGCACATATGATTTTAGCAGAGCAGAATGGTAAAGATGTTTTTATTCAGCATCCTTCTACTGCTTTTAAATTAACTACTGAAGCACATGGATTTCCACTAGATGTCTTCCAAGTGCTAGCTAGCTCCTGCACCTAGCTGGATCGAGATATTTCTAATGGTAGCCAGAGGAGCTATGGAAGTGGAAAGATTCTAGGTTTAGCCTGAAGAGTTGCATCCCACTATGCTTCTACCACTAAGTGCCTGTCACCGAGGCATGTAAGTTAAAACCCAAAGAAAATCATCCTGGGAATGCTTCTATGCAGGATGATCTGAAATACTAAACTAAATGTATTTTCGATTTATCATAGAATCCTAGGGTTGGGAGAAATCTCAGGAGGTCATCAAGTCCAACCCCCTGCCCAAAGCAGGACTAATCCCAACTCAATCATCCCAGCCAGGGCTTTGTCAACCCGAGACTTAAATCCTCTAGGGATGGAGAGTCCACTCCCTCCCTAGGGAATCCATCCCGGTGCTTCTCCACCCTCCTCGGGAAATAGTATTTTATAATATCCCACCTAGACTTCCCCCACTGCAACTTGAGACCATTGCTCCTCAGTCTGTCCTCTGTCACCACTGAGACCAGCCTCTCTCCATCCTCTTTGGAACCCCCCTTCAGGGAGTTGCAGGCTGCTCTCAAATCCCCCCTCGCTCTTCTCTTCTGCAGACTAAACAAGCCCAAATCCCTCAGCCTCTCCTCCTAAGATGTGCTCCAGCCCCCTCATCATTTTTGTTGCCCTCCACTAGACCCTCTCCAATGTGTCAACATCCTTTCTGTAATGTATATTTAAATACATCTTGAAATGCTCTCCCATTTACAGAATGTCCTTTAATTAAAATCACATGGTGAACACTCCCAAGCTTCCGTATCACTGGGCAGGGGGATACAGAGAATCTCAATAAGATAATTTTCGTCCAGAAGGGTAGTTACTTGCAACTAGGGCAGCTGAATTATACGCACCTGAAGATTTGGTTCAGTGGATTTATTTGATAAAATATATTCTTGGCAAAACACCTCGTGAGCAATTTTGGGGAGCTGCTTTTTCAGTCAAATGCTGGGGAATAAATTAGCGGTTACCACTCGAGAGAGATTTTGGAGTCATTGTGGATAGTTCTTTGAAAACAGCCATTGCATGGGCAGCAACCATCAAAAAAGCTAATGATGTTGGGAATCCTGGGGATAGAAAATAAGACAGAGAACGTCTTATTGCCTCTGTATAAATCCATGGCACACCCACATTTTGAATGCTGCAGGCAGCTGAGGCCCCCTCCACTCAAAAAATATATATTTGCATTGGAGAAATGTTTTAAAAGGGCAACAAAAATGATTAGTGGAGATGTTAATAAAATTGGGACTTTTCAGCTTGGAAACAAGATAACTAAGGAGAGAGATGATAGAAATGTATAAAATCACGACCGGTGTGGAAAAAAAGTGAAAGATTTCTTTAATAAAGATTTATTTACTCCTTCCCATAACATAGGAGCAAGGGTTCACCAAATGAAATGAAGAGGTAGCAGGGTTAAAACAAACAAAAAGAAGTATTTCTTCAAACAATGCACAGTTAACCTGTGGAATTCCTTGCCAGAGGATATCGTGAAGTCCAAGACTATATGTTATTTCAGAGCTAGATACATTTATGGAGGATAGGTCCATCAATGGCTATTAGACAGGATGTACAGGAACGGTGTCCCGAGCCTCTGTCAGAAGTTGGAAATGGGCAACAGGATGGACCACTTGATTACCTATACTGGATATTCCCTCTGGGGCATTGGCCACTGTTGGAAGACAGGATACTGGGCTAGATGGTCCTTTGGTCTGACTAGTATGTCTGTTCTTATGTTAAGATTAGGGAATGAACTTTGTAAATAGAACAGAAATAATTTGGGTGCAATATAATTACACCTGCCTAAAATCTGCACCACTATCTTAGTCAGGGGTTTCCAATGAAGTGAAAGTGATCCCTGAAGAGGATTCTGGAGTTTGAAGTTGTTTACTTTGGGGTATTTAAGATGAATAATATTTCATTTGTGGATTTTCTTTCTTTCTTTCTTTCTTCGTTGGACAAGGTAGTGCAAAAAGGTATTAACTTATTCAAAAACAAGTTCATCCATTTAACAGTTTTCTGCCCTGGAGTCAGCATAATTGGTAGACACAGTCCCGAAATATTGTTATTTCATGTGTATTCCAAGTATAACTGGCATAATTATCTTTTGTGTTTGCTTCATTAAATGTTATTCTTTAGTGAATCACTGCTGGACAATTGGCACATTGTAATGAAAAGCAATCTCCTTTAAGGGTATTGTTTTGTATTGAAACATTGCAGAATTGTGGGTGTATAATTTTTTCTTTATCCTTAGTTCTGTGTCTGGAAAGAGGAAAGTGTTGTACTATTAAATCAACAATTGCTGGTTAATACAAAAATTTCCCTTCCCATCTTAAATGTAACCCTCACCTGGTGTATGGGGCAGTTTGTTCCCTTTTAATGGTGACTGGTTGACATATATCTTGCTGAGCATGCTACATCTTTGGCTAAAAAAGCCTGCTCTTTTTTCCTCTCATGCTGTTTAGATCCAGAGGGCTTCAGTTCAGCACCACTGCTAACAACCTACCGGGGGGCATAGCGTAAGGTAAACACAGTACCACTACCAATAGCACTGTTGTTTCAGAAAGTTGCTCTTCAAGTGTATATATAACAGATATATAATATAACTGGCAAGCTTGGCTCCCGGGGGAAATCTCTAGGCAGATGTGTTTAGTATACTTTAAATCTGTGAGCACCCTATTTATTAGGCAGGATTATCATTATATAATGAGCACACCTGTGCAAAATTTCACCGTTGACAAATGGAGCCCGAGACTATGAAATTTGCTAACAAGGTGGGGAGGGAGCTGTGTGAAGTGGGTGTGAAATGCTGTCTAATGAGAACAACAGTAGGACTTGTATTCATGCTATACATGGATGTACATGACTAACCAAGGCACAGGGCATCAGTGAATGGGAATCACCCAGTTCTGAGCTACATTCATTGTAGAATTCATGCACTGTTCAGTTCTTTGCTCTTATCACGTTCTAGGAAGCTGCTCTTGGTTTATGAAGCTGGGAGGTGGGTGGGAAGGAGGGCGAGCAGCTTGTGTATCAGTTTTCACTTTGCCTTGGTCTACACTAGGACTTTATTTCGAAATAACCCCCCTTTGATTGAATGTATAAATGGAACCTCCACACTACCAAGCCCGTTATTTTGAAACTAGCCAATTAGCCTGTCATAAAATGGGATTTTCAGGTCTCTCCTCTATGTCGGTCTTCTCTCCTGAGCCTCCGGTCTCTCTCTCTCTCTCTTCTCCTCCTACTGCCTCCCCCTCTCTCTCTCTCAGCTCTCCTCCCCCTCCTGCCTCTCACTCGGGGGACCACGGAGCCCAAACAGCCATTTGGGCCCTGTACTTCCCATGCAGCACGGGCCGCCCAGAGGGAACAGCCAGCATTTCAGCAACAGCGCCGCCCAGAGGGAACAACCAGTATTTCAGGCAACAGCGCCACCCAGAGGAAACAGCCGGCATTTCAGCGTTACAGACTCTCAGACATTGGGCTACTATATTTTGAAATAACAGGCCGACGAATTAAAAAGTCTGTACTCCTGCTTTTCATCAGGACTAACGCTAATTCCGAAAGTTATTTCAAAATAATGGTAGTGTAGATGCTCTGGTGCCACTCTTTTGAAATAACGACTCCCCAGAGTAATTTGAATCAATTTTCCCCAGTGCTTTATAGGGCTCTAAGTCCTAGGTAGCATGTCCACATTAATGGAGATTGCCTCGGACTCATTTGAAGGCTTCCCCATAGTGTGGATGCACTAGTTTGATTGTGTTAAATCGGGAGTTAAGTCAAATTTAGTCATTTTGAAATAATTTCCTAGTGTAGACATGGCCTGAAGGGGCAGTTCTATCTTATGCGCATATATGAGTTGCTTTTTGAAAAGGTAAGAAGTATTAAAAGGTGTTTATGCAGCTAAATCGGTATCACAAACCACACAGACCTGGAAAAGCAGAGTCAAAGGCTTGTGCCGTTTTACTTTGTGTAACCCATTCATCAGAGATCGGTACAACACCCGGGTGAGCTAATTAAACAGACCGACTGTCTGTTCCAATGGAACAGTTGCGTGCCATTTAACAGGGTAAGTGGCACGTATGTTCTCCTTGGGCATATATGACTTTAGAAAGATGCCACGGAACCCATCAGCATGCATGTTCTATTGCCAACCACTCATGCTCTTTTCTGTATTGTCAATCTTCACTAAATACCACATCCCCGTAGACTTGAGTAAATCCACGTATTAGAGGAAATAACAAAGGTATTAAAGGATTTCATATGGGCATGAAAACGTCATGCTCCTGTCAATGTCTTGAGTGACTTCCAAGAGAACCACATCAGTGCAGAGAAGGCAGGGTCACCTGATTAAGAGCGTGTAGACAAATCCCACTCCAGTTGCTTTTCTGACTGAATAATGATTCTGGTTTCATTACTAATACCATTTGCATGAGGAATTTACATATCCTATAGCAGGTATCTTTTCAGTCCTGTTTTTCCTCCTATGCCCTTTCTGTGCTGCTATCTTCCATCATCTTACTGTGGAAATTAATTTAGTTTAAGAAGGCAGCTGGTGCCGTTAGTTTTGCAGCAACTGATGGTGCACAGGTGGATAGAAGAGGGACTGTAATGAAGGACTAGTGTCGAAAGAGCCAGAGTAAAACCAGATATTGTGCAGAGGGGCTTGAATAACAGTGAAGAGAAGTTTAAAAAACAAAAACTGGTCTGGTAGCACTTTATAGACTCACAAAACATATAGATGGTATCATGAGCTTTTGCGGGCACAACCCACGTCTTCAGATGACCAGAGTTTTGAGTTTAGGATGTGTAGACCCAAAATAAATAGGGGAGAAAGAAGAGTGGGCACAACCCACTACTTCACATGAATGGAGTTAAGGGGTCCAGGATATAAATAAATAGCAGAGAAAGAGAAGGGATGGGGAGGGAAAGAGAAGGAAAAAATGGGGGAAAGTATTGTCAATTAGAGTGTCCATGCTAAATGAGGCTAACAGAGTGTGCGCTAAGTACCCGGTGCTTAGGCTTTTTATGTCATTAGGGTGTGGAACGAAGTGGCTGTCTAGTTCAGGTCTTTGTTCAGACCTCGATTCTGGGTGTCAAACTTGTAAATGAAACCAAGCTCTGCAGCTTCTGTCTCAAGTTGGTTTTTGAAATTGCTCTGTAATAATATAGTCTAAAAGTGACTATATTCACTGTTAGACTCTATTATTACAAAGCAATTTAAAAAAACAACTTGAAAGAGAAGCTGCAGAGTTTGGTTTCATTTACAAGTCTGACACCTGGAATCGAGGTCTGAACAAAGACCTGAGCTGAATGGGCTGCTACGTTCCACATCCTTGGGTACTTGTATACTGCACTCTAAAATTGAAATAGGATACACAAGTTGCATATCTTATTTCATTTTTATTTCGAAATAGGCTATTTCAAAATTTGGCACGTCTACATGGCACCAAATTTTGAAATAAAGCATTATTTCGAGACATCCCTTATTCCTTGTGGAATGAAGTCTATGGGGATGCTGAAATAATGCATCCATTATTGCGAAAATTATTTTGAAATAGCGGACGCGTTCCTTAGACGAAATAGCCTTGCAATGTAGACATACCCTTAATGACATAAAAAGCTAAGCACTGGGTGTTAAGAGCCCCACCCAATTAGCCTCATTAACTTGTACAACATGCATCCAACCACGGTGGAAATAAATAGTAGATTACAAATAAAAGTAATCAGAATTGCATTAGATAGAACACTTTGGTCGATACATTGAACTCTGGCTCTGAAAGTGAAGTCCTGGTCCTTAACTTTAAAGCTCTTCATTGGCTGGCCCCATACGACTCCGCTGTTTGTGGCTGACACTCTATTGACTCTGGATTTGTCAGCAACAAGAGCAATATTTCTAGGGGAGAATTTTCTCCACAGCCTTGGGATTCCCTCCGCGTAGCGATTAGAATAGCCGCATATTGCATTTGCTTCCAGAACAAGATGCAGGGCTCTTTTCTTCCTCAGAGCTTTTTCGCAGGGAAGAAAGATGGGAGGCTCAGTTTTGTGTAATCTGAGGGCAGAGCAGGAAGAAAATCCACAAGATTTACAGTGACTGCGCTTTGTGATGGGCCCACATTGCTCGGTATGTTGCTTAGATACATCACTCTGAAGGCAGAGAAAGCTTTGCTGCTTATGGCATCAACAATATCTACCTGTCTGTTTTTCTCTTTGGGAAACACTCGGAGCTCCAATTTTTTTTTTTTTTTTTGCTATGACTTTTGTTTGTTACAGCGAACAAAAGGCATTTCATGTGCAGTTTAGTAAGCACATTCACTGCAATAACACAGAATTGGTTTTGTAGGATTAAATAAATAGAAAAAATACCCATCTTAGTACATAAACCTGCAGAATAGATTTAGAGGGGTAGCAGTGTTAGTCTGTTACTGAAAACAACTTAAAAAAAAAACCAATGAAAAGTCCTTCAGCACCTTAGAGTATAACAAAAAATGAAGATGATATGATGAGCTTTTGTGGATACAACCCACTGATAAAGTATATTTACAAAAGCTCATGATATCATCTTCATTTTTTGTTAGTCTCTAAGGTGCTGCGGGACTAGTCTTTTTTTCTGCAGAATAGAGTTTTCTGATAGGTATATAGCTTTACTTATAATGAAGTTAACATGCATATTTATTTAATTCTAAGAAGTTTCCCATGGTTCAGGGTTCTCAATCTTATCTTTCCCTACTCCCAAAAAATTCCCTAACATTTCATTTTAAAGCAATAGAGCTTCCTTAATTTTCAAAAAGCATTTACCACACTCAGACTTGGCTTCCTATTTAAAATGACTCACTCCAAGGAGAAACTTTAAATGATATCTTCTTATGATTTAAATTTTAACAGATTCCCTCCACTGATGCTGCTATAAGGATTTTAAAACATGACCTGACAACTAACAGCAGCATATTTGTTCCATAAGGGATTTAGTGTTTGTTCCTAACGTTTTTTTGTTTCTGTTATTGTCATAAAAAGATTTAAAGTCCCCATTGTATTAGTGTGCAGAACATAAAACACAAAGCACTTCCTGAAAGGTAATTTTCCAAGAATGAAAAATACAAGAATTGTGTTTGATTGTTTGGTCTTCTGTCATTCACAGTTGCATTAAAACAACCATTTTTCTATAACTATGAATGGCCTTAATCTTGAAAACTGACAGTTATAAATGAAAAGCAATAATAATTTGAAAGCAAAACCCTTCAAAAGTTCCACCGGGCTTCAGATGAATTTGAAAACAAGTCGATGCACAAAAAAAGATGTTGCGGGTGGGGGAAAAAAAAGGAGGAAATTAAATAAATGAATAAAATTTAGAAGAGGCTTTGTTTTGGCCAAAAGCTGCTCTCGTGACCACAGCCAGAATATTGTTTTATTTCTCATGTGTGTATTAATATTGCATGTGGCACAAGGAATAATCTTGCACAGCTGATTTATTTCTTATGTCAGGGGTGGGCACATACGGCTCACGGGCCAGGTCCGGCCCATCAAGTCGCCAGATTCAGCCCGCAGGAACCTCTCAGGTCCCTGCCTGCTCAGTCCCCGTTCTGCCCTCAGATCAGCTCTCTGGATGCTGCAGCATCGGGGGAAGGAGGGGAGAGCTTTTGCATGCTGCCCCAGCAACATTTTTCAATTCTCATTGGCTGGTTTCTGGCCAATGGGACCTGCCTCTCTGCAATGTGCAAAGTACCCCTCCCCCACTTGCAGTATTCAGTGTCAGCCACACTTGGTCCCTGCAGCCAGTGTGGTGGCATGGAAGGCAGGCATCCTGGCTGAGGAACCAGGTCCTGCTGGCCAGGACCCACCCAAGTAAGTGTCTCCCAGCTAGAGCCTGCCTCTGGCACCCAGCTCCTTTCTCCCCCTCAACTCTGCCCCCCTCCTGCACCTCTACCCTATGTAATGCGAACGCTCTGCACCCCTGCTCCTGCACCCATAACCCCTCCCGGAACTTGCACCCTATCTCTACCCCCACTCACAGCCTAAATCCCCAAACCTCCTCCTGCACTCCTGCTCCAGGTCACAACCCCCTCCCAGACCCTGCAGCCTCCCCTGAATTCCAGTCCCCTGCCCCAGACCACAGCACCCTCCTTCACCCAAACTCCCTCCTAGATCCCACACCTGCTCCTACACCCCAGTCCCTTACCCCATGCTTCCTTCTGCACCCTGCCTCCATCCCAGACCCTGCACCATTAATATAATGGAAGACTGTGTCCCCTGACCACTTATCAAATTCTTGGAGTGTCCCCCCCCCCCCCATGAAAAATTTTGCCCATCTCTTTCTTACTTCCTTATCCTACAAAGCAACTGGGAGTAGGTGGAATGTGGCCAGGTATACACTCATAGGGACTGTTGAATGAAGATAATCAACTCCAATTCCATTAATTATGTAGCAGGATTCATCATCCCTTTTTTCGCATTTCCCTACCATCGCCATAGAGGGAAGATGACTGAAGTAAACGATCCTGTTGGCTTCAAGCAGGAGTACCGGCAGCTGTCAAGGGCAATCTCTGAGTTTGATTTATCGAGTCTTAAGTAGACTCACTAAATTGAACTCCAAAAGATCAATCGCAGTAGTGGCTATTTTCCATTTACTGTAGACATGGCCTTAGAATGTAAGGCTGTGCCTTCTTATATCCTCATTCATTAGTAATGCAATAGGTCGCTGATTTTGATTAGGGTCTCTGAGGGGATACTAAGATAACATGTGCATGTGTGTATACATATAAAGTCTTTATTATATTCAGATGATGCCTATAGCTTAGGAACGAAGCTGAGCGTCTTGAAAATGTCTGTGTTTAGCAGCATGTTGTATGGAAGTGAGACGTGGGTGATAACGAAAGGTTCCAAGAGAAGGATATTGGCGTTCGAGAGGAGGTGTTATAGAAAGATCCTGAGAATAGGATGGATGCAGAAGGTCACCAACAAGGAATTATATAGGAAGATACAGCTGAAAGAGAACCTACTGCAGGAGGTTATACAACGGAAGTTACAGCTATTCGGGCATATCTGCAGAATGAACGACGAGTGAAAAGTGAAGACCCTGGTATTCAGCATAATGGAAGGTCTGAATAGGAGAGGCAGACCCCACAGAGAATGGATAGATGATCTAGTAGATTGGTGCGGAGCTAGTCTACATAAACGAAGCCACTCCACGTGGGACAGAGAAAGACAGAAGGAAATACTGAGGGAGGCACTGGACACCAACGGGCGTTGAGCCAATGGTGGTTGATGATGATGATGCCTACCTAGTAGCAGAGGCCTTACAGTGTACCTGCAGAGAGTACACCTCTGAAAACAATGCACTCAGTTCAGACTATCAGAAAAGGAATGAGAGTTGTGGGGTAGATTTGGCAGATTCAAATAGCTTTCCTCTTTCAACCCAGTCCTTTTGTACATTGTTTTTAAGGAGAAGATGTTTCCAAAGGCTCCGTCTGGTCTTGTTTTGCTATTGATTACAGCATCTGTGCTCTCTACAACTTGGATGTGAAGTAATATTTTTGGCCAACCCGTTTGCCTTAATGAGGCTTCTCCCCTCATTCTACCATCCCTGGAAACGTGAGACTCCGTGGCATTTGCTACGCATGGCCTCAAAATGATAGGTGGGCTGAGGGGTGCCATTTGAAATCAGAAGAACGGTTATTTCTGAGGTCTGTAGGGAATGTCCCATCCCCTTGAAAAAGGGTATTTCATACAGCATTTCCAAAGTGGCATTCTAAGGGTAGCAGAACTAGTGGGCTATTACCTGATTTCATTTGTGTCACAATGATTCCAGCAATCAGCTACCACAATCAATGCACAGAATGAACGTCGACCCAGATTAACAGTCTGGAAGGCAACAACATCTGATCTGGGAGCAGGGTTCCCTGTAAGCTGCGTGCTTCAGCGGCCAGTTAGGAGAGATTCAAATGCTGCCCAGCTTATTAGCAGAGAGTCCACAGCCAGCAATATGTGTTTCTACTGGTGGTGCACATGCCTTGGTGCACAGAACAAAATTTATTTGCACATGGGTGGAAAAAAATAGACGGCACATTGCCCAGGACCTGGTTTTACAAAAAAAGAAGAGGTTGTAAACCCATGCGAGCTTAGGTGCACATATGTAAGGTGTGAAGTGGCAGATAACTGGAAGAAGCAGTGTGTGTGATATTCCAACATACCTGAACTTCCATAGATAATGGTGAGATGTATTGGACAATCCCCATGGCTCTTTGTAAATGACTAAGCCTGTAAAGGAATGAACATTAGACTGTGGAGTGCGCGACATTTTAATGAATTGGCAGAAAGTAGTTGGTAGCATCATAAAACAGTGTGCTCGGTGTTTTAAACTGCTACCCATTGTTCTCTTTGGATACATTAATTTACTGTTTAGCTTTTGGGAAGAAGTGCAAAACCTCCTACAGTCAGCGCTGGTGCCTACCAGTGCTTGCTCTTCTATTTACCCTGAGCTGTGATTCTTAATAGTTTCTAAAGTTCTTTGAGATTTTTTTTTCTTGGCAATCGTTGGAGAGGTTCGTCCTGTTACAGACATGTGCCACATTTGCAACATGTGTCTTTTAATATGGAGGCGGTCCAGAACTACTGGCGGAGATGCGGAAGGGCTATGCTAAGAACTGGAGATGGGAAAAAAGCAACAAGGAGGAGGAGTATTTGGGGGCAGGTGGTGATGGAAGAATGAGAAGATGTAGTAAGGATGAGAGACATGATAAAAAAAGAGTACAAGAAAGGGGCACTGACTTTGAAAGTGAACACAGAATTGTGTTTCTCAGTCGTTAAAATAATTCCTTTGTTAGCCTCAGGAAGTGCTAAAACTGTACCTCAGGAGCAGGACACATCCCCAAATCACAGCTAAATTACGTGCTTGAGGAGACAGGAGCATTTGTTCAGCAGGCTGCTGTACCTGTTCCAGTCCCTGGGAGCTGTCACTATGGTATTTCGTGTGTTCGTCAAAGATTTTGCACTGTGCTTGCCAGGAAATGTCATCTTAATTAGGGTTAGAGTGTGAAATGGGGAGGGGGAGAAGGGCAATGCTAATAGATATAAAATATTTCTGCTTTTATACAGGTCGGGAATATGGCAGAATGTTTCCTCTGTTTGTGCCTGGCAAAAGGGACCGTAGAGAAAGTCGTGTGCTTCACAAATCACATGAAATGTTTCATATTGTTGCTGCGCCTTGAGATGGGTGTGACCACTGTCCTCGTTTAATTGGAGTAACATTTCCAGACACAAACACCAAGGAACGCAATTCCCTAGTAGCTTTGGGTAATGTCAGAGACACAGATGTGTTTTCCGGCCCAGCATTCACACTGTAGGGTAATGAATTAGCTTGCTTACATGCATGGAGGATAATGGAAATCCTTATTCACCGAAGTCGGTGGGACTATCTTTGTCAAGGGCAGATTTGGAGCATGAGGTCTTGGACTATAAATTGTGGTATGGAAATGATTTCAAGCAGCCACAGTGTAAAAATATTCCAAAATCTTGAAGTGAGCCTTGTGGAGAAGGTTAGACAGGGATTGTTCCCTCCTCCTCAGTGATATTATTTGTTTCATTCTCCCTTTAAGGAGATGTAATCTCACGCCAATTCAAGCCAAGCTGAGCCGTCGTATTGATTCATATTGGCATTGTATTACAGTCATTTCGAAGTGTCATCTTGACTTTCCATTGACTTGTAATCTAAATCTAATTTAAATTGATGGGAAGCCTTGGCTTGGCTTGAATTGGCATTCATTCATGCACTAAATAGTTCCTGTAGGGGGTTATCTTCCTGCACCACAAATGAAAACCGTTCTACTGAGGATGGTAAGATCAGTGTTTAAAGGACATCTGGTGGATAACTAACGTGATGCTGATTTAAAAAAAATATTCCCAAGGTGACCCTAGCAATTACAGGCTGACAGATGTAACTTCAGTACGAGGCACATTGGTAAAAAATATAATAAAGTATAGGCTCATTAAACACAGAGGAAGATGATTCATTGGAGAAGCATCGATGTGGCATTTGTAAAAGAAAATCATGGCTCTCCAGTCTACTGGAAATTTGAGGATGTCAACAAACCTGGACAAGGGTGATCTAATAGATACAGTCTATTGAAAAAAAGTCTTTGACAAGGTCGTTCGCTGAAGGGTCTTAGGCAAAGAAAGGAGTCCTGGGATGAAAGGGAAGATTCTCTCGTGTTTTTATCATTTGTTTAATAGTCAGGAAACAAAGAATGGGACTAAACAGTTTGACAGTGGAGAGTGGTAAATAGTATTGTCCCCCGAGGTTCTCTTCTGGGACCAGTGCCATTCAAAGTAATCTGGAAAAGGGGGTAAATTGTGAGTTGGAAGGTTTTTTGGAGACAATATAAAATTATTCAAGTCCAAAGCTGACTGCGAAGAGGTTATAAAAGGATATCACAAAACAGGGTGACTGGGTAAGAAAATGGCAGACGAAATTCATTGTTGGTAGAAGTAAGATCATTCACACTAGAAAACATAATCCCAACTGTACTTATAAAATGATGGGGTCTAAATTAGCTGTTACAAAGAAATATTGGCGTCATTATGGATAGGTCTCTGAAAACATCTGCTCAATATACAGCAGTAGTAAAAAAATGCTAGGAACCAGTAGGAAAGGAATAGATAATAAGAAAAATCCATGTACACCCACGCCTTGAATGCTGCATCTAGTTCTGGGTGCCCAATGTAAAAATGATACATTAAAATTGGAAAAATACAGACAAGGCGACAAAAGTGATGAGGGGTGTGGAACAGCTTCCAGATGAGGAGAGATTAAAAAGACTGGGTTTGTTCATCTTAGAAAAGACAACTGAGGGGGAGAGGATAGAGATCTATACAATCATTAACGGAGTGATGAAAGCGCACGAGAAAGTGTTATTTACCCAGTCACGTAAAGCGTGAATCAGAGGAGACACAATGAAATTAGTAGGTATCGGGTTTAAAACAAGCATAGGGAAGTAGAGGTTGGACCTCTCTGGTCTGGCAGCCTGACTGGTCCTGAAGGAGGGAATTTGCTGGGCCAGGGGAGAGCTCCGGGCTCTCTGACAGACTCCGGGCTCTCTTGCCCTGGGCCAGCCCCAGGGCTGCCATGCCTACATAGGCCTGGGGCTGCCGAAACTCTGAAGCACCCCTGGGGCTACTGGCACTCCACGTGCCTGGGACACGGGCTCCGAGGTCAGCCATGGTGCCCCCAGAACTCTGGGGCTCTCTGGTCCAGCAACATCCATGGTTCCGCTGGACCAGAGAGTCCCGGACCAGACCAGTTCGAGCTGCTTATGTGTTGGATGAAGTAGTGCAACATGTGGAGCTCATGGGAACTTGTGAAGGCCAAAATATAATTGGGTTAAAAAAATTAACTAACTTTATGGAGGATAAGTCCATCCATGGCTATTTGCCGAAATGGTCAGGGAAGAAACCTAATGCTCTGGGTGTCCTAGAAGCTGGGACTAGACAACAGGGCATGGATGAGTTCATAAACTGCCCTGTGCTTTTCACTCCCTCTGAAACATCTTGCTCTGGCCACTGCCCGAGACATGACACTGAGCTAGATGGACTATTGGTCTGACCCAGCATGGACCTGGTTATGTCCATTAAATCGAGCCACTGGTGAGGTGGGCTGGAAGGATAGCCTAATAGCAATATTAAGTAGAGATGGAGTTGTAATTTGATATGATAGGTTGTAAATGCGTGAAAAGGGCAATGATGAGTAGCCCAAGGTCTTAATGGGTCCAAAGGTGAAACATTGCCCAGGATTTTGCCTCAGTGGGGAATTGGCTATCATTCTTTGCTGGCTTTTTCACTGGTAGTAAGCAACCAAGCCTCTGTGGGCTTAGGGAGAAACTTATGTCCTCCACTGATGTGAGCAGGCCCAAGTTTGTGCTGTATCAGTCCTTTCTCTCCCAATGGTGACCACAGTGTTTGCCGTGTGGTACGTCTCTGTGTGTACAAGGCAGGTGGTGACTCCATGGACAGGCCCACCGATGTGAAGGCAAAAGGGGCAGTTGCCCCCGGAACCGGCATTGCAAAAGGGCCTGGGTCTCCTGCATCTGGAGCCCTGAACCATTTAAATTGTCACTAGAGGACCATGCGGTGCCCTCCAGGTGGCTTATAAGGCTGCCTAGGGAGGCGGGGCCTGGCAGGGCACCCTCCAGGTTGCGCTGAGGTTGGGGATCCCAGCACTGAGTCCCAGCTGCCCCAGTCCGACCCCTTCCCCCCGAGGCCCTGCCCCTTCCAGGATCATGCCTAGAGGCCCACAGAGTCTGTTGGCTCCCCTGTGCTTTTTCTTACTGGTGTTTCTCTTTCAGTGAGAGGCCAGAGTGCATTATGGAACTTTTAATGAACATCATCAGGTTCAAGACAGCAAATCTGCATGTGGTGTTCTACATGTGTTCTATAGATACGTTCCCCAGCTTGCTATGCACACAATCTCTGAATACACAAGTGTTAACTAATCAGAATTAAGAAAGGGCAACATAACCTACTAAAGCACAGTGTGTGTTCTAATTATCTGACTAAGTCTACATGTGAAAATTTAACAAATTGTTCACTGTTTTCCCCGTCCATTCATTGTCTACTAGCTTATTTGGGGGGTAAGCAAGCGTATGCTGCTTTGTAATGCATTCAAGACCTGGATCAAGGTTTGATGCCCATATCATATCTTAGGGTTTTTTGTTATTTCTTCCAATACTACTTGGCTTCAATAAAATCTCCAGGGACATGGTGTTTTATTGAAGACTGACATTGAGGAAATTGACCAAAAATGGTCAGTAATAAAAAGCTAAAAATTATGAGCTATTTTATGAAGTGCATTGGGAATATAATTTAAAACATTCCAAAGATCTTCTCGGCTCTTCCAAAATACCTTTTTTCCCCCTGTTGAAGATGTTTTTACACTACATCTGGAATATAAAGACATCTTGGTATGTGTGTACGTATATAAAATAGTTTTATTTACATTTATATAAAGTCATATTTTATTTATGTTTAAATGTAAAGTATTTCTATATTCATAATTATAAAACACTATATAGTATAAACATATAATATATGTATGCCTTTAAAATCATCAACGTGTAGTTATGGGCTTACACAAAATAATAACAATTCAGAGCTGTTAAATAACATTTATTGTCCATGTGTTGTGTGCATGCATGAGCACACGGATGAAAAATGATGTTTATATAAGCACACACACATAGAGATGAAAAATGAAAAGATATGTGTATTATTAAAACTAACCATTGTGTTCTCACTGTTCAGTAATATCATAGATCTTTTAAAAAAAAAATTGTCATCCTATTTCATTGTCATTTACCTTTCATCTAATTTGATCTCATTATTCTTAGTTAAATCACATACACTGCCGTCAGCTATTCCTTGCTCTTTCACAGTGTGTTCTCTTTATCTGCCTATGGACTCTGTCTTCTGTTATCAATTGGTAATGCTGTACATATTCATTCCTTTTTAATCTCCCTTCATAAATCAGTCCCTAGTGATACTGTTGGTTGTTGTTGCATTCTCAGCGTTCCCTCACAAAGCTGCCTGGCCATTGAAGTAAATATGCAGGGACCAAATCCACCTCCTGCTGACATCAGTGGGAGTTTTACCATTGATTCTAATGGGACCAGGTTTTGCCTCGGTTAAAAGAGTAGTAACAAATAACAGGCTTGCCCTGCAATACTTCTTTTTTACCCTTGACAGTCTTGAGCATCTGCTTGACTAAGGGTATGTCTACACTACGGGGAAGACCTGGTTGATCTTCCAGGCTTCGATTTAGCAGGTCTAGTGAAGACATGCTAAATCGAACTCAGAGGGCACCTCTGTTGTCATGGGTGCTCGTTGTGAGGGGTAAGGGAAGCTGACTGAGTGTGTGCTCCCATTGACCTCTCACTATGTGGATGGGGGTTTAAGATACATCGACTTCAGCGACACAATTAATGTATCTTGAGTTGTGTATCTTAGGTCGACCTTCCCTTCCAGTGCAGACCAGGCCTAAGTGTGAGACCACAGAGGGGAAACAGCCTGGTCCTACAAGGAGCTGAGACCCTGCAAGTTCTACTGACTGTAACCAGAGAAGAGGGCAATTGGTACTTCACTGAACAAATTCAGTGTCTTGCAGGTTCTAGCTGTAAGAAAGCTGCTAGGTGAGATCTTTCCCTTCCTTAGCTACCTTTCAAAGGACAACAAGAAATGGCATCCACATTCAAAATGTGTTGAAATTTCTTCAAACCCTGGTAGAGGTGTCTGTTTGTTTATTCTGCTGCCAGGATGCTAAAATACCAGTCCATATCAATAGACTTCAGTATGGTTAACATGCTAATCCCTGTGAAATCTGCAACAGTGGTCTAAAGCAGGGGTTCTCAACCTTTTTTGGTCCCCGTACTCCCTTGGCTTTTAGTAAACCTTCCTGTACTCCCTATTCAATATGAAAGGAGATACATTCCAGACTCTAGAATCCGCAACTTTTTTCACTAACACTACTACTTTTGGAATATTTCAATTAGGATAATCTAGTTATTTACCAAATATTCCCCGTACCCCCTTGACAAGCTTCTCATCCCCCCTGGGGGTACGCATACCCCAGGTTGGGGAGCCCTGGTCTAAAGGAAATTAAATGCATTATTTGAAAAGAAGAACAGTGCTCTTCTGGTTAAGAGACTAGGCTGAGTCCCAGGAAACCAGGGTTAAATTGCCGGGTCTTCCACAAACTTCCTGTTTGATCTTGAGCAACTCAGTTTCTCTGTGCTTTGGTTCCTCAGCTGTGAAGTTGGGAGGAACGATACTTCCTCGGTCTGCCTGCGCTATTTTTAGATGGCAAGTTCTTTGGGCAAATGGCTCTTTTTTTACTAGTGGTCTGCACAATGCCTGCCCCTTTGGTGTTCCAATTGCAATTCAGTCCAATAACACACCTGGAACTTTCTTATTATCTGTTATTATCTAGGTATTATTTAGCCAGCGAAATGGCATGGCAGAAATGGTACCAAAGACAGTATGAACTGAATCCAGACCCGTAGCATAGAGCCCTGCCTGGATGCAGATACTTGCGAGTATAAATTGGATAGCCGCAGATCTGCAGAGCTCTAAAGAAACATTCTTATTGAATGAAGAGAGTAACGTGTAAGTCATTGTTACCTCCACTCAGTTCCAACAGGTAAAAATTTCCTTTCTTCTCTCCTGTCAGGAAATGACAACAGTGAAACCCTTCCCGAGTCTCTCCCATCTGCACCTGGAACATTGCCACATTTTATGCAGGAACCAGATGACGCTTACATCATTAAGAGTAACCCTATAGCCTTGCGATGCAAAGCCATGCCGGCGATGCAGATTTTCTTCAAGTGCAATGGTGAATGGGTCCACCAAAATGAGCATATCTCCGAGGAAAGCATGGATGAAAGCACAGGTGAGAACTGGGCTGCTGCGCTCACGTGGACATATCTGGGAATGCATGCCTTATTGGCAAAATACAGGAGGCAGGGGAGAGAAATAAGGTCTAGAAAAAGGGTGAGCTTTAGAGGGGAAGAATAAAGGATGTCTGTTTCGGGAAGTTGGGGGCCAACAGCTCTTAAAAGACAGAAAGGGAGAGCAGTAAATGGAGAGAGTGTAGGAAACAGGCCTGCCGACGAGGTGGTCATGGGGGAAGGGGCAAATACTGGGGCAGGCGGCAAGGCTCCTAGGCCTGCTAGAAGAATGTGTCCAGCCAATGTCATCCTTACCCATATGCAGAATATGCAGTTGTGTAGGGCACCTGAATATTTGGGGCACCGCTGGGTCTTAGTGTCCACTCTCCCGCCTTTTCTTATCCCTGCTCTGTGGCTTTGCTTCCTCCAGAAAGGAGCTAGTTCACTTACAAGTGACAGCCGAGCAGAGCTGTGGATAGAACACCGAACCTGGGAAAGAGCCATTCAAGTGGCAATGGAGCCACTGAAGAGACGTTTGCCAGCCCCAGGTCTAGCCTGTCATTTTCTGAATTGACTGTGTGAGTCAACAGGACCGGAGTTTAAAATTTGCTTTTAAAATATTTCATTGGTGTGTGGCTGAAGATGATAAAGCCACAGTCCTAAAAAAACATCGTCCGTCCCCCACATGCCGAACTGTCATTGGGCATAAGGGCCACCAGCTTCCTGGTACTGCGTGAGGACCCATGAATTGTAAGGATGGGCCTGCGTCCAGCAGCACAGCCTGAATGTCAAGTGAGCCGCACCCGCATGTGGGGACTTCTTGACTGTTCTGCCCTCAGGCCTGGAATTGTGGGCAGCTGGCCGGATCGGGACAGATTAGCACTGACAGGTGAATAAAGAAAAAGTTATTCATTAGTTCCCTTAATATAAGGACTAGAGGACACCAAATGAAATTAATGGGTAGCAGGTTTAAAACTAATAAAAGAAAGTTCTTCTTCACACAGAGCATAGTCAACCTGTGGAACTCCTTGCCAGAGGAGGCTGTGAAGGCTAGGACTATAACAGAGTGTAAAGAGAAGTTAGATAAATTCATGGAGGTTAGGTCCATAAAAGGCTATTAGCCAGGGGGTAGGAATGGTGTCCCTGGCCTCTGTTTGTCAGAGGCTGGAGATGGATGGCACGAGACAAATCGCTTGATCATTGTCTTCGGTCCTCCTACTCTGGGGCACTTGAGGCTGGCCACTGTTAGCAGACAGGCTACTGGGCTAGATGGACCTTTGGTCTGACCCGGTATGGCCATTCTTATGTTCTCATGACATGGATGGCTCTAATGAACTGCTGTGGCTGACTAGACACAGCATGGCGGAAAAGGGGGGTGAGGGAAAGTGAGGGAGGGTGCAGGAAGTAATGAGTGTAATGGGGAATGAGGTGGATTACAAAGTTTTAAAGAGCTGGTTGCTATTTGTGCCACTGATATCAATGGCTATGTCTAGACTACAGGTTTTTTCGAAAAAAGTCACCTGCATTTAGACTGCTGCCGCATTCTTTCGAAATTAAATTGAAAGAATGCGGCATTTTTTTTGACAGCGGTAAACCTCATTTTACGAGGAAAAACGCCTTTTTTCAAAAGAGCTCTTTCGAAAACAGGTGTTCTTGAATGCAAACGGGGCTTTTTTGAAAGACTGCATCCAGACTGCCTGGATGCTCTTTTGAAAAAGCAGATCACTTTTTCGAAAAAAGCTGTGCCTGTCCAGATGCTTTCTTTCGAAAGAAGCGTGTAGTCTAGATATACCCAAAGACAGCAGGGTTAGACCCCAAAAGAGAATGACTGAGGGGTTTGGAGGGATGAGCTTGGACGCAGGGAAGATAAAAAGCGTTTAAGTAGGTAACCGGTTAAACGACTAAAATTGAAATATTTAACTAGTTAACTGCCTGGCCAGCCTCAGTAGCTCCGACACAGCTGGGGGGTGGTTCTGCCAACCCGCCTGGCCGAGTTGGACCATCAGTGGTTGGGACCAGGAATGGCCAGGGCTAGAGGCCCACCTGCCTGGCTCGCATGGCTGGAGTTGCCCCCGGCCACCCACACATGGCCAGGGCCGAGATAGCACGCAGCTACCCCCAGGATGCAGCTGGGGCCAGCACACCACTCATCTGTAGCTGGGGCTGGAGTCCCTTTGGCCCGCTCCCATATGGCCAGGCCTGGGCCGCTGCTAGGCCGCAGCTGGGGTTGGAATGTCGCCGGGCCGGGGCTTCTCTGTGCCACAGCTGGAAAACTGACAGGCCAAGGCACCACTGGGCCGTCCTGCCCCACGATCATATTTCCAGTGGGTTGGGGGCACTGCCGGGCCACCCTGCCCCATCCCTGGGCCACCTTGCACCAAGTCCGGCAAAGGCCCCACCTGCCACCCCCATACCGGCAAGGTTTCCCCAGCCGATGCAGCCAGGGCTGCTCCCGCTTGCTGTGGTAGGCCATGAAATCGGCTACCATTAGGCCTCCCAGTAAGCCTAATGCTTACCAGGTAACCGGTTATACGGTTAATCTCTTTCATCCCTACTTGGAAGGCTGTGGCAGTACTACTCAATTGAATGGCTTGAAGGCTTCTCCCCCTCCCCTTTGTGGGATATTTGGCATCTAATGAAGTTAAGTGGTAGAATTGCATCTTGTAGAAGTGTGTATCTGGAACTAGAAAGTGAAGAGATGGAAGAGGGCTGAAAAATGATCAACAGATTTTATCATGTTCCTCGGCCATCAAATAGCTTCTCTCACTTTGAGACCTCTTGATACGTATATTGCAAACTAATTTAAAGCAGCACCCTCTTCTCATTTCACAATTCTGTTTTCTTTATTACCTTCCTCCTCCTGTTAAATCCCAAGATTGCTAGGCAACGCCATGTCTTGGGAATAGCTGTGTAGATATAACATTCTCTCCCTTGGTACAATACGTTCATTTTTTGGAGGGGAAGGGGGAAATGGCATTTAAAAAGAAGTTTCCTATCCTAATATGCTGGTGGAGTAAAGCATTCATGTGTAAGGGACAGATTCTGAAGAGATTGCACGCTAAAGGCTTTTTGTAAATGCTCTTTAGGATGAATTTGAATCTTTACAGTTTCCTTTTTGAAAAGCATTTAATAGGCATAACCTTTACTTCCAAAGGCATTTCTGAATCAATATAGACAAAATGTCATTCCTAAATGTTTTTCTTCTATATGGTTAATGAAAATCTGTCTTGTCCACATTGCAATTATGTTTTCTAAGGCTTGGACTAATAGCAAAATTGATTAAGATACATAAATTTTTAAAAAATGCGCACAGATAGCATGGAGATTTTTGAACTTAGTGGCTCAGGTGATTACAAAAGGGATATGGAACCTAAATGTCGCAAGCTTGAATGCTGCCAACATTAGAGCTGACCAAAAATTGTTACTGTCTCAACATGGATCTGGTCAGAATCCTTTTTGTAAGGAACAGCTCAGTGAATTGCGAAATCCACCATCAGGATGTTGCATAACCTCAGTGATAGGACACATGAAATGTGAGTGAAGGCTGCATACACAAAGCTGTAATTATAACGGAAAGTGTTGAGACAAATGAAAAATGTAAGTGTTCCACAATAAAAGTGTACAGGTATTTTTGTCTTTTTCATATGTTTGCATCTTGTATCGGGGGGGGGGGGAAAGGGGGTAGAGTGGAGAATTTCTGGAACCTGGAGTAAACTTTCCAAAAGCACTGATGACTTTCAAAATTTTACTCCCACTCTATTTATTACCAGCAGTTATAATTCCCAGAGAGGATTTCCAGGTGTGCATCTTTATTCTGATAAATGACATTTTATATCTCTACCAGAAAGTGGTGCCAGAAGAATCTTCAATTTAAAGGTTAGAAAGGAAGATGCCAATCATTCCAGGAACTAGACTTGTGAGATATTGGGTTACACATGTATTACAAAAGTATCTATAGGTGGGACACGAACACTGGGTTATAACAGTGTCTGTACAACCCTGCACGTTCTATTCCTTTGGGCTAAATCAGGTAGTACAGGTATGCTCTTTGTTTACTTCCAGAGGGATCTGTATACAGTTTACAATATGTGCCAAATGAGCATGCAATTAGTGTACGACTTTTAGTTCTTGATGTGTCTGCTCAAAGCAGAAGACATACTACTTTTTGGCTGATGCAGTATTATTTATTATTGTCTGAAGGCATTGCCAATTGTAGCATACTGTCACCGGCTAATAAATACAGCGTGACTTTATAAAAGTTCACTTGAATCTTCTTGCTAGGATGAAGATACAGAAGTAATTTTTGTTTCACTTAATCATTAGATTTTTTTTTTTAAAAAAGCTAGTAAGAAATATGGCACCTCTCTTTTTTAATTATCCACGTTTAAATTACTGCTGCCAGGGTTCCAGACTGCAGACACCTAATCTGCAGAATGGATGGATGTACTCTTAGCTCAGGAAACACCGCTGGAACAGCTGACATATCAAGCACTAGGAGCTGTGAGGTCCCTTTAATCTCAAATGTGGGTAGTTGTTTCCACATTTTAATGAGATGCACAAAAGGTAGAATTGTATTTCTGTCTCTAGATGCTTTATGACAGGGGAAGGTCTCCTTTTGTGGTCCTCAGGTTCTGAGGCATTCCATAGTCTTCAAGAATTAATGCTACAGAGGGTTCACTTCTCAGGGCCTGGGATGAAAATACCGTATGTCTGAAAGTGGGTGACAGCTCACGAATGTGATCGCTTGTTCTGATTCTTGATATTGAAACCTGAACCAGACAATGGCTGCTACTGTGATTTATCTTAGTCCTTCATTTTTAACAGGTAGGCTAGCATGGACATAAGAATGGCCATACTGGGTCAGACCAAAGGTCCATCTAGCCCAGTGTCCTGTCTTCTGATAGTGGCCAATGCCAGGTGCCCCAGAGGGAATGAACAGAACAGGGAAACATCAAGTCATCCGTCCTCTGTCACCCATTCCCAGCCTCTGACAAACAGGCTAGGGACACCATTCCTACCCATCTTGGCTAATCGCCATTGATGGACCTAACCTCCATGAATTTATCTAGTTATTTTTAGAACCCTGTTAAAGACCTGGTCTCCACAACGTCCTCTGGCAAGGAGTTCCATAGGTTGGCTGTGCATTGCGTGAAGAAACGGCATGGTGGGTACTGGGCAGGCTTCAGTTTTGGAGAGGTGTACTATGGCCAAGATTGGGTCCTTGTCATTCAATGAGGGTCTCTGGAACTTGCAAAAGCATGACACTTTAAATGGAAGTTGATCCTTCCCTCTCCACCTTTCCACAGGCAGAGAGTGTGAACATTGCGAAGGATCAACAAAAGGATGATGACTAAAAGCAGAGGGAAAAAGCACCTCTCAAAAATTCTAAACAAGGGAAAATTTAATAAAGCAAGGAATACATCTCTGCAGATTCCTCCCTGCAAACTCCTAACCAGGTGTATCCAAAAAGCACTTGGCAGTGGTCACAAAGGCCCAATGTTCCTTATTGGTTTTATGTACAATTTATTATTACACTTGTCTAGAAAGGTAGGAGGGACAGCTGGTAGTACTAGTGCATCAGGCTTAATTTGGCACCACAACGAATATTAAATATGATTTCTCCAACTTTGGTTTTACAAAGCAGAAATAACAGCCTTAGAATAAGACAAGGGTGTCTCTGTTGATTTGAAGACACTAGAACTAGTATGAAGGAAGGAGGGCCTTTGGTTAAGGGGCTGGTCTGGGACGGATGTGGGATCCAGTCTCAGTTCTGCCATAGCCTCCTTGAATCATAGAATCCTAGGGCTGGCAGAGACCTCAGGAGTCATTGAGTCCAGCCCCCTTCCCAAATCAGGACCGACCCCGACTCTGTCAACACAGCCAGGGCTTTATCAAGCCGAGTCTTAAAAACCCCTAGGGATGGAGATTCCACCCCCTCCCTAGGGAACCCATTCCTTGTGCCATGTTGGGCAAGTCATATCTCTCTCTGCTTTGGTTCAAGATTTGAAGAGCGTGTCAAACTTCCTTTACCGCCTCCTAAGTTTGTCTTTAAAAACGAGTAGTCTTGTGGCACTGTAGAGACTAGCCCTGTGGCACCTTAGAGACTCACAAAAATATATATTGGGCCCATAGGTCCCGTGCTTCTGGCAGACAGTGTTCAGCCTCAGAGACTCGCTATGCCCCGCCACGCAGCCTCTTTTTTTTTACATGCAAGGGTCACAGCCTGCTGAGCCATTCGCATCATAGGCTAGTCCATAATATGGGGCAAAACCCCGGTCTCCCTATCCAGGGGCAGATTCTGTAGTTGGTGAGAGGAGGGTTGGAGGGAATCCAGGCCCGCCCGCTACTCTGGGTTCCGGCCCAGGGCCCTAAGGAAGCGGCAACAGACGGGTTTGTTCTACTCCCTGTCTCGCAACTACTTCCCTGGGCCACTTCCCCAAATGATCCCTTTCCTCTGGTACCTGAGCAGCTTGTCCTGCTCCTCCAACACACTCTGCCTGAGTCGCACATCCCGGCTCTGCCCCACACTCCTCTCCCTCTCAGCACTTTGGTTCCTTCCTTCCTCCTTGCGCACCTCTGAACTAACAGAAGCGGAGCCCTTTTAAACCAGTCTCGGCTCGTTCTTGATTGGCCCAGGGTGGTCTGAGCCTGACTCCCTGGGCTCTGGAAGGCTCCGGGTGTTCCAACGGGCCTGATTGTCCAGACTGGTTCTGGAAAGTTCCTGTGGGTTGTAGGCCAGCCCCTGCCAGTTTACCCAGGAAACAGAGACCTCCTTAATCTAGGGCTCATGTAACTCCCTTCGAGCACTCTTCTAAAGCCATCTGACTTGACCCTGTCACAGCATATAAGAGGGGTGGCCAGCCCGCAGCTCACAAGCTGCATGCGGCTCTTTTCCCCCTAAAGTGTGTCTGGTGAAGCTGCTCCTGTGCCCCTCCATTCCCCCCCAACAGCACCCGCCCCCGGCTCCCCTGTGCTCATGGGGGTGTCGATTCAAAATGGTGCCCAAGATGGCAGTCATTGACAGGAGCCTGATATGGTGAAGCTTGTTTCTTAAAGGGACAGCTTCCTTTTTTTTTTTTTTTTCTCGACAATTGTGGTGCAGCTCTTCGCGTTTCTTCCGCCTCTGTTTTGGCTCTCTTTGTTAAATGGGTTGGCCACCCTTGGTATATAGTTTCATGAGCTTGCGTGGGCAAAACGCACTCCTTCAGGTCTTGTTCATTTACAGGATAAAGTGTGTACTCTGCGCGAACAATGCCTCACTCAGGAAAGAACCAGAGTCAGGCTATGTCTACCCAATGAGCCGGGAGTGGGATTCCTCTCCCCACCCTTCATGTACTTACACTTGTGCTAACTCTCATTGAATGAGCATACATATGAACAGCAGAGCTGTGGTAGCAGAGGCCTGGCTGAGGCGTGCCGAACACGTCCACTGCGATTTTGTATGCTGCTACCAGTGCTGTTTATACTCACACTAGCTTGATGAGTACGTGGATACTAAGGCTACGTGTAGATGGCTTTCTTTTGCCGAAAGAAGATATGCAAATTTGGAGCTAATTTGCATATCTTCCAGTCACGTTATTGGAAGAGGTTTTGTTGGAAAAGAACGCAGTTTAGACACGGTTCTTTCGGGGAAAAAAAACCCTTTTTTGAAAGAACCCTTCACACCTCATTTTTTTTTTTTTAGGAAGAAGGGCTCTAAGATGCACCCAGGCATCTTAGAACACACTACAAAAAGAGTTAAATTTAAGCATAAAAGGGAAATGCAAGTTATGCCATGCACAGACCAGTCAAAAAGGAAAGATGTCCCACTTTGCAAGCAGTAGAAGTAGGAACAACTCCCCATGTACGTGGCGGGTCCGGAGATTAGAGAGAACCAGGTCTAAACTGCTTTCTTTTTCGACAAAACCTCTTCTGATAATGTGATCGGAAGAAGATATGCAAATTAGCTACAAATTTTCAAATCTTCTTTTGGCAGAAGAAAGCAGTCTAGACGTAGCCCACCAGGGGAATGAAAACCCTCACTCTGGTTTTAGACTGTAGCCCTGTTTGGCGCATCGATGTGTTTCTATAATAAAAAAAAATGAGGCCATAATTTAATTCTCTGGTTTTTTTTTTTGGAACATTCCAGAAGGCACCTCCAATTAGTTTTAAAATACTTCGTCGTTTGGGTTCCCCACAGAATCAGGCCTGCAAAAGAGTAACTAGAGTTCTCCTGCATGTTAAATAAAAGGATTGCAGCAATAACGGCTGTCAGCATTTTTCTCATTTAAACAAATAAAGCTGACAAATGATGAAGTTGTGTACTGCTGTGTTATGGTTCGTACATGCCGAGCAATTATTCATGTGCTGCCAGCGTTAGTCTATCTGCGACTAAACCATCCAGCAGCACCGAGAGCTGATTAGCATATCAGTACCACAATCATAATTTTATATTCTGTAAGGCTGTGCTGTATAACAAAAGATGATGGTTGTAATTTGCACAATAATTTAAAGGGTTGGACGTTCTGTGCGTTTTACAGCCGTGCAGGTACAATTCGGTTCATATTGATGACATGCTAGCTTTTGTTTGGATGGTGTTGGGGTTCTGCGTGTGACATTGTCTATGAACAATTTGGCGGGTATCTCTTAGGCTAGGGGTTTTCAAACTTTTTTTCCTCACGACCCGGTTGAAGAAAATTATTGATGCCCGTGACCCAACACAATTATCCAACACAATTCCGGGGTGGCACTGGGAATGGGGGTGTAGGGTGCAGGCAAGGCCGGCCTAAGCCATTCGTGCACCCCGGGCCCTGGAAGCGCGGTGCCGCCCCCAGGAGTGTGGCAAATGCGCGGCCCCGCCTCCGCGGAGTCCAGCAGCCCCGCGCAGCGCCCCCTACAATGGGGTGCCCTGGGTGGTAGCCCAGTCAGCCCGTACCTTGGGCTGGCTCTGGGTGCAGGAGGGGGTTCAGGGCTGGGGTAGGGGATTGGGGCGCTGGGTCAGGCACGGGCTTACCTCCAGCGACTCTTGTCAGCAGAACAGCAGGGATTCTCAGGCTGCCAGCCCTGGCATCTCAGACCACTGGAAGCAGCCAGTAGCAGGTCCGAGTCCTGAGCAGAGGGGCACAAGCCATTCTGTGTGCTGCTCTCACAGGCAGCCACCGTACACTCCAGCTCCCATTGGCTGGAAACCAGCCAATGGGAGTGTGGAGCTGGGTCTGAAGCGGGGAGGACAATGCCTGGAGCTCCGTGACTCCCTGCTTAGGAGCTGGACTCACTGCTGGCCACTTCTGGGGTGCAGTGCGGTCTCGGGTACCAAGACAGGGAGGACACCTGCTGAGCAATCCCCTACTAATCACCTGATCACCCTACAGCAAAGCAGCCTGGTGCCTGGCATTCCACGACCAGTCCTGGGTCACGACACGTACTTTGAAAACCACCGTCAACCTTCTTGGTACTATTGGGTGGGACTGGAGTGAGGAGAAACTGCAGTACATTCCTGCTGCACTAGAGGGGTCAACTTTGCCAAGTTTTTCTTAGGCCAAGTCTTGCCTCCTGCCTGTGGGTATCTCTTAGGGGTTTTCAGACTTTTTTCTCACGACCTGATTGAAGAAAATTGTTGATACCCGTGACCCAACATAATTATCTCTTTTGAATAGAGTGTGGGCTCCGGGGTGGGACTGGGTATGGGGGTGTAGAGTGCAGGAGGGGGTTCAGGGCTGGGGCAGCGTATTGCGAGCACTGGGCATTAGAAAAGGTTCAGAGAAGGGCAAGTAAAATGATGAGGGGTTTGGAACGGGCCCCATATAAGGAGAGATTAAAAAGACTGGGATTTTTCAGCTTGGAAAAGAGGAGACTAAGGAGGAGAGACACAGCACACAGTCAACCTGTGGAACTTCTTGCCTGAGGAGGTTGTGAAGGCTAGGACTATAGCAGGGTTTAAAAGAGAGCTAGACAAATTCATGGAGGTTAAGTCCATTAATGGCTATTGGACAGTATGGGTAAGGAATGGTGTCCCTAGCCTCTGTTTGTGAGAGCGTGGAGATGGATGGCAGGAGAGAGATCGCTTGATCATTACCTGTTCAGTTCACCCTCTCTGGAGCACCTGGCATTGGCCACTGTCGGCAGACAGGATACTGGGCTGGATGGACCTTTGGTCTGACCCAGTATGGCCATTCTTATGTTTTTATACTCTCTGTAAGCTGGTAGCAGTACAGGGTCTATGAAACACCACTAGGTGGTTCTGGAAGAGTCCAACTATACTAAGCCACTCCTTGTATAGGATGGCTTTATCCTGCCCAGCATTAGGCAGATCTGAAAGTCCTCTAATATTTCCTGGGTGCCTACACTTTGCCCAGCTAAGAGCTGCATTGGCAATTTGCTTTGATCCAGGGCTGCCACTAATGGAGTCTTTTGCAGCTGCCCTCATCTTTAATCCACAGGTCAACCTACACACATAGCTGACCACAGAAGGTTCCATTTCTCTGAGCTGTTCCAATTCGATATGGGGCTGGGGGTTGCTTTGCTACGGTACTGAAGCAGCTCATGGCACTGCCGAGTTCCCTGGGCCATGTTAGCTTCATAATCCCTTCCATCATGACCAAAGAGACAGGGAACCTTTATAAACAGCTTTGCTCAGAACTGCAGCCTCAGGGTGCATCTACACAGTGGCGCTAGCTCAAAATAAGTGACGCAATTTGAGCTACGCAAATTGCACAGCTTATTTTGAATTTATTTTGAAAGAGTCTGCTTTGAAAAGTGGCAGTGCCAAATTTTGAAATAAACCTATATTCCAACAAATCCCTTAAGCATCATGGAATAAGGTTTATTGGGATGTCAGAATAGCAAGCCCATTCTTTCGATTGTATTTCAAAATAACGGGCGTACTGTGAAGACGTGGAAAACGCTATTTCGGGATGCTGGACGGAGCCTGAAATTGCGCCGCTGTCTAGACATACCCACAGCGTGCATTATTTAAATGAAACAAATCAAGGAACTTGTATGCCTCCTTGTTTCAGAATGAGCATTTGAGTGTCTAATAGGACAAATGAGATGCCTTTATAAAAGGTCACGGGTTTGGCCGCCGTTAAGTACAGTGACAAAGCAAATAGAGTAGGTGAAAGGAAGTAAAATGTCCTTTAACCGCTGCTGGCAAAAGAGTACAAATTTTGTTTTGCTTTACCACATTTAAGGCTTATTTGGCCTCCCCTCTAGTATTCCTGGTGGGCCTTATCTCTACTACTTACTGAAGGAACCGGCTGACTTCCTAATGCCTTTCAGAAGTGAAATACCCAGCTGTTAATGATGCCTGAGATTAAGTGGAAGCCAATGTATGGAGTTCAGGTTTAGAAATTCCTTGCTGCTTTATAAACTTCATGGGCATGAAATATTTTGAGATTGAGTTTCCATTCATTTCCAGCCAAGGGGAAATAAGTATCTCAGGATGGCACAAGAGGGGAGAGAGAGAGGAAAAAAAAAGTGGCAGAAATGAATGTTTCATTTTCAAATTAATGCTTTTATGACCAGCTATCTTTCAAATTATTTGTGATGCCGTGTAAGGTGGATTTGAATTATATCTCCACTTCCTCCAGATTTCCTTGATGGTATCAAAGATGTGGCTAACTGCCAAATCTTTATCAGTCTAGGGAGGGGAGTCTTATGTAAGAAGGGAAAACCTTCCAAAGAAGTCAATAAAATTCCATTGCTAGGTGAGGGAGACCGAGCACACCTTCTTGTGTAAATTGTTACAGGTTGAACCTCTCTAGTGTGGCACCCTCAGGACCTGACCAGTGCCAAACCAGAGAATTTGTCAGACCGTAGGAGGTCAATATTGTCTCGCAGTATTACCAACACTTCCACTGCTTACTGAGCTCTTAGAAGATAATTAGGAACAAATTAGAGCTAAATAACAGCACAGAACACAGAAAGCCAGGATTGGTGGCTATAAACAAACTTTATGGGGCTTGAGGAAACTCGGCCACATCCATGATAGGTGGACATCTGGCTATCTAAAATCATGCCAGACCACAGAGGTTGCCGGATTAGAGAGGTCCAACCTGTATTTCCTCTTCTCTGATTTGGGTCTCACTCTGACATATCTTTTTACCCTTGAGGTGAGATGTATCTTTCTTGAGCTAAGCTGGAAATACTGGGGGTCCCCTAACATACCTTTTTGGAAACTGCGGAAAGGATGGAACTGATTGACTGTGGTTGACTCTGTTGTGAATGAGAATGTTAGACGAGATGACACAAATCAATCTCTGGTCCATAGCAACAATAAGATAAAAGCAATCACATTTCAAGGGCATTTGTAGGGAAGGGGGGCAAAACCACAAGTTTGCTTCTGTGTACAGTCTCTACTTCCATGAAGTGTAGCTGTACATTAAAACGGTTTTGCTAATGGTCTTCATATTGGAGCTGTTTTTTAAAAGGACGTGTTTACATTTCAACAGGCAATTTAATGTTGAAATGAATCCTTTGGTCTTATTTTATTTTGATTAGGTAAAAACATTTAGTTTCATTTCATTCTGACTTAACATATAAAGTATAATGTATACATTAAGATGTTAATATAATACTGTTTTAATTCCATCATGATTGAAACAAATGTTTTGATGTTTCCAAAATGAAATGGTTCATAATTTCTAATCTGTGGAAAAAAATTGAAACAAAATTGGTTGTTAGTCCAAATTGGAACAAAAACAAACTTCCTCCAGATTTCCCAGATTCTGTCCCATGGGTCAGAAATTCAGTTTTCTAAATACCTCTGCTTACTTAGTTTCTCCATTCTCTTTCAGTAGCGAAGTAGATGATGGGGATTTTTTTCCTGTATGGTTTATCTTTGGTTCAAGGAACTCTATGGAAGATCCCCGTTTGCCTTAAAATAATTTATGCTGTTCGCTCCCACGATAAAATATGTTCTACCAGGATTTCAGAAATTTTCTTCTCCCCAGGATTGCAGCAGGACTTGTGTACACTGGCACATTTTGTCACCAAAAACAGCCTTTTGGCAACAAAGCAATGAGAGAGTTTATACTGCAATGTAACTTTTGTGGGGAAAAGTTTTCGCTTCCATCCCAAGAGAAACTTTTGTCTTTTCCCCTCTCCTTATTATCAGCAAAGAACCGGTGTGGATGCTGCTGCTTGTTTTGTTGAGAGAACTGGCTTCTGCCAGGATCCCACAATGCCTGCGCTGCTGGCTCTGCTCAGTATTTTGTGATCTCTGCTGCCCTGCAGGCCTGTGCTCTCCCCCTCCCCTTTCAAAGCTCTGGGAAGTGTCTGACAGCTAAGTAAGCTGCTCTGTTTGGGGAACAAACAAAGAGCAAATCACTGGCATGCTCCTGTTCTGCCCGGCTAGGAACCCAGTGGCAGGCAGGCTGCTGCTGTAGGGGGAGGTCTGGAGAGGCTGCTGTGCTGCTTTGACGTTACATAAGAAAGGCCAGACTGGATCAGACCAGCGGTCCATCTAGCCCACCATCCTGTCTGCTGACAGTGGCCATTCCTCAGCATGAAGAGCTCCCAGAGCTACGAGGGAATCCCAAGAAGCGCGGGAGTCACCTCTGCCTTCCCACCGCACTGCACTGTGGGGTGCTTACCCACACTGCTTTGCTCTTATCTGTCAACAGGGGAGCTGGCCATGTGGCCATGAACTGTCGACAATGGGAGGCAGAAAAACAGGTTTCACCAGTTTTCATTTTTGCCTCCTTTTGCCTGTCGACAGCACTTTCATCGCCAAACCTTCCCAGGGTGTAGACAGCCCAAGATAGAAACCACAGTGCACTGTGTAAAGGGTACGTCTAGACTATATGCTTCTTTCAAAAGAAGCTTTTTCGAACAAATCTTTCGAAAAAGTTTTTCGAAAGAGATCGTCTAGACAGCCACAACTTTTTTTTGAAAAAGTGATCTGCCTTTTTAAAAGAGAGCACTCAGGCAATCTGGATGCTCTCTTTCGAAAAAGCCCTGTTTACGTTCAAGAACGCCTTTTTTCGAAAGAGTTCTTTCGAAAAAAGGCGTTCTTCCTCATAAAATGAGGTTTACTGCTGTCAAAAAAAACACCGTGTTCTTTCGATTTAATTTCAAAAGAATGCGGCGGCAGTCTAGACGCAGGTGAAGTTTTTTTTGAAAAAAGGCCACTTTTTTCTCAAAAAACCCTGTAGTCTAGACATAGCCTTGTAAGGGTCAGATATCCCATATGAGTGTAGGGTGGGCTGTAAGTAGCAGGCATTCAGCAGGACAGTCAGTCAGTTCTTGTCACAAGTATGTTGTCTCCAGTGTTTAGTTTGATTGGGCGTTAATTGACTGGCTTGTCAGAGTATTTTCAGTAGGCTGTCGAGCACTGGATGGAGATCCACTCTTATTTTAGTTTATAAATGAATCAAGCCAAGTAAATAAATAAATAAAAGCACTTGGAAAGCAAAGTGCAAAAGAAAAAGTATTGAAGGCAGACATTACATTGTTACAAAGCCCAAACCCGGTAGGTAATTTTTTCCGACTGGTGCATTCTGACCTGCTCAGCTGTTTGGATTTAATTAGCAGAAATATATTATTGTCAGAGTAATTAAAGCTTTGCCTTGATTAAAAATTGAATTGGTTAATTAAAGAGAAAAGGTTTGGCTAACCTTAGCTTTTTGCCTGAGTCAGATGTCCTATATCAGCTAATTTCCCATATCTTTCCTGTTCAGGCTTGAAGGTTCGAGAGGTGTTTATCAACGTGACACGGCAGCAAGTGGAGGATTTTCACGGCCCAGAGGATTACTGGTGTCAGTGCGTTGCATGGAGCCATTTAGGAACCTCTAAAAGCAGGAAGGCCTCAGTCCGCATCGCCTGTAAGTGGAATACATGTCTTCTACTCACGCTCTTGCAAGGAGTTGCAATACGCTGCTACACTAAGGTTAAAGGGAGCCGGGCCCTGGGAAAGCATTATTGTAATTTCTTGCATCCCCTGTGAAATCCTACAAGAGCATCCCAGAGAACACCCTATATTGGTTCTGATGCTGCTGTCTCAAAGCGACTTTTTTATTTTAATGTCGGTTGATGATTTTCTTTGAAGTGCACTCAGCAAGTCTGTTTCTCGCTGAGATTCCGCTTGGGTGGCGGGCACACAGGTGTCACCACAATGCAATGTGCAAAAGAAATGTTAATGCAAATTGAAAACCTACTGGAATGTGCCCTGTTGCTCCGTGCTGATGACAAGGGTCTAAAGACATCTGCAGAGGCACTTCACAATGTACGTCTGCTACATTTTTCAGGAAGAAAAAATATGCAAGAATACATTAGAGGCTTTTGTGTTCTTCTGTTCTAATTCTGCTTTTGAATATTGAAACGCATCGTTGGTTGTGTGGGCTGAGGTGGGGGGAGGAGGACGGGAACAGAAAAATTGGGTGATTTTTTAGTTACACAGCTGAAAACAAATCAAGTGAGAAGAAAAAAGCTACAAAAAACGGGGATCAAAACATCCCTATTAAAATCAAGACAAGGGAACAGCCTGCCAGACATTTTAGAGTCCCTAAAAAGAGGAGATTGTTTCCCTATGGGAACAAGCATGTTATTTACAGTACATACATAAAAAGAATCTTTCCTTTTTAAGACATTAAAAGAGCCATTGAAGAAAAGGTCAGGTAAGTCTAGCTTGGAGCGTATTCATCCCACCTGTGAACTAGGCTAGTATTCTACAATGATTGCCTGCTAACTTCATGGCTGCTGTTATATCTATATTAAGTACCTTGGACTAATCATCTGAATTAGTTCTATAGGGGTACGGCTAGACTACATCCCTTTTTTGGAAAAGGGATGTAAATTAGATGTATCGAAATTGCTAATGAAGTGGGGATTTAAATATCCTGTGCTTCATTAGCATAAAAATGGCTGCCTCTTTTCCGGAGAAAAGCGGCAGTCTAGAGTGGGATCTTTCACTAAAGAAAGACTTTTCTGATAGATCCCTTATGCCTCATAAAATCTTTAGCGAAAGATCCCCCTCTAGACTGCTGCTTTTCTCCGACAAAGCTCCGTGCTGGAAAAAAAAGCGGTGGCCATTTTTATGCTAATGAAGCAGGGGATATTTAAATCCCCGCTTCATTAGTGATTTTGATACATCTAATTTACATCCCTTTTCCAAAAAAGGGATGTAGTCTAGATGTACCCTAGGTTGAACCTTAGTAGTCTGTCACTCTCTGATCTGGCAACATCCTTGGTCCGGCACGATTTTACTTATCCAGACTTATCGTGGGAGTGGCCAAGTTTCCCATGGTCCCATAAAGTTTGTTGACATCCTCTAGTCCTGGTTCTCAGTGTTCTGTGCTGTTCTTTAGTGCTAAATTATCCCTAAATGTCTTTTAAGAGCCCAGTAAACAGTGAAGTATTGGTAATGCTGCTAGACCATATCGTCCTCCCATGGTTCGACAAATTCTCTGGTTCGGCACCGGTTCAACCTGTATAGAGATTTAGGAATGACTTGCTCTTTCTTCACACTTTGCCATTGGCTTGGGAAAACAGGCAACAGCTCCCATTGTCATACTAGCAACTGTACTTAAAAAGATGGTGACCAGCATCACATATGCTTCCCGCATTGTAGGACATTCTGCAGAGGGTCTAAACTTCTTGTATCATAATAGAACCGATGATAATGAGGAGTCCTGTGGAACCTTAAAGACAGATTTATTTGGGCATCAGCTTTTGTGAGTAAAAAGTACTTTGTTGGGTGCAGAAGAGGGTTTGACCCATGTAAGCTTATACCCAAGTAAATCAGTGTGGGTTTGTCCACACTTCATTCCTCTCTCTCTCGAGGAATGCAAATGTAGACATCCAAAATTGCAAATGAAGCGGGGATTTAAATATCCCGCTTCATTTGCAATTTTGGATGTCTACATTTGCATTCCTCGAGAGAGAGAGGAATGAAGTGTAGAAATACCCTGTGTCTTTAAGGTGCACAGGGCTCCTTGTTGCTTTGCAGATACAGACGAACACGGCTACCTCCCCCTTTGTGACTTATCACCAATTATAATCATCTTGAGCCATTGTACTGTTAATTACAGCTCCTGGAGTACAAATAGAGCCATGGTTGTGAATCTGTGTTCTAAATGTGTGTCAGGTATCAGAGCTGGTCCAAATGTTTTGGTCTGCTTATTAAAATATTCAATACACTATAATCTCTGAGTTATGAACACCAGAGTTGCAAACTGACTAGTCAACTATACACCTGGTTGGGAACCAAAAGTCCACAATCAGGGAGCAGAAGAAGACCCCCCCAAAAGGGGGGGGTTGGAGAGGGGAGTATGTGTAAATAAAGCACAAGGCCATGTTACACAGAAATTACAAAAAATGAAAAGTAAATAAGAGATTTGACAAGACAAGGGAACTATTTCCATGCTTAATTTCAATAATGTTGGTAAAAGCCACCGGCATAGTAATGTTTCAAGTCAGCATTACATGGTAAATGTTTAAAGAACAACCCTAACATTTTCTTCAGAGTTGCAGACATTTGGGAGTTATGTTCCTCCCCAAAGTGTTCACAACTCTGAGTTTCAACAGTGCTTCCCGTATTTTTCATAGTAAAATGCTAACTGTTTTCTGACCTGCTGTAATGGCCTGTATAGTAAGCTATGCTGTTTAAACTATGTCCAAAACATCTTTTTCACTTGCTTGTACTCAGATGGGTTTGAAAGGCACCCCGATGTGCAGAGAAGCAAAGCAAAGAATGCATTTAGAATACATTTCTTTCCAAGCTTTGCACTGAAGGTTGAATTCATCCCTGCTATTACTTCACAAAAGTCAGTGTAGTTGTAAGTGTCACCACAGAGGGGGGAAAAAAAATCATTATTTGCCAAGTTAGCGTGCACACTGCCATTATTTTTGTACTAAGTATGGAGAAAGGCTTTGGTTTTGCAGATACGGCTCATCTGGGCTGAAAAATGTTGATTTCTTTTCATGGTAGCCACTGTACCATAGATTAGAGCACCCAAACAGTATATAAAAAAACCATAGCTACCAGGCAAGTTGCATCATGACAGTATTTGTAAAATACTGGGGAGAAGGGGCATAGTTTTCCTCAGGCAGAGGAGCTATTTCTGTCTCAGCCCATCTCTGCTCCTCATGTAAGAATTGCTACACTGCAGTGTTATCGCTCACAATCAACAGATCATTATCTTGATGCAGGAGAAACTAGGAAACACAATCAGCAGCATTACAGCGAAGGGGAACATCAAAATCAAACCGCCGAAAGGACAGTACCAGAATATGAGTGTTATAACACAGAGTAGTCTGTGACTGGAGGTACTCAAAGCTTCCTCTGGTTTTCACTTTAAAATTATATCGGGTGCATTTTTCTCCTGGAGGGATCGGAGCTGTGTTTTTCAGCATTGCTGTTAGTTGAGGATTCAAGAACGTACTTCCTCCAACACTGGTATGGTCCCAGTTTTTCTTTTCTTTTCAAATCACTACTTCTGGTTATTGGGTAAATACCCATACTGATTAACAATATTGGGTATGTCTACACTGCACCGTTTATTTTGAGATAACTAACGTTATTTCAAAATAACAATGCAAGCGTCTACACAGCCATTCCATTATTTTGAAATAATAACAGGCGGCTTATTCCGAAATCTGTAAACCTCATTCTACAAGGAATAACGCCTATTCCGAAATAGCTATTTCGCAGTAAGGTGTGTGTAGATGCTCCACTGCTGCTATTTTCGAAATAGCCCCTCCCCAGGGCCATTCTAAGTTATTCCTCCCCAGTGCCTCCTGGGGCTCTAAATTGAAATAGCACGCCTACATTAGGGAAGCCTGCCTCGGACTAATCTGCAGTGTAGATGTGCTATTTTGAAATAAGCTATTTCGGAATAACTGTTTCAGAATAGCTTATTTTGAAATAGCCATGCAGTGTAGATGTACACTATGTAAGAAGGGCTGTAAAGGAAGGAAATAATTTCCAGCTCAGTAGTTGACTCACTAGGTGACTTCAGATAAAGTAGTTTTCCTTTCCATCCTTCATTTTACCCATCTGTAAAATGGGCACTGTATTTCTCCGGTCTGAAGGCCATAAATGCTTGGCAGAATTATGTAAGCATCATAAACAGAAATGACTACAGACATAGTGATAGCCTTGTAGCCTTAACTACAAATTCCGTTTTTTGGCCCAGATGAAAATGGCTTTGGAGTTTGCTTCTACAATGATGCTTCTTTGGCAGAACCAATTTAAACAAAGCAGTTGGGCAAGCTAATAGGATAACAAACCCACCCCCTGATTTTTATAAGTGACTGATTTGTCATTGGCTGATTTAGTTTGAATGTGTAAATTCAATTTTTATTTCACTGCATTAACTGTCACAACATTGAATGAGCTGATAATTCCCCCGTATTGCTGAGCTGAAAAAGACTATTATTCTGAATTGAATTTTTATTGACTTTTCTCTGTGCTATGATTTTTTTCTCCCCCTTTTCAGGGTGAAACGAGAACGCGTAATGAACTGAAGTAGATAGACATATTTAAAAAATACATATAGCAAAACCAGTCTATCATACTGATTATGGTGGTAACTGATCACCTGCATAATGCATACCTACCTCTCGTAAGTAATTCTAGATATTTTGCAAATTTGGCAGGTACCGGAGAATGGCATTGCTTCATTGACCATTTGCTGTGATGTACGAGTGTTTTCATGGGGGTGGGATGGACAACACAATAGCACTTCCCAGAAAATAGAGCACCAAAGAAGGCGGGACTTTGAGCACAGTTCAGGCAAGCAAAATGAATAGTCTGGGGGTCAGATTCTGTAATACTCCCCGTGAATTTTCAGGAGTTTACTTTGTCATGCACTCGTGTCAGGTTGTCTCCGATGAATAGCCCAGTTGCTTAATTTGGAGCATGGATTTTTGACTCGAGGCATAGCCCCGTGAGGACCCCGGATGAGAATGTGCAGAGAGCAGTAGTATTTCATTTGAGACCTGGCTCACAGTTACTTGTTGTTACACCGGCTGGCGTGTGGCCTTTCGATTCACTCAGAACCTGTGATTCTGAATCATAAGTTTGAAGCAGTATTGCGGTTTATAATTCTCTGAAACAGCAGGTAGCTATTTTTGTAGAACAATGTGGAAGGCAGAGAAAACAAAAGGGTGAATGTTACTCCCATTTTGCTACCAACAAAAGCCCTTGTGGGCACATTTGTATTCTAAGAATTAATGAATAGCACACAAAGTAGTCTCAGAGGGGTAGCCATGGTCATCTGTAGCTTTAAAAAACAATGAGCAGTCCTGTGGCACCTTAGAGACCAACAAATATATTAGATCGTGAGCTTACTTGGATAAAACCCACTTCATCAGATGAGTTGGAGTGGAAATTACAGAATCCAGGGTATGTCATATAGCAAAGGCAGTTACCTGTCAATTGTAGGACCAGTGTTAATGAAGCTAATTAAGTCAGGTTGGATGTGTCCCGTCCATAGCTTTTGATGTGGAAATGTGAAAATCAAAGGTGGGGAAAATTGTCTTTGTATTACGCTAACCACCTGATATCTTTAGTCAAGCCCAAGTTGATAGTAAATAGGCAACCAATATTTTTACAGTGCCTTGCGTGGAAAGAAAAACAAAATTAAAAAGGAATCATAACTGTGATATTTGCATCTTTTTTTTCCAGTGAGTGATTGACTTGGTGAAACAAATCTTCATGTATTTATAAAAATGTATAATAGTGTAACTCATTCAGGGCCTCTGCTGCTTAAGAGGGATGTATCTCAAGAAGTTGTAATCACTGGAGAAAATTAAATCAATAAATCCACACTGGAATTTGAGGCACTCTGTTTTAAAGGAAACAACTTTGTGCAATGGAAACAGACAAACATGGAGCACATGGTGGTACACGATGTGTTTAGTCTCTCGTGAGCTTGCACGGCTAGAAGGAATGTGTCCGGACAAATCCAGATTCCGGCACAGGGATTTCCGTGGGTAAAGGGATTCTTTCCCAAGGCTGAACATCAGTTGTGGAATCTCTGGGGGAGGCTGCTCGAGTATCCTCTGCTTCGTTAGCCTGGCGCCTCTGTGGAGAGGGGTCAGGAAGGAGGACTCTGGAGGGTTTGAGCAGAAGGAGATTTACCTGTCCCCTGGGGATCTCCTTGGGGAAGAGGAGGAAAGCTCCTTTTGCAAGGGTGTGGAGGAGTGATGCAGGGAACGCTACCCTAACAGAGTAGCCTGTTGCCGTCGCATGCACCTTCAGTGGAGAAATTTGTCCGACGGCGGATCCCACTGCCCTCATCTGCCTTTCGTCCTTCTAAACCTGAAGTATGACCATGGGAGGCACCCTCACATCCCTGGGCTCTCTGCCAGTGGTCTGCATCCCTCCATGCATCCCACCCTCAGGCCTGCCTTTTGCACGGTGGAGCCTGGAGGTCCCACTTTGGACTTGTAGAAGTAGAATCAGGATCTGCCTTCGTGGAGCTGGGGCTCAGGACCAAGGAGGGCCAAACCCCATACAGATATGGGGATCGAAAATGGGGTGCCAACGTTCAGCACTGCGTAAGTAATCAAAACATGATGCAAGGGGGGCTAAAGTGATGCTTGAATCTTGTGGTGACCCCCCTATATGGAAGAATTTCATCCATGATGATTATCCTAATTTGCACTCCGGTGGCATCCTCCCATGTAAGCCTCAAGTTGTCCTTTCTTGCCATTGGTGTTAGAATGGTTGTTGGAGACATCTTGTGTGTGTTTTTTTTCATGCTTTTCATACTAGTTGATTTATTTGTATAACTAGGGGGTCTCCAAATGAAATCAATAGGTAGCAGGTTTAAAACAAACAAAGGTAGTTTTTCTTCATGCAGCACGCAGTCAACCTGGGGAACTCCTTGCCAGAGGATGTTGTGAAGGCCAGGACTTTACCAGGGTTCCAAAAAGAACTAGATAAATTCATGGAAGTTAAGTCCATCAGTGGCTATTTGCCAGGATGGGTAGGAATGGTATCCTAGCCTCTGTCTGTCAGAAGCTGGGAATGGTTAACAGGGATGGGACCGCTTGATGATTATCTGTGGGCATGCTGTCAAGTACTGGAAGAACTACCATAATTCGCGGCAGTGTCTGCATAGATTTCAAATTGCTAGTTATAGTCCTCCCTACACAGTCTCGTTTTTAATTGCGTATTTATTGCCAAGTGTCCAAAGACTCTTTGGGCGCAATGTTTTATAAGTAAATATTTGTTGCATTAGCAAATCCAGTCAGACATGACTGTAGTTAATGATGGGCGTTATAATGAATCATCCTGACACAAAATACAGACCAACTATATTTTGTTTTTAAATAATATCCGTTGACTTATTTTTTCCCCAATGTGAACACTGATGTTTTTAACATTGTTTCAGTATCGCTATGTAGCATTCCTGGGGATTATTTTTCACCTTGTGAAAGCCAGAATGGCTTGAGGGGGATGCAGATAGAGTAGGAAAAAGGCGGTTCTAAGTTCTAACCCGAACTCGCTTGTGTGGCCTGGGCTAAGTCGCTTCTTTCTGTCTTGGTTTGTCCAGAGGGATAAAAAAGCTTACACACCCATCTTCCAGGGTGGGTATTAGTCAATGTTTGTCAAGTGCTTTGAACGTAAATACTGGTAGAAAACGACCGTCTTATTGTTAGCGTCTTTCACGACATCTAGAAGAGCATGAGAAATGGCTTTTGGAGAACTGCCCATTTGGGCTGTATAGTAGTTCAGATTAACCACATTGAGATGTAACACCCGCCTTTGCCTCTTTACAGACTTACGGAAAAACTTTGAGCAAGACCCACAAGGGAAGGAGGTTCCGATTGAAGGGATGATTGTTCTGCACTGCCGGCCACCGGAGGGAGTACCTGCCGCTGAGGTGAGAGACGAGCTGCTGTTTTTGTTTGGTTATTAACTGGTCTTTTTTTTGGACTGGATATATTGGGGGGCGGGTGGGCAGGAAGCGGGCAGAGATCAACTGGAGTTCATTGTAAAAATCCAGCGTCATTACAACTTTCTATTCTAGAGCCTCCTGCAATGTTGTTAAAACCAAAACATTCATCAAAGTTGCTTTTTTTTTTCCCCAGCTATTGCTTTTGTTTTGGATGCAAAACCATTTTCCCGTTAAATTACTTTGTTTGAACACAGAAATATGAAAACTGAACGTGTTTACCTAAACTGAACTTTCTTTTTTAGACCTGAAATGTGTGTTGAGATTGGAAAATGTTCCAGTTTATTATTTTCATTGCATAATAATAATACAGGAAATTCTGACAAAGATGATAAAACAAACAAAAAGCCCTTTCAAAAAGCCAGCTTTATTTTTTTCCCCAACCAGTTCTAATTCTACTTTTTGTTGTGAGTTAAATTGTACCGAAGAAATACAATTGGGAGGGGGGGGGGCAGCGGGAGAGGGGGGATATTGCTAGAACTGCCCTTTTCACCCATGAGAATTCTAGGGTGACTGGAATTAAGTATTTCTTTTAGAAGCTACATATGTGACACTGCATGATAACATGGTGCCTATCTTCTCTGACCAATCAAAAGCAGAGACTAGCTGGTAGCCCCTACTTTGAAATGGTGAAAGGTGAGTGTATAAAGAACTACCAGTAATGGAATGATAATGACGGTACATGGCACTTTGAGTGTCCTCCATGTTCAAAGCCCAGCATACACACTGACTTTGCCGAGCATTCGACTGTGCCCCGGGGTGCAGCTGGATCAAACAGATTGTCGATTTTGCATTCTGATCGTTTTACATTTGTTACCTGTTCTGAGGGATTTGGGGTTTTTTAAGCCTTTGTCTCGACGTGGTTCTCCCTTCGCAAGAAAGTGGCAGGTGATGTTTGAGCCTTTGGGGTTATTTCTTGCAGATGAAATCTGTAATTACTTAACAAAAAGAAGTGCTTATTTGAACATTTCTTTGCCCTCCCTCTCACTTAACCACCCACCACCAAAATAGCTGTTTGGAATGGCACAGGCAGGTTGGGGTAAAATAGTTATCACCCCTCCCATGCAAACTCCCTTCCTCTCAATCCAGCTCTGTATTACTTTAAAATGGGCAAGAGGCCAAAACTCATGCCTGGTATAAGGGGGGGAAGTGACTCTCTCAAGATCCACACCGCAGAGCACTGTTCAATTTCACTGCTGCTATGCTGATCCTCTTGCATTTCCGCGCTGCCCATTCGGATGAAGCACTTGTCTTCACATCTGTCTCCAAAATGTCTTGGGGACAGTAGCTGCTTTACATACCAATTCTGGTGTCACTGCACTGAGGTTCATGGACTGGAAGCGATGATCATTTTGGCTGAGGTATTGATTTTACTTTCTCTGCTTTCTGGTATAGGACTTGTCAGTGTAGAATCCTAGGGTTGAAAGAGACCTCAGGAGGTCATCAAGTCCAACCCTCTGCTCAAAGCAGGACCAACCCCAACTAAACCATCCCAGCCAGGACTTTGTTAAGATAGGACTTAAAACTTTTAGGCAACATCTACACTGCACAGTTATTTTGGAATAAGCTATTCCAGAATAGCTATTCCGAAATAGCTTATTTCAAAATAACAAGTCTACACTTCAGGGAAGTTCTCAAAATTAGTCCAAGGCAGGCTTCTCTAATGTAGACGTGCTATCTCGATTTAGAGCCCCAGGAGGAGTAACTTAGAATGGTCCTGGTGAGGGGCTATTTCGAAATAGCAGAAGTGTAGTGTCTACACATGCCTTATTTCGAAATAGCTGTTTTGGAATAGGTGTTATTCTTCGTGGAATGAGGCTTACAGAAGTCGGAATAAGCCGTCCGTTTATTTCAAAATTATTTTGAAATAATGGAATTGCTGTGTAGACGCTCGCATAGTTATTTTGGAATAATGGCTGTTATTCCGAAATAACTTTGCTGGGTAGAGACACCCTTAAGGATGGAGATTCCACCCCCCTCCCTAGGGAACCCATCCCAGTGCTTCCCCACCCTCCTAGTGAAATAGTTTTTCCTAATATCCAACCTAGACCTCCCCCACTACAACTTGAGACCATTGCTGCTTCTTCTGCCATTTGCTACCACTGAGAACAGCCTCTCTCCATCCTCCTTGGAATCCCCCTTGAGGGAGCTAAAAGCTGCTCTCAAATCCCCCCTCATTCTTCTCTTCTGCAGCCTAAACAAGTCCAAATCCCTCAGCCTCTCTTCGTAGGTCATGTGCTCCAGCCCCCTCATCACTTTGGTTGCCCTCCACTAGACTCTCTCCAGTGCTCCCACATCCTTTCTGTAATGGGGGGAGGGCCTAGAATGCAAAGCCCTGGGGATAACTAAACGCCCAGGGAAATGCGTGGCGCAGCTTCTTGGAATGCTGTTGTGTTATAGATGGAACGTCCTCTCTGAATAGCAAGATGTTCAGCCGTACCCCAGGGAAGGACAGTGGTCCCACATCAATACACACAGCTATGCAAAGCGATGGTGTTGTCAAGCTCCTGTCTGAGTTACGGTCAGCGGTGAAAGTAACCTACAGTTTTTTAAAGACACTGTCCTGTTGTAACCCGGGTGTCTGCCTGCTTTTTAACTAGCTCCCAGCTGGCTTTTGCCGCAGCTCAGCCTGCTCTTGCCGGAGCTGTGCACCAGGGTGCACCCCCTTCCTTTCACCTCTGGGTCGAGTACGAGGTAGCTGCCTGACCACCTTTGGGCTCAGAGTCTGGGCCAGCCCTCACTGTTCTATGCTGTATTTACTCTCCAAAATGCTGGAGCTGCATCTGTGGTGCTATTTAGCGTCCTTTGATAAACAGAAAAACTGGTATCAACCAGAAGTTAGTTGTCTCTGATTTCAGTTCAACTCACTGTGACATTTACTAATTGGAGGGACAAAAGAAGCAGGGGAAATAAACTGCAAAGAAAGAAAGCACACCGTCTCTGAGTTAGAGAGAAAACATGCTGGGCAGATGCCATCAGAAACCTAGGAAAAGTTGAGAAATGAGGCAAACTGGGATACAAATTAAAAGATATATTGCGGGCTCACTTCGAAATAAAGGTTGGGAGGAGGGGGATGTACATCTACACATCTAGCACTCATTTCTCAAGAGAATTTCTGCTGCTGCGTCTACCTCCATTGTATTTAATTTTACCCACTACTCAGTTTACTGTCCTTAGGAGACTCATTTTTGCCATTTATTCTGCAAACATACAGACTTCAGGGTGAGCAGAAAGTGCGTAAGTGAAAAATTATACAAATTTCAGGCATTTTCTTTGGAAACAAAGGACAAATTTTAACCCACTGGGTAAATAAATGCTATCCAACCTAGCAAGTGTGGTTTGCTGAACTGAACAATTATATAAATTTGGCTATTTCCAGTTGCAAATAGCTAAACATTCAAAAGTCATTTTCACTGTTGGAGTTCAGTAATTTGAAGGAAAGGGGGTAAGAAATGATGGTGATTCAGAGCCAACATGTTTTGAATTTTACCAAAGAGCTGAGAATTGTCAGTACTTTTTCCATATGAAAATAGATATCCAGCGCTGGAAAGTGTGATAATGTTCAGTAATTGGTTATGCGTTTTTATGCGATTACTGCCTTTTAAAACAAACTGGGCCAACTATGTCCCTGATGTAATCCCGGTGGATTTTCATATGCTGCCGTCTTTATTATTAAAGCATTAAAGGGGCATTGCTTGAGATTAGACGCAGTAGCATGTTCTTTTCTGACTGTTCAACTACAGAGCAACATTTCTCTTACCAGAATTTAATTCTCACCTAAATAGCAATTTTCTGTTGTAGCCCTTAATGGCTCAGATTAGCATATTAAAACCTTTCATCTTCTGAGCATGTACATCATGGATCATTTGGACATTAGGAAGAACTTTCTACCTGTCAGGGTGGTTAAACACTGGAATAAATTGCCTAGGGAGGTTGTGGAATCTCCATCACTGGAGATATTGAAGAGTAGGTTGGATAGACATCTATCAGGGATGATCTAGACGGTGCCTGGTCCTGCCGTGAGGGCAGGGGGCAGGACTCGATGACCTCTCGAGGTCCCTTCCAGTTCTAGGATTCTATGATTCTATGATCATCTGAGTCTTAGAGTGGGACAAGGCTTTACAGGTTGGGAGAGAGAGATCCTTGCCCCCAACAGCTGTGGAGAATGGAAAGGAGAGGTTATATCTTCTTTGGAACCATCTGGGAATGCTGGAGTGAATCTCAGCAGAAGTGTTGAATAGAGTCATTGCAGTTGTTCAGGTCATTACGTTAGAATTAGGTACATTAGAATTTAATGCTGCTGGTATTTATCAGCGTTGTAAGTTTTTATTTTTTTTTATTATGGCACTCAGAGCTTCTGGTATACAGATTTCCTCCCTTCCCCTCTCCCCTGGGCTTTTAATTGAAATTGACAAGTTGAGGCATTAAATCATAGAATCATAATGGCTATGTCTACACTGCACAGTTATTTCGGAATAAGATATTCCGGAATAGTTATTCTGAAATAGCTTATTTCAAAATAGTACATCCACAGTACAGGGAAGCCTCAAAATTGGTTGGAGGCAGGTTTCCCTAATGTAGACGTGCTATCTTGATTTAGAGTCCCAGGAGGCACTGGGGAGGAATAACGTAGAATGGCCCTGGTGAGGGGCTATTTCGAAATAGCAGCAGTGTAGCGTCTACACACACCTTATTTCGAAATAGCTATTCGGAATAGGTGTTATTCTTCATAGAATGAGGTTTACAGAAGCCCAAATAATCTGTCTGTTATTTTGAAATTATTTCAAAATAATGGAATGGCCGTGTAGATGCTTGCATAGTTATTTTGGAATAACTGTTGTTATTCCGAAATAACGTTGCTGTGTAGACACATCCATAGAGAGATAGGGTCAGAAAAGATTTCAAGAGGTCACCTAGTCCACCCCCCTGTGCTAAGGCAGTACTAAATATACCTAGATCATCCTTAACAGGTGTTTGTCCAACCTAGCCTTAAAAGCCTTCAATGACTAATATTTCCATACTGCCCTAACTAATGTGTTCCATTGCTTAGCTATTGTGATATTAAATCCAACTCTTACAATGTGAACTCAGGGCAGGCTTTTTGGGACAGTTCAGGGTGGAGGCCAGAGTAGCTGAGTGACATAGGTGTTCAAAACTCATAAATTAGGCTCCAACAATCATGATTGGCTTAAAAAATGTGGGATATAAAAATACAGAACTTGGTTTCTTTTTATTTGCCTTCCTGGTTTTGAGGCTTTAGGGTTGACATTTTAACACTTTTCTCCAGAAACAGGAAGAGCTAGGAATTTATATATATATATATTTTTTAAAGCAAGCTAAGATTCTCCAGAAATCTCATGATTTTAGAAGCTGGGGTTTTAAATAAACACTAAATATGGTGAGAATCTAAAAAAAAAAAAAATAAATGGCAAGAGTTGGCCATACAGTTGTAAGTTCAGAGCCAGTCTATGCAGAATATTGAATGTTACACTACTAATTTGCATAGGTTTATCATTTTTATTTACCTTAAGATGATGGGAATGGTGCTAACCACAGATAACCATTTCATATTCTCATTATTGAGACAAAACCCTTGTGGTGTTTTCAGAACAATTCCTTATTCCATACTGTGCTTCTTCCTACTCCCCAATGAAATGGAAAAGCTCTCTTTCATAAAAAGTTAGGAATGATGTCAGAAGAAAAGCAGACAGTTTAATGGTTTTCCCCACATTAAAATTGTAGAGCTCTCAATAAACCCTGATTTACTGATGTTGGTTGTAAAATGGTTATTGCTCCTAATAAAGCCTGTAAATCTGAACAGGTCATATTTGCTTTGGACAATAAAACTTTACATGAGGGCTCATTGTATAAGGCTAACTCTATTCACGTGAAGGTGAACAGCCTGCTCCAACTAATTCAGTGCCTTTGGAAACTGGGTACCAAATTCAAATAACTCTGTGGCAATTGCACCTTGTGTCTGTAAACTCTTTAATTCCCTGGGTAGAGAGTCTTTTCTGGGGTTCTGGTCTATGACTAGGGCTCCTGGACACTGCAAAAATACAAATAATTATTGTTATTCCTAATAATTCTCTAAGAGGGGCCACGGGCTGTTTATCAGTTGGATGGGAAGCTGTTGAGTAGAAGTCAGATCTTTCTGAATGGTGAGGGAGATTTAGTCCATTGATATGGTTTGCACCATTGAAAAACTATTTTTTGATGACCGGTTCCTATCTAAGCACCAAGAGTTGGATTCAGAGAGGGGCAAATGCCTATTTAATCCAATTCCAGTCGCTCCTAATTCAGCCAACTCCGACTCCAATCCCCGGGATTTTGATCTCCCTGCCAATGGAGGGCAATCCCCTGAAATACAGTTTCTGAAGTTTGACCAAACAGTAGCCAGGCTCCTGCATGTCAGCTTGGGAAGCTAGTATGTATCCGTGTTGCAGGGATACTGAGGGATCCCAGATGCAGGTCAGGGACTCATGGTGCTGGTGCTAGATGCTGTCAGGACACCTAACACAGATGGTATCTCTACACTGCACAGTTATTTCGGAATAAGCTATTCCAGAATATTTTTTCCAAAATAGCTTATTTCAAAATAGCACATCTACCCTGCAGGGAAGCCTCAAAATGAGTCCGAGGCAGGCTTCCCTAATGTAGACCTGCTATCTCGATTTAGAGCCCCAGGAGAAACAACTTAGAATGGCCCTGGGGAGGGGCTATTTCGAAATAACAGCAGTGGAGTGTCTACACACGCCTTATTTCGAAATAGGTGTTATTCTTCTTAGAATGAGGTTTACAGAAGTTAGAATAAGCTGTCCATTATTTTGAAATTATTTCAAAATAACGGAATGGCTGTGTAAACGCTCGCATAGTTATTTCAGAATAACAGCCTCTATTCCAAAATTATTTTGCTGTGTAGACACACCCAGAGGTGATCCCTTCCTGTTTTAAAAAAAAAAAAAAAGCTTCCATTTGAAGTATGGACAGGAAACAACAGGTGGAAAGAGCAGGAAAAGGGAGCACAAAGACGGTTGGGTGGTTGGCATGCTGTGACCCCCATCCAGTTTTGTAGGCGACACAGCACAGCAAGAGTTCTCAGAAGAGATTTGAAGGCAGAAGACTTCAAGATTATTTTATAATCAAATGCATTCTCCTTATCAGGAAGTCCTTTCTGCAACCCTCTTCAAGGTTCACTCTTAATACTCCCTTTTCTTAATTTTATCCTCTCACGGGCTAGCTTGAGTCCCCTTTTGCCACCCTCAAATATTCCCCCTCCATCCTTGGGCTGGTGTTGACTCCTTTTGCTAAGTTAAACATATAAGGGATGAGGAAAAGAGCCAAATATGGTACGGAACCTGCAAAGAGCTCCTTGCAAAATGGGGCAAGGGAGCTCATAGATTGATGCCTTCCACTTGTTGGGGATTGTCCATCACATTTGCTGGCAGTGTGTGCTACCCAGAGCTCAATAAATAGAGGGGATTTCAGATATAGGATTAATTAACAAATCAATAGCCAATTCCTATCTAGAGGGAGTGTTACCCATTAACATAAGCTTGATATGAAATTTATTTTCTGTTAAAGCTGTTTATACCAGAGAGAAGAGTATTTTCTAAGGCAAAAAGGTGCCCAACTCCCAGTAAATGATGATAAAAGTTCAGTTCTTGACTTTCATGGATGCTTTAGAAAATCTCTCCCTCTCTTGGTGAAGGAGTTGGGGGATGCAGAGGTTCAGCAGGGGGTTGTACCAAAGATCCTACTGCATAGGTGATTTATTCAGTGGTTTGGGCAGGGCGGGGAAGGAAGTGCACCCTTCGAATTGGGATGTGAGAGAAAGGGGATGGCTGTTCACATCTCTGTGGAGGAGAAGGTCAGGAAGCAAACAGGCTCCATGGTGGAATAGAGAAAAAATAGGGATTGGATCCAAAAGGGAATGGTGTGAGTCTGTGTGTGTTGAAGTCAAAGGAAGTGAGAAGGGTAATTTGTTAAGTGGAAAGTCAGTGGGATTATATTAGACCGGGGGGATGTGCTTCTATTACAACTGGATGTTTTATAAAGCCATCCTACGCTAGCCTGAGCTGCTCCTGGTGAGCCTGTTACCTTTTATCCCATGCTGCGGAAACCTGATAATTCTTCAGTAAACAGTTTAAGCTTACGTGCAGCTTGTGCATGGAAACTCATTCATTTGGGCTTATGGGCTTTGCGCGGGCTGATGCTTTCGAGACGGTTACTGCAATGTGAAGGTTGTACATTCAATTTAATCTGAGGTAGTGACAGCAGGGAGGGGGATGGGTTGTACATCAGGGGTCTGGAAACGGTGACCTTTTTGATAATTAGTATTTGATTAGAATGTCTAACATGATTACAGAAACCTAATGGGATCGAAAGGAAGAGAAGCGCTGGATAAATATACTAGGATCCTACAGACAATACGGAACTTGACTGGTAACTTTTTTCCCCTGAAATTCCAGGTTCTGTGTAACTGCCACCAGGCTGATTTGAACCTGGGATCTCTGGAGCTTAGTGTAGGAGCCGCTACACCTCGGGATATAAAGCCAGCTGGCTCTCAGCTTAGGCTGTAGAGCTCCCTTGTTCTTACCTCTCACTGCCACTTCATGGGACAGTGAACCACACTAGGGTTGCAAAGTAGTCAATGGGCTAATAAGGCATTCATAAAATCGGTAGCATCAACAAAACTGTCCCAACTAAGCAAAGTTGGGCTGTAGATTTACACCGTGTGCTCCGTAGCAATTTTGTAGTTTTCCAAGGCTTTGCATTAGGCCCTGTGTAACATGGTGGAGTTTGGACAGACCCCTCAGCATGCAAAGGGAAGCCCCATCTCTGGAAAAGAGTTGGAGGCTGTGGTTAATGAGCTGAATGTGAGTGTCTTGTGCGACAATGTGGCCAAAACAGCAAATGGCATTCTTGGATATACAGCCAGGGAAATATCGACTAGGATGGGAAAGGTTCTTTTGCTTGTGTATTTGGCACTGGGGTGACTGCTGCTGGAATACTGTGCCCAGGTTTGGGGTCCATGGGAAAGTCAGAGAGGATTCAGAGAAGAGCCGAGAAACTGATTAAATAATTGCCTTTCTAAGAGAGCCTCAAGGAGTTCAGTCTATTTAGCTGTCAAAGAGGATGTGAACGGATAGCTCGGTCAAGGTCCATGAAATACCTACATGGGAACAGAGAATTGATCTGGGAAGATTCTCTGACCTAGCAGACAAAGGTACAGTACAATCCACCAGCTTCCAGTTGAGTCTAGGCAAATTCCAAGTGGAAATAAGATGCACCTTCATCAAAGTGAGGGTAATTCATCATTGGAGCAACTTACCCAGGGTTGCTAGGACAGAGTCTCCATCGCTGGCAATTTTAGTCAAGACTAGATATCTTTTTTTCTCAATACAAGATGCTCTAGCTCAAACAGGAATTAATTCAGGGAAGTTTTAGGCCTGCTTTTGTGCTGGAGGTTGCATTAGTTAATTAGAATGGTCCCTTTTGTCTTTATAATGTATGAAAGGGCTAGGCTTTTTATGGCATTAGAAACTCCACAGTTGCATGTAGCATCATTTTTTCAATAGTATTATGTATTTTTAGTACAGACATCTTGGTTTTTTTCAAGAAAACTTTATGAATCTGGACCCAAATAGAAAACAATGTAGAAAAGAGATTTCACGCCCCTTTCCTATCATCATGCCATTATTTGGCCAGATCCCCTATAGAAGGTTCTAATTATTCTATTTCAGTTGGTGAAAAATCAGGAATATTATTTTTCCAATGAGCCAGCATGTCATGTGGTTGAACTTGTCCCCAGATAATCTATTGATCTCTTTATTTCTGTGACTGACTGACACAATCAAACCTCTGCTGTCTATTAAAGAGTGTTGCATGATCAAACGCTTTACAACCGGAATGAAATTTAAATCCACTTCAGTTAATCATTTGAGCCTGCCTAGGGCCAACAATATAAATCTTCATCGCTAGAATTATTTCCTCTGCCATGTAAAGGTGCCAAAGAGAAGTTATAGCTTGTCGTGGAGATGTTAAAAAAGAAGCATCCATGCCACAAATGACACAAACTGCCACGTATGTATGGTCCGCGAAAGCGGAAAGATACTAGATTCAGTCTGCTTTGAATGTTAATTTCCAAGGGGAGGACTTAGGAGAACAGTTTCAAAGATTTGGAGTATGTGCTTTTGCTTGTATCCAGTTAATTTGCAAATCAAAGACGCTAATGTCTCATTGGCAGTGTTCTGTGTGCTCTCATAGTTTAGTTTAAGGAAATAGCCTTGAAGCTGAACTACATATTAGTAAAGGCAAATAATCAGGTATGCCGAAAAGGAACTGAAGTACTATAATTCATCTGTAACGTTGCACAGGGATGAATCCAAACCCTGCTGAGGCAGCCCTCGTTTTAATGTTGCTTCGAAATGCTCTATGCGACCCTGCCTTAACTTGTTCAGCAGCAAGTTTGTTGCCTCTGCCAGCTAGGACTTAAATACAAACGAGCCTCTCTTTAAATGCATGTGTTCTTCTCAAGAGCTCAACGGCAAACTTTGTGGCACAAAACTAGTCCTTTGCATGAAGGACACAGTGGAGTGTTCAGCCTCTTAATAATACTAAAAGACTCAGGCGGCAACAGTTGGTAAGAAAATGGAATAACTCTTGTATTACCCAGTGCCTTCTCCTTTTAGATAGGCCCCAGGAGACTATGGAGACCTTCTAAATTCTTCAGCAATAGAGATGGGTGTTTACCATATGTCTCTGCCTATAGATGTGAGAAGAAAAGCCCACACACCATCTGTCCAGGAGCAACTTAGCTCTCTCCCTGCTTTCAGAAGGGGGCTGTATGTGCTTCCAGGAATGAGGTTTCCTCAGCTTTCAGCACGTTCAGCATTCGGCATACATTCGGTCTTCCCAGTTGACTCATATGTCTGAGTCCCTGTTCTCTGGACAAGGCGAGGCAAACTCTGTGCCTCTCCTCTTTCGGTGGTAGCTGGATCGCCATGGGCATTCTTGGTGCATTGCCACTGCGCTAGGAGAATGGAAATAAAATAAACCAAATGCTCTTCTGGCGTGCTGGAACAGCAAGTAAAGCAGAGCTGCCGAGCAGCTGCGAGGCAAGCGTCAGCACCCAACCCAAAGCAGTGCAATTTTTATGAGACTGGAATGCTGGATTATTATTTTTTTATGTGTAACTCTGAACAGCTGGTAATCCTCTACCGTGGCAAATGTTGATGTAAACCTAGCAGAGGCTCTATCTGCTGGCATGAGGGTGGTGGGAAGGGAGCCAGGCCTTTCCCTGTTGATTCTGAATGGGCCCAGGAACCACTCTGTTCTGGCTCCCTATGGCCACAACAGATTGTCCCTGTAGAGATGCTTAGGAACTGTGTGCTGTGGGGACCACATTTAGGGAGGAGTGCCTGTGATAATTGCGATTGCGGCACACTATGGGCACGTGTATGGTTGATCTTCTGGCATTCGATTTAGCGGGTCTACTATAGACCCGCTAAATCAAACGTCGAGGGCAGCTCCTGCCAGCATCTGGTATGCCTCCTTCTGTGAGGAGTAAGAGAAGCTGGCAGGAGTGTTGGCTCCCATCAGCCTCCCGTAGTAGGGATGCTGCCAAGGCTTGGCTTAAGGTAAGCCGACGCCAGCTACTCGTTTGACCTTGCGGGAGTTGCGTACCTTAAGCCGACCTTCCTGGTCTAGCGTAGACCAGGCCTATGGGAGCAAATCCAACACTCTTCTGGATCCCCTAGGATGGTGCTGTTAGGCTGCCAAATTGGACTGTGGTCCTGATTCTCCTCCCATTTACACTGTTAAACACCCCTGACCTCCGTGGAGCTACTCCTGATTTACTTTGGTGTTCTGCATGTCAGGGGGAAGTGAAGCTAAATTCTCTTCTTGCTTGTGCCTCAGGACTGGAAAGTGAGGCTGGCCACTGCTATGGCTTGTGGCTACCCAGAGAAGGGAGGAACTTCTCCCTGTGCCAGTGATGTTTCAAACACTCCCCGTGACAGTGACGTGTGCTATTGGTCCCAGGAAACAAAACAACATGGAGTTTTTTCACCCTTGTCCTGTTGTATTTTAGCTTCACCAGCATAAGTTCAGATGTAGAGTGAGTGTGAGTATGAGTGAGTGTGTGTGTGTGTGTGTGTGTGTGTGTACACACTTTCCAAATAGCCAGGTGTGCATTAGAACCAGAGCCATGAGCATTCTGATCCTGGTGGAAGTGAACGCAAACCTGCTAGACGTGCGAACACGGTAGGGTGTCTGCCTCTGTTGGTAAGTGATCCTGTGAGCCACCAAACGAATTGTTCAAACACAACTGCAGTCCCTCCCTTCCCTCTCCTCCCCCCCCCCCCCCCCGAAATCCCTGTTGTTTCTGAAATGGAGCCTGCGAGGAAGTGAACGGAAAGGACGGCTTCCAAGGGACGAGCCGACGCAGCAGCTGAATGCATCCTGTAGGCAAAATCAAATCGCTTCTTTGTTTGTAGTCGATCAGTGAAAAGAAATCCAGGCTCGCCAGCAAAGTGGGAGACTGAGATTAATCTGGATCAGTTTGGCTTCGGAAGCCCTGAATGGCAAAGGCTCTGGCTGTATTGAAGGAATCCTACTGGAGTATTTTTTCTGGCATGCGAGTAGCCCGTCCATCTACCCTTGTGCCCTGAGAGGGCAAGTGCTTGCATTCTAGGGTCCAGAACATCACCTCTCTCTCTCACCTCCTGGATGGCCGTGTCAGCCCGTCCCTAAAAAAATACTTGTGTTAATGTCTGCCAGCCCCTGCAGAAGACTGCCCTTAAGCCGTGCCATGATCCTATCTGTGGTGTTCTGCTTTACTTTTGTTCTTAAGCAGGTTTTTATTATATTTTCTTATTAGAAGATTGGTCGGGTCATTAACTCAATTAATTTTTCATTTTTTGGAAAATAAAATGACGGGGCTGGGGAGGGAGGAGTTCAGGGTGCAGGCTGCCCAGTGGAGAGAGGACAACCTCAGTCTCACCGCAGCAGCTCCCCAGCCAGAGTAAGGAATGCAGCAAACAGTGCACTTCCCCCTGGCTCCCTGAAAAAGGGAAACAGCCAGCAATATCCTAATACAAACTGGGGTAGGGGAGCTTCAACTCTCTCCCCCCTCCCTCCCCCCCAAAAAAAGCTCTCCCTAAAGGATACTTGCAGGTCAGAGGCTCAGGGCTGGAGCAGTCCTGGAGGGGTGGGGGTGGGTTGCCTGCTGCCAGCCTCTTTCACCTGCCTGGAGAGTCTGTGTCTCTTCAGTATGATGTTATGAGAAGCAATCCCATTCCAGGCACCTCCTGTTGTCCTGGCCCAATCAAACGCTTGCCTTGCTTCAAGCTACGATAAGAGGAACTACCTACTTGGTGGTCCTCTTACCATTTAGGGGGAGTTCTTGAGCAGACAGACCCATTCACAGACAGACAAACTCTATCAAATAGGTAATAGATTGTGCACGTGCTTGGCTGTGTGAGTCGCCCTTTATATGCTGATTATTAATTATGGGCTTCCTTCCATTATTAGTGGACAAATCCATGCCGTGCTCACATAGACACCCTCTCTATCACATTCACTTGAGCTGGCCTTTGGATTATGCCCCTTGCCTTTGTCTGAAGTATATTCCCCATCATTTATTGGGGGAAGATAAGAAACGGACCACCTGGCATGAACCCCCTCAGTGTTTTCAGTATTAGCCAAGGCCCTGTGGCCGTGAGTTCAGACTTGTCTCTGGCATGTGGAGCACAGTTCAGGCTGAAATAGGTGCACTCGCTATCTGGAAAACAGACGTCAGCAAAAACTGCCCTAATGTATGGTCCTGCAAGTTTTCTGCTCTTCTCAGAACAGTCTCTTGGAAGGATACTCTGCTCTCCATGCACAGGGAATAAGGTTTAGGTGCATGTCTGTCTGGAAGCAGGTTTTCTGTCTGAAAACCAGTTGGGGTGCATCTACATTTGCTCCCTCGTTCGGACTAGGTATGCAAATGCAGATGAGCGAAGTAGCTAACGAAGCCGAGATTTAAATATCCCGCGCTCCATTAGCACGATCTCGCCAACGCGCTAGTTCAAATCACAGTTGATTTGAACCAGGAAGTGCGCGCCAGGATGAGTTAGTTCGAACCAAAGCCCTTGGTTTGAACTAACATTACTCCTTATTTTTTGGATAGGACTCAGAACCCTTTCAGAACAAGTTGACCATTTATTATCAGTCAGATAGCCTTCCATAGCTAGCTTAGACAGCTAGAATGCTATTGAGAAAAAAAAAAAAATAAGGGTGCCCACAGCTGGAAACATCCATCATGCAGGCACAAAACCTTAAGTGTCTGTAGTCTACCAATCCAGGTCCATTTGAGGCACTGAAGGGTAACCCATCATCAAGGAAAAAAAAAAGATTGCTACCGCACATCAAGAATATATCTGGTGTTCATCATCAGAGTGGATGTACATGCTGGCGGAGGTGTAGTTTTTTTTGATATAGTGTAATGTTTAAATGTCATCATGCATCCAATCTGAAAAAAAAAAATAAAATCACAAAAAAGAGCTCATCACTTGTAGAAACAGTCTGATTTTGATTTTCACCAAAATTGGAAGAACGCTTCTAAATACAATTGATAAAGCAGCCATGCACTTAAAATAGTACTGTTCTGGAAAGTGTGAGATATGGTTAGCTCCAAGTGGTATATTTTATGTATTTTCCGTGAAGATAAGATTCCTACACCTACATCTCTCTGTCTGTCTAATCAGATTTGTGTATCTGTCCGTGAGTGAGTCTGTCTGTCTGTGAGTCCATTTGTTCAAGAACTCTTCCTAAACAGTAAGAGCTAGGACCACCAATTTTGGCAGGCAGCTTCCTCTTATCGTAACTTAAAGCAAGATCAGGTTTTGGTTGTGTCAAGAAAAATGGGATGTGCCCTGAATTTGATTGTTTTCCCTAACATGGAAAAGGAGGGGGCTGAGTGAAGGGATGCTATACTCACGGCCCTCCCCAATCCCAGGTCGAACCTGGGCATCATGGCAGGAGGCCTGCCTGCCCTATGCTGCCCCTGGGCCGGCCCTGGGCAATGCTGGGAAAATCTTCTAGTAAAATTGATGTTTTCTCCATGGCTAGAGACATAACTCTAATGCACATATGGTACAACTGTGATTACCTTTTTACTATCTCTAAATACAACGGAAATACATTTAAACTACATATATATTAGTAATGATTGCCAGTAGTAGAAGGGCTGTACACTGTCTTGTATGACTGCATTATGTGAGTAACCCCTCTCTGCTACTAAACGCAACACTTCTTCAAGCTGTATTTACTCACAAAAACAGCCCCAGTCATTTGCCTATAGTGGAACACATTTCTTCTCCCCCTCAGAATCTGTGTCTGATGTGTTCAAACGTCTGTTGCTATGCTGATCACCGGCACAAGATGCGTGCACCGGCACACATTGAAGCCTGTGTGCTCAGGTACTCTTGGCTAAACTACACACGTGGGAAGATGAGGGCGTTTCTGGATCAGGTGCCAGGGCCATCCTTTAGGAAGAAGACATGTGACAATGTGGAATAGTCCCATGATTCCATATGCATGACTGATCATTTGCAGATTTCAGATGCTGCCTGATGAAGTCTATTATTGATTGCAGTTTCTCACTTGTTTTGTTCTTCTTAGCAGCCAGCTTGGTAGCACACATTATGCAGAGATTCCTGTTTCTTACCACTGTACAGGATGCTAACAGGATGCTGACTTGGCCAAAGCTGCAGCTGGGTTGGGCTGCAGTTACCCACCTTCAGATCTTGCTCCTGATACTAACCAAGGATAAAGCTAGCACTTGGTTCTTCATTAAAGTTCTGGTGAGGTCTGTTCCATCTGTGCCGTGAGTTCAAAATAAAGGTCCTAATTTATCAACAACAAGAGATGTAGGAACCCCTTAGACAGTTGAGTCATCTTAGATGTGTGTCTGTATTTTGCTCTTAAAAATGCTAACAGTGAAGGTAATAGGAGAGGCAAACTGCAGATGATAGCCCACGAAGAAGTGTCAGCGGGATCAGCTAACTAACAGTCAGTGGCTGATCGGTCACCTCCTAGCATAAAGTTTCTTCTTCCTGCCACACCCATTGTCTGTGAGCAACTAGTTGCTAGGTCTGTTGCTGACTAGTCTCCTAAGACCAAGCTCATCCCTTCTCACCTGGGTCTCTCTCCTTGCTCCTATTGATTGGCTTTGTTCCTTGAACCTGACCTAGGTATTGACTTTGTCTTTGACCGTTGGCATGGTTTCTAGCTCTGACTCTGGGCTGACCCTTGTATGGCTTCTACTGCTGATTGACTCTGGCTGTAACCATTGCAAAACTCTTCCTGACCATGATGGTTCTCTGGGCTTTGCCCATAAACTCAGGCTACCCTGCTCTGATTAGGCCTCAGCTGGAGTATGGTCACATTCTGGGCACCACATTTCAAGAAAGATGTGGAGAAAGTGGAGAAGATCCAGAGAAGAGCAACAAAAGGTCTAGGAAACATGATCTGTGAGGGAAGATTGAACAAACAGGGTTGGTTTACTCTAGAAAAGAGAAGACTGAGGGGGGATATAACAACTGTCAGCTGCCTAAAAAGTTGTTACAAGGTGGAGAGAAATAAATTATTATCCTTAACCTTTGAAGCTAGGACAAAAAGCAATGAACTTAAATTGCACCATAGGAGGTTTGAATCAAGAGACGCAATTCCAGCTATGTTAATTATGTAGCTGGATTCGACGTACTTTGTTTTGTTTCCCTGCTGTACCCACAGCGGGAGGCCAATGGGATCAAATGGTCCTGTGAGCTTCCCTTACTCCTCGCAGAAGCAGGAGTACCAGATGCCAATAGGGGCATGCTCTGAGTTTGATTTAGCGAGACTTAACTAGACTCGCTAAATCAAACTCTGTAAGATCGATTGCACCAGGATCGATCTTGTGTTCAATGAAAACATGGCCTTAGTAACCTGTGCATATCTGGTGTTTGGTATCATGAAAACTGTAACTGAAGAGCTCCTGCAAAGGAATGTCTGTAGATACCCTTCTCCTAGCATGGCTGCTTTTATTTTCCCCTGAACTTGAACTCTGCTGATATGCATATATTTATCACTTACACTCAGCTCGTTAGGGGATCCGTACTATAACCGTGTGTGGAGGGAGGGAAAGCTTTTTGTTCATCATTCTCAAGTTGTATTGCACTGACGCTGGCATTGCCATATGGTTCAGGAAACAAGTAGTAAAGATCTACACTTTTTCATGCCATCCACCTTTCTATCCGTGTAATTCATATTTTCTTGCTGAAGTGCCCTGTTTCTGCAGAGTAAAACACAGAATAAACCCCTTTATTTCCTTTCCCATGCAACCACTCAAGTGATTCTCCTTGATGTAGCCTGTCTCCTCAGTTGCCCTTTACTTTGGCTCCTTCTCTAGATGTTTGTTCTTCATACTCTCCACTCTTGTATTTCTTGAAACACCTCTCTAAAAAGAAAAACAAACAAACAAAACCCTGTATGGTTTCCCTGCTGCCGCACTTTGCAAACCCCATATTCTTTGTGTGCACTGGATATTTGCTTTTTTTGTATCTTTTCTATGTGCTCTTTTACATTTCACCCTTTAGGTGTAAATAACGCTCAGTTAGAATATTCTGCTCTTCCGGGCTTTCTTCCTTCAGTTGCATCTCGGTGCCTCTGCTAAGCCCTGCTGGCTTTAATAGAAGTCTTTATGGGTGCAAGAGAGTATCTGTATGGGACAAACTTCAGGAGCGAGAGTAGGATTTTCAGTTCCCCTGCATCCATTTTTTTTAAATTTAAGGGCAAAGTGTGTTTTAGATGCTATCAGACCAATATTATAGAATCACAGAATCCTAGAACTGGAAGGGACCTCGAGAGGTCATCAAGTCCAGTCCCCTGCCTCCACAGTAGGACCAAGCACCATCTAGATTCTAGACTATGGGTTCCCAAACTGGAGGGGGCGTGCCCGCCGGGGCGAGGGGGCTGAAGAAATTCCAGGGGGAGCATGAGATGACCCAGCGCCCCCATCAATCCCCTCCCAAGAAAGATCCTGGTTCATCAGCCCGCTCAGGCTAGCTGGGGCAGACTTCAAAATGGCCGCTTTAAAAGGGCAATGCCTGCTCTGCTCTTAAAAGGCCAATTATTTATTTATTTGTTTGTTTGTTTAGTTATTTATTGCTGAACAAGATTTGCTGCTATTTTTTTTGGGAGGGGGGGCGTGAGGGTTTCTTAAAAATCAAAACGGGGGCATGATGCTGAAAAGTTTGGGAACCACTGCTCCAGACCCTAATAAATATTGTAGTATCTCATTCCCATTCTGTATCAATATGTGAAGCTGCAGTTGCCAAAGGTGTCTAAGGGATTTGGGCACACCCGTGTGGCTGACTACTTTGGGCTTCTCAGATCTCAGCGTCCGTGCCTATTTAAGATAAGGAAATGGTAAATAGTCCCTTAGTTTGTAAATGCAAATGTAACCCGCATTCTTGCAAAAATGCACTGTTCTGCAATGCTCAGTACATTGCGGTCTCGCCCTTAAATGATATGAGGTTCATATCTATGATTCTCACTACATGAAGCAACTTGAGGAGACTTCAGTATCCCCAGCACCGGGGTTACGGTCTGAGTTTGTATATTCTTGACAAAGGATCTTTTATCTCTCTGGTTCTGAAGGATTTAGTGAATGTGGGAGCAACTGCATTTCAGTGACAAACTCATTTACTTTCAAAGTAGAACAATGAAGGATGTGGACAGCTTGATTCTGTCATTGTGTGCAGCTCTGTATCAGCTAAGGTGGAACATCCGGAATCAATATGACTAATGGATTCTGGCTCCTAGTGATAGAGTCAGCAAACAGGATAAATTATCACATCCTTTCTGGTTCATTGATGGTAATTCCTTCTGACTGTCTGATCTGTGATAGCCATGATGTTCCATTTTGTGGCTGCTGTCAAGCCAAGCCTGAGCCATGAGCAAGAAAACACTTGGTCAATATTCAGTTTATCAAGTTTCGGGTCATTTCCGTGTTTGTTTGTTTCATCTTATTACTTTTTTATTGAGCAAAATCTTTATTTCTTTGGACTTAGGAGCAAAGAATGTGTTTAATGTTGGAGTGTGCAATGTTCCATTAGCTGTACTTACCGGCAGGATCCCTTGATAGTTTGGCCTCACTGTTGGATGCATAATCAACATTTATTTTAGCTATCTCATCGGGTGGCATTATATGGATTATAAAGGTACATTTACATCACAATCTAGTCAAGATCAACATGTATTTTGTGCATGTGACAGAGATTATCTATCTATCTATCTATCTGATTTGTGTATCTGTCCGTGAGCCCATTTGTTCAAGAATTCCTCCTAAACAGTAAGAGCTAGGACCACCAAATTTGGCAGGCAGCTTCCTCTTATCATAACTTAAAACAAGATCAGGTTTTGGTTGTGCCAAGAAAAATGGGATGTGCCCTGAATTTGATTGCTTTCCCTAATGTGGAAAGTTAGGGGTCTGAGTGAAGGGAGTCTATACTCACGGCTCTCCCCAATCCCAGATCAGGCCCAGGCATCATGACAGGAGGCCTGCGTGCTCTATGCCGCCCCTGAGTGGGTCCCGGGCAATGCAGGGTAAATGTTCTAGTAATATATGATGTTTTCTCCTTGGCTAGAGATATAACTGTAATGCACATATGGTACAACTGTGATTATCTTTTTACTATCTCTAAATACAACGGCAATACATTTAAACTACATCTATATTAGTAATGATTGCCAGTAGCAGAAGGGCTGTACACTGTCTTGTATGACACTATTATGTGAGTAACCCCTACGTGCAACTATCAGCTACTAAATGCAACACTCCTTCAAGCTGTATTTACTCACAAAAACAGCCCCAGTCATTTGCTGATAGTTGAAAATATCTATCTATCTGATCAGTTCTGCAGTACACATATCTAGCTGTTCGAATAACCAGACAGTACGCTCATCGGATGGCCATAGATATTTACTTAATTAGCTATGCCTCTTTCTTTCTCATGTTTTTGTAGTAAACCACTCTTTTAACATGATTTAAAATATTTTAAGCCACAAAAAGTTTGTTTTATCGTAACATATAGCAATAGGATTGAATCCAGGTCAATAGTTTGGGAGCCCTCTAGGAAGCCCCCTCCTCATCTTCTGTTACACTGTACATATGGAACCGGATCCTTGTAACATGGTTATTTGAAACCCAGCTGTGCTCATTTGGTTTCCTCTTATTCATAGAGTATGTCTACACTGCGCAGTCAGCCTCTTTCCAGATTTTAGCCGTAATCCTCCCTTTGTGTACACTCGGAAAATTTCTGATGGGTGTGTGTGGAGGTGCTTTCAATCCAAGCTGTCGTGACCATCTCAGAATGTGGCTTACAACCGTTTTCACTTAGGCAGGAACCTGTGATCATGCAAGCGAAAAAAATTAGGAGCTGATAACCCTCCAGTGCCTTCCCAAAATGTCCCTTACAGGCTCCCCTATAATGGACTGAGAAGAAGCCTGAGATCATGGGATAAGACCCCAACAATTAGAAATGAGTGTGGAAACAGCAAGGACACAGTGACGTGGGTAGAACTTGGCAGTGATCAGCCCTGGGCTAGATTAATCCTGCTGCGTAATGTTGTGTAGGGAGCCAGAGACCCGGCAATCCTCTATGTTAATAACACCATTGATGTGAAAATATTACACAGCCAATGTACTTTTCCATCATTTATACAGCTTAATTTTTCTGCAAGATGATTGAAATTCCACCAGTCACATTTCTCTGCATTTCAAGTTATCGTCCTTCCCTGGTTCCTTCCCCTACGTCTAATAATTAAGATTTTAGAGCAGTTCAGGGTGTTTTAGTCACGCATCTTCTATCACTTGTAGTGGAACATATGTGGCTCCAAGCTCTCATACATTGCTGCTGTTTAAAGAGCTAAATGCAAAGCTCATTGGAATCAATCGAATGCTCCCACCGACTTCCCTGGGTTTTGGATCACAGCTCCTGTGTGCAAATCAGCTGCCACAAAATCCTTTGCATTGACATTTTTGGGAGTTCAATCAGGCCCTGGGTTAAAAATATGAACCTAGGGGAATCTTTAAATTCAAAAACAGTTTGGGCATGTTACCCATGTGAAGCAAGAGTAATTGTGGTATGGACCTATTGAAATCAATGGAGTTACTCCTCTACTGATTTAATGCTGCTTTAATCCCACTAACTTCAACGGATATCCCTGATTTACGGGCCCATTGCATGGAAACTCCAAACTAAACATGAAGATTTTGTGGTTAACTTTTGAAAACTTCCTGTTCATATTTTACTTAAAAGTTCTACATTTTATCTATAAAGCAACTGGAATTTGCACTCCTCTACTACAGGTTGAACCTCTCTAGTCCGGCACTCTCTAGTCCAGCAACCTCTGCAGTCTGGCATGATGTTACTTAGCCGGGTGTCCACTTACCGTGGGTGTGGGCAAATTTTCTGCGGTCCCATAAAGTTTGTTGACAGCCACCAATCCTGGCTCTCAGTGTTCTGTGCTGTTATTTAGCTCTAATTTACCCTTAAATGCCTTCTAACAGCCTAGTAAGCAGCGGAAGTGTTGGTCATGCTGCTAGACAATATTGACCTTCTGTGGTCCGGCAAATTCTGTTTCAACACCAGTCAGGTCCCAAGGGTGCCAGACCAGAGACGTTCAACTTGTAGTACAATTGTCCTGTGATTTCCCTGCAGACTTAATGATGTGAGGAAAGGTTACAAGATTATTATCCAAGAAGTCAAATTCCAACTTAAATTGCATCTGGTGCAACACCACTGAACTCATTTGGTTGCATGAGACATAAATTGCGGGCAAAAATTGGCTGTAATGTATTAAATGTGATTCTAAATCCCTTTCATTATAGATAACCAATCTCTCACATACAAATGTTTGAAAAGCCCATAATAGTCCAAGAGTGTCAGTGGTAACTTGCAAATCTTTCCTCATTTTCTGAGTTTTGATGTTTTAAAAGTGCCTTTCTTGTGCTCAGATGTCCAACTCTGTTACTGTTAAATATAAACTTTTGTTGATTTAAATGCCTCACAGTGGTGATCCGTACAGTACCATAAAATATCTTTGTCATTTAATTTTTTAAAAAGTTTTAAATGTGCTTTACAAGTGCCACTTTTTCAAATGTTTAACATGGGTTTTGACATTTTAATGGACTGTTGTAGATGTTCTAGAGAGTGTCTGCATAAACTCCAATGGTTTATTTACTGCTGTTGCTTTGAATGGAAATGTAAAATAATTTCTCTTCTGGGCAGTACATATTCCATTGCGAACACATAACAAAACATGAAATCTGCATAAAAATGCAAAAGTGGAAAGTGTCCCAAAAGAAGTGAGTGCACTTGCTGCATATTTTAGACCAACCACTGTATTTATGGGGCTTAGAGACACACTGTAAAACACATTATGGCAGGATAACCATATTGTAATAAAACAATGTGGTGCTTGCAAAAAAAGGATTGTGAATTATAGTCTTCATTGAACTTTGTTTTCCAGTTAGAGAAAACAGTGTGATTACTAAATGTGAACAGCAAGCCTTTAAGATGCTTAGTTATAGATCTTGGGTCTTGTGTGTCTGGAATATCAATATTTGTTTTACTTTGAAGATATGTTAGTTACAAATACAGAAAGTGTGTTTCATTTTTCACCCGAGACCTGCTTTCAGGAATGAACTTAGAGTGTGCAAAAAGTCTCAGTGATTATTTATATCAATGAAAGCAGATGTCAAATGAGTATGAACTGGACGAATGTTCTTGTGTACCTTGCCAAATGTGAATATTTTTTATTTAAAGAAATGAACCATTCTAAAATGTGTGTGAGACTTTGGAACACCCCTCCTCATGCCCCCTCCCCCCACACATGCATGCTTATGTCCTGTGGGTAAAGCAGTATCATACAAACACTTGAACAGTCATGATTCTTTCTTTCTAGATTGATGTGTCAGTAGTCTGTGGTTGATTTATTTTTTTATTCCATTTGATAGCTCATAAAATAATGTATCACGGAGAAAAGTATTCTCGGTTCACTAGAGCAGCTCCTTCAATCTGAGTGGCAGCTCTTGATTTTTTCAGGAAGGAGGTTTCCATAAGGAATGTACACCATTAATTCAGCTAACTCTTTGCTACTTAACAAATTACTGTACAGGTTGTACCTCTCTGGTATGGCCACATCTATGGTCCAGAATGGTTTTAGCTAGCCAGATGTCCACTTATCATGGATGTGGCCAAGTTTTCCAAATCCTATAAAGTTTGTTGGCAGCCACCAGTCCTGGCTCTGTGTTCTGTTAGCTAGCTCTAATTTACCCCCAAAATGTCTTCCACGAGCCCAGTAAGCAGTGGCAGTGTTGGTGAAGCAGCTAGACACTATTGACCTCCTGTGGTTCGGCTCCCATCAGGTCCCAAGGATGCTGGATTAGAGAGATTCAACCGAGACAGCTACCCAAGAAATTGAAGAAATGGAAATGATCAGTCCACTTACCACCATATGTACTGCATTAAAGGCTCCATGTTGATCATAACAGAAGTTACTAGGCTAATCAAACTGACACATCGCAAGCGTGGGCAAAAACTGTCTAGAACTGAAAGATCTATTTGAGTCCTTGCTGAATTTAGAAACATCAACTTAGCCCTTCCTTTAAGCCACATCCTTCTACCCGCTTTCCATACACCCTGTTGAATGGTAACCCAGCGACCTTTAAGCAGGGATTCTACTGTACCAAATCAGTGCTGCAGCTTAATCGCTCAGTTTGATTATTTTACTAAGTCTTGCTGTAATGTTGTTTGATTCACCATGCGTGCAGGCCACTGCGTGTCTTCAGCTACTTTTAAGAATGACTTCATTTTTTTTACGTGTGGTGTTGAATATGCAATCTATAGCTGTTGTGGATAATTTACAGTGCACTGATCATGGGCTGGTTGAGTTAAGGATACAACAGTCTTCATTTAACATGTGGCCCCCTCGGGTGTGTCTAGACTACAAGGTTTTTTTGAAAACAGTAGCCTTTTTTTGAAAAAAAACTTCCCCTGTGTCTAGACTGCCGCCGTGTTCTTTCGAAATTAAATCGAAAGAACGTGGCGGTTTTTTCAACCACGGTAAACCTCATTTTACGAGGACAAATGCCTTATTTCGGAAGTGCTCTTTCAAAAAAAAGGCGTTCTTGAATGCAAACAAGGCTTTTTCAAAAGAGAGCATCCAGACTGCCTGGGTGCTCTCTTTCGAAAAAGCAGCTTGCTTTTTCGAAAGAAGTGGTTGCAGTCTAGATGCTCTCTTTCGAAAGAGGCTTGTAGTCTAGACGTACCCCTCTTTACCTGTAAGATATTTGCTAAACTAAAACTACTGGCTTCAGCTTCATAAATGAGATGTCTGCATTTACAGAGATGTCCATGGCAAAATGAAACACTGGGTTTTTATTTATTTTACATATTGTTTCCTCTTCAGTACATTCCTTGCACTTCATCAACTGTATCCTTTGAAAGCAGTGTCTGCATCCGTCCTCTCTTTCTCTTCTTTTTCCTGCCTAAAGTTCTTCATCTTTAATACCCTGAGCATATTTTAGTCATCCTAGATCATGGATTAGGTATTACAACAGCAGACACAGTACAGAGCCTGGAGTAATGCTCTGTAGAGGTTGAAACAAAGAACAGGTTTCAAAGGCGAATGTCTTCTGATAATCAGTGCTTGTCGAAGCTTTTAAAATAAGATTTCTCAATATAATAAAATAAAAAGGCTGAGATTTCATAGTGAGGCAGCATAATTGGAGATTGATTGACACAAGGAGATGCATTTGCATAGAAATGGTTGGCTTTCAAAATGTAACAAAGAGGATTTTGTTTATTTAAGCAGTACCCGAGTCAGGGTAGCACAGGCTGGGATACAGCATGTGGTGGGGCAGCGTTAGTTAATGGTCAGTTGATTTTTTTGTTGTTGTTGTTATGACCCCTGACTCATCCTCATTTTCCAGGGTTTTATCGAGGAACTAGTTCCCATCACGCTGGGCTGCAACAGCTGTGAAATAGTGCACTGCTCATATTTTGGTTTCATTTGTTTCAAGGACGGTCCTTAGGGATGTGATGATAACGACGGTTGGTCATTTCCCTGCTATGAAATAGTCTCGATATACCATAACCCAAAAGGTCACTTTGAACAGCCAGATATTCTGCACGAGTCTGATTTTCTCTCTCTCACACACACACACAGAAGCGATTGCAAGCTCTTGATTTTTGGGGGGGGATTGGTTGGTTGTAGTAAAACATTAATGAGCTTAACCCTCCATTAAAATCAATGGGGCTCTGCCATGTCTCGCCATTTGTGGATCTGGTCCTGAGTAATATGTAGGCTGGGATTTTGTATTTATAATCATGTATTCAGGAGAATAAAGGTCTTTTAGCATCCCAACAAGTCCAAAGACCACTCCCTCTCCATCTTCGGTGCGTCACTGGAGGAAGAATCTCTATTGTTGGCTTAGCATTGTAACAGTCCTTGCTGATGTTCTCAGCTGAGGCAGACAAGATTGGAACCTGAGTTCAGACTCACTAAATCAAACTCAGAGAGTGCCCCCACCAGTGGCCGGTACTCCTTGCTTTGGCGTTTTGCTCCCATCGGTCTCCCACTATGAGAACACCACCAAATTCGGCTTACGGAAAGCCAACTCCAGCTACATAGTTCATATTTTAAGTCGAGCTGCCAGGTCTAGTGTAGGCCTGGCCTGAGGGACTGCCCATAAAAGAGCATAAGATTCTTCTCTGACAGAACAGTTCTGTTCAGTGAGTGTCAATGTTTTACTTGAAGCGATGGGATGTTTTCCTTACTCCCCCGTTTAGCATCAGCACCAGACCTGAACGGGTGTCTGATGCAACAGAATGCAGCCCAAATGGTTTTGTCAAAATCCTGACTGGCCAGAACAGGTTTGCCTGACGAGATTGTCTTTGACTCACGAGATCTTTCTGACAGTCTTTTGTCCACCCGACTTTGTTTGGCTCTGTCTTTTTATTCACATTTTCAGCGGCAGATGCATCCTCGCTGAAAGTGGGTCTGGCCCACGAAAGCTCATCACCTATTAAACCATCCTGTTGGTCTTTAAAGTGCTTCATCGTTTTTCCTTTTGTTTTAGCAAGATCAGACTAACACGGCTACCTCTCTATTACTATGAAACGATGTACAAATTGGTGGTAATAATTAGCTAAGTGTATAAGAGACCCTACCTTTTTTTTTTTAGCCATCCAGCCAGGGCTGGATTACCCAGTAGGCAGACTAAGCATGTGCTAGGGGCACCAAAAACAGATGAGATTTTACAGGATAGTATAGTTTTTATTTTGAATTACATATTGGGGGGGGCACCATAATCTTTTCAGTGCTTAGGGCTTCTAAAGGTCTTAATCCCAATAAAGAGGGAATCATAGAATACTAGGACTGAACGGGACCTCGAGAGGTCATCGAGTCCAGTCCCCTGCCCTCATGGCAGGACCAAATACTGTCTAGACCATCCCTGAAAGACATTTATCTAACCTACTCTTAAATATCTCCAGAGATGGAGATTCCACAACCTCCCTGGGTAATTTATTCCAGTGTTTAACCACCCTGACAGTTAGGAACTTTTTCCTAATGTCCAACCTAAACCTCCCTTGCTGCAGTTTAAGCCCATTGCTTCTTGTTCTATCCTGAGAGGCCAAGATGAACAAGTTTTCTCCCTCCTCCTTATAACATCCTTTTAGATACCTGAAAAGCATTAACTGCTTTACAAGCATATTGTCAGTATGGTCCCCTGCTAACCTCAAGTGGGAAGAATCGGAGACTATAACTCAGAATCACTTCTGTGGCTGCCACTAGTCTGAACCAGATTATTCACGGCACTTTGTTCGCCTGCTTGGTCAAACAGGGGGTTGTGGTATCTATCCTCCCCACAGAGCTCTGGTACAATGGTACTTACCAGCCCTTTTGTGCTTAGATCATCAGTCCTATTTCTACCAGCTTTTTTTCTGCTTTCGTACATTACGACTGGATACATCTTAGTCCCTCCCAAGATGTCCTTCATTTGAAACAGGCTCGTATGTTCCCGCATGTGGGAGAGAGCGCTATATTCCAGATTCTGTGCAAGCAAACGAACATTATCCCTGCTTCCCTGCCATAGAGAGCACATTTCTTCTTCTGCATTTTGACTTACACTAAGCAAGTCGGTACACAAAGGAGCCGTAAAGGTCACAAAACAGAAATGCTGAAGCAAAACACATTCCTGCTTAATGTGATTTGCTAAAATGAGAGAGAGCACCTGGCAGTTCCAGTGTGGTTAAATAGCTCCTTTTGTGGCCATGTGGATTCCATTTTTCTTCTTGTCCTGCACTGACCGAGACGTATCGGTTTGATATTATTCTTTTCATTAGTGCTCTTAATTCGGAGTACTTAAGTGTAAGAAAATGCCAGTTAGTCCTGACAGGTTATAAATAAAAAGAAGCTATCGGAAATTCTGTGACGTCATCCTGGAAGGATTAACAGCAGATTTCCCTGCGTGTGTATTTGGAAAGGAAACACTGCTAAGGGCATAACCCCAAGCTCTTCTTCTGGTCAGGGACATGGGGAGACAGCAGAATTGATAATTTGTGTTGCTGGAGCACCTAGAAGCCTCAGCCCCGCTCGGCCCATGACTTAGTCCCTGAAACTTGAGCTGTAGGCCATCAAGACATGGAGCCACTTGACAGTTCCAGCTGAAATGTAACAGGTTAACTCTCTGTTTTTGAATATCAGAGGGGTAGCCGTGTTAGTCTGAATCTGCAAAAGCGACGGGGAGTCCTGTGGCACCTTATAGACTAACAGATGTATTGGGGCATAAGCTTTTGTGGGCAAAGACCCACTTCGTCAGATGCATGTAGTGGAAATTCCAGAGGCAGGTATCAATATACAGGCATAAGGAAAGAGTACCGATCGAGAGTAAGGCTAGAGATAACGAGGTCAGTTCAGTCAAGGAGTATGAGGCCCATTCCACACCTCCACATCAGCTGCTAGAAGTGGGCCTCATACTCCCTGACTGAACTGACCTCGTTATCTCTAGCCTTACTCTCGATCGGTACTCGTTCCTTATGCCTGTATATTGATACCTGCCTCTGGAATTTCCACTCCATGCATCTGACGAAGTGGGTCTTTGCCCACGAAAGCTTATGCCCCAATACATCTGTTAGCCTATAAGGTGCCACAGGACTCCTCGTCTGTTTTTGAAGGGCATCTCACCTTTTTGCATGAGGACCTCTGTTGATATCCCTTGGGATGGCGTTCCAGCCTGTTTTGAACACCGATGCTTCAGGACTGAGAGCATACACAGACCTCTGCCAGTTGAGTGAAAGGATTCAATCCACTAACGGGTAGAAGCAGTAGGCTATTATCTTCTGAGCATCCACTGAAGGAGGACCGCCCCTTGCACATGTGGTGCTGCCACTTGATCAGCAACTTGGACTTAGAAGCCAAGATGGTCGCTGCTCTTACTGATGGAGCTCAACCATGTTCTTGAGATGATTTTTGGCAGGGGCTGTTGGTCATGCAGCTTCTCTTCTGGTTAACTACTCAAGTGGGATTGGCTGGGGGAATATTTCCCTGAGTCATGTCAGTCCAGGAAAGTAAGGCCAGTCTGAGAGTAACAGAGTTGCAAAGCGGGGTGAGGTTCAGGTGTTGGGCTGTTGCTTTACATTTATCTAGTACGTTACATTTAGAGAGTGTTTTGCAAATGCTCCCATTTTATGGACAGGCAAACTGAAGCAGAGAAGAGCAGGCTACAGAGAGAGTCTGTCTCCAAGCAGGGCTTAGAACTTGGGGATTCTGTGTCAGGCATGTACTACACCGTTGCAGTCAGAATAAACAGTGAGGGGAGGTCCCTGGGTAACCGCAATAAAGGGAGAAATGCAACATACTCCTGTGAATCTCTTTTATGCTCCAGGCAGGATCTGGCCGAGGATACGAAAACAGGATAAACCCATCACTTGAGCGGGCATTGCTTGCAATAAGTCAGGCTGCATTGGCCGTTTCTGATCCGTTCATGGGGGAGCCCATTTTGCTAAATTGACCTCTCACTGCAGTAGCAGGAACAGCCGATTTCCCTACAGTTGTGACTAGTACTCTCGTTTGGACGGAGAAAACTCCGAGGAAGAGTGCTGCATGCCCTTGGAGGAGGGTAGTTCCACTTCCACCGCATTTTAATGCAGGTTTGAAGGTCAGAAGTTGGCAGATGCCATGATAAAGTGTCACCCATGTGCTCCTAATCGCTTCTACCGCTTGACCTGTTTGATGCCTGGGTTGTTATTTACTCTTCATCTTCCTCTGTCTCTTGATTTTTGTGACTCCGGTGCGGCTTAGTCCTCATGTTACCTTGAAGGCAGCTCTCTTTTCAGCATAATCGTTTGCAGCTTCTCTTCCATCCCTTTCTCCCTGCATTTCCTGACAATCTCTCAAATGTGGGGCCTACGTCCCGTCCCTTTTCTCCCTTTTCACACACTTATTCCTTTGCTTCAGCACCTACCATGTCCCATGTCCAGAACTGTCTGTCATCACTTCCCATATCACTTGCCACCATCCCAAACTTGCAGGGCTGCAAGTGTATCTCGCTCTTTAAAGCTTTGATACAGCAGGGGTAACTGCTGTGCTTGGCGCATGTGATGGGTCCTAATTAAATCAGTGTGGGCTAATGATTGCTGAAGCTGTGTGTGTCTGAGGTCATGTGTACACTGCAATTAAACACCCCTGGCTGGTCTGTGCCTGCTGACGCGTGTTCCTGGCTCTTGAGGTGAGGGACTGTTTAATTGTGGTGTAGATACTTGGGCTCAGGCAGCAGTCTGAGGTCCGGGAAAGTCCCACATCATGGGGTCCTAGGCTCATCTCAAGCCCAAATGTCTACCCCACAACTGTAGCCTGAGCCCAGCAGCCATCCTGGGCCAGTCCTGGGTTTGTTCCTGCCGTGCAGATGTATCCTGGGGGTTCCATCTGGAGCAGCTGCACCATTTTTTAGACACTGGCTTATCTTCGGGGGATAGCATCGTGCACTTTGGACATGAATTTCCTTGGAAAGAAAAAAAAGAAAAACACATGGGGTTCTTAATGTCACAGAAGCTACCACTATCTCCCCACAGCCATGCATATAATGCAATTTCCTGTTGGGCTCGTGCAGAGGAAATTGCTGAGATTTGTGTCTGTTACCAAATGCTGCTCAGTACAGATCAGGCTCTGCAGAGGACACACATACACAGAAAACATAATGTAGTATTTAGAAAATGCTTGGAACTTCCCAGGTTCTGTGCCTAACACCAACATAGATCCACTGTGTGGCCTTAGACACCTAGACAATCTCTGTGTGTGTCAGTCTTCCCTTCTGTAAAATGGGCATTGCAATTCCTTACCTCCAGGGACATTGAGCTTAACACATCATGGGTTCATGCACTGGACATTCCAGTTCTATCGTACTTCTTGTCAGTGGCATATTCCTTGGTTGTCAAAGCTAATGGTGAAAAGAATTTTTACTTTACATGTAGTACAGGTTGAACCTCTCTAGTCCAGCACCCTTGGGACCTGGGTGGGGCCGAACCAGAGTATTTGCCAGACCACGGGAGGTCAATATTTTTGAACAGCATTACCAACCCTCCCGTGGCTTACTGGGCCCTTAGAAGAGATTGAGGGGCAAATTAGAGCTGAATAACAGCACTGAACACTAAGAGCCAGGACTGGTGGCTGTAAACAAACTTGAGGGAACCACGGGAAACTTGGCCACACCCATGCTAAGTAGACATCTATCTAACTAAATCGTGCTGGACCATGCATGTTGCCGGACCAGGGAGTGCCAGACTAGAGCGATTCAACCTGTACTTACATCAAGGTAAAAATGACCCGTGCCTTCTCTGCAGGAAGATTTTACATCGATAGCAACATCTGCGGCCAGGCATGATTTTAGTGACCCGGGTGTCTACGTATTATGAGTTTGGCCAAATTTCCCACGGTCCCATAAAGTTTTACAGCCACCAGCCCTGGCTCTCTGTGGTGTTACTTAGCTCTAATTTACCCCTTAATGTCTTCTACCAGCAAGCAGTGGAAGTGCTTGTAATGCTGCCAGACAATATCAACCTCCCATGGTCCAGCAAATACTCTGGTTCGGCACCAGTCCGGTCCTGATGGTGGCGGGCTAGAGAGGTTCAACCTGCACTCTACACTTCTCTCCCTTCACAGAATCACTGATTTTGTGTCTGTGCCAGTGGGTCAGGACCATATAGGGATACATTAGAATATTCAGCAATAAGGATGTGTCCTGGCAAATATGGCCAATAAATATCCACTAATTTCAAAACCAGCGTGGCCTTTCTATCTTTCTGAGAACTTTTAATTCTGATCAGTGTTTGAGTGGGGAAATCGTATTTTCCCCCCATGTAGCCCAACAGATTGCAATTGTAGGGATGAAATTGGCTAGACACACAGATCAGTTTAAAGACTTGCCCTGTAGAATCAGCTTTCTGCTGCTGCACTTTCTGTCAGCTGGAAGAAAGATGTCTTAGGTATTCAGGGCAACTTTTTCCTTCTTTTGGGGCACTCTGCTACTACTCTGTGAGATTGCAACAGGTCAGTAGCTGCCAGGAAGTGAGAGAATATGAATGATCACCTGTTGGAGATTAAACCTGCAATGCATCCACTTTTCTCCAAGGATCTGGAGAGATTGAACAATGGAATGTGTAGCGTTCACAAATAATTTCTCAGGAGGTAGTAACTCAGGATATAATGTGTGTATTTTAGAGAGGTCTTCATTAGTAATGCTAAACCCTTTCTGTGTGGTTTGGATCAGGATTTTAAAGCTGGCAAGGTGATTTGGACACTCATTTCCCATTCATTTAAATGTATTTATTTAGGGTAAAATCTTGGCTTCATTCCAATCACCGTCAGAAATTCCGTTTGACTTCAGTGGGGTTAGGATTTCATCTCTGCGGCTTGATTCTAAAACGTGTCCAGCACCTTCTCTTGCCGTTGAATTCAAATGGAGTTGAAGGCGCTCGGTGTTTTGCTGGATTAGGCCTGTAAAATCTATCTTTTTAAAAGTGATTGTGTTTGTGATAAAATCGAGGTTAGTCGGGTTTCAGATTATGCTATTTACCTTCCCATTCAGAGGCAGGATGGACTTGATGTATTTTAATAAACTAAACCAGCAGTATTTCTGTCCCAAGGGGTTTAATCGATCATTTAATTCATTGTTCAATTAAGGAATATTAAGAGCATTTGGACTCATGGTAACTTATGTGAATCCTAATGCAAGAGAAGAGGGGGAAATCAAAATACAATACTTTCTAAATTGTCACTGTAGAATGAACTCTCACTGTAACTGGAATCCTGTTTTCTGCCTTTGAGAGCATTAAAACAACTAGGGATTATTGAGCCAAATTCTGCTTTGTTACACCCTCATCAGTCCGCAGAGAAAGTCTGTCAGAGGAAGAGACGCTACAACAGAGGGAAATCTGATGCTTTTGTTCTGCAAGGCAAAATGACATTCCATGATATCTCATCTTCTAAAAGGAGAGAGTGAAAGACACCCAACCAAATATAACACAACCCCTATGTGAGTGTGATAAAGCGGTGTGCTCCAACACCGCTTCTGAAATTGCAATAGGGGAAAAAAAAGACACATAACCAAGGGGTTTCATTTAACAGGACACCGTAGGTTTACTCTGATGTGTGTTAAGGATGAGAAGGCACCAGAATTGTGGATTTTCAAAGAGAGTGGTCACTGAGATCAGCAAGGAGACCTGTTTGCCATCTTTTGGAAAGAGAATCCAGATGGTCCCTTGCATGGGCTGGTAATTAACTTCTGTAAATATTAATGCTACAAACTTGAAACCATCAGCAGGACACTGGCCAGTCAGCGTGGTGTGATCATCAGTGAGTCTTGTTTTGTGAAGGTCTTTGAGCAGGCAGGCTTTCATGTCCTTCAGTAACAACACGCAAAGTGTGTTTACTCAGTGCTTGCTATAAACAAAGGGTGCTATAATAACACAACCAAATGGCTTTGAGCGTACAAGCCGGCAACTTTCAAAGTCATCAGAGATGCGGTGTCACTTTTGGAGCAACCGGGGCAGAGCGGCCGCTGCAGAAAACTGGTTGTAAAGCAGCCCAGCTTACAAAACCCATCTCATTTTATTTGTGTCTCTCACTTCTGAAATGGCAATCATTATCATTTTCTGCCTCGCTGCAGAGAGATGGAGAATAATAATAACAATAATGATGATAATAATAATAAAAATAATAATAATAAAGAACTTGGTTTGTAATGGAAGAAACCTCTTACAACAAAATGTCCTTTACAATTACAGTGGTTTGGAAGATGTGTGTTAAACTTGGAAAAAAATAATTCAGACTCTCCAGTGTGGGAAAGCCAAGCAAGGACACTATGGCAGATAATTCTGAGGACTGAAACTTTTCCCTTTATTGGACTTGGCTGCTTTCTACTGCATGTGAGGTCTAGCTGCATTTTTTTGAAGCTACACACTTTATGCCTTTTGATTCCAATAGAAGAAGAGTTTCCCATTGTCCCTTCTGCAGAGGTAATGTGGCTGTATTTTCCTAGTAGACAATTAGGAATAAGCTTAATAAAAATACAGGTAAAACTAAAACATCATAGCGTTACAGGTTTAGAGATACTTTCCCTCTCCAAACATAAATCTCTGCCTATTTAAATAACAAAGGGGATGTTGCAGACAAAAATAATAAGTTATTCTAGCAACAAATCTGAAACTCACTTGCACTTAATATGCATCTGCACATGTCCTAAATGTAACTCATTTGTTAACCAATAATTGTATCTCTTCAGATGTAGATATAGTGCTTGAGTTCAAATACCTATTCCCAGTGTGCACAGGAGAAAGATTCGTTAGTGAATCTTAATGATGTTTCCATCAGTAAGTTCTTACCTGCAGTATTTTATAAACAAAAACTGTAATATTTGAAGATGACTGTTTTCCAAAGTGGAATTGTATCAGGTATTGTAACAGTTAAGCCATAACTCTGAGAACAATATATTCATAGTCCCTTGTGCTATTATATTCACTGCAGAAGCATTGAAGGTGCTGTTGTAATCAAGAAAAGGGGCCCACACAAACAACCAAAAGGAAGTAATTTATTGCCTATGGTTCCAGTACATTTATCATGATGCTACAGAGTGCTAGAGTTAACAATCCTGTTTCTCATCTGCAGGTATATGTAGGTCAACCATCTGAATAAATATTACTTGTTAATGAACTTCTGGGCTTCATAAGAAAACTTTACAAAAGATTGCTGGGATTTTAAAAACCAGCAGAATCAACTAAACATGTGAATTAAGTAGCTAAAATTTTTCCTAGTCTTACTTTATGAAAACTGAATACATTGAAAGACAAATGTTGACAAGAGTAGAAGCCTCCTTCCACTGAGAACAATAGCAGAATGAGGCAGTGTTACCCAATGGTTAGCACTGGGACTTAGACTCCGGAGACTTGAGTTCTGCTCTTGACAATACAACTAGTCTGGTAGGCAAGTCACTAAACTTTTCTATGCCTCAGTTTCCCCAGAGGCAATGTGAGTATAATGTCATTCATCTTCATCGTAGAGCATTCTGTACAGGTAACGGTAGTATTGTTAAAGCCCATTGATATGAACATGCAGTAATATATCTCAATCTCAAGACTTAAACCTATGACGATTATGTTTAAAGTCAGGGTAAAAATGGCCAGTACCTACTCTGCTTTGTGAGAGTAAATTTTAAATATTAAATTGGATCCACCTCTTATTGCTGTAAATATTATTTGTCTCCTGGTCCATCCAGTTCTTAATGCTATTGGATGACCCAGAAAATGGGCATTCTTTTTTGCTGCTTTGCACTTTTTGTACTGTTTAAAATGTATGAAATATGGGTTTGTAATACTAATTAATCAGAATGGCTTACAGAAGTCTAACGATGACACTAGCTGCAAGGAAGGGGGGATCCAAAGTAGAATTTTGTACCATGCTAAGAGTTTCCACTTTGTGGATGATAGTGTGACAATGCCTTTTTATTTTTCTAATACATTCCAGTAGTTTTCTGTATAAACGCGTCTTCGTATTGCTCAGGACACACATGCAATATATATTTCAGCTGTTGAAGTGATGAATTTTAAAATAGAATTTTTATCCCCTAGTCTCTCTCTGGCAAAATTGAAAAAAAAAAAAAGTTCCATGAAAAAGGTCCTTATTTTCAAATCTTCAGTTGATACCTCATGATACCATCTACATGTTTTGTTCGTCTTTAAGGTGCTGCTAGACTATTCATTGTTTAAGTTTTTCCAGTTACAGACTAAGCTGGCTACCCCTCTGAAGCTTATTTTCAATGTTGACTTCGAATGATTTAGGTAGCATACAAATTTTCAAAGTTCCTGACCTATGAAATCAAGTTGATGCTTCTGGTAAAAATTTTGTGTTGACCAAACTCCTGTCTTGAGTTAGTGACTTTTGTTTCCTTTTCCTCTTAAGCTTTTAATAGGGTACGTCTAGATTACAGGCTTTTGTTAACAGAAGTTTTGTCAACAGTATCTGTCGACAAAGCTTCTGTTGACAAAGAGCATCTAGACTACATCCAGTTCTGTAGGCAAAGCAAGCCGCTTTGTCGACATGACAATGTGGACACAAAGGACAGTGTAGATGCAATAACGCCTTCTGTCGACATAACTCTGTTGACAAAAAGTGTTATTTCTTGTAGAATGAGGTTTACAGCCGTCGACAAAACTGCTGAGTTCTGTTGACGTTGTGTCAACAGAACTCAGTGGCAGTGTAGACGCAGGTATAGTTTTGTCAACAAAACCCCACTTTTGTCGACAAAACCCTGTACTCTAGACACACCCGTAGGGTTAGAGGTTTCTATTCATGATACATTTTGATAGTCTAACTATAGATGGAATGGGGATATTATCCTTGTGTGGCTTGAATGATATTTATGGACCTAAATGTGTCAGATGATGTCTTAGCACCTGATTCTGAAGCCCCAGGAATGCATTGTAATTCCTTCAGTAGATACCAGAGCTACTTGGTAGTAATTTATGAATACTGAATGTTGACCTAGTTCCCAGCTTGTGTACAGTGTGAATATGTTGGTTTAGTTTAATTGGGGGATAGTTACCAGGAAAGAATAAACAGGAAGGGAAACGGCCAAAAATAAGCTACCCTTTGGCAAAAATTTAGACCTTGTTCAGAGACAGTGGCTGAATGTTTGAAGATATGACCTCCTTGCATGAGTCAGCTTACACAACTGGATTTGATCAGCATGGTCAAGGTTTGGGAAGGAGACAACCAAAAGAAGTGTAATAGTTTTGAAAGGGAAACTCTCTGCAAATGAGAAAATTCTTTGAGGGAACCAGACTGAAACACAGGACTCACTGGGCTGTTTGAAGAAGGCTTCTGGTGCCTAGGTTACCTTCGGAGGGTAGGCATGTGTGTGGATTGTTTTAAGATCCTTTTCATCTCCAAGCTTGGTTTCAACTGCAAAATAAACAATACCGTGGTGTAAATTTGGCCACCAGATGCAGCACTGTTCACAGACTCCCAAAGGACAGAACTGTAGGTGTAGGACAAGTTGGGCCTTCTAAGTAAGCAGGGCTGATACATTGGGTGTTGCCCAGGGCCCAGTCTAACACCCTGAGGGCACATCTACACTCGCCACACTGGAAATTGACATTCTGGCATTTGATTTAGTGGGTCTAATATAGACCCACTAAATCAAATGCTGAGAGTAGCTCCGGTTGGCACCTATATTCCTTGCAGTCATGAGGAGTAAGGGAGGCTGACGGGAACTTTTGCTCCCATCACGCTCCCGCAATGTGGATGCCACCAAGCTTGGCTTAAAATAAGCCAACTCCAGCTACTTATTATATGTAGCTGGAGTTGCGTACTTTAAGCTGACCTTCCAAGTCTAGTGTAGACCTGGCATCAGACTCTAAGACTCAGGAAAGGAAAGGACCTGTGAATACACAAGAGTCTAATCTATACAGAATAACTTCCATCTCACTCCTCTTTGCAGTATCTGAGCACTACACTTGATAGCAATTGTTCAAAGGATTGGGCCTTTCTATTCTTTACTTTCTTGAAAGAAAAAAGCTGCAGTGGGGAGTGGAGGAAGCAGGAGGGTTTTGTTTTTGTTTCCCTTAATGCCACATTGTAATGTTTGATTGCAAGCCGATAAAAGGAAAGAATGCTACAATCTTGTGGTGTGTAGCTTTTTGTTTCAATTACTATCTGTGTTAGGTGTGATGATTTTCTTATCTCTGAGCGCTTTGTTGAAATGAGATGTTGCATGTCGGGATGGCAGCTGCACAACTCTGGAAAGCACACCCCCCAATCATCTTATCTAAAAAATGGGTTTTGTGCGTCGGCTATATTTGTAATTCCCTTGTAAATGCTTGTGCCTTGAAAACCAGCTGATGTCTAACATGTAGCATCATGGACAGGGTCTCTGGAGCCTGGAGTTATTTGTTTATCTTTCAAACAATCCCGATTCACATTATCAAGAAATATACGTTGAGTGCCCACTGCACACTTTTAAAATAAGATCTGAGAATGGCTATCTAGCTGTCGTGTGCAGGTTATCCAAACTAAAGAAATTCACCAAAAGAACCTCCTCTAATTTGCTCGCCTAGTCACTGGAGCTACCGTCAGGGCATTTGGGGTTTCAGCTTCAGCCAGGTCATTTATTTTGTGCTCACCAGAAAATAATTAAAGTCAAATGATTCATGAGTATTGCCTTACTGGGAAAGGAACTATATAAACCCACCTAATCATTTTTGGTTTTATTAGTGCTGTGTCATTGTGCAGCCTTTAAATGAAGGGAAGACCATGGAATTCTGATTCAAACGTGATCCTTCGTCCTGTAAAAGGAGAGGTGCCAATAAGCTGACTTTTTGCTTTCAAATGTGATTGTCTCGAGACCCAACAGAACAGTGCACTAAGTGATTTAGTCAACACAGAAAGCCTCCATACCCTGAACATTGCAACTAAAGATGAGCTAACCGGTCACAATGTTTGAAATGATGAATGGCTGTCTTTTGTGATTTGCCTCCCACCCCTAATTCCAGTCCCTTTGGAATAGTCTGTGTGTGGATACATTTTGGTGTTGGATTTCAGTGCTTGTAATGCAGGATCTGTGATGGAGAGGTACAGGCAGCAATGATATGTGATGTGCCAAAGCATCACCATCCTCTATCTTTGTTTTTAGAAATTGGAATAGACGGGATCAGTTAAAGAGGCATATAAGGAAAATTGCCTTTAAGAATGTCACTGTCACACCAAACCATACATATTGTTCTACAGACAAGGTTCCTACACCACCTGGCAGAGGTTTAGACAAACGCCCATTCCAATTTCTGCATTTATCCTCATATTTGAATTTTTTGTAATACAATTATACATTCAGTCTAAAGAAGGAAAAAACACATTCATCAGAGCAGTAAGATGGCACCATTATTAAACAGTCTGGTAACAGTATCCGCTCTGTGGATGAACTCGGACAATGCAGTAGGCTTAGCCAATCCCATTCTAGGGATTTACAATGAAGGTTAACACCATTTGATTGCATGGATGAAATAGAAATGTGCTCAGGAAAGAAAGATGTGGATGGATTGGATGTAGCTTTTTTGTTTTTCTGAATCACTTCTAATAACTTAGAATGGTGAGGGGCTTTTCATATCATTGCTGGATTTTTATGTTAAAAGGGGACAAAATGAAATTGACAGAGCCATGGTGTGTCTCCTGTAAGGTCTGTCAATAAAACATCCGCTGTGCCTATGCTCACCCAATGTAATTCTGAAGTTATCAGGGACTGGCACCGGATCCTGATCCCCCTTTAGTACAAAACGGTGGGGTGTTGGTGGCTCAAGGGGGTTGCGATCTTGCTCTATCCGCTTCAGAAACAGCCTAGATTTGGTGACCTTCATGAATGCTGCAAAAGGCCTCTATTTAGTAGGGTGTTGAGAGAGGCTGAAGGCAGAGTGGGTTCTCAGAGCAATGGTGTGGAGTAGAGTGGAAAAAAATATAGCTGCTGACGGGCTGGCCAGACTGATTGTGGAATGTTCCATTTTAATGAGAGGTTAGGATTAGTTAAAAATGTTCTGATGATTTCTTTTGACAGAAAGTTCTGATTTCAGCTAAGTGGTTTGCTCATGGGAAGGGCTTGTTTTACTTGCTAATCTAATTTTTTTTTTATCCTACTAGATAGAACTCCCCCCCCAAAATATCTGGAAACAAAGGTTTTCAGTTATTGGCAGTTTTCAGCCAACATTTTTTTGGTCTTTTTTGGGGAGGGAAAAGAGGGGTGAAAATCAAAATTGTCCACAAGACAAAAATATATATCTTGCAAATGGCTCTTTTAGAGGCATTATGTTGTAATATTAGTTAATTGTTCTGGTGCCCAAAGCTCCGGTAGAATTGAAGCTTGTATTACTTAAATCAGACAAACTCACTGCACACGCTTGCAGAGAAAGTATCGCTTGAAACAGCCTCATGATAATGCTGAGGGGTCTACAGTTGTTGTTACAGGGAGGCAAGTTGCAATGAAGAGCGGGAGGGGACTGGCCTCCGAGACCCTTGGTCACTGACTTTACGTAGACTTTGGCTGGTTTTACAATGCGACCTCTTATCGACTAACTTCATACCACTGAGTTGAAAGTTATTGCAGGGGGAGGTGGCTGTTATTTAAAAATGGATGATTGGTAAATCGAACAGTTGTTATTGACAAAGGACACAGGAGTGAAATACACCTGCTGTATAACATAATTTCTTGTTGTTTTGTTCTCTGTGTGGTCTCTGACTTTGCATTTTGTTACTTTATCCCCCTCCCCCACCTTTTGAATCATATTGGAAAAAAAAAACAACAACCCAGCAGTAAATAGCAGAGGATTCGTGGTATTTAGCATTTACTAGCCTGAGGACAAACTGGAGAAAAGGTCTGAGGTAAATAAAATTAAGCTTAATAAGGACAAATGCAAAGTACTCCACTTAGGAAGGAACAATCCGTTTCACACATACAGAATGGGAAGCGACTGTCTAGGAAGGAGTCCTGCAGAAAGGGATGTAGGGGTTGTAGAGGACCACAAGCTAAATATGAGTCCATAGTGTGACACTGTTGTAACAAAAGCAAAACATGATTCTGGGCTGCATTAACCAGAGTGTTGTGCGCAAGACACGAGAAGTCATTCTTCCACTCTGCTCTGCGCTGATTAGGCCTCAACAGGAGTAGTGTGTCCAGTTCTGGACACCACATTTCAAGAAAGATGTGGAAAAATTGGAGAAGGTCCAGAGAAGAGCAACAAAAATGATTAAATGTTTAGAAAACATGAGCTGTGTGGGAAGGCTGAAGGAATTGGGCTTGTTTAATTTGGAAAAGAGAAAATTGAGAAGGGACATGATAGCAATTCTCAAGTATCTAAAAGGGTGTCACAAGGAAGGGGGGGGGAGAATTGTTCTCCTTGGCCTCTGATGGCAGGACATGAAGCAATGGGCTTAAACTGCGGCAAGGGAGATTTAGGTTGGACATTAAGAAAAAATGTCATAACTGTCAGGGTGGTGAAACACTGGAATAAATTGCCTAGGGAGGTTGTGGAATCTACATTACTGGAGATATTGAAGAGCAGGTTAGACAGGCATCTATCAGGGATGATCTAGACGGTGCTTGGTCCTGTTGTGAGGGCAGGGGACTGAACTTGATGATCTCTCAAGGCCCTTCCACTTTGAGTGTTCTATGATCCTATGATTTACCAGGTGCAGATATTTTTAAAGTGGACACATTAAAGACAATTGACAATTTCTCCTACAAAACAGTCAGTGCATTTTGGTGCCCTTTATCACCAGACATCTAGCTTTGATCCCTGCAATGAATACAAAGCTAAAGGCAATGTTACAGTTATATAAAGTTGCTTTTAATGACAGTTCCATCTGGGATTGTGTGTGTGTGTGTGTTTGTCTGTGTGCGTGTGAGATTTGAAACCAAAAATGTGGGGAGGGGTTGTAAATAGGGACCTAACAAAGCATGAAAAGTGGATGAACCAGAGGGCTGGTGATGTCGTTTATGGACCCTTTCATCCCTAGGTCAGCAATTTTAAAGTAGTCTCTACTCAGGAGTGGCCAAATGCTATCTGCAGGGTTTTCCCTGATCAGTGTCTTCTGTGAAACTGTTGTGTGGTCTTCATGCAAGTTGGGCTACCGAGGTTTACGTGCCTATAATGAAAAGACAGCCCCGGCTCGAATGAGTTCACCATGAACGTATAGGCCAAGTGATTCCTTTTGTTCACCTTATTTATTGCCCCTGCCTGGTATCCGAGAGAGAGTCGTGTGTCATACGCAGCAGTCATTTCACAAGCAGCTGTATAGCCAACTGGTTTTCTAAAGAGCACTCCACCATTTGTCATTCAAACATGAAATGGATCCAAACATTTTAAAGTGCCTCTGCCCAAAAGATGCCAGTGATGGCTGTTTTCATGAGGACTTGATGCAGCAATGTGGTTGGCTTAATCGATAAGAGAAGATTAAGGGAGTATTTGCTATTTCCCCAATGTAGAAGGAAGAATATTCCAAAAGAAGACAGTAAAGTGACATGGAAATGGGAAATATTGTGGCAGCTATTAGCCAGATGTTGACCTTTCTCATCTTAAGATCGCTCAGCATTTATCTAGGATCCAGGAGGCGATTGATTCTCTCTTCGAGGAGAGCTGACATTCTAACTATATTATCTCTGATATATGTGTACTCTGGCTATTGACCACATGAGAAAGTCAGCTGCTGTAGGTAAAGGGCAGGAGGTTTTAATTTAAATGCAGGGGTACTAAGATCTTTTGTATTCTGACCTATAAAATCATCATTTGCGCCCAAAGGTCCTCAAGTCTGCATTGTTCCTGTTGCTTATTCAATATCTCTTTCTTCTCAAACAAGAGCCACTAGGGAGAACAGAAAATGCAGGTTTGTCAGTCAGTTCGGCAAGTGAATATGCTGTTGCAGTGGAAGGAACACTACAGTAGCTGATTCATGATTCAAAATGGAGAGTTGGCTTTAATATTTAAAATGCGAGGAGGTGACGGTGGTGAGCGACACACAGGATTTCTTAAAATAAAAGATGTTTTTGTTATTTCTTCCAATGGCAATTTAAAAAAAAATCATGTAGTCTGGAAAGCGGTGTTCCTGGTAAGTGCCCAGATGGTGCACAACAACCAGAGTGTGAAAATAATTGCAAAAAGGGAAAACGGATCCCACGACTTCTCGTGGTCCAAGCTGAATGAAATGCAAAACAAAAAATGGTATAAACGAGGTACTGAATTATCTTGTTTTAAAAATCATGTTTAAAAATCTCTGTTGGGGCAAAGATAACCAAAGGGGGTGAAGACTGGTGTGTCAAAGGTTGTCACAAGAGGAGGGAGAAAAGTTGTTCTTCTTGGCTTCTGAGGGTAGGAGAAAAAGCAATGGGCTTAAACTGCAGCAAGAGAGGTTGAGGTTGGACATTAGGAAAAAGCTTCCTCACTGTCAGGGTGGTTAAACACTGGAATAAATTGCCTGGGGAGGTTGTGGAATCTCCATCTGTGGAGATATTTAAGAGCAGGTGGGACAGACACCTATCAGGGTTGATCTAGATGGTGCTTGGTCCTGCCACGAGGGCAGGGGACTGGACTCAATGACCTCTCGAGGTCCCTTCCAGTTCTAGTGCTCTGTGGTTCTATGATTCCTGCAGCTCCTATTGGCCAGAAATGGAGAACCCCAGCCAATGGGAACAGCAGGGCCATACCTGCCGATGGACAATGTCAGCTACATGTCTCGTGGATCACAGGTGGCTGGTTGGCCGCCACTGTTTTACATGAAGAGTGCAAAAAACCTTCGGTCTGGATCACCCTCTTCCTGTGAGGAGGATAGAGAGATGGGAGGTGCAAATTGGCATGGCTCATTGAAGTGAATGGATTTATGGCAGTTTAAGGGTCTGACCCAGGACCCTGTGAAAAGTTTTAGTGATCTTTGCATCATGTGCTAAACCTGCTGAGGATTTTGACCTGGAAGGGCTTTTTTTTTAAATTTTTCTATCTCACTCATGACAAGCACCTTCAAAACAGAGGAGTTTTAAAAAGTCATTTAACCTTCTCTAATTCTTCTCTGCAATGTTTGCCTCATCTGTATTCCTGCCTTTGTCAATATTCTGGGGGACATTTATAAGCCCCTAGGGAATTTTGAATTTGTAATCGGGAGATTGGAAGATGCATGTCTCTAATATTTGCATGGGTACATATTTAAATATGATTCATATGCATACATTAATTTGATTACATTTTTTGCACTGGCTAAGCATTATTGGAATTCATCACTGAAAGCACCTCACGCAGTTGTTTTTTGTGTCTGTGAAATTGACATGGAAATATTTTGATGGTATACCTTCAATAGTCAGAAAGATGCTTGAGCTTTTTAGTTGGTGCACTCTTTGTCTTAAAAATAGTGAACTCCCAGTACAGTCTACCTGTGATAAGCTGTGCTTAACTGATTTCATTTTGATAGTGCTGTAAGCTGGTCTCTGATAATTGCCTTCTGTAATTGGAACAAATTTATGATTATGCTAATTCATCCTCTGCCACCCAATGTAGGGAAGCTGAGCTAATCCATATCTGCCCTTGCATTTCTTTTGTAGATCATTACGTGATTAGCCTTTGGTCGAAACGGATGGGGACATTTTAATTCTGAACAGGCCTCATGCAGGGGAGGGGGGAGCCTTCTTATACAAAACCTTAAGTTGCATTATAGACAGCCATTCTGAAACTTAGTTCATGAGTCAAGCATTAAAAGATCTTCAGACAGTCTAATCCTTAAAAAGGGAGCTATTTTCAGTGCATTATAAGCAATTGCATGACATCCGCTGGTGATGAAGCAAGGGAAGTTAAATGCTCATGCATTTTAAGTCAACTCTTCAGAGACCCCAGGTTAAAAATTCAGAGTTAATGTTTCATTTGTATATGGAAATGTGGTGAATTATCTCACACCTTTGGTTTTTTGTGCCCTTTGAGGAAACTTTATCTACAGGGACCCTAGATCACTGGAAATGGTAAAAATACAAGAAGAAAAAAGCCAAGTAAGCAGTTCATCCTTGAAAGAATTGCTTTTGAAAGTCCCGCTGCTTCAGAAGTATTCATCAGATGTGGGATGTCTTTCCCAGTTAAAAGACAGCACTTTTCTGGGAGAAGGGGGAGAGGGGGGGAATCAGAGAGCAGAATTCACAACACTGTCTAACATGCAGATAGAAAGCAAAAGGCACTGCCCGCCCTTGCTTACAAATCATCTGTCGATGGCACATCTCTCAGCGCTCCAACGTTTATGTTCCGTCTGTTTAATGTTCTCCCTCCGTACTGATCATCATTCTTTTAAATGCTTTGCATTAATGTAAACGTTTTTCATGCGCAATCCCGGGCTCAGTAAACAATGGATCACAGTGCACGCTCTCTCCCTCTCTCCTGGAAAATATTGAGCTGTCGAGAGGAAAAATAGCACAAGGCCCAAAAGTGCTGCTGCAACAGAAACCAGGAACTAAAAAAATAAATAAATAAAATAACATTGGTCCTGATGAAAGAGTCAAAATGTAAAATATGAACAGTTGTAAAATCGTGAACTCCCAGCCTGAGCTGGCACTAGTCACGTTTGTCATTTCTTTTAATGCTACTAGGCATGTTTGTCATTTCCTTGCACATAAAGTGAATATAATTCTGAGTGTGACCAATGGGATTCTGGTCTCAAACTGGAGTTCCGCAGTCGAACATGGATTCCTAGTTTCTTTGATGAGGCGTAATCTGATGGCAAGTGTTAAAGTTAATTACATGGAAGAAAATGAATAGTAGGTGGGTTTCAATTCCCTTGATAGTTTCCTACCTCATCCAGACTACAGGGAACGGAAAGAAATGCATCTGAAGAATTATTGAGGGGGGAAGACTATAATAAAAATAAATCTCTACATGGTAAAAGAAGGAAGGCTAGCCCTTAAAGCTAACGATGAGGAAAACACCTTAAGTATGTTCAAATATTGCTTACACATCCAATGTGATTCCAGAGAAATGAATAAGCCAAAACTTGAGCTTTGGTAAAAGACATTGATAAAAGGCAGGTGTTTTGTTTCAGGGCTATAGATCAGCTGAAACACCAAGGAGAATAAATTTCATGAGTAGTATTTATGTCTATAGTTATGTGATTCTAATCATGACTGACCAGTAGATATCGAGGAGGTGGCTTCTAGTTCATCCAAAACATCTTATTTCAAAATAGCACGTCTACACTTCAGGGAAGCCTCAAAATGAGTCAAAAGCAGGCTTCCCTAATATAGTTGGGCTATCTTGATTTAGAGCCTCAGGGAGCACTGGGGTGGAATAACTTAGAATGGCCCTGGTGAGAGGCTAGTTCGAAATAGCAGCAGTGAAGCGTCTACACTCACCTTATTCCAAAATAGCTATTTTGGAATAAGCATTATTCCTCATAGAATGAGGTTTACAGATTTCAGAATAAGCCACCGTTATTTTGAAATTATTTCGAAATAATGGAATGGCTGTGTAGACGCTCGAATAGTTATTTCAGAATAATGGCCATTAATCCAAAATAACTTTTCTGTGTAGACGTACTTGGATGGGATAGAACATAACTTCAGCGCTCACCCACCTTTGTGTACATAGTCGGTTTGGTCCCAAACACAGCACACAAATGTATATCCCCAAAACTGTCTTTAAGTTTCCATGAAAGAGATTAAGGAAAAATGTTAAATAATGGTCAAGGTTGAAAGACAAAAAAACCCCATAATAAATGGAATGATGACGGGCACATTATGAGTACCTAGATCCATAGAGGTGCTTTGAATCCTTGATGCTAAACTTAACAACAGTCCTGTATCTTTAACTCCGCTTGCTGTGATTTCTTTTTTGCCTAATAGCATGTATTAAAAATAGGGGAGGGAATGTACCCCCAAGTTTTCATTTTTCAGCTGTTGTGTTTATTAAATATGTGACCTGATTCAAATGGGAATCTGATGCATTATATATTTGCCAATACATTTCCTATATCTAGTGGTATCTCATAAGAAAAACATTGCCATAGACCCTCACCCCCTTCCAAAGCTGGCTCCCATTGGATGGTGCCATGTTTCCAAGAGGGCAGGGATGATATCAGTTGCCCACCTTCTGTCCCCAGCCTACCAAAATGACTAACCGTACTGGAAGGGGAACCTGCTGTCTGGCATGAAATCTAATTGGCTTAGATGGTCTGCTTTTGCAGATTTGTTTATCAACTGGAAAAAATCTACAAATTGCAGACCATCTGCGCAGAGCAGCGTGTTAATGAATGCCTGCAGATCCGCAAGCTTGTTACGTCAAACTTGCAAGTCCTTCCATTAGTTCCCAACTGATGTTATCTATCTGAACGGTGACTTGGAATGGTATTTGGCTTCAAGATACAACCCTACCTCTCTGAGTCTGGAAAAAAACCCCAACCTACCCTGTCTGTAAAAATGAGACATGTTTGTTCCACCTCTTACCTAGATCTAAAGATTCTGCTTCTGTTTTCAGTCTTCGTTCTGTAAAACACCAATTCACCGTGCCTTAAATTAATGTGTCAGTCAAACCTTCCAAGCGGAGAAGACCGTTTCTGCAGACGTGATCTGCCAGGGACATTATCCAGGGTGGGATGGTTGTATTTTCACTGCGCATCTTTCTCTCCAGCTTCATTCTCTTCTCTTCTCCTCTCCCTAGGTGGAATGGCTTAAAAATGAGGAGCCCATTGATTCCAACCAGGATGATAACATCGACACCAGGGCAGATCACAACCTCATCATACGCCAGGCCCGGCTGTCTGATTCAGGCAACTACACCTGCATGGCAGCCAACATAGTGGCCAAGAGAAGGAGCATGTCCGCAACGGTGGTGGTGTATGGTCAGTGTAAAAGAGTAACAGCATTTCCTGCCTGGCTTCCACGCATCAATAACAACCAGTCGGTCACAAATCCCATATACCTGATCCCAGTGATGACTCACAGACCTGAGCCGTAGCCCCCTGAATATGTGTGTTTGTACAGTGCCCAGCATAATGAGGTTCTTGTCTGTGATAAAAAGTCTCCGAGGGGTTGCCGTGTTAGTGTGTAACTTAAAATAAAAAAAGAGTACTCCTGTGGCACCTTAGAGACTAACAAATATATGTCTCGTATCATGAGCTTTCATGGGTACAACCCGCTTCTTCAGAGGAGTGGAGCAAAAAGTAGAAAAAATCCCAATTCAAAGCAAAAAAAGAAGGCAGAGAGGGAGGAAAAAAAACTTGTCAATTATAGTGCCAGGGTTAAAAGTTTGTCTCCTTTTTGCTCCACTCATCTGAAGAAGGGGGTTGTGCCCATGAAAGTTCATGATACAAAAAAATATTTATAGTATCATGAGCTCGTGAATGTAAAACTCACGTGAACCAGTGAGGAATAACAGAAACCCAAGTATTTTATAACCGAAAAGAAAAAGCACCTGCCAATTGTATGAGCGGTGCTAATGAGGCTGACGAAGTGGGCTGGAAGTGTCCCATACTTAGCCTGTGATGTAAAAATGAGGTGTTAAATGCAGGGTGGGTTGGCTTTATAATGTGACATCCAGTTAATGTCTTTGCTCAAGCCCATTGTCACATTTGTGGATGAATGTCAGTTCCGCATTCTTGCTCTGTAATTGGCTGGTGAAATTCCATTGCAGAAGAAGGGCTACTTCTAAATCCAGGACTGAGCACCCAGGCAGGTTACAGTGTTGCCCTTCAGGTTTCTGTGTGTTACCATTCTTCATGTCTGACGTGTGTCCGTTTCTCCCTTGTCGTAGAGACCGTACACTTTGGCCAATATACACGGCAGAGGGGCACTGTTGGCACTTGTCTGTGATGAGGGCTTCCCGGCAGTACCAGTGGACAAATAATAAATAATCCGTGTGCCAGTTATTAATAATGGCCACTTTAAGGGTACGTCTAGACTACAGGCTTTTTTCGAGAGAGGCTTTGTCGACAGATGCTGTCGACAAAGCGCATCTAGACTACATCCAGTTCTGTCGACAAAGCAAGCCGCTTTGTCGACATGAGAGTGTAGATGCAAATGACAGTGTAGATGCAATAACACCTTCCGTCGACAGAACTCTGTCGACAAAAGGCGTTATTCCTCGTTGAATGAGGTTTACAGCCGTCGACAAAACTGCCGAGTTCTGTCGAGGTTATGTCGACAGAACTCAGTGGCAGTGTAGACGCAGGTATAGTTTTGTCGACAAAAGTCCACTTTTGTCGACAAAACCTTATAGTCTAGACACACCCTAAGCCTGTCCAAAGATATAAACCTTACATATGATGCTCTTAGGGCCCTGATTCACCCGAACACTTAAGCATAAATAACTATTCTGAATAATGATACGCTTGGGTGTTTCCCTTACTAGATCTCTGTAGCACTGTGCTAGTTAATGAATCGAAATGTTGTGTGGCATGGGGAGACGAAGCAGAAACGCTTGTTTTCACCATTCCCTTTGCTTACTGTGTTCGTTAAATCGGAGAGTGACATTTTATTGATGAACTCCGAGGCATGCCTCAACCATCCCTTATCCAAAAAAAAAGGATTGTGTTTATCTTTTAAGTCAAGCATGTTTGAAGGGAACGGGGAGGCAGATACCTCGATTCTCTTCAGAGTCTCCTTGTCAGTCATTACACCTTTTGACATATAAACCCACCAAAGGCAAACACAGCACTTCTCTGACACGGTGTCCTTGGTGTAATTGCATCCTGATGCTATTTAGTTGCTGGTGCTCCTATTTGGGCTTGGAATTTACCTTGCAGAATATATTTAAAATCTGAGAACAAAGGGATTGGGAAATGAAGACTTGCTGCATATGACTTGCTGTGTATCCATAACGCCGCGCGTATGTGTTGCAGTGAATGGAGGCTGGTCGTCCTGGACCGAGTGGTCTAACTGCAACGTGCGGTGTGGCCGAGGCTGGCAGAAGCGTTCCCGGACCTGTACCAACCCTGCTCCGCTCAATGGGGGTGCTTTTTGTGAGGGAATGTCAGTGCAGAAAATTACCTGTACCTCCCTTTGCCCGGGTGAGATATCCGAGTGTAACTTATAAATGTCACACTGAGACAGCATTCGCTCTATCTGAAGGACATGGGGACTGCATGTGCTGTGCAGAGCCACTGAGATCAAAGGGGGAACAGGAAGGCATTTGTTTGTGTTTAGACAAAAGTTCATATCCTGTGCGTTTTATCTTTCTGTGCAATTGCAAAAGCCGTTCCAAACTTCTGTGACCGGAGCTGGTTGGGTTTTTGGTGCCCAGCGAATTCATCTGGCTGCTTTGCTACTGAACATGCTTTGACCTATATATAAAAATAGAGGTTTCCACATATTCAAGGACAGGTACCCCATAAAACTGGGCACAACACTCTAGTCCTTACCTCCTACATTTAAGGCTTTGTGACATCAGTCACTGTTGGGAAAAACACAGAACCCTCAGGTCACAAGGAGTAAATAAAGGATGGTTTGTTTTTTAAATGCTTTGCTTTAAAATGCATTTTACCTTTTTATACCAAGCTCAGGTTATAACTAAAACACACTTATGTCCCTTGTTTCAATGTATTTCCTCTCTTTATCATCTGAAACACTACAGCCGGTCCCCGAGTTGCGAACAGTCAACTTACGACCGTTCGCAGTTACGACCAAAGCTGTCATAAATGGTGGACCCCGAGTTACGAACGTGATCCGCGCTTACGAACAGCGCGGTCGCGTGTAACTCTATGGGGTCCGACTTACGAACAAACCGAGTTACGACCAATTGCTTGGTCCGTAACCAGTTCGTAAGTCGGGAAGAGGCTGTATTTGTCTGATTTTGGGGGAATGGAGGATACCTAACACGGGGGTAAATGGGTGTGTGCGTAATTTTAAGATTAACTCTTTTTGTGACCTGACTCTGACCTCCTTTAAATTAGTGGGATTCTCTTCATTAGCTTTGATGGGCTTTGGACCCAGCATTTACTGATTTGAGATTTAAAAGAATCGTATGTTCTGGTGTTCTTCTAACTTTCCTCTCATCTGATTTTATGTGTGAGATGTGTAGATGGGACCGTGGGGGTGCATCTACACAGCACCCGAAACGCAAAATAAGGTATGCAACTTGCATAGCTTATTTCGAGCCTATTTCAAAATAGCTAATTTTGGCATTTGGCACGGTCTACACAGACCACATTTTGAAATAAAGCACTACATCGAGCCATCCCTTACTCCTTGTAGAATCGAGTTTACAGGGATGGCAAAATAACGTGTCTGCTATATTTCAAAATAGCAGACGAGTTTAAAAGACGAGAGGTAACTATTTCGGGATACCGCTGGTGTCCCAAAATAACTTGGCTGTGTAGACATACCCCTGGGATGCTTTTTAGATGTGAGCAGGAATGGAGAAAAGGTAAGTCAGAGGCATACTGAGTCCAGATCTCACTCAGGGCATTGAAGGAAAGCCACCAAAGCCATCTGTGCTGTTTTTGGAAATGTCAGCTCTGTTCCTGTGTGAAGCCTCCACATACCAGCCTCCTTGGAGCTGAATTTTGGATGAGCACAAGGAGCTAATAGCTGCATTATGAGAACACATCCAGCAGAGTCCCTCTTGCGTTTTTTCATTGGCTGTAGGTGGTGTTCTTTACTTCCTGTCCTGAACTGTTAGGTACTTCTGCAGTGCTCTGTTTATGCTATGTCTACACTAGTGGCGTCACAGTGGCTGGGCCATTGTAAGAGCGCTAGCACAGCAACTCTATGGTGATGGGAGACAGCCCCACTGTTGGCACAAATTAAACCAGCCTTGACACATGGTGGTAGTTATCTTGCATGGGAGAGCATCTCCTGCCGAGGTAGCACTGTCCATGCCGGTGCCTGTTTGTGTAACATATGTAGGTCAGGAATGTTTTTCTTCACACCCCTGACCAAGATAAGTTCATAGAATCATAAAATCATGGAATCCCAGAGCTGGAAGAGACTTCAGGCGTCATCCAGTCCAGCCCCCTCCCCCTGCCCCAAGCAGGGCCAACCCCAACTCAATCATCCCAGCCAGGGCTTTGTCAAGCCGGGATTTAAACACCTCCAGGTATGGAGATTCCAGCCCCTCCCTAGGGAACCCATCCCAGTGCTTCCTCGCCCTCCTTGGGAAATAGTTTTTCCTAATATCCAGCCTAGACCTGCCCCACTGCAACTTGAGACCATTGCTCCTCGTTCTGCATCTGCCACCACTGAGTACAGCCTCTCTCCATCCTCTTTGGAACCCCCCTTCAGGGAGTTGAAGGCTTCTATCAAATCCCCCCTCACTCTTCTCTTCTGCAGACTAAATAAGCCCAAATCCCTCAACCTCTCCTGGTAGGTCATGTGCTCCAGCCCCCTCTCCAATGTGTCCATGTCCCTTTCTATAATGAGTGGCCCAGAACTCCAGATGTGGCCTCCCCAGTGCCAAATAAAGGGGAATAATCACTTCTCTAGATTTGCTGACAATGTTCCTCCTAATGCAGCCTAATATGCCATTGGCCTTCTTGGCTATAAGGGTGCCCTGTTGACTCATCTCCAGCTTCTCATCCACTGGAATTCCCAGGTCCTTTTCTGCTGAACTTCTGGTTAGCCAGTCTGTCCCCCGCCTGTAACAGTGCTTGGGATTCTTCCATCCCAAATACAGGACTCTGCACTTGTCCTTGTTGAACCTCATCAGATTTCTTTTGGCTCAATCCTCTAATCTGTCCAGGTCACTCTTGACTCTATCCCTGCCCTCCAACGTATCTACCTCTCCCCCTAGCTTAGTGTCACCTGCAAACTTGCTGAGGGAGCAATCCATCCCCTCATCCAGGTCATTAATAAAGATGTTGAACAAAACCAATCCTTGAGGCACTCCACTTGAAACGGACCACCAACTAGACATTGAGACAAGTTTTACTGCCAAAAACGCAAGTATAGATGTAGCCTTTGAAAGATGCTGTGTTCTACCTCACGGGTGGCTCCATTTCAGGTGGATTATATGTCTCCCATGTTATACGCACAAAACTAGAATCCTAAAGGTCTGTAGGATCTTTCTGGATAATAGTTGCTAGATACATGTCACCCAACACAGCCTGCATCTTTAAAACCGGTATTTTGTTCGTCTTATCCAGAAACACACAAACCTGTACACACATCTCTTGAGTTGAATAGTTTGTGCTCCAGTTGAACAGGGGACTTAGGTTTCTATAGACCACCTAAACAACCAGTGGAGTTCAGCAGAATCTAATCATACCAGCTGGTCATTTAACACATATGAATAATGTATATTTTTCTTCCTGTTTAGTGGATGGTAGTTGGGAGGAGTGGAGCGAATGGTCCGTCTGCAGCCCAGAATGTGAGCATTTGAGAATTCGGGAATGTACAGCTCCACCGCCACGGAATGGGGGAAAATTCTGCGAGGGCTTGAGTCAGGAATCTGAGAATTGCACCGAAGGGCTTTGCATTCAAGGTAGGGGTCGCGACAATAACCCGTTGCATGAACAGCGATCTGCATTTCCCTCGGAAAGCTGTCACGTAGCGTGGGCCTCTAGAATGCAGCACCATGCCTCGCATGCAGCTGTCTCGTGGCTGAAAACTGTACAGAAGTTGGAATTCATTTTCCAGGAGTTGTGTGTCTGCCAATTTGAAATTCACTTGACTCTTGGCTCCTCGTTATGGCCTGAGGCAAAGCCCCCTGAAGTCAATTATGAGGCTCAATCTGGCATCAAGAGCCTCTGGGTTAGGCCCATAGTGAATAATTTATCTGGGTTTAGGAAATGTAACCTGTGCAGGCCAGACACACTTCATCTGTACAGCACCAGGCGATTCTGGTGAGCGCTGTCAAAATTCTCTGTATGTATACAATTGTGCTCCAGTGAGTCATAGCGAAATGTATCTCACCGTATTGGAACACATCCTTATGCTTTTCACCTTCTCTTGGGATTAAAAGGGTGAAGAACCAACATGTATCTTGTTGATTCCTTAGATATTCCAGGTCAGATTAATGCTCATTTGCATCTTTGTAACCCAGTAAGATGTTGCAGGTATAACCAAGGGCTGATTTAGGCTCTGCATTTTAATGGTGAACTCATTGCAACAAGATCTTGACCCTTTTTTGAATGCTTGGAAAGCATTTAGCATAGTATGATTGCCGTGATAACAATGAAGGAGACAAGAAAAAAATCAATGCTTCATCGGCGGTGCAGAAACTCCAGAATAGCTGCATATTCTTGACACAAATGAGAAAGTAACAAGTTTGTTCCTCCATTGAATTCAGTTACATATCTATGAAGCATTAGTGCCACCTCGCCTTGTCCCTTTGTTCCCAAAGCTGCCCATTTATTGCGACAATCAGGGACTCTAGGGGTACGTCTAGACTACATGCCTCTGCCGACAGAGACATGTAAACTAGGCTACCCGACATAGTCAAAGAAGCCGGGATTTAAATATCCCCGGCTTCATTAAAATAAACATGGCCGCCACGCTGTGCCGGCTCAGCTGATCGTCAGCACAGCGCGCTAGTCAAGACGGGGATCGGTCGACAGGGGAAGCCTTTGTCGACCGCTCCTGTAAACCTTGTGAAACGAGGCATAAGGGAGCAGTCGACAAAGGCTTCCCCTGTCGACGGATCCGCGTCTTGACTCGCGCACTGTGCTGACGATCAGCTGAGCCGGCACAGCGTGGTGGCCATGTTTATTTTAATGAAGCCGGGGATATTTAAATCCTGGCTTCTTTGACTATGTCGGGTAGCCTAGTTTACATGCCTCTGTTGGCAGAGGCATGTAGTCTAGACATACCCTAGGAGTGAAATAAGTGAGTTGGAAAACAAACCAAGTTTGTTTTATTTTTAAATAGAGTAATAGAAGATCAGGGTTGGAAGAGACTTCAGGAGGTATCTAGTCCAACCCCTGGGCTGAGCAGGGATACACCCAGTAAACTTGGACTTGTTGCTTAGCCTCTGAACTGTCCAAGTTCTCATGTTGAGAGACCAGACACACTTCAATTGGGAGTATTTTCCATATCAAAGAACAAAAACCTGTCCAAGTCTGAAGAGTGAATCTCACACACTCAGGTGCTTTAGTTAATTAACAAAAAAGAGCTTTGTGAGTCCAGTTTCTCTTAATGACCTATCTTTAGCCCTCATACACCTCTGCCGAGGCTCCTTTCTTTGGCATTCCGACTAGAATCTGTAAGGACTGCAGCTTTAGAAAAGAGCTGGATTATAAGTCCCGTCAGCAAAAACAGAAGGTTCTTGGGATGTGGGCTATTCTGAATGGTGCATTTTACCTAAACTCATAGAAAAAAAAAGTTTGACTCTTTCCACTTTTTCCAGCAGCTACAAACCCAGGAGCTTTTTTGTCCTGAAGATAAAACAGATTTCCTTTAGAAGGGATTAGCACCTTTGATTTTGCAGAGATTTGAGTTGCGGAAATTCTATCATTGTGATTGAAAGCAAAGAAACTTCAGAATGCAAAGAACCTGTTGCCGAACTATCTTCCTTGTCAGGAAATAAGATGATGATCATTAATAATAATACTAAGTAATTATTAATAATAATTTAAAAGTGCAGTATGCTCCAAGTGAGAGATAAGACCACTGATTGTCCTGCATGGACATGTTATTTATTTTTTCTCTTATTATATTTAAGTGAAAGATGTCATATTGACAGCCCTGCAAGTCCTCTGTTTCTCCCCAGAATGATATGGTGCAGCTCAGCTGGTTTTGCCTTATCCACAGCCCCACCCCATTAATGTGCCCCGGTGCTTAGCAGGAGGAACTCTATTTCTCAGGAGTAAAAGGAGGGTCACATCCCAGGCCCATTCAGTCCCCCTCTCTCCCCAGCAATGGTATCAGTTAATGGCATTGATGGGGGCGGTTATGATATGGACATTTATCTCACTCGGTGGTTCTCAAAGTGTGGTCCGGCCATGAGCTCAGGGCTTGTCCCCCACCCCCAGTGGGGAGCCTGCGCTGATGTTCCAGCCTCCCCCCACTCTGAGGTTGAAGCACCAGTGCCAGCTTCCCACTGCGGGCAAACGAGAGGGTGAGCCCCGTGAGCCGGATTCAGCTTGCAGAAGGAAGTAACTCTGCACGCTGTCGCTCACCCTCCCTCTCCAGACGGGGAAGAGCAGCACAGGAAACAGCTCAGCTGGAGGTTTTCCCCGCTGCTCCATTGGCCAGAATCATGGCCAATGGGAGCAGTGCGGAGGCAGGGGTGGTGCCTGGGAGTGGTAGCAGGCACGAAGCCAGGTAAGCACCACCATTCCTCTCCCTCCAGACCTTACACCCTCACCCCGCTCCTACACCCGTGCTTCTTCCCTGACCCCACACCACCATTCCTTCCTGCTTCCTTTTTGTCATCCCAGGTGGTTGGCTGGTGCTCCACAGAAAGGTCTGCATTGAGCAGGGTGGGCTGCAGGCCAAAAAGATTGAGAGCCACTGAGCTAACTAAAAATTGGAAAGAAGTTCCTTTCACGGAGGCTGCTCAATAGCTGTGACTGGGCAAGAATATTTGTTCAGTAATGACCTGATTTATTTACTTAATTTTCGTTAGTTGACTGTTAATTGGTTTGTAAATTCTCTGGGACCGGGACCATCCTCTCATTCTGTTTCATAGAGTGCCGAGCATGATGAGACCCTGGTCCGTGCCTGGAGCCCACTGCCGCCCCTGCAGCACAAATAATAATTTTAGAATCTCTACCTTGTCTGGCTAATTGCATCACACTGAGCAGGAAAAACGTGCATTGCCACACTTCACTGGAATATAATTGTTTCCAGGCTATCTTTCCTTTCCCCACAGAATTCTAGCACTTCCATATGGCTTAATATTTAAAGAGGCATTGACTCTATACATTTACTTTCTTTATACAATTATTTTCTGTGAAAACAATGCAAACCCTTGTAGCCAGTGCAGGTTGAACCTCTCTAGTCTAGCACTCTCTGGTCCGGCAACACCCATGGTCTGGCATGATTTTAGTTAGCCGGATGTGTTGCCTAGTTTCCCACAGTCCCATAAAGTTTGTTTACAGCCACCAGGCCTTGTTCTCAGTGTTCTGTGCTGTTACTTAACAGTAATTTATCCCCTAATTGTCTTCAGAGGGTATGTCTACACTACAGAGTTTTTTTCAGAAAAACGAATGTTTTTCTGAAAAAACGTCATTTACGTCCACACTGAAATCTCATTCTTTTGAAAAAAAAAATGAAAGAACAGAGGGGTTTTTCTGACATTAGTAAACCTCTTTCTATGAGGAAGAAGCCTTTTCCCAAAAGAACTCTTTTGGAAAAAGGCGTGTGTGGGCGGGGAACAGGGAGTTTTTTCGAAAGAAGAGGAAAGAGGAAAAAGCACAGGTGCCCTGGTGGCCACTCTGTCCCTAATAATCACAGCTTAAATGCAAGATAGCACCCATTCAGTGTGGACGCTATCTTTCAAAAAAGCAGATCACTTTTTTGATGTGCTTTGGCACTGTGGAAGAAGTTTTTTCAGAAGACCTCTTCTGAAAGAAGCCTGCAGTCTAGACGTAGCCTAAGAGCCCGGCAAGCAGTGGAAGTGTTGGTAATGCTCCGAGACAATATCAACCTCCCATGGTTCAGCAGAGTCCCTAGCTCTGCACTGATGAGGTGCGGACTAGAGAGGTTCAACCTGTAAGTAACTAAACAGAAAGGTCTGGGAACAAACTGTTTGTAGCATAGAGACCTAGGATTTTTGCTGAAGCAGATCAGATTTCTGCAAAGAGGACTTTGTGTGCCTATACAGTGCAGTGCTGCAAAAAAACAAACAAAAAAACAAGGAGGAAAAAACAAAGCAAACATAATTTGGGTTGCGTTAGCAGAGGCATGGCCTGTAAGTCATGGAAGGTAATAGTACCATGCTGCTTGGCACTGTTTAGATTGCTGTTGGACAGCTGTGTCCAATTTTGGTCACCGTTACACAGAAAGGATGTTGAGAAACGGGAAAGTATCCAGAGGGGACCAACGCAAATGATAAAAGGGCTGGAAGACACGCCCCAGGAGCAAAGGCTGAAGGTGCTGGGTACGTTTAGTATGTAGAAGAGGGGATATGATACTTGAAAGGACGCCTTGAAAAAGAAGCAACCATTTGGTCTCTTGCCACAGATGACAAGCAGCTTGGGCTCAAACTACAGCCTGCCATATTTAGATTGGATCTCGGGTAGGGGGAGGAGAAGAGGGGAACCTTCCTAATTATAAAACTAGTAGGACAATAGAACAAACTGCCTGGGGAAGTTGTGAAATCTCCTTCTTGAGGTTTTCAGGGAGAGGGTGGATAGTCATCTATCTTGGATGGTTTAGATACAGCAAATCCTGAATGTTGGCAGTGGATTTGATGGGATGACCCTGTGGGCCCTTCTAGCCTTATGGTTCTATGATTCTATGATTTACAATGCCTGTAAAGGAGTGTACACAATGGCTGCGTCTAGACTGGCATGAATTTCTTGCGCAAATACTTTTGACGGAAAACTTTTCCGTTAAAAGCATTTGCGCAGAGTGTCTAGATTGGCACGGACGCTTTTGCGCAAAAGCACTTTTTGCGCAAAAGCGTCCGTGGCCAATCTAGACGCGCTTTTGCGCAAGAAAGCCCCGATCGCCATTTTAGTCACCGGGGCTTTTTTGCGCAAAACAAAACTGAGCTGTCTACACTGGCCCTTTTGCGCAAAAGATTTTGTGCAAAAGGACTTTTGCCCGAGCAGGAGCATCAAAGTATTTGCACAAGAAGCACTGATTTCTTACATTAGAACATCAGCGCTCTTGCGTGAATTCAAGCGGCCAGTGTAGACAGCTGGCTAGTTTTTGCGCAAAAGCGGTTGCTTTTGCGGAAAAACTGGCCAGTCTAGACACAGCCAATGAATTTGAATGAGAAGCCCTTTAAGGAACATTGTGCAATACTTTAGGATCTAAAGGCAGGTTTTATTTAAAAAGAAAAATTCGGTGATAGTGGGAGAATAAGGTTTAAAAACCTTATGTGAATATTTTTTAATATAATTTTACCATATGTCAACGGGCTGAGGATTTGTTTGTTTGCTTGGGGGGAGTTAATAGCCATTGTTGGGAGCAAGTCACTACAACAATTGTTTCTATTTCATGCATTTGAATGAGCAAGCGTAGCGTTCAGTGCAGCTTGGACAGTGAAAAAGAACTATCTATTTGAAAAGGGTAAATGGTATGAATGGTGAACACTAGATTACTGAAATTAATACGAGTTTAAAATAGAAGACTATTGGGAATGCATGTATTGACATAAAAGTGATATTATTTAAAATGATCAGAATTAAACTCTTGGCTGGCACTGACTAGACTGTAAGCTGGGGGAAAATCTGTATTTGGTTGATTTCCACACACAATTTTCATGGTCTAGATCAGGGCTGCACAACATGAGGCCTGCAGCCCATTTGTGGCCCCTGGTGCGGTTTGGGTTTACCCAGGGCTCAACATGCAGCCTGAGGGTGGGATCCTTTGAACGTGGCCTCCACTGGGAACACGCTCCACAACGGCGAGGCATCTCCCAGGTGGGGTGAGCATTGAAAGACACAAGCGGATGGGCTGGCTGGAACAGAAGTGCTGACTGACTCACACTGGCCACGTTTGGTTCCAGTGCCATGGCTTAAGGCTTAATCTTTGTATGCATGCCCGTCAGTGTGAAAGAAGCTATTTGCATATATTTGCATATATATTTGCATGTATATGCAACCACACTTAAATTGTGGCCCTCAACATGTGCTGTGAGTATCACTGTGGCCCCCGGGGCTTCCAAAGTTGAGTAGCCCTGCTCTAGATTATGGTTTACCACTCCTTTTGCAAGCAGAAAAGGGAGTTAAGGAAACAGATTTTTTTTGATGCAGCCATTAGTGATTGCTCCCCCAACATGGGGGTTAGAGACGTGTCCCTTGATGTTGTCTAGGAATAAATCTGAGGTAGCACAATTTGAAGCCAATTCTCTATATTATTAGTATAGAGTATTATCATTCTCTGTAACGAGTACCTGTACTGAAAGTTGATCCTGCCAAGCTGTTGTAAGACAAAGGAGACTTAGCCCCACGGATTTAAAAGGATTTACTCCAGGTTTATACCAGTGGAGCTGAGATCAGCTCTGACTCACGATGTGCTTTATGTTTTAAATAGGTTGCTCTCCTGGTTTTGAAGGGATGGCAGGTGGTGGGGAGCATGCGTTTTTTCCAAAACTTGAATCTCCATATGTGTTTGTTCAATTAGACTGAAATATTAAGTGTCTCTTGTTTCTTTCATCTTGGAGTGTGACTCCTTGATGGGTCATTCTGTATGTATATAGTTATGTCAAATTATTTTTAGGGCCATAATTGCTTTCTCAGCTAATAGGAATTGATGCAATTATCCTGTCTGGGGTTTTTTTTATTTCTCTTCATGTGCTTGTGTCTTTCCAGCTCCGCTTTACATCCCACAGGGAATTGCGGAGGAAATGCAGTACAGTGCTTCAGAAAACTAATCTCTCGGAGGTTATTTATCTCAGGCACAAGTTGTTAACTTTGTTCCTTTCATGAGGCAAAAATAGAAATGAAACATTTCTGTGGTTAACAAGTATGGACTCTTACAAAGGCAAGGTGGGAAACCTATGTTGCATATAGCCCCCAGCACGTAGGAAAAGTTCTAATCCTGAGAGAGAGTTTTCAAACTTTTATTCATTCAATGATGATTGTCAGGGCTCAACAAATAATGTAATCTACTCGCCTGTGGTGAGTAGATTACAACCCGGAAGAGCCGGCGCAGAGCGATCTGCGCATGTGCAGAACGCAGAACAGCGTGAAACCGCGTGGCTGGTGAGTGGGGCTTGCAGCCGCTTGGCGATTGTAGTGACCAGTCAGGGGCTGACTCGCAGGTTCTTGGATCAGTCCCAGGCAGGAGAAGCTGGAAGTGATATAGAGGAAGCATCTTTCAGTCCTTAAATGCCTCCTTTCTTCCCAACTGCTCATCTGATTCTTGAAAAACAACAAAAGGTCTGGTAGCCCGTTATAGACTAACAAAACATGTGCGGCTGTAATCCATGGGATATGTAGATTGTAGTGGGTTTTTCACCCTTAGGCCCTTAGGGTATGTCTACACAGCAAAGTTATTTCGAAATAACAGCCGTTATTTCGAAATAACTTTCCTAGCATCTACACAAGCCAACTGCTATTTCGAAATTAATTCGAGATAGTGGGGGGGCTTATTTCAAAATTGGTAAATCTCATTCCATGAGGAATAGCGCCAATTATGAAATTGCTATTTTGAAATAAGCGCTATGTAGACGCTTATTTCGAAATAGGGGGCCTCCAGCCCTTCCCAGGGTGCCCTGCTGGCCGCCCTGGCCACAAGGTAACTTCTGACCTGATGCCCTGCCGGAACCAGTTCCAGCTAGCCTTAAATGAGATTCAGCGTCCAATTAGTGTGGATGTGCTATTTAGAAATAGCAAAAAGCTATTTCGAAATGCATTTTGTGTGTAGATGCGTTATTTTGAAATAAGATATTTCGAAATAACGCTGTAGTGTAGACATAGGGTTAGGTATGATGTCCATCTGTTTGCACTTGAAAGGAAGATGATGTCAGTTTGGATCTGTGTGAGTTTCTTTGTGGAGTTGATGGATTCTTGGTTGGCTTTAGGTAGAATCCTTGAATATTCATTTCTTAACGGAAACAATGGTTCTCCGGGATGTGAAACCCTTGAGGAGGAACAAGGAATAAAGTAGCAGCATAAAGATCTTCCCTCCAAAAAATTGAATCCAAACCATGGAAGTAGGGAATATGCTTTTCTGAAGATGTCCATGCCTGTTGCTTATCCAGCTCTCATTTAAAATAAGCAAGAGAAGCCAGGCTAAATATTAGCTATTTAAGGAGTCTAAAACTTGGGAGGGAGATAGGTTACAGTAAACTGGTATGGTTAAAATGGGGCAGAATTATCAGGAAACTGTTCCATCTCATCACTACAGGTTGAACCTCTGTAGTCCAGCACACATGGTCCGGCCACATCCGTGATCTGGCATGATTTTAGTGAGCCAGAAGTCCACTTATCATGAGTGGGGCCCAGTTTCCCTCAGTCCCACAAAGTTTGTTTACAGCCAACAGTCCTGGCGCTCAGTGTTCTGTGCTGTTATTTAGCTCTAATTTGCCCCTAAATGTCTCCTAAAAGCCCACTAAGAAGTGGAAGCATTGGTAATGCTGCTAGACAATATTAACCTCCCATGACTTGGTAAATTTCCTGGTTCAGCACTGGTCAGGTCCCGAGGGTGTTGGATCAGAGAGGTTCAACCTGTAGAAAACGTCTCACAAGGGAAGTTTGCTGGTGGTGTTTAAAACTGGACTGGAAATAATTCTGTGTGGAGCCATGGCCTAATAGAAACATAGGAGCTAAAGATAGAAATTCACTTGACGTTTACCAAATTAAACCCATTTTGGATCTTGACCTAAATATGATACTCCAGAATTAATTTCTCCCTTTCCATTAAGAGTACAAGGCTAGGTTTACACAGTGCTAAGTAGCATGAATGTTGATGCTTGAAAGGGCGCTGTACAGTGAGCAAGGCTGGCATATGAATAGGACTTCTAAATATAAGTGCCTATGAACTTATGCAGTCTCAATTCTTGGTGTTATTTTGATACACACCTTCTGTCTTTGTTGGAGTATACAGTATGTTTGGCAAATGATTGATCAACCTGTCTTCAGCAATACAATCTTGGTTTTTTTTCTATTTTCCACATTCAGAGGAGCTGCAGATTGTGTCTAACCTTTTCAACCATCTGGAAAGTTAAAATGACCTTGTGTTAAATGTTTGTATAAATACGTATCATAGAGGAACATAATTCCTTGGTCATCGATTCTATTTTACTTCAGTAGCACAGATTTTTTTTCTGAACCCATCCATTTTTGGCCCAATCACTTCCAAAATACTTGGGGGTTTCAGGCTCCAATCAAGTACCTGTAACAAGTTACCCCATAGTGTGCACGGAAACATACCGTGAGTATGCTATGGCCATATTCAATCAAGTCAGTTATAGCCAAAGTGCAAAAATTTCAACGGACGTCTGTCATGGGACATGACACGAAGACAGATATTAATGACAAAAGCGTACACACTTGGTTAGGGGAAGGAGTTTATGGTGAAGAACTTTGTAGAGTATTTAGGAGAGGCCAGAACAGCTGTATTTCAAAGTCTGTTAATTGTCAGTGATACAAAATAACTGTTAAACCTCATTGTACGAGGAATAAGGGTTATTTCGAGAGAAGGGTTTTCTTTTAGAATAACCGCATCTACACAGCATCTGTTAATTCGAAATAGCACCATAATGTGATTATGCAAATGAAGCATGAGATATTTAAATCCCAGCTTCGTTTGCAATTTCGGTACACTACATTTGCATCCCTATTTCGAAATAGGAAACAAGTGTAGACATACCCTTTCAGACTAACAGTAGCAACTCAATGAAATATATGGCAGCTAATTAAAGGTTCGTTTCTCCATTTGCACTTACTTTCTTGAGTGGTTTTTTTTTGTAAAGTAAAGATACAATATGATGGGTAATGCATGCTTGGCATTACACACACAGCATTTATGCACTAATCCATTCTTTCTCTGCCTCTACAAATTAGATAGCCAATTGTCTTCCCTTCCGGAAGAGAATGAGGGTGGAGTTTTGTAGGTTTTTTACTTGCACACATACATACACAAACAGACACACACATGTGCATATGTATGTGTTTTAAAAAGAAAAGGTATTCCTGACATCACCAAACTTAAGAAAAAGAGATTGACTCACGGATGCAAAGATGACGGATCGCTTTATTTAGAGACCTTCGTACGTTTTTTGTCAGTTTCTTGTGCACATGTTGCTTATTTCAGTGGTCATTCTATAGTATTATTCTCTGTTGCATCCTTTTCCTGATGGATTTCTTTGTAGAATGCGAAAGGAAGGAGTGAGTGTGTTTGTGTGTGCTATTTTTATCTATTTGCTTTAGTTGCATATTTTATATTGATAAAAGCATTGATTCCCTCCTCCCCCCCTTCCCCAATGACTGCAAAAGTTTGCCAGACTGCAAACAGATGCACTAACATGATGCTTTTCCATATCTAAGCCAACCAGCCCTGGTGAATCAGGCCAAATGGCTTGTAGTTCTGCCATTTAGCAGGGGGAGAGCACAAAACTCTTTTCATTTCTATTCAAATCTACTGTAGATTATAATCTGTGCTTGCAGGACAGGAATGTTTGCTTCCTTCTCAGAATCAATTATTTGTGATTGGTTCACCGTTTGTGTACCCAATATCCCATTAGAGATCTTTTTGTGAAAGAAACAGCATAGGAACTCAGCATTTAGTTGCACAGCATAACAATGAAACTTTCAAAAAGTATAGTGGTGAACTTCCTTTACTAGTTTTGTTGATCCTTTTTTTCCTCAGTAAAACCAACAGAAATCACCTTATAGTTCTTCTCTTTCCATGGTCCATCTAGACCGATAATTTGACTCTTTCAACAGCAAACACCGGTCGCTTCAGATGAAGAAATCACGTAATAGAAAATTATGGAATCGCTTCACTCATCCAGAAAGTTTTCCCAATGCCAGGCAACTAGAGAGAAACTTAGGGTACGTCTACACTGCACTGTTTTTCCAGAATAATGGATGTTATTCCGGAAAAACAATACTAGTATCCACACTGCAATTGCATTATTTCGACAGAAAGTCAAAGTAATGGACAGCTTTTTCCTATGGCAGTAAACCTCATTCATGAGGAATAAGGCCTTTTCCGAAAAAGCTTTTTCAGAAGAGGGCGTGTATAGACGCTCCACTGCTGCTGTGTCGAAATAGCTCCTCACCAGGGCCATTCTAAAGTTATTCCTCCCCAGTGCCTCCTGGGGATCTAAGTCGAGGTAGCGCGTCCACATTAGGGGAGCCTGCCTGGGACTAATTTGGAGGCTTCCATGTAGTGCGGATGCTCTATTTCAAAATAAGCTTTTCCGGAAGATACCTTCCAGAGAAGCTTATTCCAAAAGTAGCTTACAGCGTAGAGGTACCCTTAGGCCCTCTATTATTTTATCCTAGTCATATGTGTCTTTTTTTTACAGTCCTGCTAAGTCACATGGCCTTTATTATAACGTGCAGCCATGAATTACACAAGTTACATACTGTTTATAAAAAAAAAATACTTTATTGAAAGCTACTCATGCAAAAGTCGACTGTCTGAACTCAATGGGATACTCGTATGAGTTAAGGGTCGTAAGAGTGGGCCGTAAAATGTAGTACTTGTGTGTGAGAGAGAGAGAGAGAAAGAGGCGTAAAATGTAGTATGTGTGTGTGAGAGCGAGAGAGAGCGAGCAGCATTCTTAATATAAGGAGAAAATAAACACAGACGTTTTTAAAATCGATGAGGGCATTTATATATTAGTGTGTGACTGGCTAGTACATTGGTGGGCAACTGGCAGCCTGTGGGCTAAAAGCAGCCCACTGGGGCTCCAGCCCACGGACCCCTTGTCTGTCTTCCTCCATCATGTGCCTCTTTTGCACCAGGGCACTGGAGCCCCAAATTTTCTCCCCCTCCCTCCCAGAATGTTTGGAGCACCGTGAATCGGCTGGTTTCCGCCCCGCCCACTTCTCCCCCAATCAGCTAATTGGTGGCTGTTCAAACTCTGAGAGGGAGGGGGACAAGCACGGTCGGAGCGTGAATCGTGTGATGTGTGGCACCACCAAAGTCCCGGGAGGGAGGGGCAGGCGTGGGGAGAGTGGGGGGTCCCAGTTCATGAGAGGCACGTGAGAGAAGGGGGCAGACAGGAGGTGTGCAGGCCACACGTGGAACCCCAGGGGGCCTCAGGCTGCTGCGACGCACTAAGATGGAGGATGGCCACGCATGGGCCCACCCACTCTTCGTGGTTGCCCATTACCGGACTAGTGTAATATCTACTGATATACACATGTGCTCGTAGTTGTGTTTGTTGCCTATATAGAACACAAAATTAATATTACCCATCTGTTTTCACACCTACAGAATGGGAAGCGACTGTCTGGGAAGAAGTCCTGCAGAAAGGGATCTAGGGGTCAGAGTGGACCACAGGCTAAATATGAGTCCACAGTGTGACGCTGTTGCAAAAAAACAAACAAACAAAAAACAAAAAAAACCATTCTGGATGCATTAACAGGAGTGTGGTGAGCAGGACACGAGAAGTCATTCTTCCGCTCTAATCCACACTGATTAGGCCTTGTCTGGAGTACTGTGCTCAGTTCTGGCCACCACATTTCAGGAAAGATGTGGAGAAATTGGAGAAGGTCCAGAGAAGAGCAACAAAAATGATTAAAGGTCTAGAGAACACAACCTATGGGGGAAGGCTGAAAGAATTGGTTTGTTTATTTTAGAAAGGAGAAGACTGAGAGGGGACATGATAGCTGTTTTTAAGTATCTAAAAGGTTGTTATAAGGAGGAGAGAGAAAAATTGTTCTCCTTGGCCTCTGAGGATAGGACAAGAAGCAATGGGCTTAAACTGCAGCAAGGGAGGTTTCGGCTGGACATCAGGAAAAGCTTCCTACCTGTCAGGATGGTTAAACACTGGAATAAGTTGCCTTGGGAGGTTGTGATATCTCCATCACTGGAGATATTTAAGAGCAGGTTGGATAGGCATCTATCAGGGATGGTCTAGCTAGTGGTTGGTCCTGCTGTGACGGAAGGGGACTGGACTTGCTGGTCTCTCAAGGTCCCTTCCAGTTCTAGGATTCTGTGATTCTAGGTATGTACTTGTGATAGCTAAATAAATATTTAATAGCTAAACAGATTTCCTTTATTTCATTACATCATCCTCATGGTGAGAAACTTGAGATGATTTTGAAGAACTTCATTAGAGCTTGCGAAGAGTGGCAATTAAAAGTAGTGCACTTTCATCGTGGGGTAGTGTGTTCAGGGGTGTAAGTAAAATAAATAAATAAAGGCAGGTAACAAAGAAACTAAAACAACCAACTGAGAAATGACTGCAAGGAAATGCCTTGAAAGAGATTTCTTTTAAATGATGAAAGAAAAAATATGAAGAACATAACAAAAGTCATATTGTCGGCAAAGAAGGAGAAAACACTTCATTTGTAGAGCGCGACAGAAAGTGATATAGGAAATAGATACGCTCCATGTAAATTTATTAAGTGCAACTTTCTCTCTCTTTCTCTCTCTCCCTCTCTCTCTTTTAGATAAAAAACCTCTTCATGAAATAAAACCCCAAAGTAAGTTGTTTTTTTGTCTTGTAAATATATTTTTTTCATTTTGTCTTTCATTCTGCTTTATTTGTTCAGGAGCTAAATAAACCAAAGTTGTACGAAAGGCAAATGGATTAATAAAAGCCTCCTGTTAGTAATCAAAGATTTTACATTAAATGTAAAAAAAAGTGATTATTCCTCAGGAGCTGGGAAGCAAACCCTGGTCCTTTCTGCAGTAATGCTTATCTTGGAATTTCTCTTCAGAGCTGTTGTGATTTTATGATTAAAAAAGGATCCAATTAAAAAAAAATCCGTATAAAGAAAAAATAATTGCCCAACCAGCTGAATTTTTTTGAGTTTTTAGGTTTTCTTTTTTAAAAAAACATCCCCCAAATGTCCAGAATTTCAGTGAAGATACAGTAATTCCTCATTTAATACGTGCCCGCTTAAGACGTTTTCACGATAGCACGATTTTGTTTTTAGGGAACGTTTTTTGAATTACCCGACCGTCCCCGGAATAACACGATTTCCCTAGCTGGCCCATTGCCAGTGTCTATGCGGGGCTTCCCCCGCCTCCCTGAAAAGCGGCGGAGAGTTCGCCACTTGCTGCGCCGTTCCCCGGCGACTCCCTCTCGCCGGACGCAGTGCAGACCCATCACAGGGACATACTCCCAACCCAATCCCTGCCCCCACTTCCCTTCCCCAAAGCCAAACATCTCCCCTCCCTGCTGTAACCCAGTCCCCTTTCTACCCCAACCTTATGTCCCAGTCCCAACAGACACCACCGCTTGAAATGCAACCCCCACCTTTTCCATTATTTTCAATGGGAAAATTGACCCCGCATAACACATTTTCACTAAACACGATCATTTTCTGAAACATATCTATAGTGTTAAATGAGGAATTACTGTATTTTGATCATATTTTTAAGATAGTTTTGTTGTTGGGAAAAATCTGCTTCCTGACACATGCTAGTTCTGAGTCTGAATGAGTAAAATTTTCTTTAAATTTCTTTAAATTCTCCCTATGAAGTGCATATTATTTATTTGAAATTCCCAGATTTAAAGGTACAATTTATAAGGCGCCTAAGTGAATTAGGCACTGAAATGCTGTTGAAAATTCAGTAGGGGTTGGGCATCTATTTATTTGGCAATGCTTGGGATATCCCAGCCCATGCTATATATTCTTAGACCTATGTACAGTATATATAGAGATGTCAAATTGATGGTTAATTTTTATGGGGTTTCATAAAACAAGTTCAGTAAACACAGTTCGTAGTATTTTGCTATGTTAAAAAACAAGCATTATGAAAGAATCACAGATCAGGAGACCATAATCTAGTAGCTTAAAAAAATACTATAATAATAATAATTAATTATAATTATTATTTTTTATAATAAAGAATAATTAGCCTCCTAGCTAGCAATGTGTTATTGCTTGGTTTGCACAGAATCCTCAGATATGGTGTGTTTCTTCCAGTTATGAAATATTTCTATGGATTTTCCAAAACTGTAAATCATTCCATGGTTAGCTTGAATTTTCATGCCTTTCTACATTTATTTTCAAGGGATGATCCCCCGTCTGCCATGTACTGCCAATCTACTTTACAACTTCTTTAGAGCAACTGTTGCATTCTTTTTTTATCTGTGCACCTCCTACTCTAAAAGAGAACAAGTCCAACTGCTTAATTTCTGATTTATTAAAAATCTTAATGGAGTCAATTTTAGTGTATGAGGCTCCTAGGGGAATTAAATAGTGTTTCTTTAAGACAGTGGTGGGCAAATACCAACTCACAGGCCGGATCCTGTCTGCCATGAGTAGCTCCTGGCTGGTCCCCACCACTATATTTGCCTGCATGACTGCAGGTATCAGCGATTACAGCTCCCATTGGCTGGAGATGGTCATTTCTGGCCAATGGGAGCTAAGGGAAGCGGATTCCCAGTCTGCTCTGATTCCTGCTGCTCCCATTTGCTGGGAATGGTGATCTGCAGCCAATGGGAGCTGCAATCGCTGGTACCTGCAGCTCTGCAGTAAATATAGTGGCGGCGGCCCACCAGGGACTAAACCTGGCAAACCGCCACCATTTGATTACCCACTCCTGCTTTATGCCATGAGGTTAGATGATCATTATATAAAATACAGCTTGTTGCGGTTCAAACAGGGGACTTAGTTTAAGACTAAATGAATCCTCACTGATTTAAAAAAAAATCAATTATGAAGACAATTGAGAAACAACCTGTTCTGCTGAACAGCCGTATACGTGGTCCTCTGCTTTGACTCATTTCATATCTGTTCAGATTTTCACATGCTCTAAGAATGGTTGCATGGAAAAACAGATTTCCAGTAGCTGGAGAGTACAAAAAGAGAGCAAAGTAGAGGGAGAGAGAGAATAAAAACTAGTGAAATCCTTGCTATCTCCTAACCAACTGTAATGGCAAACTGGAGAAAGTGTGCCCTCCATGGCTCATAGAAAGCACTTATTGTAAATTAGATAATTTAATCAATTACATTTCCTAATGTACTAAACCAAATGTTTCGTTTTCTGCTCCTGCACATCTTAAATTATCTTCAGGTGCTTTATGAAACTTAATCATAGTTAATAGAAACTTCATTACCATCAAATATGCTTTCAATAAATGTTGTGTAACAGTGTCAGGAGGTGGAATGAAATATTGGTTATGATTACCACAAATATGCACCCTGTTTAAAAAAAAATCATAGATGCTGCTTTAAGAAAGTCACTGCTTCCTGCGGATCTGGAAGCTGGAGTTTATTAAATAATAATTGCTTGTCTTCAAATGTTATCTTCAGTTGAATTGCACAAAAATACAAAAGAACCAAAATTAAAAAAAATCCACAGAGGCTTTTTCATGAATCTCCATTCTCCCAAGGGAAAGAAATTCTGCATAAAAGGCGAGAATGGGGAAAAAAAGAGATGAAAGCGGGCTTTTTTTTCATTTTTGTTTGTTGTTTGAAAACAAAAAATAGTGCTCTGAACAGAAATGCAAGAATAAACATTTCTTTTTAAAAGCAGCATTGTCCTCCCGGAACAAAATTAGTACCCGTTTTGCTTCTTTAATTTGTAATACTGAGTGATTTTTTTTTTTTTCCTGCTGCTTAATTGTTTGTAGGTTTGCCATAGTTTTTTTCATCTCTGGCTAAGAAATAATTGTGTTGAATACCTGAGTATCACTTTTAGGTCAGCTCTGAAAAACACCACAACAACGAACATCTTATTAAAGATAAGGAAACCTTGGAAACCTAGAAAAAATAATACATTACCAAGAAGAGAACCATCGTATTTAGGTCCCACTTGAAACTTGTTTTTCTCATGCACTTAGCATTTCCCCCCAAATCCTTTTAATTTGTATTTGAATAGTCTCCTCAGGCATTTTAATCCAAACGTGGCAGTCTTGTGCCAGTACACATAAACTGATATAAAACTGACTGGTGTATTTTATTGTCTAAGGTGAATGAAAATCAGAACAGAAAATATCTAAGTAAATTTGTTTGAATAATGGAATGATTTAAAATGATAAATTACTCTTTGTAACACAGCTGAAGGATATTCTTAATTATTTGTACCCCAACAATGTTGAAAATGTGACAGGTCTTTAAAATGCTCTGTTTTATATACTCTTTTTTGATAATGAGGGATCATTTCTCAACTTCCTGTGCTGTACATTTATGCTCTGCACTTAAAGCAGGAGCAGATTTGTATTAGTAGTGGAAGTATGCATGTTTCTTATTAAGAATCTAGCCTATTTCCAGGGGGGAGGGGGCATTAAGATTTTCCATTTTTATATATATAAAAGGGATACTTTTAAGAAGTTACATGTTTGACATAGCTCGTAGTTGTTTTAATGCCGCTGTCACAAGGACAGGAATATAGATGTAGAAAGCTCATACACTTCCTTCCTGATTACTTCTACCCCCTCAGCCACAGACTGAGGTCCCCCTGAGGTTCTCCACTGATGAGTTTCCATCTACCTGCCCTCTGGGGCACCCTCACATCACCCTGTCCTGCTAGGCCAGAATCTCTGGTCTCCCCCAGCAATGTCTCAGAGTTGGGAGTCACAGACCCACCGCACAGCAGCACAAACACTGAGAGCCACTCAGCTCTGGGAAGACGCAGTCAAAGGAACTTGACACAGCACCCAGGTGCGCATTCCCCCATGGGACCAAACCACCAGATAAATCCGTCTCACTATGCATAAAGTGAGCTCATAAGTTGTCCGCTCCCTTTCAATGGAAGAGCGATATGCACAGCTGTTGACCTCCCCACCTAGTAACAATTACTTACACTGAGTTTACTAATAAACAAAAGTGCTTTTATTGAGTATAAAAAGTAGGATTTAAGTGATTGTAAGTAATAGCAGACAGATCAAAGTAAGTTACTAAGCAAATAAAACAAAACCATGCCAGCTAAGCTTAATACTCTAAAAAAACATTGTATGCAATTTCTTACTCTAACATTAATCTAATTACCTTTTCTCGCAAGCTAGGCACACTCCCAGCTAGGACCCGGTCCTTCCCCTGGCCAGGCTTAGATGTTTCCAGCAATTATCTTAGGTGATAACCAGGGGTCTTCTGGCATCTAGCAGCCACCCCAGTTGTTTGGTTTCCTGCCTTTTGCCCCAGACAGGAGTCCTTTTATATTCAGTTCAAACTTTTCTCACCTTGAGTGGAAAAGTACAGAGTCCAAAATGGTTTCCAGCATCAGGTAGCCTGGTCACAGGCCTTTGTAGGGCCAACCATAGTCCAGGCTCACAAGAGATGCAAGCTATTCACAGGTCATTGTTCCAAATACTGTGCCATTAAGTTTCTTAAGTGCCACCAATGGCTGTCACTTAGCAGGTCTAGATCAGCAAACACATTTATACTTCACATTTCTAACTTCAAACACAGAAATGACACGGACCCACAAATAGATGAGACTCATTCAGTAGCTTACAAGCTTTCTGATCATAGGTTTCATGCAATATTTTGCATAAAGCATAATCAGGTTAGGTATATTCATATTCAGAAGCATATTTCCATAAAGAATATGGGGGCACAACATCACATATATCCAGTGCTTTTTTTGTGACGGTACAGCCTGGTGCACCATCACCTATTTTCCCAGCACACAGTAAATGAATGGGATTTTCCCCTGCACGTATCGGCACCTATTTTGCTTGCGCTGCTCGTCTCGTGACGGAAGGCTGCTCGGGATGCGAGGATGGGGTTTTTTTTTCCGGGTCCCAGCGCGGTGTTTCAGCTTTTAAAGGGACCGTGATCTCATTTCAGGCCTTTTTTTTTTTTTTGCTCAACAAGCTAGAGCCTGGAGTACCAGCACCTTTTTTCTTACAAAAAAAGCACTGCATATATCACTCCAGGGTGTAAACATCACATCTCTTGGCTTACCCTATGTACCAATTGTCCACAAAAGTTACCGTATTTTAGCGAATATAACCCATGGGTTATATTCGTTTTTACAAACCCCGCCCTGCCCCGCACCCGCCCTCCCCCCCCGGTCGGGTATACTCGAGTGCGGGGTATACAACATTTTTTTTACACACCGGCTCACTGCCTGGTTCCTCCACAGCCATAGGAAGGGGCAGGGGGAGCACTCATCCGGCTGTGCAGGAACCGGGTGGTGAGCGCTCCCCCGTCTGGTTCCTGCACAGCCTCCAGCCTCCGGGTGGTGAGCGCTCCCCTACCTGGTTCCTCCGCAGCCTCCAGCCTCCGGGTGGGGGAGAACTCACCACCTGATTCCTCCGCAGCCATAGGAAGGGGCAGGGGGAGCACTCATCCGGCTGTGCAGGAACTGGGCGGTGAGCGCTCCCCCGCCTGGAGGCTGGCAGCTGGCAGCTGCGCAGGAACCAGGCAGTGAGTGGCTGGCTAATTCCCCCTCTGCACCCGCACCATAAATATACCCCCGGCACAGCCTTGTATACCCCGTGGGTTACACTCGTGCATGAGGTATACAAGATTTTTTTTAACTCAAAAAGCAAAAACCACGGGGTATATTCGGGTGCGGGGTATATTTGCTAAAAGACGGTAAGTCAGGAATAGAGTATCAGAGTAAATTCTCTAACAACAAAGATTGCTTGTTTGGGGCGACATAGATGAGAAGAAATTGAAATGTCGTTGATTTGTAGACTTCCTTTCCTGTACCCTTCTATTAGAGATTGAAACGGAGGCAAGAAGGTTACTGTTGTGATTAATGGCGAGGATTCAAGAGATCTGGATTCAGTTCCAGATTCTGCCAATGTGTGACATTGACCAAGTCACATGATCCCTTCCTTGCCTCAGTTCCCCATCTGTAAAACTGGTATTGTTGGTATTGTCGATTTTTATTTTTAGGGAAGGGATTTTCTTTGACTATATTTATGTGCATCACGATGATACTGGTCAGGGGAGGGTGCTGTTAATGACTGGAGACTACAAGCACTAACATAATTCATTTAAAAAAATGGGCTCATAATGCCATTGTGCATTTTCTAGCATAACGAACTTTACAAAAATGATGTGAGCAGGACTTGAAACATTTTCATTGTACTTATGTCCAAAGTTTGGACACATCGTGGGACACAACTGGATACATGCCTAAGAACATATGCAGTAATTCCCGTGGTTTGCAAGTATTGACTATTCCATGTCAGGTACCACCATTAGATTTATCTTCCATTTCTTGTTCTGTATGAGAACTGCCAACAAATGCTAATGTCTCCAGTCATGCTGTGAAAGAAAGTACCACCCTCATGGGATAATCTCAGCACATTTGATCCCATAATATGGGGGAGGGGGAACGGAGGGAGGGAAGGAGAGAGAGAGAGAGGATTTCTCTTCATGTGGAAGGAAAAAAATAATAGAAATAAAAGATTCAAATGTCATAAAGTTACCATATGTTCATTATAAAATTATTTCCAGCTATTTTTAAACATTATGTGAGATTGGGTTTGATTTCACCCGAAACCGAAAACAAAACAAATCACTGAGTTGTCACCTGACTTTTTTTTTAACTGTGTATCAAGCTGTGTCTCAGAATGGTCTAACTGGGATCTCTGACTCAGATTAATGATTATTTTCTTTGTAAAATACAAAATCCGTTACAAAGGGATCATGACCCCAAGGACGACTAAAGTCATCCTTGTTTTGCATCATTTCATATTTCTTTCCCCATATGTTTTTAAGCATCCCTATAGGTGGCTATTCTTCTTCATCCCTGTCAATAAAATATTATGCAGAGAAGAAGCAGAGCAAAGATGTGGAGCTGTATTTCCAGAAGTATTTTTTTTTCTTTCTTTCTTCATTTTTTTTGGAAACCAGGAGTTCCTGAAATATCCCTTTTCCCCCTTTGCCACCATCTAATATGAAAATATACATGCTCTGTCTGTTTCCTGTTCCACAGTTGATTATAAAACATGGGGGAGGATCACAAACATATTCTTGCTGGTTTGTTGCCAAAATTTGAAAGCGATGGAAATTTGCATCGCAAAACTTTGAAACTTGAAACATTTTCATTAGTTGTAGCTAGGTAAAAAATGACAAAAAAGGTTGATAGCATTTCTTTTCTGGACATTATTTCAACTATCCCACCATTACGACGCTTGGATGTCGTAAAAGACAGGTCAATAACCAATAGCCCGCTTGCTTCAGCCTAGTCAAAGCAGCACGTACCTTTTTTTTTTTTCCTGCTGTTTGTTTCTATTCTACGGCTCCCTTTAAATTAGGGGTGTCTCAGTGTTGCATTTGACAGAGTAGCTGGTGTGCATTGCTAGCACATGGAGTGTTCGACATTTTAGTTTACCGACTAAGTGGTAAACCAGAAAAAAAAGCAACTTCTTTTACAAATGAGGTCCCTGCTCACAATTTCTCAACACATGCCACCAGCATCCTTCTGTCCTTTTTCTCTTAAAATTAGCGGGCCATCTGGTTCTGACATACAGTCTGGTGTCTGAGGATGAAATTTCCACCTGTGCAGAGCATGCGGCACAAAATAATGCAGCAGATAAACTGAGAGATGGAGAATTCAGTCATGGAAGGCCGTCTACTGGGTTTCCACACAATGCTGCATTCTTCCTCTATGCTGTGACGTTGCTTCACAATTTATTCTCTGTTTACTGCTGAGTTATTGAAATCGTATGCTCTGAATTTCTGATTCATTCTTATTTGCGCTATGATTTGTTTCCTTTTTTAATAGTACACTTTCTTCCCGTCGGTATTTGATAATGCGACTCCCATACTGTGAGACCGTAAAAGCTTCACAGAATAAATACATGACCATTTCTTTCTCTAAAACGGAGTTCAGCATGAGGGGAATTGTCTAAGGACCCACAAAGTGACTTGCCAAATAATTGAATTTCACGGTTCTGTGTCCCAGGTCCCACCTGGTCACTCAAAGTGGGTCCAGATATCTTTGTTATACAGTAGTGCAAGCACCATCTCTGCTACCCTCACCTGCTTCCAAAGTTTTAAAACTTCAAAAACGTGGTCGTAAGTTGCCCATAGGTGAGTATTGACAAGGATGATGAGCCTTGGTTGGTTTCATAGATGTCGTTAATGACTGAAGTCGCTTCCAGCAATCCAAGATGATGGCTTAGATCCCATTGTCTCAGTAGGACACCACCAAACTCTGTAGGCTAGCTGACTTCTTAGCTTGTTGTGTTTTGAGAGGGGAGGAAAGTAAAGAAATCTTTACTTCATCAATCACTCCATCAAGTTTGCTCCTTCCTGGATGAGCTGCAGAGCTCAACCCCCAAACCATGCCTGGAGACCAGCGAGAGCCAACACCGATCCGTTGCTGTAGTTGTGTGGGAGTATCCTCTTTACTCTTAACTCGGCTACCCCTCTGAAGCCCTTTGCTAAGGGGATGCAATGCAGCCCTTAATCTCCACTTGGCTGAAATAAGGGATGATGCTTGTTACTCCTACTGTTCCCACCCTGCCCCTCAAATCTGTGGCATAAGCTAGGATGAGATTTTCACCCAATCTGCTTTGCTCCGGGACCTACAAAGGCTGAACCCGCTGTGGTAAGCAAAAGTCACACATTGGAATTGACTTTTTACCCTGACTTGTGTCTACAACCTTCTTCCAAGTTCTCTTGTGTCCTCGTAGGCAGTTTCGAAATCTGATTGCTTCTCTTGGCTTAAACAGACTTTCCCCTTGGGGGGGAATCCTGTCTTACATGGGGACAAGAGGTGCAAAAGTACCAGGTTCAAAATGGAGTCTAGTACCAGGTGGTACGGTCCCATGTCTTCCTAAGGCTGACCATTAGATGACGCGCCAGGCGTTGCCTAAAAATCCCTGATGTTCCAGTGGTCTCCTGTTTTTCTTTTAAATATCTTTCCCCATTTGTTAACTAATTGGGGGCTTAGTCTACACTGCAGCGTTTTTACGCAAGAAGCCTTTTGCGCAAGAGTTTTTTGCACAAAAAGTTCTCACGCAAAAATACGTCCAGACTTCAAAGCGTATCACGAAAGCAATGTGCTTTTGCACAAGAGAGCATCCACACTGCATGGACACTCTTGCGCAAGAAAGCTCTGATGGCCATTCAGAGCTCCTGTGCTTTTTCCGATAGGGGTCTCTTGCACAAAACCCCTCCGGAGCACCCACACCTGCCTTTTTGTACAAGAGCCGTAGGGAGAGGAATAACTCTACCGCAAAAGCCCTCTGTTCTGTCGATTTACTTGCACAAAAATGCACTTGAGGTGTGGGCGTTCTGCTGGTTTTTACGCAAAAGCCTTGTAGTGTAGACATACGGGTGGTTTATGAGAGCATAGAAGAAGGTGAGACATTCAACAAACACCCCTGTGCTCTGAGCCCCAAATGATGCAGTTTCAATGGTTTTCCCCCCTTCCCAAACGTACCCTGAAACGAATCCACTCGCCTGTGGGCAGTTTCTGGGGCAGAAGCGGTGGGCGCGGGCGTGTTGCTAACCCGGTGCCTGCGTTCTCTCCTTGCAGATATCGAAAACGCCAGTGACATTGCCTTGTACTCCGGCCTGGGGGCTGCCGTCATCGCGGTGGCCGTGCTGGTCGTCGGCATCACGCTCTACAGGCGCAGCCAGAGCGAGTATGGTGTGGATGTGATCGATTCCTCTGCTCTGACGGGAGGCTTCCAGACCTTTAATTTTAAAACAGTCCGGCAAGGTGAGTGTTGTGATTTCATCAGCTTCCCGCACAGCTGCGACTGAGAGAGCAGGCAGTGAGTAGCCATTGCTGGAGGCGGAACTGGCTTGTGCAGGGCCAGGTGTGTGGTTTCGTCGCAAGGGCTGGAATTTCGGATGTTTTTCCCTGCCTCCACCACAGATTTCTGCATAAATTCAGACAAGTGACTAATCTCTGCTTGCCTCCGCTTATCCCTTGGTGTGTGCTATGGCAGCAGTGAGTATCACATTAGCTTTTCCTACTGCATTGACAACTAATCCATGCTGAAATCAATAGTATCAAGTAAATTCCTGCTCCGTTCCTACTACTTCTGTTTTGTTTCCCAACTGAGGCTGGTTAAATCTTTCATTTGCTGCATTCCTAATCAGGGCACGTCTAGCTTGCCCACGGATTTCAAAAGAAGATACGCAAATTCACACCAAATTTGCGTATCTTCTTCCGATCCCATTTTCTGAAGAGTGTTTTCGGGGAAAAAAAAAGCAGTCTAGACGCAGTTCTTTCAAAAAAAAAGACCCCTCTTTTTTGAAGGAACCCTTCTTCCTCAGAAAATGAGATGTGCAGGGTTCTTTTGAAAAAAGTTTTTTTTTTCCTGAAAGAACGGCGTCTAAACTGCTTTTTCAAAAAAACGCTTTTGAAAAAGCGATCGGAAGAAGATATGCAAATTAGTGCTGAGTCCTTTCGAAAGAAGAAAGTAGTCTAGCTGTATTAAATGAAACTACTCATTTTCAAGCATTTATGTTACGCTGTTGAATGCCGATTTCTTTATTCTAAGATATTTAGAATACCCCAAGGCGTACAACTGTGAAAATATATTTATTTGGGAGAGGTTGTAAAATTTAGAAAATCACTGAAAAGATTTTACAAGGTATCAATAAAGCCCCACGCTAAGGCTCAGTCTGTTTTCTGGGCTATTTCTTTGGACAAAAAGATTTTGAAGTAAAGTGGTGATCATTATAAAAACTTGTATTTCTTTGATTCGGGACCAGTATTCTAAAGTAGGGGCTGGCTTTGCTGTGGGTGGATGGAGGTGTGGATGTGGTGTGAAAGTGACCCATGTTTTTTCTCTGTGGGAAAGTGAACTGTTACAGTTGGTGGCTGTGTGGCATGTGTACACACACTCCAAAAGAGACATGCTCGTCAGAGCTTAAATAAAAACAACTTTGGGATGCAGAGGAATTTGACTGATTTACTTGGAAGTTCAAGCTGCCTTTGAAGAGCAGTGTATAATTTTCATTCTGTCTTTTTCATAGTGTCTGAGATGAGTTTATTTCTTTTGGAAACAAATTACTGAAAAAATCTTGTTTGGGGTTTTATGTGGGCAATTTTGGTTTGGCTTGAATGTTGCACAGACATCTCCAGCAGAGGCACATAAAAAATGCTACACAGACAATTTCTTTTATATTAAGAGACCATTCTGTTCCAGCTACTTGAGATGGTTTTTGGAGTTTTTCAAATGAATAATTGCAAACAAACAAACATAAAGCCCCAAACCAGTCTGAGCATTCCACAGGTTATTCTAAGCCCCACTCCTCATCCGTATCTATAAATTGCTATTGAAAATATTTTAGCCTCATGTTTAAGTGCTTTGGTGCTTCCAGATTTCATGGCTTAGAGCCGACGCCCATTGATCTCAGTCGAAGTCTTTCCATTAACTTGAGTGGCCCTGGAATCTAACTCTTAAAGCCACCGATAGATATAGAATCATAGAATCATAGAATACTAGAACTGGAAGGGACCTCGAGAGGTCATCGAGTCCAGTCTCCTGCCCTCATGGCAGGACCAAATACTGTCTAGACCATCCCTGATAGATGTCTACCTAATCTGCTCTTGAGTATCTCCAGAGATGGAGATTCCGCAACCTCCCTAGGCAATTTATTCCAGTGTTTAACCACCCTGACAGGAAGTTTTTCCTAATGTCCAACCTAAACCTCCCTTGCTGCAGTTTAAGCCCATTGCTTCTTGTTCTATCCTCAGAGGCCAAGATGAACAATTTTTCTCCCTCCTCCTTATGACACCCTTTTAGATACCTGAAAACTGCTATCATGTCCCCCCTCAATCTTCTCTTTTCTAAACTAAACAAACCCAATTCTTTCAGCCTTCCTTCATAGGTCAAAATCATTTTATGATTTGTTGTGTTCATTCATAGGCCAATTACAGCTTTAGAATGGCACACAGTTAGAAGTGAGACTCAAATAGTCAAATAATGAGCACAAGATAAAAAGTTAGACAGAGACACAACTAGAGCCTATAGAATCCTCCCTCAAACACTGCAAAAAAAACCAGAAAATACCTGGATTTTTTTCCCCTCCTCAGTGTGTGTGTCTCAAATTTTTTTGGTGGAATTTGTTGTCCATAAATGTTAAAACTTGGAACTATACATCTATAGAGCCAGATTCTGTCCCCCCAGTCTGGCTCTGTGTGATGGCACGGATAGCTCAAAGAAGTCAGAACCTGGCGTCAGTCTGTAGGGAATGGGTGATCTGCAACGTGAGTCAAGTCAGTGAACTCAACTCTCATCCCAAGGTGTGAGGGGCATGTCAGAGGTATGGGAGCTGAGAGGAAAGAGCAGCTGGAATCTGCAGTTTTTAGCTGGGGAATAGATTTTTGGGAACAATGGGGATATGACACAAACTAGAGCAACCCTGTAGATTTGCTCAGAGGAGCATTTGGATCCACAGAAGGCAGCGAAGAACCAGTTTTGTACTATTCACGATTGGATGTCTTCAACTGACAGCTTCATGCGATATCCCCAAATCCGAACGTTTTATGAGGGAAGACAGAAAGAATTGGGCTTTTTTAGTTTGAAAAGGAGAAATCTGAGAGGGGACATGAGAGCAGTTTTCAAGTATCTAAAAGGGTGTCACAAGGAGGAGGGAGAAAAATTGTTCTCCTTGCCCTCTGAGGATAGGACAAGAAGCAATGGGCTTAAATTGCAGCAAGGGAGGTTTAGGTTGGATTGTAGGAAAAACTTCCTGTCAGGGTGGTTAAACATAAGAACATAAGAATGGCCATACTGGGTCAGACCAAAGGTCCATCGAGCCCAGCATCCCATCTGCCGATGGTGGCCAATGCCAGGTGCCCCAGAGAAGGAGAACAGAAGACAATGATCAAGTGATTTATCTCCTGCCATCCATCTCCTGCCCTTGTTATGAAGGCTAGGGCACCATACTTTATCCCTGGCTAATAGCCATTTATGGACCTAACCTGCAAAAATTTATCAAGCTCTTTTTTAAACCCTAATCGAGTCCTGGCCTTCACAGCCTCCTCGGGCAAGAAGTTCCACAGGTTGACTGTGCGCTGTGTGAAGAAAAATTTCCTTTTATTAGTTTTGAACCTACTACCCATCAATTTCATTTGGTGTCCCCTAGTTCTTGTATTATGAGAAAAGGTAAATAATTTTTCTATAATCACTTTCTCCACACCATTCATGATTTTATATACCTCTATCATATCGCCCCTCAATCGCCTTTTTTCCAAACTGAAAAGTCCCAGTCTCTCTAGCCTCTCCCCATATGGGACCCTTTCCAAGCCCCTAATCATCTTAGTCGCCCTTTTCTGAACCTTTTCTAATGCCAATATATCTTTTTTGAGGTGAGGAGACCACATCTGCACGCAGTACTCGAGATGTGGGCGTACCATAGTTTTATATAGGGGAAGTATGATATCTTTTGTCTTATTATCTATCCCTTTTTTAATAATTCCTAACATCCTATTTGCCTTACTAACTGCCGCTGCACACTGCGTGGATGTCTTCATAGAACTATCCACTATAACTCCAAGATCCCTTTCCTGATCTGTCGTAGCTAAATTTGACCCCATCATGTAGTACGTGTAATTTGGGTTATTTTTTCCAACATGCATTACCTTACACTTACCCACATTAAATTTCATTTGCCATTTTGCTGCCCAATCACTCAGTTTGCTGAGATCTTTTTGTAGTTCTTCACAATCCCTTTAGCTTTTGACTGTCCTGAACAACTTTGTGTCATCTGCAAACTTGGCCACCTCACTGCTTACCTCATTTTCTAGATCATTGATGAACAAGTTGAACAGGATTGGTCCCAGTACTGACCCCTGGGGAACACCACTAGTTACCCTCCTCCATTGTGAAAATTTACCATTTATTCCCACCCATTTATTTGTTTTCTGTCTTTTAACCAATTCTTGATCCATGAAAGGACCTTTCCTCCTATCCCATGACCACCTAATTTACGTAAAAGCCTTTGGTGTGGGACCGTGTCAAAGGCTTTCTGGAAATCTAGGTATATTATATCCACTGGGTGCCCCTTGTCCGCATGTTTATTAACCCCTTCAAAGAATTCTAACAGATTAGTTAGACACGACTTCCCTCTGCGGAAACCATGCTGACTTTTGCCCAACAATTCGTGCTCTTCTATGTGCCTTGCAATTTTACTCTTTACTAGTGTTTCTACTAATTTGCCTGGTACTGATGTTAAACTTATCGGTCTATAATTGCCAGGATCTCCTCTAGAGCCTTTTTTAAATATTGGTGTTATATTGGCCATCTTCCAGTCATTTGGTACCAAAGTGGAGTTAAAGGATAGGTTACAAACCACTGTTAATAACTCCGCAATTTCACATTTGAGTTCTTTCAGAACCCTTGGGTGAATGCCGTCTGGTCCCGGAGACTTGTTACTATTCAGCTTATCAATTAATTCCATAACCTCCTCTAATGTCACTTCAATCTGAGTGAGTTCCTCAGATTTGTCACCTAAAAAGGCTGGCTCAGATTTAGGAACCTCTGTAACATCCTCAGCCGTGAAGACTGAAGCAAAGAAATCATTTAATCGCTCCGCAATGGCACTGTCTTCCTTGATCGCTCCTTTTATATCTTTATCATCCAAGGGCCCCACTGCTTTTTTAGCGGGCTTCCTGCTTCTAATGTATTTAAAAAACATTTGACTATCATTTTTTGAATTTTTGGCTAGCTGTTCCTCAAACTCTTTTTTGGCTTTTCTTACTACATTATGACATTTAATTTGGGAGTGTTTATGTTCCTTTCTATTTTCCTCACTAGGATTTGACTTCCACTTTTTAAAAGCTGCCCTTTTCTCTCTCACTGCCTTTTTAACATGGCTGTTTAGCCATGGTGGTTCTTTGTTAGGTCTCTTACTGTGTTTTTTTATTTGGGGTATACATTTAAGTTGGGCCTCTAGTATGGTGTCTTTAAACAGTTCCCATGCAGCTTCCAGGGATTTTAGTTTAATTACTCTCCCTTTTAGTTTCTGTTTAACTAGCTTCCTCATTTTAGTGTAATTCCCCTTTTTGAAATTAAATGCCAGAGTGTTTGACCGCTGCGGTGTTCTTCCCAACACAGGAATATTAAAAGTTATTATATTGTGGTCACTATTTCCAAGCAGTCCAGTAACAGTTACCTCTTGGACCAGATCCTGCGTTCCAGTCAAGACTAGGTCGAGAATCGACTCTCCCCTTGTGGGTTCCTGTACTAGCTGCTCCAAGAAGCAGTCATTTAAGGCATCAAGAAATTTAATCTCTGAATCCCGTCCTGAGGTGACATGCACCCAATCAATATGGGGATAATTGAAAACTCCTATTATTACTGTGTTTTTTATTTTGGTAGCCTCTCTAATCTCCCTTATCATTTCAGCATCACTATCACTGTCCTGGTTAGGTGGTCGGTAATATATTCCTAATGCCATATTCATATTAGAGGAATGAATTGTTATCCATAATGATTCTATGGAACATTTTGATTCCTTTAGGATTTTTACTTCATTTGATTCTATATTATCCTTCACATATAGTACCACTCCGCCACCCGCACGACCTGTTCTGTCTTTCCGATATAATTTATATCCCGGTATGATAGTGTCCCACTGATTGTCCTCATTCCACCATGTTTCTGAGATGCCTATTATGTCAACTTCCTCCTTTGATATGAGGTACTCCAGTTCACCCATCTTATTAGACAGACTCCTAGCATTAGTGTAAAAGCATGTTAGAAAACTACCACTATTTATATGTCCGCCTTTCACAGACACATTGGATTTTTTTATGCACGATTGTTTCACATCTGATCTTGCCCATATATTATTTCCCACGTTCCCTATCTGACTAACTTCTAGGGAATCCCTACCTATGGAGCCTCGTGTAAGAGAAGTCTCCGTCCGATCCAGGTGCTCCCCCGCACCAATCGGCTTTCCCCCACCTCTTAGTTTAAAAACTGCTCTACGACCTTTTTAATGTTTAATGCCAGCAGTCTGGATCCACCTCGATTTAGGTGGAGCCCATCATTCCTGTATAGGCTCCCCCTACCCCAAAAGTGTCCCCAGTTCCTAATAACACTGGAATAAATTGCCTAGGGAGGTTGTGGAATTTCCATCTCTGGAGATACTCAAGAGCAGATTAGGTAGACATCTATCCGGGATGGTTTAGATGGTGCTTGGTCCTGCCGTGAGGTCAGGGAACTGGACTCGATGACCTTGCAAGGTCACTTCCAGTTCTAGTGTTCTAGGATTCTAGTTTAGAATAATCTCTTTTTAATAATCCTTAATCCATTTAGAAGGGAAGAGACTACTTCTTCCGGCATTAGCATGCTGGAGGTTAGCAGTAGGATGGTTTTAAGGACATTATGCTTGGAGAAGCTTACACATTTGTATCTAATCTATCTGTCAGGTTTAATTGAGGAATGGCACAACTTGCTTAATTGCCCTCTTCTGTGTAGGAAAGAGCGGGTGTGGCGAAGAATTCTTTTTACATTAGAAGCTAATCATTACGAATCGTCAGTTGTATGCAAACGTCTAAAAACACTCACTTTCTTTAATACCATCTGAGCTGGAGAAAATATAGTAAGAATCACTGCTAATGTGTTATCCTGACTGTGTCATCATTTTAAAAAGAACCACCAAAAGCCAGGTCTTTGGAATGACATCCCCATTTTTTAAGATGCTGAGAGCCTCACAGAAAGACTTAAAAATTATACTTATTGTCGTCTAAAGAGAAAGCGTACCCACGAGAGCATCTGTTTAGAAATATGCGTGAGAGCCGTCATTACCCACAATGAGTACGCAGCTGAGATGTCTGTTGCCTTATTTATCAATGGTGCTAGGGAAAACATTTGGTGAATACTCGAACATTTGTCTGCAGTTCGAAGCTTTGGTAGCAGATGAGATGCAGATCTGTTGACCCGAGCGTGAAATGAACGGATCTGCTGGTATGAGGCCTTCTGAGTGATCCGAATTGAATCCTTTCTGAAAGGGATGAGTGATGTTTGCTGGCCAACTTGAGAGACACATTAAAAGGGCCTGATTCTCCAAGGGTGCATAGACTCACAGCACTTTCTGAAATTCAGAGGCTTTTAAAATGGCTCAAGTTGAGACCCTCAACAATCACAGATTCCTCTTGGAAATTTAGACCTTACAGAGAGAACTGCGTGACAGAGGAGGGCTGGCTGGACATAAATAGATTGCTGCATTGCTGAAGCACAAATCCCGCAATGGACTTTGTCCCAGCAGAACCGAGACACCTGTAAATATTCGTTCGACCGAGTGGGCTTGGGAGATCTGCCTCGGTGGAGCTCATTGCAAGAGGAGGAATTAGATGGGAAACTATTCTGCTTTAATATTTGTGGAGCCAAACAGAATAATTTTCCAGCATCTGCTTTTATTCTTTGTTGTATCACCTGGGTTGCTTTTATGAGTAACTGCAAACAGAAGAGGCAGACATGTTATCTCCTAAGTGCAGTTTTTTCACCTCCGAGCTATATGGTGGATGCATTGCAACGAATGGTCATTAGATGCACATGTCTAGCAAAGCGCAGGTCCTCAGCTGAAGTCAGACAGCATCACTCATCAACAGTGGCAGCCCATCAATACAGGCGAACTAGGCGGTCGCCTAGGGCGCCAAGATAAACAGCAGTTGAGGGCTTTGGAGGCAGGGGCGCCGATCGCGCGTTTTGCCTAGGGTGCCAGTTGCCGGCAGGTTGTCTAGGGCCACTCCTGCTCATCAAAGCCCTTCGACTTAGAAGCATAGAATCCTAGAATCCCAGGGCTGGAAGAGACCGCAGTCATCAAGTTCAGCCCCCTGCCCAAAGCAGGAACAATCCCAACTCAATCATCCCAGCCAGGGCTTTGTCAAACCGGGACTTAAACACCTCTAGGGATGGAGATTCCACCCCCTCCCTAGGGAACCCAGCCCAGCGCTTCCCCACCCACCTAGGGAAATAGTTTTTCCTAATATCCAAACACCACATAAGAGCTCAGTGCCCAACATATAGTGAATTTAGAGCTGACACTGCTGTTTTCTAGACGGGCCACTGAATTAGTACCAGAAAGGAACCTGTATTTTGGGCTATGGTGAATAACAAGAGAATTTGTGCAATAGCCTTTGCAAAGAGTGGGATTTTCAAAAGCACCTTCCTGACTTACAGACACAAGCCCAGATGAACGTCACTAAAGTGCTTGTGAAAATCCCAGTTAATGCGACTTGCCAAGATCAGGCAGTAAACTAGATCCAAAACCAGGAATAGAACTTAGGACTCCTAACACCCAGGGCCCTAATTTAACCTGCGGGCCCCGCGCCCACAGGGTAAGATTCACCGTAAAATGTGAAGTTGGTTGAGCACATAGGTGTGGAAATTGGGCTGGAGGGGGTGTTGCAACAAGCCCGGGTTTTTGTCATCTCAGACACATGTGCCTGCTGCCCAGGGTCCTGGCCACTAGACCCGCTGTTCCCCGGGAGCTCTGCTTCTGACCCTGGGTCCCACTCATCTGCCATCCCCATGCAAAGAGTCTTGGTGGCCGGCTTTGGGTTCTGCTTGCCTGCTGGTTCTGCCACCAGGCCTTGCATGCAGAGTCCTTCCCAGCTGCTGGGCGTGGGCTCCTGGCCGCTGCCCACATGTGCCAGGTACCAGCTGCTGGCCCCTGCTCTAAGGGGAGAACATAAGAATGGCCAGGCTGGATCAGACCAAAGGTCCATCCAGCCCAGTGTCCCGTCTGCTGACAGTGGCCAATGCCAGGTGCCCCAGAGGGAGGGAACAGTACAGGGAATCATCAAATGATTTCTCCCTCTGAAAAATAGAGGCTAGGGACACCATTCCTACCCATCATGGCTAATAGCCATTGATGGACCTAACCTTCATGAAGGTATCTACTTCAGTTTTGAACAACATCCTCTGGCAAGGAGTTCCACAGGTTGACTGTGCCCTGCATGAAGAAAAACTTCCTTTTGTTTGTTTTTAACCTGCTGCCTGTTAATTTTGTTTGATGACCCCGAGTTCTTATGTGATGGGAATAAGTCAATAACTTTTCCTTATTTATTTTCTCCAAACCTGTCCTAATTTTATAGACCTCTATCCTATCTCCCTTTAGTCTCCTCTTTTCTCTACTGAAAAGTCCATGTCTTTTTAATCTCTCTTCATATGGGACCCATTCCAAACCCCTCATCATTTTTGTTGCTCTTTTCTGAACCTCAGGAGGTGAGGGGCACGGAGAGAGGTAAAGGGGGGGTGCAGCTCTACACCTCCACTCCAAAAATAGTTCCCATGCTACTGGTTGACCAGACATGTCCCCATGTGGATTTCCACTTCCCTCTGCTGGTTTTCCATTATTCAAACAAAATCCTGGTATGTAGGCATTGTTCTAGGCACCACTGTGTGCACAACACTTTCCCTTGCATGTAAAATGGTAACTGAATGCCCAATCACTTTCCTTTCCCCAGGTAACTCCCTGCTTCTGAACTCATCCATGCAGCCCGACTTGACCGTGAGCAGAACCTACAGCGGACCCATCTGCCTGCAAGACCCCCTGGACAAGGAGCTCATGACAGAATCCTCCCTCTTTAACCCCTTGTCAGACATCAAGGTCAAAGTTCAGAGTTCGTTCATGGTTTCTCTGGGGGTGACGGAGCGAGCCGAATATCACGGAAAGGCTCATTCTGGAACATTCCCCCATGGGAACAACAGAGGCTTCACCACAATACATGCCAGGAACAAGACCACGTACATTCAGAATTTGTCGTCTCTGTCGACAAGAAGTGAGCTGAGGACAATGGGCATTTTTGGCCACTTGGGTGGCCGCTTAGGGATGCCCAACACAGGTAGGTCAATCAAGAAAGATGTGACCTAAACCAAAAAAAACCCTTTTGCTTTACAGCATTTCATGGTGTAGAGAAGAGAGGAGCTCGTTGACTGTGAAATGGGAAAACTACAGGAATCTTCTTCGCCCGGCATAGTTGTTAGTATCCGATCGTTTAGCAAGATTACAGCCAGGGCCAAATTCAGAGATGGGTGTTTATTCCACGTTGATGATTGGGCATTGCCCCTAAGCCATCACAATCATACAATCATAGAACACTAGAACTCAAAGGGACCTTAAGTGATCACAAGTTCAATCCCCTGCCCTCACCGCAGGACCAAGCACCATCTAGATCTTCACTGATAGATGTCTGTCTAACTGGTTGTTAAATATCTCCAGTGATGGAGATTCCACAACCCCCTTAGGCAATTGCAATTCACTCCAGTGCATTACCACCCTGAGAGTCTGCCACTTTTAAATATAGTAAAATATTTAGAGAATCATGGAACACTAGAACTAGAAGGGACCTCGAGATCATCAAGTCTAGTCCCCTGCCCTCACGGAAGGACCAAGCATCATCTAGACAGTGGTGCTCAACCTTTTTTAATTTGCGACCCCCAGCCCTGGGAAAATTTTGGTTGAGCAAAAAAAAAAGGGGGGGAATTTTTTTTTTGTTGAGCACAAAAACAATAAAAATAAACAAAGGTGCCGGGAACGTTTTGTTGCGGCCCCTTTAATTTAAAGCACCAGTCTGCTCCCCTGCCACGTGTACGTTGGGCACCAAGCTGGGAAAACAAAATGGTGGCTGGTCTGGTGCTGTGACACCCCCTGGAAGATAGCTGTGACTCCTTAGGGGGGGTTGCGACTCATGGGTTGTACACCACTGATCTAGATCATCCCTGATAGACGTTTGTCTCACTGGCTCTTAAATATCTCCAGTGATGGAGATTCCACAACCTCCCCAGGCAATTTATTCCAGTGTTTAACCAGCCTGATAGATAGGAAGTTTTTCCTAATGTCCAACCTAAACCTCCCTTGTTGCAGTTTAAGCCCATTGCTTCTTGTCCTGTTCTCAGAGATTAAGGAGAATAATTTTCCCCCCTCCTCCTTGTAACACCCTTTTAGGTACTTGAAAACTACTGTCATGTGCCCTCTCAGTCTTTTCTTTTCCAGAGTGAATGAACCCAGTTCCTTCAGTCTTCTCTTATAGGTCATCAAGAGTGCGTCTACACTGTGGCGCTAATTCAGGAAACTTCTGGTATTCCGAAATAGCTATTCCGCATCTTGACAGTGCGTCCATTATTTCAAAATAATGGATATGCTATTCCGAAGTCCCTGTAAACCTCATTCCATGAGGAGTAAGGAACATTTTGGAATAGTGGTTTATTTCAAAATTCGGTGCCAAATGACAAAATAAACTATTTTGAAATACACTCAAAATAAGCTACGCAATTTGCATAGCTCAAATTGTGTGGCTTATTTTGAGCTAAGGGTGCAGTGTAGATGCACTCCAACATTTTCTCCTGACCTCCTAACTATGAAACCTATGCCAGTCTAGAAGGCTCACACTTTCTTACTGGGTTCCTGATGCCAATGCATCGCTCCCCTGAAGAGCTCATTGATTAATCAGGGTCTTAGATGCTCCTTTCCAATTTGTCTGTCACAGGCAATGATTGACTCCATGAACTTTGATGGATATCAAGGTGATGCTAAAAAAAAATCTGTGACGATTAGAGATGGCTGAGAAGAGTCACTGTTTAGAGTGAAATTTGCTCTGTGTGGCTACACCTGTCGGCCCACCTAGCTTGTTTGTTTTGGGATTTTCTGAGGGGGTGGTTGTTGTTGTCCTTCTCACATCGGTCTGTTCTGAAAGGACATTTCCATAGTGCATGACTTCCGAGCTAACTGCCAGTACTGCACTGAGCATCACAATGTTGCTTGAAATGGAGGAACTAAATTAGCATCGCTATGAGTACATCTACACTACACGCTTATTTTGAAATAAGCTATTCCAGAAGAAATACTCCAAAATAGTTTATTTCGAAATAGCACGTCTACACTACAGGGAAGCTTCAAAATTAGTCCAAGGCAGGCTTCCCTAATGTGTACACGCTACCTCAGTTTAGAGCCCCAGGAGGCACTGGGGAGTAAATAGTCTGAATGGCCCTGGGGAGGAGGTATTTTGAAATAGCACCAGTGGAGCGTCCACATTACGGTTATTTTGAAATAAATTTCTGTTTCAGAATAGGCATTATATTCCTCATGGAATGAGGTTTACAGAAGTTGGAATAAGACATCTGTTATTTCGAATTTATTTCAAAATAACGGAATTTCTGTGTAGATGCTTGCATTGTTATTTTGAAATAACATCCGTTATTTCGAAATAACTATGCTGTGTAGATGCACCCTAAGAGATGATATTTCCTTTGTGACTTTTGAGCTTTGTAACTTAGGGCATGTCTACACTAGGAAATTATTTTGAAATAAGTAAAATCAAAATAATAACTCCCAAAATAAAATTGAAATAGTGTGTCCACACTACAGGAAAGGCTTGAAATTAGTCTGCGGCAGGCTCCGTTAATGTGGACATTCTACCTAGACTTAGTGCCCCTGGAAGAACTGGGGAGTAATTACTTCAAATTACTCTGGGGAGTCATTATTCCAAAATAGCAGCAGTGGAGCATCCACACAACCGCTATTTCAAAATAACTATTTCAAAATTAGCGATATTCCCTGAGGAAAGCAGGAGTCCAGATTTTCAAATAACCAGCCCCTTATTTCGAAATAACGGGCTTGGTCATGTGGATGTTCTGTTTGTTATTTTGAAATTACTCCCTAGTGTAGACCAGGGCTTCGCATGAGACTTAGCGATGCTTGTTAGTTACTAAAAGGAAAACGAGGGTTTTTTAAAAAAAAAAAAAAACAAAACAAAACTTGCGGCTATGCTGTGAAATGAACGGCCACGTCTAAACTATGGGGTTTTTTCGAAAGAGGCTATTTGCATATCTTCTTCCGATCGCACTTTCGAAAGAGGATCTTTTGAAAGTGAAAGTAGTCTGGACACAGTCTTTTCAGGAAAAAAAACGTTTTCGAAAAACGCGTGTAAACCTCCTTTTTTAAAAGAAGAGCAGTGGTTTTTTTTTTTTTTTGTTTGTTTTTTGAAGAAGGGTTTTTTTTCCGAAAAAAAAACATGGCCAGACTACTTTCACTTTCAAAAGATCCTCTTTCGAAAATGAGATTGGAAGAAGATATGCAAATCCCACAGGAATTTGCATATCCTCTTTCGAAAATTCTATGTAGTCTAGACATAGCTGAAATGAGAATCAAAGGATATTCAGTTTGCCTTTCTGCAACATAGCTACACTGGGTCAGGGCCTCCATGTGGTGCTGGCTGCACCTTTTGGTGTTCATATTTTATGTTGTAAAATGGAATGGGTGTCAGCTGGCAGTTCTAATTGGGCACCTGTTGGATACCAGGGATCCTTGAGTTAAGATTCACTTTAGACTCCGTTTGATTTCATTTGACAACTTTTGTTCTGTGCATCCAGGTCTGTCTCTTATTGCTTGTTTGACTGAAATGCCATTTTAGCCTTCCCTTTCATAATTCATTGCCACTTTCACACACACAAGAAAAGCCTCAAAACCATCATGTGTATTTCGAAGAGATTGATAGTCATCTGTCATTGGAAGGGATAATATTTAGCACGCAGCAATGTGTGATGTATAAAAGGAATTTGTATCTCTATGCAGGTTTAGTTTGTTTAGGAATGGACATTACAAGGAGATCAAGTCAGTGTAGCTATTCAGAATGATGATGGGCAAAGGAATTATTAAGCATCAGATGTCTTAAAAACATGTGCATCCCACAAAGCAAATACATTCAAGGTGCGTTTGGTACATGCAGTGTTTTTTTATTTTCCTCTCTACTGTGAGTCTGCAATAAAATCTTGCAAACAGTTGCAAATCACAGTAGCATCTCGGGCTATGTCAACACTGCAGAGTTTTTCTGGGATACCTCTGGTATTCCAGAAAAGCTATGCCACATCCAAGGAACACGTCCGCTTTTTCGGAACAATTTCGGGAAAGCCTCTTCCAGAAAAAAAAAAGCGGAAAAAGGGACGCAAATTTCAGTTCACAATTTGCGTATCTTTTTCCGACTTTTCTTTGCCGTCTAGACATGGCCTCCATGTTTCACTGTTTATCTGAAGGTGGGCAAGGCTGACATATTGCAAAAATCTGGAAACTTATTTTTTCCTTCTTCATGTATGTTGGCTTAACAAGAGTGTCACTCCACTATGGTTTCAATGGAGTAAGTTCTGATGTACATCATTGGAAGTAGGAGGAGCATCAAAAAACTACCTGCAATGGCTGTGGTGCATAAGCATTTAAATGAAATGAAAAAAATCTCTGTAAATCCAGTTTGCTTTGTGGGTGTTCTCTCCATTATGAGATATTCCTGATTAAAAGAACAAGCAGTTGCAATTTAAAGAAACATGTGAAATTCACTGGACAGGGTAACATTGGGAAAAGGTGCTCGAAGAAAAGTTAAACCGTAATTGAGCTTTGCAAATCGTAAGGACCTTTCCTGGTGACAAGATTCATAACATTAACAGATCCTTAGGTGGAGAATGTGGGGCAAAGATGAATGCACAGCTTAGGAAAGAGGAGACTAAGGGGAGATACGAGGTCTGTAAAATCATGACTGGCATGGAAAAAGTGAAGTAGGAAAAGTTATTTACTTGTTCCCACAATGTCAGAACTAGGAGGTCACCAAATGAAATTAATAGGTAGCAGGTTTAAAACAAACAAAGGGAAGTATTTCTTCACACAGTGCACAGTCAACCTGCGGAACTCCTTGCTGGAGGATGCTGTGAAGGCCAGGACTTTAACAGGGTTCAAAAAAGAGCTAGATACATTCATGGAGATAGGTCCATCAATGGCTATTAGCTATGATGGGTGGGATGGTGTCCCTAGCCGCTGTTTGTTAGAGGCTGGGAATGGGTGACAGGGGAGGGATCACTTGATTATTCCCTGTTCTGTTCATTCCTTCTGGGGCATCTGGTATTGGCCACTGTCAGTAGACAGGATACTGGGCTAGATGGGCCTTTGGTCTGACGCAGTCTGGCCATTCTTTTGTTCACAGGTAATTAATTTTTTAAGTGTTTACTCTGCCAGCTTTTTGAGATCTAGCAAAGCTCAGTTTAAAGGTTAAGTCAGTCACATGTGCATTTTTTATGCAAAAAAAAAGTGTTAAATAGAGAACTCGGAGCAGGTTGTTTGGTTGTCAGATCAAATAAAATCTGCCAGGTAGCAGCTGTTCCCCAACTGCTGGAGAGCCATGTCAAAAAACCAGAAACTTTGTCTAATATCTTGATGCTCTGGGGGCCGAGGAAATCTACCATTTTTTACCTCCTAATGCTGAGCATCTTTCTTAATGGCACAGATAGTCCACTGCATTCAGTCCCTGTGTTCTGATTCCCATGCTTGCTCTTCTGGTTTGAAACGTGGTAGCGGACCTTTGATTGAGGTGATGCTGTGATCGTTTCTTTTCACCAGAAGTCACTGTTGTCCAACGTGATTCACTCTGAGATGAGGCAGAGAGCTTTAACTGCTTCATACCATGGAAATTTCAAAGGCACGGGAATCACCCACCCACTGCCAACTTTCACTGGGAATTAGCTGCCTAAACTGCATTTGCTGCCTTTGATAATCCACCCCCTTCAACATTTGTGGGTTTTCTCAACATCCCCAAAGAACTAATTTCTCTCTCTCCCATTCTAACGGAATGCCCTGAAGTTAGCCCTAAACCTCAAAGCGTGTGCCTACAGCAATAAAGAGCGAGCTATACCTGGGGGATTATCACAAACAAGGTGTCTAACCAACGTAATGATGGCCGTGCCTCTCTAGTATTGATATTAAGACCTAGTTAATAATGAGTCTCATTGCCAGAGGGCTCTGAGCGGGATTTTTTTTAACATGCCGCATTCTTAGCGGTAGTGAAAGAGACTAATGATAACCAGCATGTTACTGAATCATGTTCATAAATTGGAAGAACAAATAACTTATTTTCTAATGAGTCTCGGGCTGAGCAGCTGTACCGCAGCTCTCTGGCTTACAAGAGTGCAGCTCACACATCAGTAATGTTATTAAAAGGATGCTGTCTCTCCCTTGAAATTATGATCAGCAACTTGTATGCTTTGCTACTCTCACATTGGTTCTTCTGATGAAAGACAGGATGAGAGCTTCATTATTTGAAGGGGAGGAAGAAACCCTGAGGTTTTATTTTTGCAAAGGAAATTTTTTGTCATGCCTAACCAGTTCATTTCTTATCATAAACACGAAAATGCATTAAAAAGAAGCACTGTGCTCCATGGGCTGTTATCTGTTAGCGATGTAAAAGATTTACTTCAAAGCCATTGCTACAGAGAGAGAGAAGAAAGCTCAGGAACGCCACATGAACTGTGGGGCTGGACTGGGATGAGCTTTGAACTTTTTGGTGGACTAGGAAAAAGCTACTGAGGATTTTAAATTGAGAATCTTTCTGACTATACACGGTATCATCTGATCATATATGGTATTGCTTTCAAGACAAAATTAATGAAAGAAGTCCATTTCCTAAGGAGCTAGATGGCTATGGGGATTTTTAATGGGTGACAAATTCTTCTGCCTACTGTACTGCAGTGGCATTCACACCCAGTTCAAAAGTGGCTGGAAAGCTGCAGTGGTTTTGTTATGTCCTCGCTAGGGAATTGGTTTGGGGACCACCCTCACAGCAGGAACTAGACAGAACTTTTGTTGTCAGTTTCAGCGGTATTGTAGAATCATAGAACACTAAACTGGAAGAGACCTTCAGAGATCCTCAAATCCAGTCTCCTGCCCTCACGGCAGGACCAAGCACCATCTAGCTCATCCCTGATAAGTGTCTATCTAACCTGCTCTTCAATATCTCCAGTGATGGAGATTCCACAACCTCCCAAGGCAATTTAATCCAGCACTTAACCACCCTGAGAGGTGGGAAGTTTTTCCTAATGTCCAGTCTATACCTCCCCCACTGCAACTTAAGCCTTTAGCAAAGGGGTTAAGAAGTGTACGAGCCCATCAGTTTCCATGAAGGAGTCCCTCCTTGGCAGGCGGCAGTAATGTCAGTAATGGCAAGACATCTTTCTCGACCTCGGGGTGAAGAGAGGACTTCAGTCATCAAACCCATGCATACTACATCTTTCAGTGGTGCAAAAATACCGCCAAGTCTGCTCTTTCATAAACAACAACAACAACAGGGGCAGTGAGGATCTTATCCCAGTAATGGTCTTTGGGAAATATTGGCATGCGAACAAATAAGCAGAGCATTTTATTAAGATGTAATTCCATAATTTGATAATGGCTCACCCTGTGCTACCATTTTTAGAGAGGCATTTCAAAGGGCTATCAATCAGAGACAATACATGTGTAAATACCTAAAAGGGTGTTACAAGGAACAGGGAGAAAAATTGTTCTCCTTGGCTTCTGGTGATAGCACAAGAAGCAATGGGCTTACATCGTAGCCAGGGAAGTTTAGGTTGGACATTAGGAAAAACTTCTTACCTATCAGGGTTAAACACTCGAATAAATTGCCCAGGGAGGTTGTGGAATCTCCATCACCAGAGATATTTAACAGCAGGTTAGATAGGAGGGATGATGTGGATGGTGTTTGTTCCTGCCGTGAGGGCAGGGGACTGGACTTGATGACCTCTTGAGGTCACTCTATGATTCTGTGAGGTTTATCTTTATGTCCAGAGTATTTGCAGAAACTTTGGATTGGGAAAGTCCATCAATAACCTTTAAACTTGTTCTGTTGTAGGAGTCAGTTTGCTGATACCACCTGGCGCTATCCCAGAAGAGAGCTCATGGGAAATCTATCTCAGCCTCAGCCAAAGGGAATCCAGGTGAGAAACCAAAAAAAAAAAAAATCACAAGGCAAATCCATCCCAAATACGTAATCCCAGCAAATACATTTCTGGGAGCCATCATGCTAATTTCTGGACTACGCGGACCTCATGCCATTCTTCTTTACCCTGGTATAGGAATGACTTGGACAAGCAGTAGTAGAATCAGGCACATTGTGTGCTACCATTCTGCAAACACATCCAGATATGAGAACTCTGTTGAAGGTTGGGATAACTCAGGAGGCATGGTTTTCTAGTAAGGAATCTTGTATTTCTAGGTCAGGGCTGGCCAACCTGCAGCTCGCAAGCCACATGTGGCTCTTCTCCCTCCCCCCCCCCAAATTGCGGCTCGCAAAACCTCCCCTGTGGCTCACGAAGCCACCCCTGCTCCCCTAAAATTGTCCCTCTGACCCCCGGTTCCCTGTGCTCACCAGCTGACGCGGCAAAGCAAAATGGCACCGACAAGATGGCGCCGGCCAACAGGAGCCTGATGTGGCCAAAAAGCCACCCAGAGTTTTGTTTAAAGGGGCAGTATCTTTTTTTGTGGGGCTGGTTTTTTGTTTTTTTTTTTTTGCTTGGCAACTTCTTTCCCTCGGCCCTTAGCGCTATATCCCCAACTATTGTGGCTCTTTGCCTTTAAAGGGTTGGCCACCCCTGTTCTAGGTTATCAGTCCTGTATTTCTGGTGGCAGCGGACATCGGTGGCAACGTGAAATGAATGAATGGGTTCTCAGTCAAGGCCCTAGTTCATAGATCATCCAGTTCCTAAGTGACACCTAACTCTGTGCTAGAAGCCACTGTCAGAGTCCACTCCCTTTGTTGGCTGTCTGTTATTACAGACTCTCACTGTCCCGGCAAGAACTCAGTGGGCTATGGGAGCAGAATGGCCCTTTTGATCATTAGAAGCGTGGTTCTTCTATGTTGCATTTGGCAGGGTGCTGAAGAGGGTGTTTGAAGTGTTTTCATCCTACGTTGTTTCTGTTTTGTGGACAAATAAAGAAGTTCGTTTCCCAGGCTTTCAATCCAGCACCATTACATTCACTTTAAGGAATTAGAAATGAGCAAAGCTGTTAACGAGGCATTTGGTAAGTTCAGGCAGCTGTTCTTTGTGCAGTTGTCTCTAATGCACTGCCATCTCTGCCACATAAAATGTACCTAGCTGGTTTTTGGGGCCTTTCCATAAACTAGGTGGCCATTAGACAAGGGAAAGGGAAGTCTGAATTTTGCTATCAGGCCATGTCTTCACTAAACAAAAGATTGATGCTCCCACGATTGCTCTTCCACAGTTTGACTTAGCAAGTCTAGTTAAGACTCACTAAATCAAACTCAGAGGGTGCCCCCACCAGTGGCTGGTACTCCTGATTCTGTGAGGAGTAAAGGAAGCCAATGGGAGCATTCGCTTCCATCAGCCTCCCACTGTGGGAACACAGGGAACCTCAAAACAAAGTACATCGCCTCCAGCTACATAATTAACATAGCTGCAATTGCGTATCTTGATTCAGCCTTCCCCTTTGGTGTTGACCTGGCCTCGGTTATGCCAGGAGTAAATGGGAGTAACTCCACCAGTTTCAATATCATCTCCATCAGAGTGAAAGAAGAATTTGACCATTTCTTCAGATTAGTTTTTTTCCCCCTTTTTGTTATGAAGAAAAACAGTCAGAGAAACAGATGGTTTTAACAGATTTTGATAGCTGTTCTCATAAAAAGGATTTTCTGGTTCCCAGTGGCTTTAATTTCTCACACAACATGGTTATAAAGAATCAAAAGTGCTATACCAGTCCATTGTTTTCCAGAGCCTGATGGATTTTGCTCATGAGCAGTGCTAAGTCTGGCACAAGCTATTGTATAGGGTCCTCTAAGTTCTCTCTGGAAATTTTGTTCTCAAATTCCAGGAGACTCAGTGGAGTTACAAACTGAAATTTTAGAGGAGAGTTTAGTGACTGAAGTGAGCACACTTAGGGCACAGTTACATAGCAGGGCTAGAGCCGAAATGAGCTATGCAACTTGAGCAACGTCAATTGCGTAGCTCACGTCGAAATGTCACGTATACACAGTAGAAAGTCCGAGGAAGAGCGCTCTTCCTCTGACTTCCCTTACTCCTTGTACAATGAGGATGACAGGAGTTGGAGTAAAAAGTCCTCTAGCTCGCCATTATTTCGACATTGAAAAATAATTGCTTGTTGTGTAGACACGAACTATGTTCTTTTGGAATAACGTTATTAGCGAAATCGCTAATGAAGCGGGGATTTAAATATCCGTGCTTCATTAGCATAAACATGGCTGCCGCTTTTTTCGAAACGGAGCTTTTTTGGAAAAAAGTGGCAGTCTAGACGTGGATCTTTCGAAAATACAACCCTTTTTCGAAAGATCCTGTAAACCTCATTTTTTAAACCTCAGGTTTACAGGATCTTTTGAAAAAGGGTTGTATTTTCGAAAGATCCACGTCTAGCAGCAGCCATGTTTATGCTAATGAAGCACGGGATATTTAAATCCCTGCTTCATTAGCAATTTCGACGTGCCTAATCTACATCTCTCTGTCAACAGAGAGGTGTAGTCTAGACACAGCCTTTGGGTACACTTGTAGCGTACTGCTATCATGCTCATATAAGAATTTTAGGGGATGCAAGATTGAAGTGGGTAGGATCCCAGACTTGTTGCTAATTGTCACACAGTAATCCTTCATGTTTAGAGCTGAAATTTCTTATATCTCAAATGCAAACAAATGTGAAAGAAAATAATATCAGTCTGTTAGGAACCCAGTTTTCAGTGTGGGCGATGTTTATTCCAAGTCAAATCATTCTACTGCTGCATTATATTTCATATTTGCTTCCTTTTGGGTTCTTGTCCCTAAGTTGAGTCTCAGCAGGGTAATTCTGTGATGCGAAGGGTGTTGGCAGACCATAGGAATGGCCCTATTCCTAGAGAGCTTGGAGAGCCCAGGTTGAAACATGCCAACGTTCATTAGTTAAAGCATCTCTGCAAGGCAGACGAGTTTGGATGCATTCAGCCGACGGACACGTCGCGTGGGAAAGATAAGACCAAAACATACCAAATGTGTCTGTTAATTTTGGGTGTGTAGCTTGAGGCATGTAGGATACACAGGTACACGGCATGTCAGGATTGAGATGTTTCCAAGTGGGTACCCAGAATGATGTTCACGGGAGGAGGCCAGGTATCTGGGGAGCCCAGCGCTGGGCCTCAGGAGTGCAGCCTTGACAGGGTCTGGGGTGCAGTCCTGAGGGTGGCATGGTAGAAGCACATCCTGATGGCCAGGAGCCATGGCTGGTGGCAGGGGCCAGGAGCCATGGCCAGTATATGTGTGTGTGGGGGGGGGGAGGACGGTTGTAGCCGGTGGCTGAGGGACTCAGTGAACTCCCAGCCTGCCGCGGCTTCCAGGCTCCATAGCTGCCCTTCCTCTTCCCCCAAGCACCCTCTGCCCCATCCCTATTCAATCCATGCCAGCCCTTCTTCTGCCAGCTAAGTGAAGCCCTGCAGCCGGAAGCAATGGAGGGGCTGGCATTGACTTCCCCTGGTCCGGCAGATTCCCTAGTATGGGACCAGTCAGGTCCCAAAGGTGCCTGGACCAAGGAGGTCCAACCCGTGTTCCCATTTGAGTGTATCTAATGTGCACGTGAGAAACTGGCACATGAGGGAGTTGTTTTCTCCCACTTCTGCTGTAGTTATTGACTTGGAGTTGCGCTAGCTTCCTGGGTAAATATAACCTGTCACTTTATTTCCCGGTGATGTATTTACTCAAGACAGTTTGTCACAAGCATTGTGGTTCCTATAAACTACTTGACATCTACATTTCTCAACTAAGCAGCCAGGGTCTTATCATTAAATAATTTTAAGAGTAAAGATAAAATTCAGTCAGCCCAGGGCACTCAAAATCTTAATTTCTGCTTTTTGCTCCTACTGCTAAGCCCAGTGTATGTATCATTTAAGGGTTTGTTTGCACTCCTGTGGAGTACAAGTCGCCTTTTTTCTCTTGCTGTTTACACTCAGATTCTTTATCTTGTGATCCTAACAAATCTCTGCCTAAGTAGTATCAGCACAGCGCTGGGCTGTGAGTTCTCCAAGGAATTATAGGAACAGTGTTGGCAGTTGAGATTTTTTTTTTTGACCCCTCAGTCAAGTTAGGCATCATTTTCCTCTCTGAATTCGGATAGGTCTCTGTTCTGTGTCTATACTGCGCAGCTTTTCGCGACAAGACTGTGTCGATCCAGCCTGGTTACTAAAAGTCAGCTTCTGTGAATGCTGTTTGCTGTCACTTTTGCAGACAAAATATTCCCAGCCCAATGACTGGGTTTTACATTGCTGTCGAGAGAAAATATTGCAAAAAAGAAGTCCTGTAAAAACTCCTTGCCTATAGAGTAAATATGTGGTTATATTGGCTTAGATAGCTACATAATTCAGTAAATTTTTAAGGGAAAATACCTGCAAAGTTCTGTGTTTTTTCTCTTGGTTTTCAAAGTATAGAGATTTTTTTCCCCCAAAACTTATGAAACCTTCTTCTGCTTTTCTCTGATATCTGAACTCCTTTGTGAGAACTTTTATATTCCATCCATCTGCTGCCATAGTATTCTGATCATTTTCACTGAAAGATTAAGATACGTGAAGGGAAGGAGGGGAAAAAAAAGCAGCTGTTTTATCTGCAAGGATTCTGCAGAAGTGAATGAAAATGGGTTAATTAAATATAAGTAGCAAATTTTGCCTGCTGTTTTATTTTTGTGGATAGAAACAAGGGTGGTGAACCAAACCAGAACATTACCATAGGGAGATTTTTTTTAATGAAATCCTATAAAATGAAACATGGCAAACATTGATTTATTTTTCCATTATAATGCATGCAATATTTCCTTTCCAAATAATGGAGACCACATTGGTACATTTTTCAGCGCCTCAGCTTTTTTGGAATAAAACAGACTTCTTAGCAGCAGCAACATCCCATACTGACATGCTGGAAAACTGGCTCACTTTTGTTGCCCCTGGGTTTTTTTGTTCCCCGTGGTAGAAGGAGCTGTAATCTCGGCAGAGTTAACAGGCAGCAATATTTCTAAATTACCTTTCCTCCCAAATTATTTTACTGGCCCAGCTTAAATAATGGATTCAAGGAGAAGGGTTTTCCTTACTCATGTTCTGCTCTGTGGGATCCTTAAAGACACGAGCAGTTCTTGTAAAGTTTCATCCATCCTCCCCGGGTTTCAGATACGGCAGTCGAATTTTATATAAACATCCACGCAGTGTGCAGCGGCGGTCAAAAAAGCAAATAGAATGTTAGGAGTCATTTAAAGAGGGATAGAGAATAAGACAGAAAATATCTTATTGCCTCTATATAAAACCATGGGACACCCACATCTTGAATACTGAGTACAGATGTGGTCGCCTCATCTTAAAAAAGATATATTGGCATTGGAAAAGGTTCAGAAAAGGGCAACAAAAATGATGAGGGGTTTGGAACGGTCCCATATGAGGAGAGATTAAAAAGACTTGGACTTTTCAGCTTAGAAAAGAGGAGACTAAGGGGGGATATGATAGAGGTCTATAAAATCATGACTGGTGTTGAAAAAGTGAATAAGGAAAAGTTATTTACGTATTCCCACAATATAAGAACTAGGGCTCACCAAATTAAATTAATAGGCAGTAGGTTTAAAACAAACAAAAGGAAGTTTTTCCTCATTCAGCCCACAGTAAACCTGTGGAACTCCTTGCCAGAGGATGTGGTGAAGGCTAGAACTTTAACAGGAGTCAAAAAAGAGCTAGATACATTCATGAAGGTTAGGTCCATTGATGGTTATTAGACAGGGTGCGTAGGAATGGTGTCCCTAGCTTCTGTTTGTCTGGAAGTGGGAGACAGGGGAGGTATCATATGAGGATTACCTGTTGTGTTCCCTCCCTCTGGGGCATCTGGCATTGTCCACTGTTGGCAGACAGGATATTGGGCTAGATGGACCTTTGGTGTGACCTAGTATGGCCGTTTTTATTTGTGGTCTGTGTTAGATGAATAAGCAGCTGTCTCTACATCTGGGATGAAGGGCTGTGTGGACCATTCTGGGACGTGAATATATGGTTCCAGGCAGCCATCTGGGGCATGGAGCGTGTCACGTGATGCATTGGTTAAGGCAGAGCTTGTTCATTATAATGGACTAGTCATCCTGATTGCCACCTCGTTTCGGCCCCAGTGGGGATAATGTAGACATTCAGGCCTGCTCTACACTACACGTGATGGCCAAAGTAAGATATGCGACTCCAGCTATGTAAATTACGTAGCTAGAGTCGATGCATCTTATGTCGTGTTTCTGCTTTGTACACACAGCGGCAGGCCAACAGGAGCAAACGCTCTCTTACTTTTCATGAGGATCAGGAGCACCAGTGCCAACGGGGGTGCCCTTTGAGTTCGATCTGGCGGGTCTATGCTACACCCGCTAAATCGAACCCCAAAAGATTGACCGTGGCAGCATCGTTCTTCTATGTAGTATAGACGTATCCCAAAAGACATTTGGAATCAAGTCGGAACCTTCATCTCCTCTGTTTCCACTGCTATCATTTAAAAAAAAACCCTCTCAATTTTGCCCTGTGATCTGTTCATCTCACCGGTTCTCATCCCAGCTCATCTCAGTCTGCTGTGAATCGGTGTCCTACAATTCAACATGGGGCTTGTGCTAAATCGAGAGAGAGAAATCAAGGTCTTAAAATGTTCCAAAGTCTTGTAGCACAGTGCTACTGGCCAAATCACCCATGGAATGGGATGATCTCTCTAAGAGGAGTCAAGCCAAAGATAAGGACGATCATAAATACGTGGTCTGTTGTACAACACCTCAGGAATGGGGTGGGCAGCTGGGGTCGTCTAAAGAATGCACTGAAAGGCTCCCTGAGAGGAGAAAAAAGTAAGCAAACTTCCACTCCAAACACCATACTTCCTTTGAAGCTGGCAAAATACATTTGATATCGATTTCTCAGGAAGTAACAAAAACCCTGTTGGTTCAGGCCCTACGAGAATGAAAGGGAAACGTAGCTTGCCTCTTTGTTTAATTCTCTCTTTAAACCTGCTTACGCCACTCACATTAAGGAGTCATATGTTAAAAAAACAAAACAAAAAAAACAAAAAAAAACAGCCATGTACTAGCTTGCTGTCTGAACCTATGAGGAGTAACGGTAGTTTGAATTAAGATTGTTAATTCGAACTACTTAGCCCGTGCCGCATGTAGCCGCGGGCAGGTAGTTTGAGCTACCGGGCATTTAAAAATGGCGGCGCCCGGGAACATGCAAATGAAGCCCGGGATATTTAAATCCCGGGCTTCATTTGCAAGTTTGAATGACTACATTAGCCACCCTAGTTCGAATGAGGGTGGCTAGTGTAGCCATACCCTTAGAGAGGAAGAATATTAACACCAGATACTATACAGACCAAGAACCATTGGCACCTTCATTCTTTGGTAGGTTGATAATGTCCCAGCCATGTGATATCTTTATTTAAACCATTTGCATGAGTATCAGACTTGTGAACGAATCCTAGTTCCAGTCCTTCCCTGTGAATTTGGCTTGTGGGATTGGTCTGTAACAAGACAGCCACTTGAAGATCCGTTAATGAATGCCCAGGCACATTGAAATGTTCTCCAACAGGTTTTTATATGTTCCCTTTACAGATATTTGATTTGTGCCCATTAATTCTTTCCTGTAGGGATTGTCCAGTTTGTCCAATATATGTTGTAGTGGGGGCATTGCTGGCATTTGATGGCATAGATCACATTCCTGGATGTGCACTTAAATGAACCTCTGATTTGGTGTCTTATGTGGTTGGCTCCAGTAATGAATTCTCTTGTATAGATATGTGGGCAGAGTTGGCATCGGGGCTGACTGCAGGGCTGGGTTCCTGGATATTTATGATGTAGCTGTGTAGCGTAGCTGTGTAGCATGTAGCGCTCTAGCATGCTACACAGCTACATCATAAACATCCAGGAACTCATGCTAATGATTTAAATAAAGATACCACATGGCTGGGACATTATCAGCCTACCAAAGAACGAAGGTGCCAATGGTTCTTGGTCTGTATAGTATCTGGTGTTTGTACTCTTCCTCTCTAATCGCCTATTAATGGTTCTTATCTGCCTCTTTTGACTATCCAGTCTTTAGGTGCTTATAGACTATTTGTTTTTCCTGTTACATTCCAGCTCGGCTTTCCCTTGATATTTTTATACCCACTGCCTCTTCTTGTTTCTCCCCTCCCATTTACCCCCACCCCCAACTTTCTCCCCTATTTATTTTAGTTCTGGACATCCAACACTCTGGTCAACTGAAAAAATGGGCTTTTCCCATGAAAACACATGATACCTTCTATATGTTTTGTTAGACTTTAAAGTGCTACCAGACCATTTGTTGTTTTTTAAATTTATTTCGAAATAGCGCGTCCGCACTACAAGGAAGCCTCGAAATAAGTCCGAGGCAGGCTCCCTCAATGTGGATGTGCTACTTGGACTTAGAACTCCAGGAAGCGCTGGGGAGTAAGTACTTTGACGCTGGGGAGTCGTTATTTCGAAATCACAGCCATGGAGCGTCCACACCACCGCTGTTTTGAAATAAGTGTTATTCCTCACGGAAAGCAGGAGTTATTTTGAAACAACGGGCTTAGTTGTGTGGATGTTCCGCTTGTTATTTCAAAATAACTCCCTAGTGTAGACCAGGACAACGTGGTTTTGGGCCACTTTATATGGTTGGTTCAGTCTTACTGATCGATTTACACAACAGCCTCTGGGCCCCTGTCGGAAAAGAAACCAGAGCAGCATTCTAGGTCACCACGTGGTAAACAGTCCTTCATTAGGAGTGAGAGCAGCTCCACGCATCAGAGCACGGAAATGACTTAAGAGCCCCTAATCAGACTGGAAGAGTGACTAGAAATGGTGCTTGCATTCACCACAGCTGATTGCTGAGCTCCACCCACTTTTCACAGCTGTTCTTGCAAGGAGCAGGGGGCAGGGAGGGCAGGAAGATAAACGCAGGCATCTGGTCCCTAACATGCTAATGCTCCAAAACAACCCGGTGATCAGAAGAAGCTGGGGGAGATTTAAACGAAACTACAGAAATAAATACTAATCCCATGCATTCAATTAGCTTGTTGGGGAGGGGAGGAAAGCGAAGTCTGCCAGCTGTGTTGTGTGTCCTGCATCCAGCACTGCCCATTCAATACCATGTCTTCTTGGGGTTCCGTAAGAATAGGGCAATGCCTGTACTAAAAACACACAGAGCACCTATGGTTTTTGCATAGCCTTGACTCTGTAGCCTTCAAGCTTTCGTTTCTTGGGGAAGAACCACGCGGCTGTGAATAAAACCAGTTAAAAGGAGGGGTACTGGGGAGCAAGACTAAAAGCTGAAATGAATGAATGCTGCTATTCAACTCTGTGCAAGGAGAGAGGGTGACAGGCCATGCCACATCAATCCACTCCTTCACCAAGACTGACATCCTACCTGCAGAAGTGGCCCATACTGGACATGCATGGGAAAAAGTGACATGCAGAGAAAGAATGTGTTGTGATCACGTCACAACCTGAAGCAGGAGATGTTAGCATCTTACTGCAGGGAGAGGGGTGAGTTAGTGGGTTCTATTGTAACTAGGGAGTTATTTCGAAATACCCCCCCTTGGGTCTAATTAATGAGCAGCACGTCCACACTACCAAGCTTGTTATTTCAAAATAACAGGCTGTTCAATTCAAAATCTGTGCTCTTACTTTCCTGGGGGAATAACACTAATTACAAAATAGTTATTTTGAAAGAGCGGTCATGTGGATGCTCTGGTGCTGCTATTTCGAAATAGCGTCTCTCCAGAATCATTCAAAGTAATTACTCCCCAGTGCTTCCTGGGGCTCTAAGTCGAGGTAGTGCGTCCACATTAACGGAGCCTGCCTCAGACTCATTTTGAGGCTTCCCCATACCGTGGACACGCTAGTTCGATTTTTGTAAAATCGGGAGTTGTTATATCATTTTTAGTTATTTCGAAAGTTTCCTCGTGTAGACATGCCCAGAGGGCAGTCCCTCTGGATTCCTGCATTCTAGTCCCAGCTCTGGGATCAATTCCTTTTTTTGAAGAGTTGGGCAAATTTGCAACTCCCCCTTTCTATGTCTTAATTAATAATTGTAAAGTGCTCAGAGGGAAGATTCTATCAAACTGCAAAATATTGTTAGCCTACAATTACCCAGATTATTCAACACCGACTGTAGGATAAATAAAAACAACAGGGATAATCCAATTATTACTGGGGCAGATTCTGCCCCCCAAATGTTTGTCAGGGGTAGGGAACCTTTTTTGGGTTCGGGGCTGCTGACCCACAGAAAAATCAGTTGGGGACCACACACACCTGAGAAGAAAAAAAAACAAAAAAACCTGACGTGGCCCCCGACTGAGAAGGAGAACATTCCCCCACATTCCCCTCGCACACCAGAGCCTAGAGGGACCCAGGCTAGTAGATTTTGTGTGCTCCAACCCCATGGTGGGGCGGCGGAGGGGCTGGTGTGCCAGCACAAGGGGGAACCTTGAGCTTTGCGGGTTAGATCCAGGCAAGCCAGGGGCCGCACCCGGCCCCCCGGGCCTTAGATTCTGCACCAGCCCCCGGCCCTTAGATTCCTCACTCGTGGTTTAAATCTTGCCTGATTCTCAGTTGTTTTAGGTCCTGCTTTGTTTGTTTGTGAAACAAACTTTATCCCTCCCACACTCCACAGTACAAATTGCTATAATTTTACCAGCGTATTTTCATGCCACCCTAAACAAAATATGAAAGTGAAAAGAATAGCCCAAATGAGCCTTAATCAAAGACACGGCTGAAAAGATAACAATAGCCCGGGTTTGCTAAGAGGTTTGACTATCATGAACCTTCCTGCAGGCAGGAGGGAGCCGTTGGTTCACACCTCCAATTGCATGGTGAAAAGGGGGCTCTGCGTCCTGTGATTATGCCTTGTTTGTGTGCGTCAGTCCTTTTATGGCCTGTTCTTCTGGAAGAAATCGCAAGTCCTATTAAAGTGATTTATCCTAAACATCACTTCCACTCCAGTTCACCGCCGCACAGCGTCAGTACGAAACAAAAGGAATTCTCAGCCGTTGAACCGGATTGCTGTGCTTCAAGAAAGTGTGGAGTGGCGTGGGACCCAGTCACTATGGCATTTTCCACTTTTATAGGCGTAGCAGATATAAAGAGGCGCTCTGTTAAATTTCCACTTCCCCAAACCTCACAGGAGATGGCTGGTCCCACGCTGAAAAGGGGCACCTAAAAGAATATATTCACACGTGTGTATAACCACTGCCAGGCAAATTTGAACCTGGGAACTCTAGAGTTTAGTATACGAGCCTCTACAGCTTGAGCTATAAAGCCAGCTGGCTGTCAGCCTAGGCTGTAGATCTCTTGTTCTTATCTGTTGCTGGAAGTGGTCTAAGTGCATGGGACAGTGAACAACAGTAGGTGTGTGGGTTACATACTTCCCCGAGCAGAGGAAGCATGTCTTGAGTTTCTGGCTGTGTCTAGACTACATCCCTTTCTCGAAAAAGGGATGTAAATTAGACACTTCTAAATTGCAAATGAAGCCAGGATTTAAATTTCCCATGCTTCATTTGCATAATGGTGGCTGCGGTTTTTTTCGAAATGGAGCTTTTCGAAAGAAAAACGGCTGTTTAGACGGGGATCTTTTGAAAATAAAACCCTTTTTCTAAAGATCCTGTAAACTAATTTTTTGAGGAGTACAGGATCTTTCGAAAAAGGGTTTTATTTTCAAAAGATCCCTGTCTAAACTGCCGTTTTTCTTTCGAAAAGCCCCTTTTTGGGAAAAAACCCGCAGCCGCCATTATGCAAATGGAGCACGGGAAATTTAAATCCCAGCTCATTTGCAATTTCAAACTGTCTACTTTACATCCCTTTTTCAAGAACGGGATGTAGTTTAGACAGTCTGAGACCTAATTGAGATCCTAGACAAGTCCTAATTTGTACCTGCCATCAAGCAGATTTGAACCTGGGAACCTCTGGAGCTTAGATTAGCGACCGTGAACCACACGAGGGCTATGTCTACACTGCTTCCCTTTTCCGCAAAAGCCTATGCAAATGAAGCACGGATTAGCATATTGCTGCACCTCATTTGCATAATTAATTAGGAGCCAGTTTTGCACAAGAGGTTTTTGTGCAAGAGCTGTTCTTCCTGAAAAAATGAGGAAGAATGGCTCTTGCACAAAAGGGGTTTTTTTTCCACCAAAAGGCGCTGAGTAGATGGCATTTTTTTGCGCAGAAACCTCTTGCGCAAAAACAGCTCCTAATTAATTATGCAAATGAAGTGCGGCAATATGCTAGTCTGCGCTTCATTTGCATAGGATTTTGCAGAAGAGGGAAGCATGTAGACATAGCTGAAGTGTGTGGGTTACATGCGCTCTGATTAGAGACGGATGATTCCCATACAGATCTAAGGCGGGACTAGCATCACTTACTACATAGTACTTGAGCTTTGAGAGATTCCTTTCCTGGCAGGACAGTGGAATTGTGCTTTAAGAGTTAATACAATTCTGCCACTCCTACCAATCGTTTTCTGCTTCGTTGGGAGAATTCTATACACAGGTCTGGTAACCCGTACCTGCATTGTCTGTCTCTTCCAAACAATGCTCATCTGATTCTAAAGACATTTGGCGGAGGAAATGTATTTAAGATCTCAGCAGCCCAACGTAAGTGCATTGGTTATGTTAGGTATTGGTATAATTTCGTTACCATATAATCTGAGTATATCTGGCCTGTATCTTATACAGGTCAGGTCAGCTGCTTAGATTGTGAATTCGGAGCTGGGGCCACTGTTTCTTAAATGCTTGGAAAGTGATTTGTAAATTCTGGGTGCTACCATAAGTAGCAAAATCCTTTACTTTTCATTTTTTCCCCCAACACAGAAAATGTATTTAACCACAGGTGATAAAGCTGACCTGTTTCCAGAAACACCACCCATATACATGCTGACAGATGTCCCCAGCTGACCCCATTTTAATTCATTCTATGACAACCTGTGGCAGCTGATAGTGACAGAGCTGGAAAGGAGCTGATTGGAAAGATTAGAAGATGAAAAGTGGCGGAGGGAACGTTCCAGTATTCAAGATTGTATTTGCCTGGCTTGCTCTCTGACTTGAGGCTTTGATTGCGTTCCAACAGAAGGGTGATGATTCCATGATAATCAAATGCAGTAACTTGCAGGGCATGAAAAACTGAATGTATTTCAGATATTCATTGAATTGTTGCTTCCTAAACCTCCGTCTAAGGTGTGGACACTGCTTCACACTCTGTGTGTGTGTCAACTGGCAATTTTTAGATGGATTTGCACATACTGTGTAAGAGGATCATTTGTGAAATAAATCCATTCTCCATATATAGGTGAAAAGAAATATTAATTCAGGTTTGCATAAGATATGCAACCAAAGCAATACGGCTGTTGACATGCACTAATGTAGCACCTGACACTAAAAAAATGGTTAATGTGACTGTACATTATAAGGGCAAAATTCCTTTACCACATTTATTGTCCTCAAAACAATAAATCATCACATTTCTGTGGTAAAGGGAATGGAACATGACAGCATGTTGCAAATATTTTGCAGTTCATTGAACTTGTCAGAAATATGCATTTTAAGTGGATTTTTAAAATAATTAGTTAACTTCCTTTTTTTATTTAAAGGTCTGAGGCCAAAAAAAAAAAACCCCCCCCACACATGAGGTAACTGGAAAGTCAGTATTCCTGTCATCCGGGGACTGGATTACCATGGGAGTTCCAGATTCACAGAATAGATCTTGGGCCTCCATGTACAGGGCTAGAACTCTTTGGTTTCCTTTCGTTAGGTGCAGATTGAACCTCTCTAGTCCAGCACCCTCGGGTGCTGAATCATGGGAGGTCAATGTTTTTTAGCAGCGTTACCAACACTTCCACTGCTTGCTGGGCCCTTAGAAGACATTTTGAGATTAAATCAGAGCTGACTTACAGCACAGAATACCGAGAGCCAGGACTGGTGGCTATAAACAAACTTTATGGGACCGTGGGAAACTTGGCCACACCCAGGATAAGTGGACGTTCTGCTAACTAAAATCATGCTGGATCACGGATGTTACTGGACTAGAGCGCACCAGATTAGAGAGGTTCAGCCTGTACTATGGTTCATTCAGAGCCAAGATGCCATTAGCTCAGTTAGCTTTAAATATCAAATTGCTTTGGGGTCTGTTTTTAGCCAGTAACGATAGCAAAGCACGAGTAGTCAAGCATGATCTTTCTCTTCCCCGCCTCCACTGAGATACCCGGCACACAACCACACGGTGCTAATGCAAAGAGGCTGGTCGGGTTTATGTGTGCGCACATCTAAACCCCACACCCATCCTTCAGATTACTATTTTGTTGTAGGAAATCCTAAAAGCTGGTCCCCCCCTCCCTCCATCCCTATGGGCAAGCATTCAAAACACTGCAGCATCAGATTCAGTGAGAGCACTGGGATGGCAGCAACAAAACGTGGGCAGGCAGAAGCACTGAGAATGTCTTGGCTGAGTATACTCACTGGTGTGGATGCTTAGACAATGTAGCTAGGCTTGGAAGGATTCCAGGGGTGGGGGAACGCGGGGCTGGAGCACACAAAATCTACTAGACTAGGGCCCCCCAAGGCTCTGGTAGAGGAGGGGAATGTGGGGAGGGTATTTCTCCTCCTCCGTCAGGGGGCCACGTCAGCAAAGAGTTTTTGTTGTTTGGTTGGTTTTTGCTTCTCACTTGTGTGCAGCCCCCGACTGATCTTTTTCTGTGGATCAGTGGCCCCCCGACCCCAAAAAGGTTCCCCACCCCGGATTAGACTGTTCAAGAAATGTCGATTAACGTCAGTTTCACCAAATACTCTCAGACTGACAAAAAGCATTTCCTTCCATAATAATCAGAATGTACAGATAGGTGAAGTTAAGAATGTAGTTGTGTTTAAAATAAGGATATTTACTTCACATTTTGGCATGTCATGTTGGCAGTTTGTTTAAATTGTTATAGAAGTGATTATTTTTCATATCACAGTGTCAACTAGTCTGCTACGTATTTCAGAGAGTGAGTCTGTCTGTTCAAAAACCCCTCATAAACGGTAAGAGCGAGGACCACCACATTCAATATGCAGCTTCCTCATATAACTTCATGAAAGTTCAGGGTTGGCTGTTCCAAGACAATGGGATGTGCCTGGAATGGGATTGCTTCTCTGAAAAGAAAGAGAATAACCAGGCAGGTAATGTTGCCTTTCTCCATGAGATATCTAAGGTTGCTTTTTCTGTAGGTGGAGTCTGGGAGTCGACCCCTTCCTAGAAGTTATCTTTTCCTTCAGCTGTATTTCTCAGAGCCAACTTCCATCTTGCTTCTGATCTATCTGCTTGTGTTTCTTCTGTATTCGAATGTGACATTATGTAGTAGGACAATATTCAGCATATCAAAACTTCCTTTATAACACTGACAGGCATGGTGTTCCAAAAGCTAGTCTAGAAAGATGGATCATACCACCATTAATCTATCATACGCCTATGTTGCCCCAGAGAACAGAAAGTAATATGAACAACCACCGATTTCTTTTTATTTGTGAATTAATGCGAGCAAAACCACATTGTGGTATGGTGGAAGATTCAGGAAACGTACAGTATAGTGGTCTGAGCAAGGTATTGTGAGTGAGGTCTCCAAAAGTTCTCCCTTACTCTACGATCTTGGGCAACACAATTAAGCCACAATTTGGTACACAGCTGCCTCTTATAACTTAAAGCAAGGTCAGAGTTGAGTTGTGCCAAGACAAGGGGATGTGCCTGGAATGGGATTGCTTCTCAGAAAACCAGACAGAAAAGGGACAGAATCACCAGGCATGTGAAAGGAGCTTGGCTGGGGGGGGGGGGGGTCAACCCCCCCCAACTGTGACTGTCCCAGTGGGTGGTAAGATGCCAACAGATGAGAATAGTACCACACTGGATTAACTTTGATCATTGCCAGAAACCCAGAGTTAATGTTTACATTAATGCAATCAGACTGTTGGTATCAAATTTTGGGGTCCCCATTTGAAACACTTTTTGCTTGATTTTTCAGAGGTTCTGAGCTCTAAAGAACTTTATTGGAGATGCTTGGATGCACAGTACTCCTGAAAAATCCGGTCCAAAGTCTCGACATGAGGAAATCAAAAACTGAACCACCCAAAATTGGAGGCCACCTCTTCCAGTTTGAATCCCAGCCACTCCGGGCCTTCTGTCAGATGAGAAGGAATAATATTTGCCTCACAGGGACTTTGTGGAGCTTCATTCAGGGTTCACAAAGTATTTGATTTCCTATGACACCTGTCATATGAAGATTATATAGTATTAATATGAAATAGACAAAATGGAAGTTTATTTAATTTGCCCGGCATTGTTACTTTTTTTTTAGTTTCATAATTGGACCATGCCTTGCTTTATTTTGTGGGGATGTTTTAAATTAACAAAAAATTGTTCCATTTTCAGCAGAAATTTTTTCAAATTTTGAAATTTTAGTTTGATCAAATTTGATCTTAAAACATTGAAATTCCAAATTTTTAATTGAGTCCCCCCGCCCCCAAGCCACAACCAGAGATCTACCATTTCCTCTGAACTGCGCAAAACTAAGATTCATGTAGAACAAAACGTCCATTTCTCCCAGGTAGTTTCAGAGGGAAACATTTGCTACTTCTGCCTATTTCTCTTTCCTTTACTGGAAACCTATGAAGTTCTTGATTTTGATGGATTTGGAAGGATTAAATCTGGATGCTGATTTGTTTATTATGCACCCAAGGGAATGTTAAATACCTGAATCTTATAATGTTTCCCTTCCCTGCCTTGCTTAATAAGTAGCTCTGAAAAGCATCAGTTTCTTAATACCTTGTCAGTTGTTATAGAAGAGACTCTTGCCATTTGCAGTAAGTGTGAAAGTTCATCTAATTAGTTGATTTCGGTTCATTTGGCATTAAATAATTCCCGGAATTCCCATATGTTTGTACAATACGTGCAACAGGGGTGATGAGTCTCTGAAAGCAATTAAATAGCTCATTTCAGAAAAGCTTAGCATTGGTCACTCACTCACATCCCTGCTATTACTCCCCAGGATGAATGCAGAGACCCTGGATGGTTGCCCGGGGCTGTTAGTGAGGTTATGCTGTTTCAGCAACTTTTCGCTCAACGGTTAACTTCTTCATGGTGGGGGGAGGGGGAATTTCAGGCCATAGGTGCATTGCCCCAGTGCGTTTAACGTCATCCTCCAGACAGGCATTCCCCCGCTTTCTTTTTGTGAGAGTGGTGTTTTGTTTCCCTCTTGACATTTCAAACGCTCGACTTATGAGAATCAGCACCAGTAGCATGACTGAAACTCCCGATTCACAGGCCAGGGGGGTAAATGTCATGTTGTTTGCAACCTAATCTATATTTTGTTCCCCCTATGGGAGATGAATAGTCCAAATTTGTGCTGGAGCTAACTTTGGCAAATTCCAGCCCCTGCCTCTGCACCTGTATTTTGTGCGTTTGACATAGGAGGCAGGAGTTGAAGGACGTGTGCCTATTGTTAGAGGCAAGAGATGCACCTACCCAGTTAAATAGCTAGGGTTTGACTCTTTCTCTGGACAGACGCTATTGTTAGCAATTCTAGCAGCAACATCAACATGTCTATAAGACGATAAAATGCGCCAGTCATTTCTGAATTGCAGGAGAGCAGGGGGTAAAATCAGTTGAACAACTTACCCAAAATAAATAAATAAAAATTGTCCCAAAGGAGTCCAATAATCCCAAGACCATTTCTATAAATTTGTAAGCAACCCGGTGCACCTTTTATGAAAGCAGATTATGAATGAAGTTCAGTGTTACCGAGAGAAGTGTCTTCCCAATACACTTAGGTTTGTTTGTTTATTTCTGTATAAATGGGGTGTGATTGGTAAAGGGCAGCATTCCTTGCTGATTGATTTTCTATATTTATCTTCAAATATTTTCCCTTATTACTTTGAAAAATTTGAAAGAAAATGCTTATTTACTTTCAAATATTTCAGCGTATTTACATTCCTAGGAGTGAATTGTGGATGAACCAGTCAGGAGTCTTGAAAAAATGTAGTAAATTACAAGCATAAATAACAAGAAGTCCTGTGGCACCTTATAGACTAACAGATTTATTGGCGCATAAGCTTTCGTGGGCAAAGACCCACTTTGTCAGATGCATCTTTATGCGCCAATAAATCTGTTAGGTTATAAGGTGCCACAGGACTTCTAGTTGTTTTTGCAGATTCAGACTAACACGGCTACCCCTCTGATACTTGTCAAGCATAAATAAAACTGTGGATTAATGTATTTTGAGACTCTGTGTTGGCTCTGAACCGTTCATTTGGATTTCAGAATAAGCTCGTGTAACGCCCACAGCTGGAATCAAACTTGCAACCTCTGCATCTTAGTGCAGGAGCCTCTACGGCATGAGCTGAAACCCATCTGGCTCCCAGTGGAGGCTGTAGAGCAAACTCGTTAGTCTCTCTGTACGCGGTCTCAGTGCCGCTAGATGGAGCAGTATCCCACACCTGGAAGGTGTGTGGGTTACACATATGCTGGAGGGTTTTGCTGGATTAAGTTCCTTGGGACTACCAATATATGGAATACTAGCAGCCTTGCCCGGCGTTGCTCAGGTCCTTCAGGACAGGGCTTTAAGGATGAGTAGAGGGGTGCAGAAGCTGTTCTCTGTTCCCCTCCCACAGCCCGCTCGGGGCCTGTTATTCCCCTGTAGGACACGCCCCCCCAGCCATTCCCAGAGCCTGTTCTATCCTCTCCCCCACAGCCCAGCCAGGACCTGTTCTCTCCCCTCCTTCTGGCACTGCGGCTAAGGGCTGGGAGGAAGGGAAAGGATTTGGGGCAGAGGGTCTTACTTATTTAGTGTGCGAGCCAGCAAGATGGCAGAGACCCAGCCCTGCTGGCCACTCCCTTGGTGGTGCGGCTGCTCCCAGTGGTCACTCAGCAGGGTAGCTCTCCCCTACGGGCTCGCTGTCCCTAGTGTCCACTCTCATTATCACATCCTTCTGAATAGCAGCCCCTCCTTTTGCAGGTTATGGAAAACCGTCCTTTTCCCAGGGCTTCCGGTTGTCCTGGCACAACCAACCCCTAAACTTGCTTGAAGTTAGGAAAAACAGAAGCTGCCTACAACATTTGGGCTATGTCTAGACAGCAGGCTTGTTCTGGAAGAACCTTTTCCGGAAGAGATCTTCTGAAAAAACTTCTTCTGAAAGAGTGCGTCCACACTGCCCAAGCGCATCGAAAAAGCGATCTGCTTTTTCAAAAGATAGTGTCCACACTAAATGGATGCTCTCTCGCATTTAAACTGTTATTTCTATAAATGGAGTGGTCACCAGGGCACCTGTGCTTTCTTCCTCTTTCCTCTTCTTCCGAAAGAACTCCCTCTTCCCCATCCACACACGCCTTTTTCCGAAAGAGCTCTTTTGAAAAAGGCTTCTTCCTCATAGAAAGAGGATTACAAATGCCGGAATAACCCTCTGTTCTTTTGATTTTCTTTCGAAAGAATGTGATTGCAGTGTGGACGTAACTGAAGTTTTTTCGGAAAAACGGCTGTTTTTTTCCAAAAAACCTCTGTAGTGTAGACATACCCTAGGTGGCCCTAGCTCTTACCATTTAGGAGGATTTCTTCAACAACTGTACTCACAGACAGACACATACTCTAAGGTAGTTAGGTAGATTATGCTTGTGCTTAACTGCTATAGTGAAGCTGGGCCTGTTTGTGTTGTTTTGTTGGTTATCAAAGATATGTGGTGGTGTCTGTGTGTTTCTGCTCCCTGATGGGATAACAGATTTTATACAGAGGAGAATGGCAAAGATAGTGAATTATGTGCTTTTCGCTTGACATTTCAGATAAAGAAATGTAAGAGTTTCTTAACTCTAGGGATTCGTTAATACTTTCTCAAATACCTGTGAACAATTAATATCATGACTCGTTTAACAACAGATTAGAATCAGCCTATTTATTTGTGAATGTGTTTGTGTACCTATTTTTTCCCCATTTTGCTTCGATCCTTCAAACACTCGAGCAGATATCTAAGATTTTTTATGTGAGTAGTGTAATTGACGTTACTTGGATTGTCGACTCTTTGGGGCCAAGGACCATCCTTTCGCTCTTCGTTTGCACAATGCTGTGATCAATGACCAACGCTCCTTGGTGCTACACTGATAAAAATAATAATAAAAATCCTGAGTAAGGCTCTGCGCTATGCCAGTTCTTTCCTGTCTTATCTCTATGCAATGGCACTGTCAAAGGGGCAGACTCTGGCCGACCATTATGATAACAAAATAAATACTAAAAACACAAGCCACCTCATTGAGGATATGGACCTAACACACAGTCCACAGATAAAATAAAGCCAGGGGGAAATGATTTAAATGATGTCATTTCTGTCTAAAAATTTAATCAGACGCTTTCTGTTGCTTCCATTCCATTGTATTGCACGTGTGTTTACAATACATAAAGTGAGGGGAAATGGATCTGTGTGGAATGGGGTTAAATGCAGTGTGAATGGGTGAGCAGAGAAAGAGATTCATATCAGATACTGTATATTTATAACTTTATCTGCTATTTCTCTATTGCCTATTTTGTTCAATTGGCAGAATGTAAATATGTTTTCTAACCAGGAAAATCACACTCAATCTGGGAAAAATTGTGAGAGGCTGTATTTTTACACCATAATTTGTTTTTCTTTTCTTGACATCAACAGTCTTTGCATGGTGGTAAGGAAATAGATGGGTAATCGCCAGCCATTACATAACATAGGCCTTGCTCATGTAGGGTAATAGTAAAGATGTATTAGATTTATTGAAATAGAAAAGTACTTAAAGAAATTAAATCCTGAACTGACCAGTGGAGGATGGCTTGTATGTAGCCTAGTAGCTCCTGAAATATTGAAATTAGCATAGCAGTTGGCTTTCTGTTTTGTCTGTGTGGCCGATGAAGGAGGCACATTGATTTTGGCCACACGTATTTTAAATATTAGCATATTGCAGTTAACATAAATGATTTCTCTTTTGATAAAAAATGCAAGAAATGTTTCATTCCTTTAAAAAATATGTTGAGATTTTTTTTTCTTTTAATTTTTATGTACACATGAAGTCTACAGCCAGAAGGCACAGAAGTTCTTCTCGGGCCAGAAGTCACATGTGGCCCTCCAGATGTGACTGTCACAACTCCTTTTGCCTTGACTATACCACATTGTGCAGAAGTAAATTCTGAACATTGGAATATTCACTTGAAAAAAAGAACACAGCAAGGGAAATGGGAGGTAAGTTTAAAATTTGTGCCTCTCCAATGGCACTACTGGTGATGAAAATATAAACTACAGGTAGAACCTCTCTAGTCTGGCACTCTGTGATCCAGCAACATCCGTGGTTCAGCATAATTTTAGTGAGCTGGATGTCCACTTATGGGTGTGTACAACTTTCCCGCAGTCCCCTAAAGTTTGTTTACAGCCACCAGGCCTGGCTCTCAGTGTTCTGTGCTGTTATTTAGCTCTGATTTACTCCTAAATGTCTTCTAAGAGCCCAGCAAGCAGTGGAAGTGTTGGTAATGCTGCCAGACAATATTGACCTCCTGTGGTCCAGCAAATTCTCTGCTTTGTCACCGGTCACGTCCTGAGGGTTCCGGACCAGAGAGGTTCTACCTGTACAACCATCCAGGCTAAAAGTAGGACGAGTCTAATGGGTATGGGGGTAAGAGACAAATCCGGATGATTTCTTAAATCCTTTTTCCCAACTGAAATTGAAAACTGATGAAAAATGTCACTGCATTGGATGATCTTGTCCCTGTCATGTGATTTTGTTTAGTTTACCAAAGGTCACGTGACAGGCATCAATATGAATTGACTCCTGTGGTATCTGTGGTTTCCAAGCCATTAATAAATTCAAGCACATCTAAACTCTCCTAGAAGACCCGCCCACAGCTAAATCTGACCACTCTGTCAAAACTTTACCATGGAGGAAAGAAAGAGAAGGAATTCCTTAAGAACCAAAGCATGACTTTTAATATTTTACCTAACTTTTCTAGAGTGGAGTCTTCTTGGACCAACATATTTCATGCCACTTTGCATCTCACTTAACAGGTGACCTGAATGGATTACCCTGGGCCAGTAATATGTACAGGTTCATTATATTCTGCATCAAGTAGTTCCCATTTTCAGTTGAAGCTTTCAAAGTATCAACTGAGTCAACTTCATTGAGTTTTCTGGGGTTTTTTGTTTGTTTGTCTGCCTGTCTCTCTCTCTGTTCTCATGCTATGGGAAAACCCTGACACAAAATTATCAGGAGCGGCCCTAGATGAGCTGCCAGCAACTGGCGCCCTAGGCGAAACGCGCGATTGGTGCCCCCGCCTCCAAAGTCCTCAATGGCCGTTTATCTTGGCGCCCTAGGCGACCACCTAGTTTGCCTGTATTGATGGGCCGCCACTGAAAATCATCCAGGACATTCTTAACTTTCTATCTGGTCCTGCCCCCCGTCCTCGCAAGCTTTTGATCTCATTGCTTTCAATTGTCTACACCATTTCAAAGTCAGTATAGAGAGCTCTGTTGCATTCAGCAGTCGCTCAGTTTTCCATCAGCACTGGTTGCCAGTTCTCAAGGACTACTGAGGAAGAATGAAAGATCGCAGGGCCGGTTCCCCAAATCATGTATCTAATGACAACACAACACGGCAAAACAGCACGTGAAGGCAAAATATTGTATTTCTTTTGGGATCAGAATAAACATTATCTTGATGGATGCTGTAAGGGGATGTCAGCTGCACACTGTTGTTCAGGATTTGCTTATTGACTTTCATCGTCAAGGTAATTTCTTAACCTGACATTAGGAAGAATTAGCTAGAAATCCAAGACGGCTTAAGAAGATGCTAAAATTGCTTTTGCGTCTTTCTTATAACATGCCTTGCACAATGTATAGCTATACACACTACTGCTGACACAGGGTTACGTGGGGAACACTTACATGAGTAAAGTCCATGCAGTCTGATAAATATTTAACATTTCAAACAAATTAGGAGGGAAAAAACAAAAAGGAATTCACAGAAATGTCCCGGCGCCTGTTTGAAAAAGCCTTCTGATTTTGAAATATGATTTTCATTATATAGGAAGTGATGTCGATGGAAGAGGAAACTACTTCCTGCTACTGCCTATTGGATCCTTACGCCTGTCACATTCTCTTAGACAGCTTTGGAACTTACACTCTCGCTGGGGAGCCTATCTCTGACTGCGCAGTTAAAAAGCTGAAAGTGGCAGTTTTTGGCTGCTTGTCTTGCAATTCACTGGATTACAATCTGCGCGTGTACTGCATGGACAACACGCCTTGCGCGTTTCAGGTAAATTCTTTCCACTTGTGAATTTTATGACCATTATTTTCCCACAGAATTGTCACTACTTTTTAGTTTTATTACCATAGCAATTAGAAACCCCTAGTCATGGACTAAGACACCAGTGTGTTAGGCACTATGCAAATATGGAACAAAAAGATGCTACCTGCCCCATGGAGCTTTATGCTGCCTCCCTTCATATATGATTTAGTTCTGAAGGGTATCGTATATTGTGCCTATGCTTAGGAATGTATGGCTACGTCTACGCTATGCGTTTTCTCTGCAAAAAATATGCAAATGAGGGACTCATTTGCATGAGTTGCGATCTCATTTGCATATTTTCTGCCGATCCGTGTTTGTGCTGGGGTTTTTGCACAAAAACAAGCAGTGTGGACATTTTCTTTTTGCGCCAAAACCTCTTTTTGCCAAGATCCTCATGCCCCAAAAAAGGAGGTATACCGATCTTGCAGAAAAAGGGGTTTTAGCGCAAAAAGAAAATGTCCATGCTGCTTGTTTTTGGGCAAAAACCCCAGCGCAAACATGGATTTGCAGAAAATATGCAAATGAGATCGCGACACATGCAATCGAGTCCCTCATTTGCATATTTTTTGCAGAAAAACCTCATAGTGTAGACGTAGCCATATATGTGTTTTATGCAAAGGCTAATTTATCAGGTACATACGAACAGAGAAACCTGTCGCGCTCACTCCCCCAGCCCCACAGGGTAGTTAATCAGTTTCTGGAACATCTTCTCTTTGGTCTCAGAGAGTGTCCGAGGGGAAGGTGCGTTCAGCAGATGTAGAGTAAAGGTAAACAGATTTATCTACAGCGTCACAGGGATGTGGTTCATCTATGGGAATGTTAAATATGATCAGTTATGCTGAGTGTAAAGAATGGACAAGATTGGACAAAGGTTCGGATGGAGCAACCACTCTAAGCTATAAAAGGGGGGGGACTTGCCCTACCGAGAAAGCCTGCCTGGTTTTGTACCGGGGTGCTCTCCCTTTGTGCACATTGAATAGAGCTTTAAATTGAACAGCACATCGAAGACTCTTGATTCTGCCAAACACCTGACTCATATGGTTGCCGTTGGGTACCACAAAAATCCCAACAGTTCACTGGCAAGGTCACTGGACTGGGATTCAGCAAAGCAGGGTACTGCTCCTAGCTCACCATGGACCAGCAGTGTGAATTTACTCCAAAGCACTTAATGCAGGGGAGAGGAAAGAGACATGATGTGATTCTCCCAGAGGCTCTTCGTGTGCATTTGCACTGCATCAAGTCCATTGGGGCATTATTGTGATAGAAGTACTACAATATTGGTCACCTATCATATACCCTACAGTACAAGCTGTGTTATTTGGCACTTTAATATCTGGAAAACTTGGTAAACTGGCATCTGTCTTAGATGACAATACAATTCTTCCTTCAATTAACTGAAAAAATCCCGATAGACATCCAGCATAATTTTTCGACATTTTCCTGTGCTTGCAGAAGTCACGTTTGTAAACTTGCATCAGTAAAGTTTATTCATGTTGTGCTTCTGCATATAAAAACATCTGATCTAACCCATCCTGCAATTATGGCTAATGTACGGTGAAAAGTTCATGAAACATTGGTGTAAAACTAGAGTAACTGGTACATTTGATTAACCGGCATCCCCTGTTCCCCATGAATGATGGATAACATAGCTTGTGCTGTATAATATTTATCAAAATCATTTATCTTTACATTGTCATTAGTCATTTCTCCCTGTTTTAATTGACGCAATTATTGGTAAATGTTTTTCACTCTTTCCATAACAGCAACGCAATAGTTGTGCATAATACCTATGAAAATTCAGACGATTTTTTCATGTGGCGTTTCTCTAAAAATTACTGCTTTTGGAATTTGCCATGGCTGCCGATGTAATAAAACACTTGTCTTTTGGGAATAGAGATAGAGACAGTTGTGACAGAGGATTGTTTTTCCTATTCTCCGTTCCTATTTTACATCACAGAAACCTGGCTCTCTTAACAAAACAGTCTCTAATATTACTATGTTTTTTAATAAAAGAAGCAGCACCAAACAAGCGAGGAGTAGCGAGAGATGTACAGTAGCTGTTTATAGCTGGATGGTGTGTACAGCTACTGTCTAGTAATATTTGTAAGTCTAAGGCCAAAATTCTGACCTTTTAAAGGCATGTTTATGAAACTCCTAACTAGTACTGGGTCAGAAACTCAGCGGGTGTAAATCTGTGTTGTCCATTGACTTCAGTATAACTACAAGAAGTTTAATCAGCAACGGAGTCTGTCCTGATGTTGTCTGCATGTATGCCATCGTAATGAATGCCCCAAACAGTAATATGGTAGGTCATCAAAGCCCTCTAGGAAACAGAAATTCCAGTCACCAGTGTTCTGCCACAGAAGAGAGGTGAAAATGGCATATACTGGAAAGCCAGAAATGAGTTTGTCTTATCCAGAGCAACCCACTGCAGGGTTTTTTTTCAGACTCATTCTTATAAACACTCGTCCCTTGCTGAATGGGTTATCCAGTCTGTACTTTATTGAAAGGAAACAAACAAACAAAATAAAAAGCTTGATTTAATTGGATCATGTTTGGTTGCAGAATTGCTGAGCAATCAGAAAAAAAATTAAGAGTCTAGACAGGCTCCCCCCCCCTTAATTTTAAAGAAAAATAAATAAATAAATCATATCTGTTTATAATTTGTCTTCATATTTTTAAAGAGTTTTTGTTTTAAGAATAATTACCATTTTTCCACTCACGGAAAGCAGCATATGTTGGCTATACATAGGACTATTCTATATTTATGAAATTCTGTTTTCTCTATAAATATCCTGTCAATTCAGTGCCTGTTTCCCTTTAAATGTAGGAACTGAGTAATAATGATCACCGAAAAAAAATTAGGCAACGTATAAATGGAAACACTGGTCTGAGTCAGGCTGACTGGGGTCTATTCCTGACCCTATGACAAACTTACATGTCTCAGTGCGTCCATTTGTGAAATGGGGATATTACTGCTTACTTTACATAGCTGTTTTTCAAATAAAAGGTCCAGAGACTGTCCAGTTTAGCCAATATACATGGCAGAGGGGCATTGCTGGCACTTGATGGCATCGATCAGATGTGCAAACCTGGGCTTCAACAAAGACATGAATTGATTGGCATATTCCAAAGCCAATTTCTCCTACCTTTAACAGCTGCACTTTCACACAAAAAGCTATGTGTGGGACACATCCAGACCACTTAATTAACCTCATTAACATGGGTCCTACAATTGACAGATACTACTTTTGCTGTCCTATAGATCTCTTGGTTTCTGTAATTTCCACTCCAATTCATCTGATGAAGTGGAAAGCTCATGATTCTATCTGTTTTGGTTAGTCTCTGTGGTGCCACAGGACCATTCGTTTTTAAAGTTACCGACTCACATGGCGACTGCTCTGAGATAAGAAACCATGGTATCGGAGACATGTGTGAGATCATAGACAGACGGAATGGTCCCAGGTCTCTAGCCCTTTCTGTCGGGAGCAGTCCTGTTCACTACCTGCATTAATGAGGAGTACTTGGATGATTAAGATGTGGAGGACTGACCCAGTGTTCATACTTCTGTAGTTCATCTCAGAAGATTTCAAGGATCATTGCAAGGAGTTATACAATAGAGATATAGCCTCTCTGGGTAAAATAAATTTTTAAAGAAATTGAGACATACCTGGCCCATTCTTTCATATAGACCTAAATATCAGTGTTTGAAATGAAACTCATTTTCATTCACTCCTTTGGCACATGAGTGAATTATATTGTCAAATGCCCTCAACGTGTTTCTTGCTAGGAATGCCTGATGTATAGTGTAGAGGAGCATTAACTATGGGGTGGAGCATTACCACCGCCCCAAGGAATGGAGCATCAACAATGGCGATTTTAGAACCATTAGCAAGTCCTTCTAACTGGTTTTGTGGCACTAACAAGCCCTCCGGCTCACTTGGCCGCTCCCAAATTATTTGCAACTCATGTGGATTTAAAATATAATTTCAAAAGATTTCTACAGGATGCTGCTCCTTGCTTATTTCCTCCATGCAACCTCAGGCGTGGATGGATCATTTCTGACTATTACGTTTAAATGGAAACATTTTGTCTTGCTAATGTGTAAATCCAGGGCTGCTGTTCCCATGCCCATTAAAGTCCTAAGAGTACATGCCCATCATCATCACTATCTGTCCACTTAAATTAACATTAAAGAACTATGTGGACAGTAACACAAGTTCTTCTTTGTCTTCCTTTTAGAGAGTTAACTCCTTGAGGTGGGAGTAATCTCTCTTTGTACCTCAGATGGTGCCAAATGTGTTGTGCTGACTAACGTTGCACTGCTCCAGAAACCAAACTGTGACTTGTATCAAGACTCAACCCCTGATTTCCCCCTTCCTCTAGCAGAGAAGTAAGCTGTGTCAGCACTTTTCCAGGGCCAACTTGCTTCCCCCTACGCTGTGCTTCTGCTGCTCTGGTCACCAGGTAGGGAACAGAGTTAGGCCTTGTCTTTACTTTCAACATTCCGGAGATCGATCTTCCGGGGGTTGATTTAGCAGGTCTAGTAAGGACCTGCTAAATCAACCACTGATGGCACCCACATCGACCCCAGTACTCCATGAAGTTGCGAGGAGTAAAAGAAGTCAATGGGAGAGTTTTCCTGTCAACCTCCCGCAGTGAGGATGCCACAGAAATTCGACGTAAGGTATGTCAACTCCAGCTATGCTATTCTTGTAGCTGGAGTTGCCTATCTTAAGTCCACCTCTCCCACAATGTAGACCTGGCCTAAATATTCCCCCCCACACACTGGATGGGGAGTGGCCACCCAGTAGCCACTGTAATCTGGAATGTGGGCAGTCCTCACAGGAGTACCCTGCTCTTCTCCATGGGTCACAACGTAGCCCTACACAAATAATAGTATCAGTGTAGGGGACTGACAGGTAGGAAAAGGTCCCAGCCAGCCAAGTCCAGTTGTGTGATGCTGCAGCTTAGACGGGATCTACACTAAAGGAATAAGAATGCAAGAACATAAGAATTATCCAATATTTCCCTCTGCTATTCTTTGACATGTATTATTCTCTTCATAGAACATGGATGTATGTGGCGATTAACGCATGGGTGCAATTCTTGTCCCGCTCCGTTCAAAGACAGAGACCTCTGAGCCAGATTTAGAAAGGTACTTAGGTGCCTACAGGTACATCTAGGACTCCAGTGGCATTTTTAAAAGTATCTAGGTACACAGCAGACTTGCCGGGCCCCTGTGCAAAGTGTGTGTGGGGGGGCCTGGTTTTATGCTCTCAGAAGGAGGCGGTGCCTTAGGGCAGAAGGGGCGGGGTTGAGGCAACCGCTCTCAGCGCTGCGCCAGGCCACCCGACGTAGCCCTCAAAGCTGCCCAGAACATGAGGTGCGGCGTGCCAACCACAATTTATAGGGCCTGGGGCTCTGGCTGCTACCGCTCCAGCTGAATCCTCCTTTGCACCTTCCCCACTGTGGGCCTGCTGCCAGGTCACCCTCCAAGCAGAGAGTAAAGGACTGATAGAGGCACAGGCACTGAGCATCCTCCATTCTCCACCATCAAAATGTGGTCCATACAAACTAGTGCCACATCACCTTCTCCGGGCCAGGAAGGACAGCTCGTGCTGCTGTCCCACAGTCGCAGCCTCCCTTCGTCCTTTCCTGGGGCTGTCAGTCTGACTCCTTTGCCACGCATGGCCAGGTGCCCATATTGAAATGTTCAACAGCGAGGCCCCATATGCCTCATCTTTGTTTGGTTTTGTTCTCTCCTCCAGGAAGTCGTTTCCGATGAAAGACACCAAGGAGGACAGTTGCTGGAGGAGCCCAAGTTGCTACATTTCAAAGGAAATACCTTTAGTCTTCAGATCTCCGTTCTCGACATCCCCCCTTTCCTCTGGAGAATTAAACCATTTACCGCATGTCAGGTACTTGTCAATATTGTACTTCTTGGGGGTTTTTTTAATTCCGAGGCAGGATGAGTTTTTAACCAGTAAAAGCGGAGTGCTGACAAGGTAACTGCCTTTTCTGTTTTGTTTTCCTAAGAAGAGCATGGATTTAATCTCTGAGCAGACAACAAAAAATGCAATGAGGATTGGGAGAAATGAGGGATGAAACACGCCCCATAAAGTGCACTGGTTGTAAACCTTTCTGTGCTTACAGAAACATGCTTTTATTTTTCCCCCATATCACGTTCAGCCCCAGTTAACATTTGGACTCAACATCACCGTTCCCCCAAAGAGCAGTTTTTCAATATCTGTAATTGAGTTGTCATTCCTGGACTTAATGTAACCGTGAATGCTCAGCTGAAATGGAGTGCATGTCTTGGTATGTTTTGGCGTCCAACCACAGCATGGGTACATTTTGGCTTAGAAATGACAGAGCAGCAAATTCTTCCATCTATGATGCATTGATAAGAATAAGTCAAACTGAGGGATACAGCCTATTAAATGCATTGGTCCCTTTTAAAATTGTGAGCAATACACAGGTTGAATCTCTCTAATCCAGCCTCTGGTCAAGCAACATCTGTGGTTCAACATGATTTTACTTAGCAGGGTGTCCACTTACCATGGGTGTGGCCAAGTTTCCCGTGGTCCCCTAAAGTTTGTTTATAGCCACCAGTCCTGACTCTGTGTTCTGTGCTGTTATTTAGCTCTAATTTGCCCCAAAATCTCTTCTAAGGGCCCAGTAAACTGGGGGAGTTTTGGTAATGCTTCTCGATAATATTGACCTCCCATGATCTGAAAAATTCTCTTGTTCATAGCCATTCAGGTCCCGAGAGTGCTGCACTAGAGAGGTACAACCTGTACGAGTACATAGTGTGCTTAAATAAAGGAGAAGATGTTTTCCATTAGCTTGCTTTCAGGATATGTGAGATGATGAGGGTCTCTTGTGATCTTTAGGCAAAAGTAGCCCTATATGTGTAAGAAGATTATCCTGAACATCAGAGAGACTGACCCAGAATGCTAGCCCGAAGCCAGAAATACAGATAGTAGAGCAGGAAGGTAATTTATGCCACGTAAATCGAGTGCAGCAGGAAAGAGAATGTCAGTCTCACAACCTGTTCTGAAGAAGCTGCTCCCTGAGTGTCTTGCTCATGATACCATCTACATGTTTTCTTAGTCTATAAAGTGCTACCGACCATTTGTTGGTTTTTTTGCTCTATTGTGTTTGTTTTCTAGTTTACAAAACAAGCCGTAGTCTATAGCCACACCTCCCACTTGTGTTAAATACACATTAAAATCAGTAGTACATTAATAAGCTTTTCTGCTTATCATAGGTTATTGCTTACTTATAGATAAAGGCATGACAGCGTTCTGTTAATCTACATCACCTCCTGACTGATTAATCCCAGGCCAGGTCTACTCTGGGGGAGAAGGGTGACCTAACGCCAGCTACAGTAGTGTATTTGGAGTCAAGGAACCTTAAGAATAGTGTATCTGGAGCCAAGGTCCCCACTGCAGAAATCTTCCCATTGACTTCCCTTACTCTTTGCGACTGGGTGGAGTACCATGGTCGACGAGGGTGCCATCAGCGGTTGATTTAGTAGGTCTTTACTAGACCAGCTAAATCAAACCCTGGAAGATGGATCTCTGGAGTGTCAATTTCCAAATAAGTATAGACAAGGGCCCAGAGAATAAAAATCTTGCAATACAGCCAAGAATTATTCAAGACAACATCAGAAATAGTTTGCTAACGGAGGACTCTTCTAGTACAGGTCGAATGCAAATACACTAATATGTTCGGGGTGTATTAGCGAGGCAATAGGATGGGACCAGAACAGAGTGGATGGAATGTCTTTTCCGGGTTCCACCGTAACGAATTAATAGCATGTCAGTGTCCAGCATCCACAAGAACAGGCCTCACAGCCACACAAGGGTGGCTTAAATGAATGTGTACCGTCTGGCACCTGCTGCAAAGGAGCACATCACAATAGAAAAGTCAGCCCCCTTTGTCACAGCTAGGGCACCAAAACATCTCATTTCAACAGCCTTAGTGGTAGGTAGCACTACTGTTCAGAGGGGTGTATGACTCATACGCCTAGACTGAGCATTCAGTGTTATACGCCTAGACTGAGCATTCAGTGAGCCTAGACTGAGCATTCAGTGAGCCTCATAGTTTCAATACTCACAGAATTCTACATTTTATCTCTGACGTGGCCTATTGCATGGACATCCGCAGTGAGGGTCTTGTAGTTTTGTAAGAGAGAAGGAATCAGCCACTTAAAATTAGACTGGATGATGAAGTCTTGCCAGGGAAGGAAAGTTTGGATGATCCACTGGGATCCTTCCAACTCTAAATGCACCGAAACACGGGGAATAGAGACTTTGGTGAGAGTTATTTCTGGCTGTGTGTTTCTGTAGAATTAAATCCAGAGGGTATTCGCTCCTTGCTGGAAGTGAGTCTTCAGTACGTGCAAAGTGCTGAGAGTTACTTAGAGGGCCCAAAGCATTTTGTGTGTGGTTCAGCACTTTCTCTAATGCCAGGTTCAATTTCTATGAATAAATATATCGTTTATGATGTGTTAGATGTTGGTGTCTGCGTACTCTCTTGGCAAGCAATATTCCGGTGCTGCCAGGCCAAATTGAACTGCAGGGCGCTGTTAAAACAAGTCTTGATAGCCATGCAAATTTCTCCATATTTATCTTTATGGGTTGCAAGGGCCTCACTTTGCTGGATCTAATGCGAGTGGCACCCTCCAAAATGACGATTAAATGAGAGATAAAAATATCAGGTGAGGGAGCCATAGCTCACAGAGCAGCATGTAAGTAGTAATAATGATGTCATGCCTGCTCTGAGAAGAATGCAGAATGGGATGGATGGGATGAGGACCCCACAGGAGTTTTACAGGCTGGGCTTTGAGGACCTGCTTTTTCAGCATTAGCGGCAGGACAGGGTTGAACAAAAGTTCCTGCAGAACTTCTGTCATGGAAATGGATTTGTCAGGATGATCGTGCAGCTAGATAAATATTTGCATTTTATAATTGTGTGCAATTTGAATGATGTGGCTGGCTGAGAAATAATAATTATTGTTTTTTAAAAGGAATGGCGGCAGAATTTGCACTAACTTCATATTCTCTGCTCAGTGAAACGTGGTCTGTGATGAATCTTTAGATCAGCTGACATGATTTGGGCCCTGCATGAACAAATAAAATGTCACTAAGCCCCAGTCTACACTAATGTTTTACTTCAAATTAATAAGTGGAGCATCCACACTACCAAGCCCATTATTTTGAAATAACAGGCCTCTTACTTCTAAATCTGTACTTCAGCTTTTCTCAAGGAATAAGGCTAATTTTGAAATAGTTATTTTGAAATAGCATTAATGTAAGAACATAAGAATAGCCATACTGGGTCAGACCAAAGGTCCATCCAGCCCAGTACCCTGTCTGCTGACAGTGGCCAACACCAGGTGCCTCAGAGGGAGTGAATCGAACAGGTAATGATCAAGTGATCTCTCTCCTGCCATCCATCTCCACCCTCTGACAAACAGAGGCTGGGGACACCATTCCTTACCCATACTGGCCAATAGACATTTATGGACTTAATCTCCATGAATGTATCTAGTTCTCTTTTAAACCCTGTTATAGTCCTAGCCTTCACAGCCTCCTCAGGCAAGGTGCTTTGATGCCGCTATTGAACGAATTACTCCCTAGTGCTTCCTGGGGCTCTAAGTTCGAGGTAGTGTGTCCACATTAATGGAGCCTGCCTCGGACTAATTTTGAGACTTCCCTGTAGTGTGGACATGCTAGTTCGATTTTGTAAAATCGGGATTTAAGTCGTTATTTCAAAATAGTTCCTAGTGTAGACAGTTTCCTCTGTAAGTGAGCCTTGAGCCCCAAGACCTGTTTTTCCTAGAGTTTAGCAAATTTCTCTCCAACTTTGGATCCCTTTTTATTTCATGACCCTCGCTCAACGTTTCCCCCCCAAACCAAAAATGGCTGAAAGAGGCTTGAGTTGACACCGTACCAAGTGTGCCCCAAAGGACTTACATTCTTTGGAGATATGACCTAACGAACAAGTGAGGGCCATGGACTTTAGGGAAGGGGAGGATGAATGCTGTTGAGACGGATTAGAGAAGTTCCTGTGTTAGGCTGTGAACCAGTTGCTGACAGCAGAAACCAGAATGAGATGTACCGTAGGAAGCAAAATGGCTCTCATCTGCGGGTTCTTATGCACAAGTCTATAAGCACTATATTTAGTGCTCCCAAAGAAAACAGAGATGATTACTCTGGAAAAATCTCATGACAGTTGCTCCAGTTTTTAATATTTTTTAATGTTTTCTTTATCACCATTGGTAACTTGCTACTGACTCAGGAGTTAAATATAGGCCTGGACTTGATGGACCCAGAGCAAATCCAGACTAGCAATTTCCATACGATCACAGAATACTAGAACATAAGAACAGCCATATTGGGTCTGACCAAAGGTCCATCTAGCCCAGTATCCTGTCTGCCGACTGTTATCAATACCAGATGCCCCAGAGGGAGGGAACACAACAGGTAATCCTCATGTGATCCCTCTCCTGTTATCCACCTCCAGACAAACAGAGGCTAGGGATATCATTCCTACCCATCCTGGCTATTAGCCATTGATGGACCTAACCTCCATGAATCTATCTAGCTCTTTCCTGAACCCTGTTAAAGTCCTAGAACTGGGACCTCGAGGGACCTCGAGAGGTTATTATGTCCAATCTCTTGCCCTCACAGCAGGACCAAGCACCCCTGATAAATGTTTGTCTAACTAGCCCTTAAAAATCTCCAATGATGGAGATTCCACAACCACCTTAACAGTTATCAAGTTCTTCCTAGGGTCCAACCTAAACCGCCTTTGCTGCAGTTTAAGCCCATTGCTTTTTGTCCTATCATGAGACAAAAGGAGAATAATTATTAAGGAGAATAATTATTCTTCCTCCTCTTTGTGACACCCTTTTATGTCCTTGATACCTGCTATCATGTCCCCTCTCAGTCTTTTGTTTTCCAGACTAAACAAACCTAAATCTTTCAATCTGCCCTAGTAGCTCATGTTCTCTAGACCTTTAATCATTTTTGTTGCTCTCCTCTGGACCTTCTCCAATTTCTCTTTCCTGAAATGTGGTGCCCAGGACTCGACACGATACTCCACTTGAGGCCTAATCAGCACAGAGTGGAGCGGGATGAATTACTTCTCGTGTCGTGTTGTGATCACCACACTCCTGTTAATGCAGCCCAGAATGATATTTGCTTTTTTTGCAGCAGTGTCACACTTTGGACTCGTATTTAGCTTGCAGTCCACTACCACCCCTCGATCTGTTTTTGCAGTACTGTATTTTAGCGAATATGCCCCGCGGTTTTTGCTATTTGAGTAAAAAAAAAAAAAACCTGTATACCCCGCGCACGAGTATAGCCCGTGGGGTATACAAGACTTGTATTTCAAACTGTGCCGGGTGATATATTCGCTAATTTACGGTGCCATGGGGGACGGGGACTAAGCCAGCCTGTGGGTGGGGGAGCACTCACCGCCCGGTTCCTGCGCAGCCGCACTCACCCCCAGGTGAGTAAAAAAAAGTTTTGTATACCCCGCGCATGAGTATACCCCACGGGGGGTGGTGCGGGGTTTGTAAAAACGCATAAAACCCGCGGGTTATATTCACTAAAATATGGTACTCCTTCATAGGCAGACGCTTCCTGTTCAGTATGGTGAAACCGATTGTTCCTTCCTAAGCAGAGCACTTTGCATTTGTCCTTATTGAACTGCATCCTATTTGCCTCAGACATTTCTCCATGCTCCTAGCTTACAAATAATTGGGTTTAGTGTGTGCATCTTGATTGTTCATTCAATTAATTTTGCGTGTGTATGAGAGAGGAAGGGAAAGAGAAATCAATTCTTGGAGAGCATGAGGCAGAGGGAATTGAATGAGATGGCCTTATGCTATCTTCATAAATACAGGGATTTTTTTTCTTGCAGAAGAGCCAGTATGCCAGACGTATGGAAGCGGGAGTGAGACAAGGAGTATGCCCATGTCGTACTTAGCATTAGGCAGGACCTGGGTGCAGTGTTCCCCCTAACCTTTTCCATCCACGTGCAGAATAATTTTTTGTGTGTGCACTGAGACGTGCAAACATGCACCACCAGGAGAAACAAAAAACCTGGCTGGGGACCCTCTGTTCATCAGCAGGGCGGCATTGGAATCTCTTCTGTGCAGCTGGACAAGCATCCCTCTTCCAAGGAACGCTGGCTGGGTGCCTTTTTTCCCTGTCAAGAGCTGTGTGCTGCTCTGCCTGGGTGCCGAGATTCAATGAAGCATGGACCGGGGGGGTCCCAAAAGCTGCACCTCCTCTCCCTTACGACAGCTTTTGGTGATGCCCCAAGACTTCCAGGTTTGAGGAGCTGAGGCTACGTCTAGACTTCAGGCTTCTTGTGCAAGAAGCTTTTATTGGAAGAGATCTTCTGCAAAAACTTCTTGTGCAAGAGTGGGTCCACACTGCAAAAGCACATTGAAAAATCGATGCACTTTTGCGAAAGAGAGCGTCCAGACTGCATGGACGCTCTCTCAAAAGTAAGCTCTGATTGCTATGCACAAAATGGCCACCAGGGCGCCTGTGCTTTTTCCTCTTCTCTCTTTTTGCACCAAAAAACCCCTCTTCACCATCCACACACACCTTTTTGAGAGAGAGCGCTTTTGCAAAAAGGTGTTCTTCCTCGTAGAATGAGGAATACCTATGTTGGAAAACCCCCCACTCTTCTTTCAAATTTTTTTTGCACAAAAATGCACTTGAAGTGTGGACACCCCGCAAGTTTTTTCAGAAAAACGGCCATTTTTCAAAAAACACCCCTCTGTAGTGAAGACCTAGCCCGAGTGGAAAACGTGCATTGAACCAGCAAACATGGAGGCAGCGGCAGCACAGATAGGGGCACTCAGTTCTGCCCCCTTGAAATTCAGAGGGCAGAGGAACATGCCTCTGAATTACCAGCAGCTTTTTACCAAGGAATTGAATGCCCAAATCAGGTGTCCCGCCCCCCCCCCTTGGGGCACTGCCCAAGTCCCGCTGACCAGGCGCACTGATGCGAGTTCCCTCTGCCTGTATTAGGGAGATGGAGGAGAGCTGGTTGTGCCATGTCTTGGTCTTTGCAAGGGCAGGAGGCGAGAAGCTTTTCACAGATGGTAAATCCAAAGGAAAAGCAGTGGGGTTAATACCACAAAAAAAAAAAAAAACCAACATCGGGGGAGAGTTTTCCTGTAATATACCAAGGTCATGTTGGACATCCCACCACTTGGCAAATGATTACCAGAACCCCTCGGGGGGGCGGTGTCAGCTGAGGGTAAAACTCAGACAAACAAGGTAAGAAGCTAGACAGCCGCGTTCCTTAACTAAAAATCAGCTGCGTTTTTTCCCCCCCTCAGCCCTTTTGGTGATCCAGAGCCTGTCTCCTGATAGGAGGTGATTTACATTCTCTCCATCTGCTCGGAGCCTAATTATAATGGGGAATCAAACTAAAAGCATTTCCGCAATACTTCAAACACTCATAACTTCGCAGCACTTTGTCCTCTTGTATTACTTTTCACATCATTCTTCTCAGCTCGGTGAGTTCCTGTCTGAGCCGCTCCCCCCACGCTGAACGAATGCAGAAGATGATTACCCGGGAAAAATCTAATTACTGCTGCGCCATTTTTAATATTTTTTTAATGTTTTCTTTATCACCATTGGTATCTGGCGACGGCGACGGACCGAGGCACTAAATATAGCACTTTTAATTACCACTTAGTGCGTCGTTTTGTGTAAACCGTGACAGTCTTGCGAAGGGGCCGTTAGCTGCATTTCAAGGATGGGTGAAATCATCTCTGCTGTGTATCCACCTTACCTGCCTACAGAAAGCTGCTGTGACTGTTTTGGTTGGGAAGTGTCTCCGGCAGAAGAAGGCTGTAGACGTACAAGTTTATACAATTAGGGTGTGTCTAGACTACAGGGTTTTGTCGACAAAAGTCCACTTTTGTCGACAAAACTATACCTGCGTCTACAGAACTCAACAGTTTTGTCGACAGCTGTAAACCTCATTCTCTGAGGAATAACGCCTTTTGTCGACAGAGTTCTGTCAACAGAAGGCGTTATTGCATCTACACTGTCCTTTGCGTCTACACTGTCATGTCGACAAAGCGGTTTGCTTTATCGACAGAACTGGCTGTAGTCCAGACGCTCTTTGTCGACAGATGCGTTGTCGACAGTATCTGTCGACAAAAGCCTGTAGTCTAGACGTACCCTTAGTGTCGTGGGGGATATAGGTTGCATTTTTGCTGTCAATGTATTGAGCCTTACATGCTGATTAGCAGACTTACCCGGCATTGCCCAGGTCCTGCAGGGCAGGGGACTGGTCTTGTGGGGAAGTGGGTGCAGGAGGCTGAGGGCAGGGGGCAAGAATGAGGGTTGGGGGTAAGGAGGGTCTCGGGGGTGGGGGTCCCATCCAGCATGGAACTTTTCTCTTCCCACAGCCTTCCCCCTGGCCACCAGGGTGCCTTTTTCCTCCTCTCCAACCCCCAGCTGCCAGGGCCCTTTTTTCTCCCCCCACCCAGTCCTCCTCCAGCTGCTGGGGTCTTCCGCCAACCCCTCTGGAGCTGCAGCCAAAGGGGGGAAAGGGTTTGGGGCAGGGGGCTATTTACGTGGTACACTGGTAGGCAAGATGGCCAAGCCCCAGCCCCGTGGTGGTGCGGCTCTAGCCTGCAGGCTCGCTGCCCCCAGGGCCACTCTCATTTTGCGTCCCTCTGAACAGCAGCCCCTCCCTTTGCATGTTGTGGAAAACAGTCCCTTTCCCAGGGCTTCCTGTTGTCCTGGCACAGCCAAACCCTGACCAGGCTCTAAGTTAGGAGAAGAAGAAGCTGCCCACCAAATTTGGTGGTCCTTGCTCTTTAGGAGGAATTCTTCATCAAACAAGCTTGCACACATACAAATAGACACAAACCCATGATAGACAGATAGATAGATAGAGGGGATAGATGGGGATAGATAGACGGATAGATAGAGGGGGTGGATGGGGATAGATAGATAGTCAGTCAAGAAAAATGGGTTCCCTGGGGCAGATATGGTGAAGAGAAGGAAGTAAGGAAGGAGAACTCTTGTTTTCCACTGATATGAGGTACTAAAAATTACAGTTGATGCTAAGACTTAAAGAACAACAGATAGTCCTGCAGCACCTTAGAGACTAACAATTCAATTTGTAATTACCATATAAGAGGGTTAATGCATGTTTTAATGATGATTACACTATAAACACTTGATTAGAGTCCAGCAGCTAAATGGTCACTTATAATCATTGATAACATCTTCTAATGTGAATATGGCCATTTAAAATCCACTCACATCTATAATCTGCTTTAGCATCAATGAATATTATGGTTCCTTGTGTAAAGGGTTAATGAGTTAAGGATCACCAGATGAAACCTGATTTTTGTTCTTTCTTTCATTGCCCAGTTCCACACACTTCTCAAATCACTTCTTTCTTTCAATATTTATGGAGCTAAAATTTAAAGAGAACACAGGGAAACCAACACTAGTACAAAATAATGCATTTGAACCTGCATTTCAAACCCAATTATTTTCCTTTAGATAAAGATAATGGCTCATCGGAGCCTTGAATGCTTATTCCCACGCACACACACACACACACACGCTTTCCAGTTTGGCAATTTCTCATGACTCAAATATTTTTAAACCAATAGACCGCATTTTGTTTGCGTTATTTTCACCTGGCTCTGCAAAAGTTGAGGGAAAGTTGTTATGGGAGGTCCTATCGCTTAACTTTGCAGTCTTCTAAACAGTGAGAAGATTAGCAGAACATTCAGAGTCCTGTGGCACCTGAAAGACTAATGAATTTAGTCTTTCTGAGCTGGAACCCGCTTTGTCAGATACACGAAGTGGAAACTTCATCTTGACAGGGTTATATACACTTGCACGGATGGCTGCATTACATTACCGTGCAGGAGACCAGTGCTAACGAGATCAATTCCATCAGGGTGGATGTTGCCCATTCCCACCCTTGATGAGAAGGTGTGAAGACCAAAGGAGGAAATTCACTTTTTGTCGTCAGCTAGCCACTCCCAGTCTTTATTCAGACCAGGTCTGTTCGTGTCGAGTTTGCATGTCATGGCATACGTCACATGTCCCTGTTCTCCTGCTTTGGAGGACAGGGTCATAATTGAAAATGATCTGGACAAATTGGAGAAATGGTCTGAGGTAAACAGCATGAAGTTTAATAAGGACAAATGCAGAGTGCTCCACTTAGGAAGGAACAATCAGTTTCACACATACAGAAAGGGAAGCGACTGTCTAGGAAGGAGTACGGCAGAAAGGGATCTAGAGGTTATAGTGGACCAGAAGCTAAATATGAGTCAACAGTGTGACGCTGTTGCAAAAAAAAGCAAACATGATTCTAGGATGCATTAACAGGAGTGTGGTGAGCAAGACACGAGGAGTTATTCTTCTGCTCTACTCTGCGCTGATTAGGCCTCGGTTGGAGTATTGTGTCCAGTTCTGGGCACGACATTTCAAGAAAGATGTGGAGAAATTGGAGAAGGTCCAGAGAAGAGCAACAAGAATGATTAAAAGTCTAGAGAACATGACCTATGAAGGAAGATTGAAAGAATTGGGCTTGTTTAGTTTGGAAAAGAGAAGATTGATAGGGGACATGAGAGTGATTTTCAGGTATCTAAAAGGGTGTCACAAGGAGGAGAGAGAAAAATTGTTCTCCTTGAACTCTGAGGATAGAACAAGAAGCAATGAGCTTAAACTGCAGCAAGGGAGGTTAAGGTTGGACATTAGGAAAAAGTTCCTACCTGTCAGGGTGGTTAAACATTGGAATAAATTGCCCAGGGAGGTTGTGGAATCTCCACCACTGGAGATATTTAAGAGCAGGTTGATAAATGTCTATCAGGGATGGTCTAGACTCTAGACTGCACTGGGTCCTGCCATGAGGGCAGGGGACTGGACTCGATGACCTCTTGAGGTCCCTTCCAGTCCTAGTATTCTATGATTCTGTAGATAGCTGTTCAGAAGAACAAGCCCCTGAAGGTGTGGAGGATGCAATTAGGTCCTGTCATAGTGTCACTTCAGTGGCTAGGTGGTCTGATTTAGCAGTGGGGTTCAGCATGGGACTGCAGAACTGGAATTCACGTGCAAACTTGACACTATCAGACCAGGTCTGAAGGAGGCAGGGAGCGGCCAGCTCACAACAAAAAGGAATTTCCCCTCTTTTGCTATTCACACCCTCTCACCCTCTGTGTGGAGGGGGGCCTGGTTGAGTTGACTTCCTTCGCACTGGTCTTCGCCGTAGTAATATAAAACACCCATCTTTGCTGGTGGATTTTTACCTGCCAAACTGAAGTATCTACACCCTGCCTCTGACAAAGTGGGTTCCAGCCCACGAAAGCTGATGCTTAATAAGTGTTTTAGTCTTTAAGGTGCCATGGGACCCCTCGTTGTTCTTGCTGAAACAGACTAACATGGTGACCCCTCTGAAACGTGTCACCTTGCAAAACACTGAAAGTCATGAAAGGGATCCTAAGAAAATTAATTGCCCCCCATTGAGCATATGAAAGTTATAGGCAGCAGGTTTAAAACAAACAAAAGGAAGTTTTTCTTCACTCAGCACATAGTCAACCTGTGGAACTCCTTGCCAGAGGATGTGGTGAAGGCTAGGACTTCAACAGGGCTCAAAAAAGAGCTAGATAGATTGATGGACCTAAGGTCCATCAATGGCTATTAGCCAGGATGGGTAGGGATGGTGTCCCTAGCCTCTGTGCCTCTGGAGGTGGGTGACAGGGGAGGGATCTTATGAGAATTACATATTGTGTTCCCTCACTCTGGGGCATCTGGTTTTGGCTACTGTCAGCAGACAGGAGACTGGGCTAGATTGACCATTGGTCTGATCTAGTAGGGCTGTTCTTATATGCTCTCCTGTGTACTTCCAGATCCTCATCTTCATGGGAAATTCAGGTAGCCAGAGATGCCTGAAGTTTTATACTTATCCATACCTGCAATGCTTGTGTTGTGCATAGATGGTATTAATTCAGTTCTGGTGGGTTGGTACATAAGGTGACAACTGTAGAAAATGGTCCAAAAAGGAGGAAAAAATATAAGGAAATTCTCCTGCATTCAGCCTCTCTTCCTTTTACCTTTATCCTAACTGTGAGGTGTAATGTGTTGAATGCAAGTCTGTCAAGGGAAGTGGCTGAACCCCCATCACTCAGATTCAAAATGGGACTTACGAAGGCACTGGAAAAACGTACTGAAGGGGCAGATCCTGCAAATGGTTCATGGGACATAGACTAGACCCATTAGGTCAACCAATCTCCAGTCTGAAGGATTCTGTAATACTTAGTGTGAAAGTTACAGAGCTATAAGGTGGGGAAAGAATTTGGAATTCTGGAGTCTGAGGGAATAATAAATAAATACATTCCTCTGAGCAAAATACATTTCTTAAAAAAAAAAAAAAAAAAAAAAAGTTTAATTTTCTTGCATCGTCCATGTGGCAGAGTGAAATTTAAGCTTGTAGTAATTTTAACGTTGCCGTTTTCAATTGGAATTGATGTTAATTAGTTTTGTGCTACTCGACATTTACCGGGACATTATTACAAAAGCAATTCCAGCAAAAATCATGTGCATAATAATAATTTTTTTCTCCTGCTTTGCTGTTGTCACAGCTTTTCTCTCTCTTTTTTTCCCCTTTCTTTCTTCTCCTCACTGTGTCTCTGGGATGCATTCCTTCCAAAGGAGGTTCCTTTCTCTCGTGTGTGGTGTAGCAGCCAACAGCCGTTGCACTGTGCCTTTTCACTGGAGCGTTACACTCCCGCAACCACACAACTGTCCTGCAAGATCTGTGTTCGGCAAGTCAAGGGCCACGAGCAGATCCTACAGATCCAGACATCTATTCTAGAGGTAACTTCTTCATCAGGTTCTGTTCCCTAATCTGTCTCTAAGCTGCTGAATAACATTGGAGACCACCCCACAACTCTGCCTCAGTTTACCCTATGTAGAATAGCGCTACCTTGATTTCTGTAGGTTGTATTTCCCGTGCTGCTGTGGAGCTCCACTTCCCAGTGGAGGAGATGTCAGTGATGCAGAGTGTGAGTATGGTATAAGAATAACTTTGGTGTGAGTATGTAAAGAAATAGTCATTGAACCGAGGTGGCCAAAAAGCATCCAGGCATTCCTGCCATTCAAGAATCTCAATTCTTAATGGGCAAACTCTGCCTGAACATTTGCTGAAACCTGAATATTTGCTCACAAGCTAAGTAAAAGAACTTGGAAGATTGTGCATAGCAGGACTACCTAAGAAAAGCAGAGTTCTGGGCAAAAAAGGTACGGCATGCATGTGCAAAAGTATATAACTAAAGGTATTATGCAGAGGAAGGGTTTAAGAGCTAAGACCAGGTCTACATTATATCCAGAAGCTCATCTAAAGGGTACACAACTCCAGCAATGTAGAATACATCACTGGAGTCGGCTTACCTTAGCTGAGCTTGGCGGCATCCCCACAGTAGGAGGCCAAAGGGAGTAAACACTCCTGTTGGCTTCCCTGACTCCTTGCAAGAGCAGGAATACCACCAGTCAGTGGGGGGTGCTCTCTGAGTTCAATTTAGTGAGTCTTAACTAGACTTGCTAAATCAAACTCCAGAAGATCGATGCAGCAACTTTGATCTTCCCCGTAGTGAAGAGAAGGCAGAAGGAGTCAATAGGAACACCACAACAATAAGTAATAATAGCACACAAAGATAATTTATAGTAGCGATGCCAGATTGGCCTGAGGCAAATAACAAGCATCTTGAAGGTATTCACAAGTACAAAGGCGAAAGAGAAAAGGCACTTTGTTTTGTGCTCTGCAGATGAGCACAATGAGGCATGGACAGATATGTTTTTTAGACATAAGGTTATCCTACCCCGCCTCCTTAACTCTAACTATAAAATATGGTTCTCAGAAGGCAGATCTGAACAGATGGATCCTGACTCTGCAGGAGGTCCTTGCAAACAAACTGCTGTACCCATGCAAAGCTCATTGCAGGTTTGTGGCCTTATTGTGTTAGCTCGATTACTCGATCCAATGCTGGATTTTTATTTTGAGCATCCAGAGTCTTACAGATCATCACCTTCAGGACTAATTGTTTTTTTAAAAAACATCTGACAACAGCACAGCACTCGATTTGCGTTAGTTAAGAGCATGTGATCAGCCTGAGAATGGACCAGTTTCTTCTGAGTAAGCTAAGAAAATAGGCTTGTAATGCGAAGCCTCCCATTACGTACAATGCATAATCTCAGCACTGGATTTCAGCAAATGAAGATGAATTGTGGAAGACATTATCAATGATAGACCGAGAAGGTTGAAATTTTCAAGGAAAAGAGTCAACCGTACCCTGCATTTATTTTCTCCTGGGGGTTACTTACAAAGTTGGCACAGCAGCAATTGACAGGTGGTGAAGCCTTTTCGAAAAACTCATTTAAAATATAGTGGTCGTTATGGAAATGAAGGAGGGCCTTGTGGTTGATGCATTCGACTGGAATTCCACAGGCTGGAGGTGAGTTATTAGCTCTACCACAGACTCTTTGCTTGGGAATGTCACTTAATCTCTTGGGCCTGGTCTATACTACATGGGAAGGTCGAAGTAAGATAGGTAACTCCAGCTACATAAATTACATAGCTGGAGTAGACTTATCGTACATCGAGTTCTCACCTCATCCAAGCAGTGAGAAGCCAAAAGGAATAAATATTACTTACAGGGAAGTACCAGCGCCAACATGGGGCACCCTTTGAGTTCGATCTAGCAGCTCAACTCTACGCCCGCTAAATCGAACCCCAGATGATTGACCATGGTAGCGTCAATCTTCCACACAGAGCAGATGTGCCCTTTGTGCCTCAGGATCTGACCCATAAAATAGGGATAGGGAAGGATACTAGGCAGTTGACCTTGTAAGCTCCTCAGGATGGCCCATCACTACCTTGATTTTCATATCTCCCTTCTACAGTAGTCTTTTGATTTGCTTTGCATGACTTAGTCTAACAGCAATAAAAGCCATTCAGTTTAATAAGCAAATGTTCTGATTGTCCATGTCTTCATGACCTTATCTCAGTTATTAGCCCCCCCTCAGAAATCTATAAGAAGTTGTGGCAAGTAGGTGGGGACTCTGGCCAATTCTGTCATCTATTTTTCCTCAGTTGAAAGTTGTGTTTTTTAAACAGGACTATCTGTCCATAAACCCAGCTGTATGTTACAATGCTCTCTTAAAATAGATCATAGAATCATAGAATCCTAGGGCTGAAAGAGACCTCAGGAGGTCATTGAGTCCATCCCCCTGCTCAAGGCAGGACCAACCCCGACTAAATCATCCCAGCCAGGGCTTTGTCAAACCAAGACTTAAAAACCTCCAGGGATGGAGATTCCACTCCCTCCTTAGGGAACTCATGCTTCCCCACCCTCCTAGTGAAATAATTTTTCCTAATATCCAACCTAGACCTCCCCCACTGTAATTTGAGATCATTGCTCCTTGTTCTGCCATCCGTCACTACTAAGAACAGCCTCTCTCGATCCTCTTTGGAACCCCCCTTCAGGAAGTTAAAGGCTGCTATCAAATCCCCCCTCACTCTTCTCTTCTGCAGAATAAATAAGCCCAATTCCCTCAGCCTCTCCTCATAGGTCATGTGTTCCAGTCCCCTAATCATTTTGGATGCCCTCCGCTGGACCCTCTCCAATGCGTCCACATCCTTCCCGTAGCAGAGGCCCAGAATTGGATGCAATACTCCAGATGTGGCCTCACCAGTGACGAATAAATGGTAATAATCACTTCTCTAGATCTGCTGTCAATGCTCCTCCTAATGCACCCTACTGTGCCATTAGCCTTCTTGGCTACAAGGGCACACTGTTGACTCATATCCAGCTTCACATTCACTGTAATCCCCAGGTTCTTTTCTGCTGAACTGCTGCTTAGCCAGTTGGTCCCCAGCCTGTAACAATGCTGGGGAGTCTTCCGTCCTGAATACAGGACTCTGCACTTATCCTTGTTGAACCTCATCAGATTTCTTTTGGCCCAATCCTCTAATCTGTGTAGGGCCCACTGGACCCTCTCCCTCACTCGAACATATCTACCTCTTCCCCTAGCTTAGTGTCATCTGCAAACTTGCTGAAGGTGCAACCCATCCCCTCATCCAGGTCATTAATAAAGATGTTGAACAAAACCAGCCCTAGAACCGATCCTTGGGGCACACTGCTTGAAACTGACCGCCAACCAGACATTGAGCTGTTGATCACTCCCCGTTGGGCCCAGCAATCTAGCCAGCTTTCTATCCACCTTACAGTCCATTTATCCAATCCATACTTCCTTAACTTGCTGGCAAGAGTATTGTGGGAGACTGTATCAAAAGCTATGAAGATCTACTGGTAGGGCAAATTTTCTTATTCTGCCCCCAAAGATGATGGAAGGATGAGGATAATTTGACTTAAAAAGTAAAGAAAAAAAAGTAGACGGCTGAAAACTTGAACTTCTCATTGCTTTTTAATTCCCATAGCTACCCAGATATTGTGGCTTATCTCAGAAGTGCAGGGCATGAAAATCTACTGTTTTTCTGCATATTTAATTTAAACAATCAGAAAAGGTGATGTATCTACAGCAATCCTATTACTTTGCATGGAGGCCTTTTAGGATGTGTCATAAATGTTATATGTAGATACTGCTAACATCACTATAATTTAATATTTATACTTCAGTAGCATCCAATGGGGCCTTTAACTCAGATGTCTACAAGGCGGTTTCTCTGCACTCCTTAAAGTCTCATGCACCGAGGAGAGATGAAAATGGAACGTTGGTGTCCTCTTCCTTCTGCCATGTTGAAATGCAAATGAAGCCAGAAAATTTTGCATTGCTTTATCCATGTTTAATTCCAAATCATATTTCCTCTGTTTATAAGTGGGAATACTGAGTTTAAGGTATGCAGTGGTCCCAGGGTATTAGAAAGACAAGGTGGGAGAAGTAATATCTTTTATTGAACAAACATCTGAGCCACAGAGAACTCTTCTTTAGGTCTGGGAAAGAAACTCCCAGCATCTCAGGAAAATGCACGTTGGAACAGATTGTTCAGTATAAATACTTAGCTTATATTGTAAGAGCGCATTCAAGGTAGAGGAGCCTCTTAACACCTCTCCGGTCATAGGACAAAGTGGAGATTAGCGGGTTACAGATTGTTGTAATAAGCCATAAATCTAAAGCCTGTGCTCAGTCCATCACGGTTGGTGTCTTGCAGAGTAATGAATTTAAGCTCTCAGTCTTATCTTTTGAAAGTGGCGTGCAGGTTTCCTTTGAGGGCGCAGCAGGATAAATATGGAGTGATCACTTTGTGAAAAGTGTTCACCCACGGATGACAGAATGGTTTAGTCCTTTATCATTTCCCCAAGTAATTTCATTGTTGAGCAGGATTGATTGTTTGATGTCACCCACATGATGGGCCTTGGGGCTGGGTGAGGTGCACCACATGCTGCGACAGGCAAATGCAGGGTCCGCGGATCTTGAGAGGTTTCTGGGGAGCAGGAGTGGAGCTATTTCTGCAGATAGTGCATCTGTTGTTCTGTCAGGGTCTGGTGCTGCTTTGAGTGGGTGTCTCTGTGTTATCAGCATTACAAGCCCCGTCTGGGAGCTCCGGATCAAGCGGGGCTCTGTCTACCTCCAAACCACCATTGCCACGAGTAACACCACAATCTGCAATCAAAACCAACTGGCGAATGATCCCAGAGGTGGAATAGACTCTCCATCTCCCATAGCTGTGTTGCCTCTTGGAAGTTTAAGATGGGTGAAAATAGAGTTAAGGCTCAGGCGGATAGAATTCAGTACTATCCCTCAGTGTTTACTTTCTTCTGTGTTTAGTAAACAAAATTCTGTAGTCCTTATGCCAAGATATGAATGACAAAATGTCCTCCCAAGTTAGACTTTTTGCCTGTTGGTTTATGGGCCACAAATATCACAATTTTATGAACTTGGTAATAAAAGCAAATTTTCCCCAGGGTTACTTGCAATGAGTGCTCATTTGCTTATGTGTATTGGTCTCCAGAATCATGAGCTATTCTTTTATCATCCTTGGATGACCTTTTTTTCTGTGAGAAGTGCATCCTCTGCTATATATTGTAGTGAGCTTGTGCATCTGCGTGTCCGTTTGTCCATCTGTGAGTGAGTTTGTTCAAGAACTCCTCCTAAACGGTAAGAGCTAGGACCACCTAATTTGGTAGGCAGCTTCCTCTTATCATAAAGCAAGGGCGGGGTTGGTTGTGCCGAGACAAAGGGATATGTGTGGAATGCAATTGTTTTGCATCAAGGGGAAGGGGAAGGGGGTGAGAGATGGGGTAGTTATACTCAAGAATGACCACAAGGGGGCAGCAAGCACTCCAGCCCCAGGGACCAGCTCTGGCCCAGGCCATGTGGCCCCCACTGTCCCGGACCTGGGCAACGCCGAGTAAGTCTTCTAATCAAGGTTATATTTCATCACACCAGGAAGCTAAATTCATTTCTAGATTAAGTGAATCTGAGCTACTTCAAGGATCAGATAGCTAGCTACATGCAGAAGCCAGCTGTCTAAAAGAACAGGATAGATTGAAGGAGCTATAAGTCTGAAAATCTGTTCTCAGTACAGCGGAGAGGGCCTGAATGTTTAAGTTCATGAGCAGCAAATAAAGGGCAAATCGAAATGTAGTAGGTCAGCAAACTCTGCAAACAGGTTTAAACGTGCAGTGGGACTGGACTAGCTGACCTCTCGAGGCCCCTTCAAGTTCTACATTTCTGTTATTCTGTTTGACTGTTTCTCCTAAAGTCCTTCAATTTGGCACATTGACAATGAACATAGCCAGAAAAGAAACAATCCCTTCATTCGGTACATGACAGCTTTCACGACAGCAAGATATCCAACCATGTTTTCATGGTCTTATAGGTGTGTATATGTGTGTTAATGCTGATGCTATTACTAATTAATTAGAGCAGTGGTCACCAACCAGTAGATTGGGATCGACTGGTAGATCTTGGAGCCTCTGACAGGTGACCTTGACTGGCTTGGCCAAGAGGCTATCAAATGCCGGCACTTCAGTTGCCCCTCCCCCCACTGCTGTGCACCTCCTGCCCTTTGCCTTGGAGCTGTCCCCTCCACCCCCGATTGCTGGGCAAGGCAGAGGAGGGAGAGGTGGGCACTGATATCAGGGTACCCCTCTCCCACCCTGTAGTCTATCTCCACAGACCAGGGGGGCACAACAGGGCTTGTGATGGAGTGAATTTGTTGGCTAATTGAGAGTGCTTCAGGACCAGGGCAGGGGTGAGCCTGCCTTAGTCCCACTGCACCACCTGTGGTAAGCAGTGTCCCGCTGGAGCCTGCATCCTGAACCTTTACCCCTGTTATAAACCCTCTCCTGCACCCGAAGCCCCTGCCCTAACTCTGAGCCCCCCTAGGCCCAAACTCCCTAAAAGAGCCTGACACAAAGTTGTTCAGGACAGTCAAAAGCAAAAGGGATTGTGAAGAACTACAAAAAGATCTCAGCAAACTGAGTGATTGGGCAGCAAAATGGCAAATGAAATTTAATGTGGGTAAGTGTAAGGTAATGCATGTTGGAAAAAATAACCCAAATTACACGTACTACATGATGGGGTCAAATTTAGCTACGACAGATCAGGAAAGGGATCTTGGAGTTATAGTGGATAGTTCTATGAAGACATCCACGCAGTGTGCAGCGGCAGTTAGTAAGGCAAATAGGATGTTAGGAATTATTAAAAAAGGGATAGATAATAAGACAAAAGATATCATACTTCCCCTATATAAAACTATGGTACGCCCACATCTCGAGTACTGCGTGCAGATGTGGTCTCCTCACCTCAGAAAAGATATATTGGCATTAGAAAAGGTTCAGAAAAGGGCGACTAAGATGATTAGGGGCTTGGAAAGGGTCCCATATGGGGAGAGGCTAGAGATAGAGAGACTGGGACTTTTCAGTTTGGAAAAAAGGCGATTGAGGGGCGATATGATAGAGGTGTATAAAATCATGAATGGTGTGGAGAAAGTGATTATAGAAAAATTATTTACCTTTTCCCATAATACAAGAACTAGGGGACACCAAATGAAATTGATGGGTAGTAGGTTCAAAACTAATCAAAGGAAATTTTTCTTCACACAGCGCACAGTCAACCTGTGGAACTCCTTGCCCGAGGAGGCTGTGAAGGCCAGGACTCTATTAGGGTTTAAAAAAGAGCTTGATAAATTTTTGCAGGTTAGGTCCATAAATGGCTATTAGCCAGGGATAAAGTATGGTGCCCTAGCCTTCATAACAAGGGCAGGAGATGGATGGCAGGAGATAAATCACTTGATCATTGTCTTCTGTTGTCCTTCTCTGGGGCACCTGGCATTGGCCACCGTCAGCAGATGGGATGCTGGGCTCGATGGACCTTTGGTCTGACCCAGTATGGCCATTCTTATGTTCTTATGTTCTTACCCTGAACCCCTTCCTGCACCCCAACTCTCCACCCCAGGCTCAGCTCAGAGCCCCTCAAACTTCAAATCCCTTAACCCAAGACCAGACCCTGCACCCCAACTCTCTGCCCCTGCCTGATGAAAGGGAGGAAGGATGGGGGAGGGAGGGAGGATGGAGTGAGCAGGGGTGGGGCTTTGGAGAAGGGGAAAAAAGGAGTTGGGGCACAGGTATTTGGGTTCGAACTAGATCTTGGATTGCACTTAAATTTTAAAAAGTGATCTCGTGCTTAAAAAGGTTCGAGACCACTGAATTAGAGCATAATTCAGTGATGACGTGGGGAATGGTTCAGTGGTTAAAGCTATACGTTAGTTGATCTGTAATTAAGTCCCACAACACTGCGGACTTCCACTGAACTTTGGGCAAGTCCATGCCTCAGTATAAAAGCACCTAGGGTATCTGCTGACTTGTTAATTGTTTTGTTTTATCTTGTGTCTAGAATGAGCGAGAAACCATCACTTTGTTTGCCCATGAGGACGGCAACTTCCCTGCACAAACAGGTCCAAAAGCCTTCAAAATCCCATACTCCATTAGACAGAGAATATGTGCAACATTTGACACACCCAATGCCAAAGGCAAAGACTGGCAGATGTTAGCACAGAAAAACAGCATCAACAGGTAATGGAAGGCAAGTTGGAAAGGTGCATGTTTACATACACAATGGGAATAATTTGCTGCTATGATTTTTTTTTTTTGGTTGGCTTGTATAAAAGATGTTTGAATAAGAATTGTTTGCCTTATTCCCAGGGTAAACTGTAGTTCATGCATCTGTTTTTGTGATTAACAGTTGAAAACAGGAACCTCTTTCTCCTCCAGATTAAATGCTTTGGATGGTGCTAACTTGAAAATTCAGACTTCCTTATATATGGCCTGGAGCATCTTTGCCAACACATACCCAGCAGGCAAATTACAGAAGGCAGGGAGATTTCTACATTGCTGTACAGTAGAAGGATAGTCCATTGTGTGCACCTTAGGGCTTGACACTCTGAAAAAAAAATATTTGGCCTCTTCTCTCCACAGACTGATTTTGAATTAGATTAGGAGGAAAGAATTACAGAATGGATATTTTTGTCAGCTCAAAAACCATGCTCCAAAAATGGCCCATCTATGCTCACCAGAAGTCTAGCATTATTACAAGGAAGAAAACACTGGAGGTGGAGGGATTAGATTTATGCTGCTTGCTTGTGTTTTTCCAGTTGGCTAAATTAAAGCCATAAAAATGGACTAGCCAGTGTCTTACTTTCTTCTTCTCATGAAAACAGTACAGACGAATATTCAAATACAACCAACTAGATAGTTTTTACTGGTTGGATGAATTTCATGAGAATATCTCAATGGCGCAGCAGTCTAAGAAAGGCAAAATTTAAGAAGGCTAGTGAGAAGCAGGAAGGTTTAACGGATAAGACACTGGACTGGGACTCAGGAAATACAGGCTCAGTTATTAGTTCTGCCACATATCCTCTTCAGTCAGTCACTTAGGGCTTGTCTACATTAGGAAACTCTTTCGAAGAAACTAAAATCAATTTAATAACTCCCGACATAAAAAATTCGAATTAGCATGTCCACACTATGCCGAAGTATCAAAATTAGTCCGAGGCAGGCTCTGTTAATGTGAACATGCTACCTTGGCTTAAAGCCCCACAAAGCACAGGGGAGTAATTAGTTTGAATTACTCTGGGGAGTCGTTATTTCAAAACAGCAGCAGTGGAGCATCCACACTACTGCTATTTCAAAAGAACTATTTCAAAATTAATGTTATTCCTCGAGGAAAGCAGGAGTACAGCTTTCGAAATAAGTGACCCGTTATTTTGAAATAACGGGCTTGGTCGTGTGGACCCTCCACTTATTAATTCGACCTAAGGAGGGTTATTTTGAAATAAAGCCCTAGTGTAAACTAAGGCTTTTTGCCCTGCCATATTACAAATGAAGAATTGAGGCAGAGAGAGCATTTTCTTTCCTCACACAACGTAGTGACGCACTCAGGTAGTACATTGCATAATGTTAGTTCTCAGATGCCTGAATATCTCTTCCCTGTGGTGAGAAACAGGAAATAACTGCATGAAGTTTGACACTGAATGTGTGGTAACTCTTGGTAAATTTTAACTTGTCAGTGAAGACCATTGTGGAGAGTCTTTTAAAGCCTAAATCATGGGCATTTGGGTGTGTTCAGAAGGGGCACTGTCAGGAAGTTTAGACTTAACTTTTCAGCACTCTGTATAGCTGATGTTCAAGGTAATCTGTTTTGCTCCCTTTCGCTGATTCCCACCAACCCCTGCCCTTCAGTCTAGTTGGAGCTTACGTTCCAAATGCGAGTTCATATTCCCCCTGGTATTGGAGAGCTGGTTTCCATTGAAACTACCCTGACTTTGAAACACTCCCATAGATTTTTCCTCTGGACTTTAGCCTGCAGTCAGGCCAGCTGATAGCAGTTCTGGGTCCCAGGGCAGAATAGACAACGGGGCCACTGGATGAATAAAGCAAATGGGAACATGTCAGCAGTGTAACACTAGTGCTGCTCCTGCCCTGCTGGTGTGTTCCCTCTTGCTTTGTTAATCCACATGACCAATACATTGTGTTATATGCACATAGGAATGTGCACATGTGCACCACTACTAGAAACAAAAAACCTAGATCTCATAAAATACACATATAGGGCTATCCAGCAATTAAGAATAATTTGTGATTCATTGTTCAATTTTTAAAAAAAAGTATTGTGATTAATCATGCTGTAATATAGTATAGTATATAATGTATATAGTATAGTATATAACATAGTACAGTAATAAAACACTTTTTATTGAAATATTGTGGATGTTTCTACATTTTCAAGTGTATTGATTCTTATTACTATACAGAATACAAAACATACAGTGCTCATTTTACATTGATTTTTATTACAAATATTTGCCCTTTAAAAAACAAAGGCAATAACATTTTTCATTTCCCCCCATTACAAGTCCTATAGTAGAATTGCTTTATCATGAAAGTTGAACTTACAATGTAGAATTATGCAAAAAAAACTGCATTCAAAAATAAAACAATATAAAATTTGGAGCTTATAAATCTACTCAGTCCTACATCATGTTCAGCTAATCACTCATTAATGCATTATTTTTAACAAGTGTCATCAGCACAGAATCATGTCCTCTGAGAAGATGGATGAAGCACAAAGAGACATATGAATGTTTAGCATACCTGGAAGTTAAATACCTTGCAATGTTGGCTACAAAAGTGTCATGCACACATCTGTTCTCACTTTCAGGTGGCATAGTAAATAAAAAGCGAGCACAATATCTCCTATAAACAAACTTGTGTGTCTTGGTGATTGGCTGAACAAGAAATAGGACTGGGTGGACTTTAGTTTTATCCTATTTTACTTCTGAGTGAAGTTATGCAACAAAACATTTACATTTGTAAGTTGCACTCTCATGATAAACCTATTGCACTAAAATACTTGTATGAGGTGAATTGAAAAACATGATGACTTTTGTTTGTTTTCACAGTGCAAATATTTGTGATAAAATAATATAAAGTGAGCACTGTACACTTTGTATTCTATTGTTGCTGAAATAAAAATATTTTAAATGTAGAAAAACATCCAAAATATTCAATACATTTCAGTTGAAATTCTTTTGTTTAATAGTGTGATTAAAAGTGCAACTAATCACATTAATCACAGTTAGTTAATTGCATAAGGTAACTGCAGTTAATCAACAGTCCTAAATACATATTTTTAAAAATTTATCATGGGCATAATTAGCCCAGCCCTCCAGCCAGGACAAGTCAGGCATTTTAGATCTCATTAGTCAACGAATTAAATTTAAGGGTATAAGAAATAAAAATTATGAAATGCATAAACAAGTCAAAACACTAAAACCGCACACTTTGGAAAAAATGAAATTACAGGGAATATATGTACATTGCAGGAAATACCAAGGGGTAATGAGAACAATGATACCACTATATGTCTGAGAGGTGAGTGTGACACCGAGATAGGGCTCTGTGTGTGTGTGTGTGTGTGTGTGTGTGTGTGTATGTGTGTGTGTGTGAGAGAGAGAGAGAGAGAGAGAGAGAGAGAGAATGCACAGTTTGTGTGTATATGTGAAAGAGAGTGAAATAGACACAGGATTGTGTGCGTGCGTGCGTGCATACGCACATGAAAGAGAGAGAGAAACAGACACAGGAGTGTGTGTGTGTGTCACAGACAGGATATTGTGTGCGAGAAACAAGGAGAGAAAGGAGTGTGGGTGTGAGAGAGTGAAATAGGCAGAGGATAGTGTGTGTGTATGCATGTGTGAGCGAGAGAGAGAGAGAGAAACAGACACAGGATAGTTTGTGTGAGCGTGAACAAGAGAAACAAACACAGGAGTGTGTGTTTGTGTGTGTGCGGCACAGACAGGATAGTGTGTGTGAGAGACAGCAAGAGAAAGGGGGGTGTCTGTGGGAGAGAGAATGAGAGACGAGAGAGAGTCTGTGCGTTGGGGTGCTGCTGAGGTGAGGAAATTTGAGAGAGGTCAGAGCTGTCTCTTGAAGCCACTCACTGACGGTTCTCCTGCTTTGTTCCTGAGCTCTCTCCCCTCCCCTGCTCTGCGGGGGGGGGGGTGCAGGGGCAGGAGTGACATCAGCGCCCCCGAATGCCACTTTGCTCAGCAAACAGAGAGTCCCAGCAGCACTGAGCTGCAGCAGAATGGAGAAACATCGGGGGAGAGGGGAAGTTGCAGGCATGTGAATCTTTCTTGTGGCCCGTGGGCAACTGTGTCCTCCCCTCCTCTCCCCTGCCCTCCCCTGGGTAGCATTCAGTTGTGGTCCGACGCTTTCTTTCACTTGTGGAAGTTTCCCTGGCTTTGACCGTTGGTTGTCCTTCCTACTCCTTTGCTATGGCGCGATGGGAGCATGTGCTTTTTTGTGGTACCAGCTCTTCAGTAATGAGCTTCTCTTTTCCGTGAGAGAGGGATGATTTAGAGCGCGCCGGTGGCCAGAAGCATCCTTCAGAAATGCGCTTGGGTCGATGCATTAGTGACCACTGTGGCCGGGTGTCACGTTCAGCCTCCTTTTTTTTGTGTGAAAAGCTGAGCCCCCGTAGAGCTGCCTGACAAATGGATAAACGTGCCTTTGATATTTATTTAGCTATCCACGCGGTGGCGAGGAGAACATCTCGCTTCATTCGCAGTGGGCCCCGGGGTCACTTTTTTGTAGAGTTAAAATGAAAAGAGGTATTTTGTCAGCATCCATTGAGTAAATGAAAGAATTATAAAAATCTCTCCAATACCAACATATTAATTGCTTTGGTTTCTGAGACATTAACCTTTCAAGCAGAGAGTAGATAAAGCCATGGCATTGACTGCAGTGTGTGGTGGTGGTCTACAGTATTTTCTCCCAGTTATTTATTTAAGGATGAATACTGAGAATAACGAGGGTTTTTTAAAAAATATTGTTTGTATTACCATAGCATTTAGGAGCCCTGGGTATGTCCCATGACCCCATTATGCTAGGTGGTATACATACATGGCACAAAAGGTTGAGTGTACAGTTTAAGTGAGTCGTCGTTGGGTCTAGCCAGAGCAGACGATATTTGTGTTATGCAAAATGAGTCACCTTAGCAGAATTACTGAGTCAGAATCACTGCTGCATCAACTTTGAGATCACTGTGATAAAGAGGTGGCAAAACAGAAACATCCTTCCATTCAGAGCATCCACAAGAATTACCATCCTAGGCCAAAACAGTGACCCGTGTATTCTAGTTCTTTCCCCAACATTTACCGCTACCAAATGCTTCAGTGCGATAAACCTCATGATAGATAAATATGGAGCAACCTGCCCGTGGGGAAAATCTCTTCCTAACCTCCATCAGTTAGGGTGCATCTACACTGCACCATTATTTCGAGATCAATAACTTGCGTTATTTTAAAATAACAATGTGAGCATCTACACAGCCATTCCGTTACTTCGAAATAATTTCAAAATAACAGACGGCTTATTCCAAAATCTGTAAACCTCGTTGTCTGAGGAATAACGCCCATTCCGAAATAGCTATTTTTCACTAAGGCGTGTGTAAATGCTCCACTGCTGCTATTTCGAACTAGCCCTCACCATGGCCATTCCAAGTTATTCCTCCCCAGTGCCTCCTGGGGCTCTATATCAAAATAGCACATCTACATTAGGGAAGCCTGTCTTGGACTAATTTTGTGGCTTCCCTGCAGTGTAGATGTGCTATTTCAAAATAAGCTACTTTGGAATAATAAGAATAGCTTATTTCGAAATAACCATGCAGTGTAGACATGCCCTTAGTGTTTCTTTTATGCCATGAAGCATGAGGATTCACAGCCCTTCTGGTTTTTTAGTCTTATCTAAATAGCGTAACATTAGATTTTGATATATAGAAAGGAAACATTTATTTACATCTGTTCAGTTCTTGTCCTCTATTTGTACCTTGTAGCAGTGATGAACAGTGTTTTTAATCAATTTTCTAATTTTGTGGCAAGGTTCTAAAGAGCTGTGTTTAGAAACTGGCATCAGGGGAAGTCATGTGAGTCAGGCGCAGTCAGTGTCTTTGGTAGGTATTTCAAGGACAAACTGTATTATATGTTAGGCTAGTACCTGGAAACTCCCAGCGAGATTCTTATCTGTGCTAGGTACTGTACAGACACATTGTAAGAGGTGGTAAGACTTCCAGAGATGGATTCAGGCCAGGATTACACTAAAGGGGAAGGTCAAATTAAGATACCCAACTCCATCTACGCTAATTATGTAGCTGGAGTCGACGTTCCTTAATTTGAGTTTCCATGCCATCCCCACATCTTCCCTCCTCACAGGAGCAGGACCACCAGTGTCTGATAGGGCACACTCTGAGTTTGATTTAGCGGGTCTTCTTTAGACCCGCTAAATCAAACTCCGGAAGATCGATCCCATATCGATCTTCCCTGGAGTGAAGACATGGCCAAAGTAGACAAGACAAAGAAATTCTATCTTTCATAGATACTTTATGTTCTGTGCATGGTGCATAGTTGCTGACCTTCAGCTCAGATACTCCAGTTCTCCTCATCTATATTTTTATGCAAAGTACCACACTCATCAGCAGACCTACAAGTGACTCAGCACATGGCTTTCTCACAGTACCCCATCTTTATCCTTTGTAGGATCTAGCCCTAACTAAAACACCAATAAATGCAGGTCATACTGAGCTCCTTACAGAGTGGTTCTTCACTGGTTTATAAGTCATGAAACCAGATAAGACTGAACCATCATACAATGTTGTGAAGGAAGAAAGTATAGCTGGACTTAGGGTTGATCCTGTTCTGCGGGAGATGGGTAAGTTGGGTTCAGCAACATTATATATTGTACAAGCACGATTCAGGGTAAACTAAGCTAGCTTATTTCCAATATTTTTCCCAGAAGTGAAACCTGTGTGTGTGTGTGTGTGTGTGTGTGTGTATTACTGGAGGCTGTTCTGCAGGGTTTTGGGTTTTTTTAAAATATAACACTGACATTCTGAGTTTCAGGTGAAAATCTGACAAATAGACTGCGCCAAGTGCAGTTTTTGTCTCTCCAATTACTTGCTTTTGATATAAACAGAGTCTTGACTCTATTTTGCAATTAAAAAACTATACAGAGAGTTGATTTTGGTCACATAAGTGACTTTCATTTAATGAGACCAGTGTGATATAGAAGTGATTAATATTTTCATTGTGTTTCAATTCCCCATTGGTACTAATACTTTTTGAGGAGGCACTGTACTTGTAATGTTGTTTTCCTGTTCATTAGCGACAATTTGAATTGCTTTTTGTAGCACGGAGTACCTGGGAAAAAAAGCTATCTACGCATATTCATTTGACTTGTTCTGTGACTAGCATAATCTTCCATAGGGTGGGATGGAGATCCATGTACAATTAGTGTCCAAGGCACACAAGAATAGGCTGTAGGAAATGAGTGTTCACTGGCATGGGGCGGTAGATGCTTCAGAAAAGGAGGACAACTGCTTCTGAGATCAGCGTCTATTATTGGAATAGATAGGCTCTGAAAGTAGCTATGCTGCTCATGGCTCATGCTGTTGCAATACACAGTGCCTCTTGGCATTAAACAACAAACCTTTGAGAGGAGCTTACATCTTATTGCAAATTAATTTCCATTAACAGCTACCCACTACTTGCCCTTCGAAGGAAGGACATCCTTCTAACTCCCGGTGTCGATTAGGACCTCATTTTGGAATAGCTGACCCTGCCTTACTGAGAGATGGCTTGTGTCTTTCTGAGCCTGTTAGACACATGTATTGCCCATGCAATATAATAATAATAATAATAATAATAATAAATAGCCAACCGGAGTGAGATACTTTCTGTCTCTTTGAAATAGTGAACAGGCTACACTCCAGTCATCTGAAGAAGTGGGCTGTGCCCACGAAAGCTCATGATACCATCTCCATGTTTTGTTAGTCTTTAAAGTGCTACCAGAACTATTTGTTGTTTTTTAAGTTTATCCTGTACAGACTAACTTGGCTACCCCTCTGAAGCTTAGGCTACGGTTTGTTTACCTACCATCCAGAGCAGGAGAGATGCTTTTGGAACAAACAAACAAAAAACTTTTAAAAAACAGCCTAAAAATAAAGGGTGAAGCCCCTTGACGTACGTTAGTTACTCGTGAAAAGAGCGATGCCGGCATTGACAGCAGACAGAACACAGCGTTTACCTGAACCGTCATTATTATTCCAGTCTCTAATACACCATTAGCAAGCTAGCATAGCAACAAACCCGAACAAGGTCACTGTAGCCACTTCCCCTCATTAGCAAAAATTCCCCTGGCAGATCCCTTTTCCTGACTGCACTGCAAACTCTGCATCGTCTCTCAAATCTCTGGTGCTCACATTAAGTTGTTGTATACAAAGTGCATTTGCAGGTACACGCAATAAGTCACCCTCTTTCCAGATGATCAAATCATAGTCTTTCTCACACACAATCATATTCTGATGGTCCATCTTTCAAAGGCAGTGCCGCGCCGAACCCAGGGCTAAATGGCACTTCTCTAAATGTAATGGTAACGGGATGCTGGGGAAAGAATCTCTCACATATGCCCCAGTTTTATATGAAACAAGCTTTTTTTTTTCCTCACCACAAAATAATGTCACTAATATGAAAAAGTTGCATTCTGCTTTTATACACTGAGTTGTAGCTTACTCAGCACGTAGCATATTGCCTTCATTGTTCCTCCTGTAGAGTAATACTTTGCTTGATGAACAACGAGAAGTCCTGTGGTACCTTATAGACTAACACATTTATTGGAGCATAAACTTTTGTGGGCAAAGACCCGCTTTGTCAGATGCATGACAAGTAATTCTAACCTGGCTAGCTGAGATTGATATTAATCTGTACTGGGCAATGCACAGAGTTCATTTAGGCTATGTCTTCACAGCAGTCAACATAGTCCACGTCTACACACAAGCAGTTATTTCGACAGAATGTCGAAATAATGTCGAGCTGGAGGACTGCTTACTCCAACTCCTATAACCCTCATTGTACGAGGAGTAAGGGAAGTTGGGGGAAGGGTGCTCTCTCTCAAAATAACTGCTGAGTAGACAGCACCAAAAGTCGAAATAAGCTTTCAACTTAAGCTAGGCAATTAGCGCAGTTCAAGTTGCGTAGCTTATTTTCAGTTTAGCCCTGCTGTTTAGATGTGCCCCTAGAATTTTAAAAGGGCAGGATGCTATACATAAGTAGTAAACTCTGTGTGCATAAAGGACTGTGATTCTACATTATGATCAAAAACACTTTGCAGATGACACAAAGTTGTTCAGGACAGTCAAAAGCAAAAGGGATTGTGAAGAACTACAAAAAGATCTCAGCAAACTGAGTGATTGGGCAGCAAAATGGCAAATGAAATTTAATGTGGGTAAGTGTAAGGTAATGCATGTTGGAAAAAATAACCCAAATTACACGTACTACATGATGGGGTCAAATTTAGCTACGACAGATCAGGAAAGGGATCTTGGAGTTATAGTGGATAGTTCTATGAAGACATCCACGCAGTGTGCAGCGGCAGTTAGTAAGGCAAATAGGATGTTAGGAACTATTAAAAAAGGGATAGATAATAAGACAAAAGATATCATACTTCCCCTATATAAAACTATGGTACGCCCACATCTCGAGTACTGCGTGCAGATGTGGTCTCCTCACCTCAAAAAAGATATATTGGCATTAGAAAAGGTTCAGAAAAGGGCGACTAAGATGATTAGGGGCTTGGAAAGGGTCCCATATGGGGAGAGGCTAGAGAGACTGGGACTTTTCAGTTTGGAAAAAAGGCGATTGAGGGGCGATATGATAGAGGTATATAAAATCATGAATGGTGTGGAGAAAGTGATTATAGAAAAATTATTTACCTTTTCCCATAATACAAGAACTAGGGGACACCAAATGAAATTGATGGGTAGTAGGTTCAAAACTAATCAAAGGAAATTTTTCTTCACACAGCGCACAGTCAACCTGTGGAACTCCTTGCCCGAGGAGGCTGTGAAGGCCAGGACTCTATTAGGGTTTAAAAAAGAGCTTGATAAATTTTTGCAGGTTAGGTCCATAAATGGCTATTAGCCAGGGATAAAGTATGGTGCCCTAGCCTTCATAACAAGGGCAGGAGATGGATGGCAGGAGATAAATCACTTGATCATTGTCTTCTGTTCTCCTTCTCTGGGGCACCTGGCATTGGCCACCGTCGGCAGATGGGATGCTGGGCTCGATGGACCTTTGGTCTGACCCAGTATGGCCATTCTTATGTTCTTATGTTCTTATACTGAAGCAAGATGCAAAGAGTCATTCTTCCCCTCTACTCTGTGCTGATTTGGCCCCAACTGGAGTATTGTGTCCAATTCTAGGCACCACATTTCAAAAAGATGTAGAGAAGGTCCAGAGAAGAGCTACAAAAATTATTAAAGGTCTAGAAAACATGAGCTATGAGGAAGACTGAAAGAATTTTGTGTGTTTCATTTGCAAAAGAGAAGACTGAGAGGGGACATAACAGCTTTCAGGTACCTAAAAGGGTGTTACAAGGAGCAGGGAGAAAAAATATTTCCCTTAACCTCTCATGATAGGACAAGAAGCAATGGGCTTAAATTGCAACAATGGAGGTTAAGGTTGAACATTAGGAAAAAACTTCCTGATTGTCATGGTGTTTCCATCTAGAATAAATTGCCTCGGGAGGTTGTGGAATCTCCATAATTGGACATTTCTTTAAGAGTAGATTAGATAATCACCTGTCAGGGATGATTTAGATGGTGCTTGGTCCTACTGTGAGGGCAGGGGACTGGACTTGATGACCTCTTGAGGTCCCTTCCCGTTCCAGTGATCTATGATTATGTGAAAAAAAAAAAACCCCACAACTATGAAAAGAAGGTTTGTCAGTTATTTTTATCCTCTTGAGTAACTGCAGGTAGAAGATGTTTGGTGGTAAACATTTTAAGCAAAGTTTTCTCTAGCTGTGCCTAGCTAAGAACTTTCTCAGCTGTGCTTTGAAGGTAACCTTTGAAAAGAAAGATAATAATAGAAGAGAAATAAGATGTGCAGATGTGCTTTGCTGATTTAGACTAGCTCTACTCGAGTTCTGGAAGTGGCTTGGGTCATTGTACAGTTGCTTAAATTGAAATCATGACACAGTAGAAATGCTACCCTCAGCTTCTATAGGACACAGAGGAGCTTTTCTCACATGCATAGGTTGACCTGATGCGTGTGTTGATTCATTATCAGGTTAGGGGTTTTTTTTTTTCCAGCAGGCTTTCATCAGTAAATATTGATTTAAACTCCAATACCAGAAGGTTTAGTCATAACATTTTGCCAGGAATTAGGTAATTACCCATAGATCTTTATCACATAAGAGGGTCGCCTTCTGCTCCTTTGTTGTCCGCAGTGGCTGCGGGAAACTCAATGGTATGGAACAACTGAGATGTGGGGCTGTTAATTTTAGGGCGAGCTGGGATGGCTTCGGCATTAGAAAAAATCCAGTGGGGAAGGCAGCATGTGAAATTGCAGTCTAGTGAAATGATCCAGGAGTACTTGGAATAAGCATTTCAGTTAGAGTTTTGACATTTCATTATAGAAATAAATAGTTCTCTCAAGCCTTAACGTTTCTTTTCTACTCTACAATTTCATCACTTTCCTCCCCTTTCGTGTGTGTGTATTTTACACATCCTCTCTGTGCCTAATCTTTTTATATTGTGTGTGTATGTATGTCAGCACCATGGATGTACGTGGTTGATGGACACATCCACTTGTACATTTGCTTTTCAGACAAACTGAGGCATCATGGCCGAGGCTTAGGATAATATGTGTTGAAAAACCTGTGCGCTCTGCCAGCTCCCTTCCATATAGTGCTCGGCAAAGTTCCATAAATCATGAGCACGTATCTTTTAAGAAAATCAAAATGTACAAGTGAGGAGTCCCAGCAAAATAAATGATACCCATAACTCATCACCGCCGCGATCCGTAAGAAGTCAATTTCTTGACAAACTCAATTGGATACACTCTCACACAAATGCATTACATATATAACGTTTCCCTACACTACTTTGTGGAGTTGATTTGCTGCCTAAATTATGTAGCATTAGTGGCTATGGCAAAATATTAATATACAAATCTTCTTTTATCCGTCCTCTGATAAACTGAGTCTGTGTCACCTGAAGGTTAGGCACGGCAAGGGGTTTCCATGAATTGCTACTCTCTCTCGTGTATTCAAGTCCTGTTTTTCTGAATTTTACGGGAAAGGGGGAAGGGTTGTTTTAAAGAAACAAAGCTATGGGGTAAAGAAAATGGCTGTTTTGAGGGACCGCTGTTGGATTCTTTAAAGGCCTCAGTGTCCACGTTCTTGTCTGCAAATGGATCTGTGGCCAAACATGATATAAATCGAGGGTCAGTTTCGTGTTCACAGAGGTAACCGCATCGATTCTTTTCTAACCCTTTTGTTTTACCTTGCTTTTTCTTATAGGAATCTCTCTTACTTTGCGACACAAAGTAGCCCATCTGCTGTCATTTTGGACCTATGGGAGGCCCGGCATCAACATGATGGAGACCTTGACTCTCTGGCCTGTGCCCTGGAAGAGATAGGAAGGACACACTCCAAAATCTCAAATATTACAGAAACTCAGATTGAAGAGACCGACTTCAACTACAGCAGGCAAAACGGACTCTAGTCATCTCTTTTCCAGTCAAGCATCGATGGCCAGCTTGGACTTTTACATTAGAGAATTTCTACTAGCAGGGAGGAGATGAGGGTTTCCTGCTCATTGTACACAGGGAATCAGGCCTTTATTTCTACCACCTGGTTTTTATTTATTTTTTTTTAACTTGGAGGAGCAGAAGAAACCCCAGAGTAAATCACCACAGTAGCAAGGGTGCATTCATCTCTGTGACTCCACAGTCCTCTCAGAATTAAAACTCTAGTCAGAATATTGAAAATAAAGGCTACTTTTCTATGGTTCCCCAGGGGCATAAGGGCGGGGAAGCTAGAGATGATATAGATCGATAGTGTGACACTTATTTAAGAAACAGTAATGTAACCCAGAGAAAAATGAAGGCAGTGACAATGGCACTCTATGGAGAAGTTATTGAATGTTTAGAGCCACTAGAATCTCTGGGTTGCAAGAGTTGAGCATATTGGTTGATTCTCCATCCCCCTGCACTGTGTCAGTTTACAACAGTGCAAAGAGGGTATACATCACTGCCAGGCTGATTTTGTAGCACTGTATATTCATTTTACACTGGTGCAAGTGCCAGCTGTACATTGGAGGCCTGCAGCAATCAGACCCAGGAAACTGGAATCAATATTATAACCAATCTCAACCAGCCCATCCACTTCAAAATTGGATTGTGTAATTAACATACAGAAACCTGCCGAACTTTTCCTGGCCCTTCTAATAGAGCAAAAAGTCTCCCAAACTTTTCTATGTGGAAGTTCAGCTTTGTCTGAAATTTTGTAAAGCTGTTCCAAGTTTCATGCAGTAAAATGCAGCAGTTTTATATCAACCAAATGCAGTATTGGGAATATGACCACACCTGTTTTTTCCGCAAGCTGGCACTTGGTTGCATTGCTCCTAATTTCAGGGCTAAGGCAAAAAAAGTCAAAGGAAAATTCAATCAAGGCATCATCATTTTGACCTAGTTTCAGGTTGAAATAATCAAAATTGCTGTCTGGCTCTATTTCTACCAGAAACATTAAATCCAAGATCACACCCAGAAACTGGACCAATTTCATCCTAATGGGTTTGCAGACTGTGGTAAAGTTTCACATTTTTAACAAAATCTGAGCTCACCAGTGTTTTGTCTGGTTCAGTGATGTGGATGCCAACAATGGAGCAGTTGAGATAGGGAACATTCTCTGGCTATCTACCCGTCTCCCTCGCCTTTTAAAAACAAGCTGCCCTAAGTTATCCAAACCAAAAGTTCTGTTGTTCTCATATGTGTTCTAATGGACATGGTGCTGACCAAACTCTAAACATTTCCGAGGGGTTGCCATGTTAGTCTGTAACTTTAAAAAGAACGAGTAGTTCTGTGGCACCTTAGAGACTAATCAAAATATATAGAATCAAGAGCTTTCGTGGGTAAAACCCACTTCATCAGATGAATTGGAGTGGAAATAACAGAAATCAAGATATATACAACAGCAGAAGTACCACCTGGCAATTGTAGGATCCGTGTTAATGAGGCTAATTAAGTGGACTGGATGTGTCCCATTCATAGCTTTCCATGTAGAAATGTATTAACCTCATTAACTCTGGTCCTACAATTGACAGGTACATCTTCTGCTGTTGTATGTATCTTGGTTTCTGTTATTTCCACTCCAATTCATCTGATGAGTGGTCTTACCCACAAAAGTCATGATTCCATATGTTTTGGTGAATCTCTAAGGGTGTGTCTACACTAGCGAACCACTTCGAAATAACTAAAATCGATTTAATAACTGCCGAAATAACAAAATTGAAATAGCATGTCCTCACTTTGGGGAAGCCTCAAAATTAGTCTGCGGCAGGCTCCGTTAACGTGGACACGCTACCTTGACTTAGAGCCCCAGGAAGCACTGGGGAGTAATTAGTTCGAATTACTCTGGGGAGTCGTTATTTCGAAATAGTGGCTCTGGAGCATCCACTACCACTATTTGGAAATAACTATTTTGAAATTAGTGTTATTCCCTGAGGAAAGCAGGAGAATAGATTTTAAATTAAGTGACCCGTTATTTCGAAATAACGGGCTTGGTAGTGTGGACGCTCCTCTGATTAATTCAACGTATGGGGGGTTGTTTTTAAATAAAGCTTAGTGTAGAGCAGAGGTCTGATGCCACAGGGCCACTCGTTTTTAAAGCTCTAAATAGTATTTCTGCCCAAATCAGTTTTAAATCAGCCCAGGTGCCAATTAACTATGGCAATCCAAGCATCGGCATTGGTGGCGTGGGCACATATCAGTGTTATTCGTGAGCTGCAGACATTGGAGCCCATTTTACCGTCACCATTTGAAGGAGATGCAAGAGAATTAAATTTGTCATTTTCTCTGGCAGATTTTGCAGACGGCTCGGCAGCAGCCTGACAAACCAAACAGTAGTTTACAGAATGTGCGTTCTAGTGATTTGCTGAAGCTATTCCTACCCATGAAATTCCAGCTGAGGTGGTACAGCTGAGAACCCCCTTCAATGCAGCAACTGAGCAAGCAGCTCTTCATTTTTGCTGCTCCCACACGAAACCTTCGTTGCTGCTACTGCTCACCATTTTAGAATAAATACAGAGACAACCCCTCTGAGGAACTTGGGCCTGGAATAGTTCTTGCATTTTGTTTCAAGCAACATATTGTGAGAGGTAATAGAGATGTAGCTGTGTTAGTCTGGTCTTGCTGAAACAAAAGGCAGGACTATACAGCACTTTAAAGACTAACAGGATGGTTTGTTAGGTGATGAGCTTTCGTGGGCCAGACCCACTTCCTCAGATCAAATTGTGGAAGAAAATTGGCATATATGGTCATGCCAATTTTCTTCCACAATTTGATCTGAGCTAGTGGGTCTGGCCCACGAAAGCTCATCACCGAACAAACCATCCTGTTAGTCTTTAAAAAAAATGACTAATTAAAAAAAACCCTTCTCACAATATGACAGGACTATGCAGCACTTTAAAGAGTACCTTCCTGTTGGCAGCGGTACGCGCCCATGGTGCTTCAGCACATTTAAGACTAATACAGGTCCAGCCTATTCCTCATGAAAGTAGCCAGCCTCTCAGGAATGCCAGTGGCACATGGATCTCTCTCTTTTTGTCTAATACAAAAGAGGAGGAACTGAAATTATTGGACTGGTTCAGTTTGGAAAAGTGAAGAATGAGAGGGGACATGGTGGCAGTTTTCAAGTATCTAAAAAGGTGTTATAAAGAGGACGCAGAAAAAATTTTCTCCTTGGCCTCTGAGGATAGGACAAGAAGCAATGGGCTTAAACTGCAGCAAGGGAGGTTTAGGTTGGACAGTAGGAAAAACTTCCTACCTGTCAGGGTGGTTAAACACTGGAATAAGTTGCTTAGGGAGGTTGTGGAAGGCTAGGACTATAACAGAGTTTAAAGAGAAGCTAGATAAATTCATGGAGGTTAGGTCCATAAAAGGCTATTAGCCAGGGGATAGAAATGGTGTCCCTGGCCTCTTTTTGTCAGAGGCTGGAGAAGGATGGCACGAGACAAATTGCTTGATCGTTGTCTTCGGTCCACCCCCTCTGGGGCACCTGGTGCTGGCCACTTTCGGCAGATAGGCTACTGGGCTAGATGGACCTTTGGTCTGACCCAGTACGGCCATTCTTATGTTCCATCACCGGAGATATTTAAGAGCAGGTTGGATAGACATCTATCAGGGATGATCTGGACACTGTGTGTGTGACCCACAAACCTAGTGTGATTCACTCTCCCATGCAGTGGCACTTTCACCACTTACAGCGAGAGATAAGAACAAGGGAGCTCTACAGCCTAAGTTGAGAGCCAGCTGGTTTTATAGTTCAAGCTGTAGAGGTTCCTATACTAAACACCAGAGCTCCCAGGTTCAAATCTGCCGATTTGGTCCGCTGGGAGGTCAGGGACTGGACTCGATGACCTGTAGAGGTCCCTTCCAGTTCTATAATTCTTTGACTTTTTATTCAAAAAGTCAGAATAAACATTTTTAGCCATGACACTTAGGTACATCCACACTGCGGTGGTTTTCTGGGATACCGGAGGTATCGTGAAAAAATTCTGCTGCGTCCAGGGAATGCGTTTGCTCTTCCGCAAAAAAAAAGCGGAAGTGCAAACATGCTCTTTTGGAAGCACCATCATCCTCTTCCAGAAAAAAAAAAATCAAAAAAAGCTGTAATGCAGACCTAACCCCAGAAAAAAGAAATGTGTCATTAAAGTGGACTGCAGTTTTCTAGAAAACATGTCACCATAGATTTTTCAGCAGTTAACCCATCGCTTAACTTCTACCCCGTACACAAGTTTATTTTGGTAATTAACCTACGTCAATTTGAAAAAGCAATCACCCAACTAAAGATTCTTAAAGTCTCTCCCTATACGCAGTAATGTATTGTCATGTCCACACAGCGGGGGACCGACAGGAGCTAATGCTTCCATTGGCTTCCCTTTACTCCTCGCAGATGGAGGACTACCAGACACCAGCAAGGACTGCCCTCAGTGTTCGAGCACCAGAAGATCGACCTCCAGAGCATTGATCTTCTGGTAAATATAGATGTGCCCTGAATGCCTTGTGAAGCCTGTTAAGCAAAAGTTGGTCCCTTTTTAGGAGTGAGAGAACTCAGATAATGTGCACTGTTGTTCAAAAGAGCTTCTGGAGAAGAGACCTGAGATAAAAACCAACATCCACAGCCTGAAAGCCCCTCAAGGCTAATGACAGGCTTGATTTCAGTGGGCTTTGGATTATGTGTCTGAAGAGGAGCTGCTCTGTAAATCCGTTTCTCGCAATCTTTTAGACATGCTCTCAGAAAGACACCAGGCCTGAGTTAAAACGTTACGTCTTGCGTGGCTCAGTAGTGTTGTTGGCCATTTCCTTTGGGTTTTAACCCTCTTTGCATGTTACAAGGGCATCAGAACCACCAGGCATTTAGAAAAACGTTGAGTTCTTCATTGAAATGAGTCCTAAAAGCCAGAGACTTGGCCAAACCGAGCAAACAAGATGGAAGTGGAAATGCCACAGAAAGAAACCTTAATTTAGAATTAGAATGAAGGACTTTACTGCTGCTCCCAGAGTTGAGGAGAAAAGTAGCCCAATTCCGGGCTCGCTTATCTCAAATGTGACCCTGTCCAACAGCACATCAGAGTCACGGCAGAATGAGACATTTCGGATCAAATAAGATTTCTCCTGACACCTTTCTCCATATGTAAAAATCATCCTCTTCCCCCCCCCCACCCCAAAAAACCACTTTTTTATATATATTTGCAAAATATAGTCACTTATTTTTGTTCCTCTCTCCACTGCCTGGTTTTGTCCATTATGAGAAACAGAAATACCAGAAGGTGTCACAAAAATGCCCTCACAGATGATATTTTTCCTTATCACACAAAAGCAGGAAGGTGCCAGAAATCTCAGCATTTCCAAACCAAAGAGTTTTAAACAAGAGTCCCAGTAATCTCCTTCTCTGGACTGGAATGCCAAACCATTTGATGTTTACCCTGCAACCCTGGCCCACAACCAAAAATACACCCCCTCTTCTAATAGCCCCAAGAAAACAATCCAAGCATGTCTCAAGGCAGCTCGAGTTAACCAGGTGCTTTGCCTGGACGTTCTCCTAACTCTCCTTCCTGTGCACACGCCTAACCATTTCACACTTTAGTGGTGCTTTAAACATGAGCTAGTTGGCCTAGTTAGGGGTATTGGCTCGTGATTTGGTGCTGGTTTTGCTCTGGCTGTTAACCCACTTTTCGTTAAGGACTCAGGCTAACACCCTAGACTTCTGAGACACTTCCATCACACGTCTGGGCTAGACAAGTTCCTCCACAATTGAGTAGGAAAAATAAGTAGCTCAGCTCACAGGATCACAGGCAGGGCTAGAGACAGATTTTTGCAGGCCCTGGAAGGGGCAGGACCTCAGGAGAAAGGGGCAGGGCTGGGGAAAGACTCCCACAGCCGGCCCTCAGTGCAGCTCGGACTGCACCGTGCAGTACTTCGGCGGCGATTTAAAGGGCCATGGCTGTTGCTGTTGCCATGGTAGCAGTGGTGGTGGCCTGGTGCCTTTTTAAATCACAGGTCCTAGGGCAACTGTCCTTTTCCCTCCCACCCCCATCAGTGGCCCTGGTCCTGGGGTAGGTCCCCAGGAGCCAGAAGGAGAAAAACAGGGGGTTGCAGCAGCAGGAAGCACTCAGTGCATTTCGTGTGGCTTTGCGGTGTGGCGACTCTAGTTGCTCAGATGTGGATGCAAATCTCCTCACGTAATCCTGCAGGGAAGACATTTTCTGATGCTTTATGGTGATTTTTTCTTTGTGGTCATTTATGTTAATGTTTTCCAGATAGTTTTCTTAAGTAGTGGGGGGTGATGGAGAGCTACCAAGGTTACACTATGGCCAAGAGCACTAATATAATCCTGGGACACATGAACAGGGGAATTTCAAGAGAATTAGAAGTTACTGCCCCACTACTGAGTACAGATGATAAATGCTTCTGGACTAGAGTGCCCAATGCTGGTTCCCACAAGGACTGCGGCTCTAATCAGCCCACTCTATGCTAATTAGGCCTGAAATGGAGTATTCTGGGCACCACATTTCAGGAATGATGTGGAGAAATTGGAGAAGGTCCAGAGGACAGCAACAAAAATTATTAAAGGTCAAGAAAACATGATCCATGAGGGAAGACTGGAAGAAGTGGGCTTGTTTAGTTTGCACAAGAGAAAACTGCAAGGGAACATAAAAAGAATCTTTGAAGTACCTAAAAGGGTGTTACAAAAAGGGAGAAAAAATACTCTTTAACCTCTGAGGATAGGACAAGAAGCAATGGGCTTAAATTGCAACAAGGGAGGTTTAGTCTGGATGTTAGGAAAATCTTCTTAATTGTCAGGTTGGTTATACACTGGATTAAATTGCCTAGGGAGGTTGTGGAATCTCCATCACTGGAGATATTTTAAAGCAAGTTGGACAGACACCTATCTGGGATGGTCTAGATGGTGCTTGGCCCTGCTGTGAGGGCAGGAGACTGGACTAGATGGTCTCTCGAGGTCCCTTCCAGTTCTTTGATTCTACAAACCAGTGAAAGTTTGAGGACCCATGAGAATGATTGAGGGATTTGACTTAAATGTGTCAATCACTCTGACATGTTTTCTATCTATTTAGCTTAAGAGGTGACTTGATTACAAGCGTGTATGTATATACAGGGTACAAATATTTAATGATGAGCTCTTCGGTGTGGCAGAGAATGGTTAACACAAGTCAGCAGCGGGATGTTGAAGCTACAGTTATTTCAGACTGGAAATGACGCTTTAAAAAAAAAACCCAAAGAGTAATTAACCCCTGGAACAATATATAAAAATCAAGAATGGATTTTTCTGAATGTTTAAAGTGCTTTCCTGACACATGCTAATTTCCTCAATGCTACTCCCGGCGTGTACGTTTTGCCCCCATTTTAGAGATGGAGAAACAGAAGTGAAAGAGCAGATATTTAAAATAATAAATAAAGTGCAGCTCCCAAATTGGATACATAAATTAAGTACCCAGCAGCTCTCATTAACAACATCTTTTATTTACACAGCATCAATAATTCACGTTAACTTACAATTTTCGGTAGCACAAAGTAGTTGGTCCTTGTCGGGTTTTTTGAATGGAAAAACTATACAGGACCCATTGTAGCGCATATGTTGAGACCACTGGGAATTTTCGGTACTGAGCACTTTTTAAATTCTGGACCCTTTCTTAAGATACCCAGAGAGGACAGATTTTGAAAAAGGCTCAGCGCACCATTCGTGACTTGACCAAAAGACACAAGCCACCTACATCAGTGTCTGAATCAGGATTAGAACCCAGGTGCTCCAAATTAAATTCTCTACTCTTCTCTACAGCCCCTCTCTAAAAATGGTCTCAATGGGGGACCAAAAAAATTGAGACTTTTAACCCTGTATTGCACTTTAAAGTTCATCAGATCAGAATCTAGCCCCTTAGGGAGACGTTAATGCTGATTACACCACCTGACTCTCTGCCCTGATGTGTTTTCCTCCCCCCTAAACACTTCTTTCCCAGATCTTTCAGGGCTGTGACTCAATTTAAGACTAATAACTGGGCTTTTAAAATGATTTACAATTATGCAACCAAAATGGTGCACTTCACGGCTTCACCAGACTGCAGCATCATAAAGTTAATTTACAATTTTTACAACATTGCTTTTGCAGTCCTGTTAGTTTACATCAAATCCTTTAAGCCACAAGGAAAGGAAGGCTTCTGTAGATTTGCATGCAAACTTCATTGACCAGTGCAAGAACTTCCCTCAAACTAGGATAGTACTCCCATGGAAAAAAATTATATATATAAAAACATGTGTGGATAATATTTATATCTCTCTCGCACACATTTTTCCTAAGGGATGAAAAGGAATTGACACAGTTCTCTTTAAAGACAGGGAACTATTTTTATCTCTGACCACAGCTGTTATCCTTCTATGTGGCCTGTATATGGTTTTCTTTCAGATGGTTCTGAGAAACTATAGGAAGCCTCGATCACTAAAGAAGAAGTCCCCTCGTAGGATTAACAGCTTTCTACATCATATAATAAAGTCCCTTCCTTTCTTTCTCTCTTTGAAAGACAATGCCACGGGACACATTCTGAAATGCATAGTAATTGTTTAATTCCAAATAATGCTTTCCCACTGCCGAAAGCATCGCCTTGATATAAAATGGAGTTAAAACATGAAAAAATAAAAAAGAACACAGTTGTGAGCTTTTGCTGCCAATTTGACACTCTTCTTTTCAATCAGTTTAATAGGAGGTCTAAGTTCTGCATGCAAAAACAAAGGACAGTGTTCAGTCTTGAATGGTAATTAATTGCATGAAAATGGGCAGGCACCTCAAAGTCCACAACAACCAGGAACGATCTGAAAACACGTCTTCCTAGTCCATTATGTCACTAATTTGAATGGCTTCTCTCTCTCTATACACAGCCCTGAGGAAATCATTCTTCACTTTTTGCACAGTGGTAGAGCTTGTCACATTATTCATTGACAATTTTCACTCTTTTTCCCCCGTTTCAATATTTGCTGATTTTTTTTTCCCCCCATGTGGGTTGTTCTCCTTTGAGTATTTGGTATATGAAATGGGGCAAACTACTCATGTGACTTTCTCACTCTTTTCAATATGGAGAAATAACAACACGACAGAGCACAAACACACCCGTTTTTTGGCCACCTCATCGTGTGTGACAGTTTTAGGGATTCCTGAACACACACCGTAATCCTTAAGCCTCTTTGGTGTATATAACTCTGACATGTCGCGAGGCGAACAAGACTCTATACTCCTATTTGCAGAACTATTCAGGAATTATTTTTTGAAATAATATATAATCCAGCTCGACTTTACTCTTACCCGGTCTGATAGGTGCAGGAATTATGGGTGTGGGGGAGGGGGAACGGGGGTGTGCTAGCTGCCAACCTGTGTGCTGGGGGTACCTACTGCTGACCTCAGATGAGGAGGGAGGACAGAAGTAGGGTTTCTGTCAGCACCCCCACTCTTCAAAATGTTCCCGGCTGCTGCCCAAACTGATATTTACAAGAGTGACATCTACTTGCCAACAAGAGAAAAATGTGCTACTATTAAGATTATGGTAAACACACCATAGTCCTTTGATATTATGAATCATTGCCGATGTTATTGTCAAGAGCCACAATGGAAAGAGAACCCATTTCCATATTTTCCATTCTTTAAAAAACAATCTAGACCTTTGACAGTATCTCTTTTTTTTGTACTAGAGGTAAATAACTACAGATTCTGATTGTGTTTCTTGTGTGTAGGGGGTTGGTAGGGTTGTGTTGTATTTTTCAAGCTATTGCAAAAGCTTTTTAAATAAGCTGGTTTGTGCTTTCCACAGGCGTCGGTGGGAGTCAGGATCTGAGGGGGTAGCAGCCTTCATGTCTTGCTGTCACAGGATAACTAGAGCTAAAGTCACTAGTGAAAATTTAGCTAAGGGGTAGATAGGGTGGGTTAGAAAACCATCCCTGAATTGCCATATAGTGTATCGTAGTCAAACAAGACTATACACTCACCTAGTGTAGAACTGTGGTTTTGTTAACAGCTACTTTGTTTGCTTTCTGGTGTGATGACCCTGATTTGGAATGTCCTTTCCGGATACAGGAAGGTGTCAACCCACATTGCTTGTTGTGTGTGCGTGTGTGTATGTGTCTGTTCCACCATTTGATCCCATAGGGAAATATGCAGCACAAACTGAAGTTTAGGGGGCTGTGCACCTAGGCTGATGTTAGGCTTTTCTTCTAAGGGGCAAATCTTATTGGAATCTGCATCCAAAACCTATCCTGACACAATCTCCCCTAAAACTGATTAATTTTTAAAATTTCCGTATTTTCCCCTACCGAAGTTTGAACTATTAGCTCTACAAAGGGCTGCAGAAATTTTAATTTTTAAGACTTCACCAAGTGTGCACTGAACTTCCAGATTTCAATTCCGTCTAACTTTTTGCAATTTGAAAAAGTTCACCCAACCTTTATCACTCCCTTCCCCACACACCACACTCGGCGCTCTTTCAAGAAACAAAGCAAAACAAGAACAGATGATTGTGAATCTCCATTGCGAATTCTTTGGTGCATCACTAACTCCAGTTTTTGTCTGGAAGGTGGATTTGCCTCTGTCCCAAATTACACTGATGCCACCCTGAAGAGATGGCATGCCACCAGAAGATGGTTTGAGATGGCATGTGTCACTTGAGAGATGCAGCAAATTCATCTCTGTTTACATCTAAAGACAGACACGTGAAATATACACATTTAATCAGTTTGGGGGATGTAAAGTTTGACATCACTCATTCATACCTGGTCTTAAACCAGAAGCATTGTGCAAATGAGTATTATGGGGAGAGCTGCAAAAATGTCCATGAAATCACCCCTTCCTTCCGTCCATTTGAAAGAACAATAGAAATGTATAAAAATTCCAAAACTTAGACCAGCACTTTAGGTAACAAAAACGGGGGAGAGAGGGGAAAGAGGAATGTCATGAAAATGTTCTTCAATGTTTCCCGATGTTTACTGTCATTTTGATAAAGATTTCAACATTCAAAACATTTCACCCAGCCCTCTCAGAAAGACATTCCTCTCTTCCGCCCTTCATTTCTGCATTGAACAGGGTTTGAAAATCAGCAACTGGGTCTGTCTCCTCCCTCTCTCCTCCCACATGTTCGGATGTGTTTGGTACCGAAAAAAAAAGGACACGAGCCAGAGGATCAACAAATAAAAGCATCGCCTTGGGTTTATACCACACTTTCTGTGCCTTGTACTATCAATGTAAATTCTGAATGTTGTACAGTCGATACTTGGGAAAGTCTCCTTGGAAAAGGCTGCACTTGCTTCTTTTTTTCAATCTGTGTACATAACTATAAATATATATATAAATATATATATATATATTTGGTAATGCCAAACCGCTGTGTTATATTGTATCGAAAAAGAACAGAATAATGGGACAGTTTGGATGTTTTATGTAGAGATTGCAAAAACTATATGGCTATAGCCTTTTGAGATAAATGTACAGACCTAAATTACTGCATATCAGTTATTTATGAATAAAGAGTCTTTTATTGACATCTTAGATTATTCTACAAGTGGCGCATTAATTTTGTGTGATAAATAGAGATGTTCGGCTCTGAGATCCCTAATGCATCTGTGGTTTTGCAGTGAGCCTCAGATAATCTGTTAGAATTTAGACTGGATAATGGCGTTCAGGGCGGTGTGGCGGTCGTCTTATAAAGAGGTCATCCCCCCCTCATATACATGGGCTGCGTCTAGACTGGCATGATTTTGCGGAAATACTTTTAACGGAAAAGTTTTTCCGTTAAAAGTATTTCCGCAAAAGAGTGTCTAGATTGGCACGGATGCTTTTGCGCAAAAAGTGCTTTTGCGCAAAAGCATCTGTGGCCAGTATAGACGCTATTTTGCGCAAGAAAGCTCCGGTGGCCATTTTTGCCATCGGGGCTTTCTTATGCAAAAAATTCCTTCCCTATCTACACTGGCCCTCTTGCGCAAGAACACTTGAGCAAGAGGGCTTTTTCCCGAGCGGTAGCATCAAAGTATTTGCGCAAGAACACTGACAATCTTACATTAGCTCATCAGTGTTCTTGCGCAAATTCAAGCGGCCAGTGTAGACAGCTGGCAAGTTTTTGCGTAAAAGCGGCTGCTTTTGAGCAAAATCTTGCCAGTCTAGATGCACCCATGCTGTCTACATTAAGGGGAAAGTTGACTCAAGATACGCCACTCCAGCTATGTTAGTTATGTAGGTGGAGTCAATGTATCTTAAATTACGTTTTTGCACCATCCACACTGCAGGAGACCGACGGGAGCAAACACTCCCATCGGCTTCCCTTTCGCCTCATGAGGAGCAGGCCCGCTGGCACCAACAGGGCATCTTCTCAGGTTGAATTAGTGGGTCTTTACTAGACCTGCTAAATTGAATGCTAGAAGATCGACTTCCTGGGGATCGATCTTCTCCATAGTGTAGACAAGCCCCATATGACTAGCACTGAATTATATGAAGTGTCATAATAGTACATTGGAACAATGCAAGAATATCAGCCAATTTCTTACCACTAGTTCATTGTGGGCTGGATCTGAAGTCCGTGTAATGTTCCAATGTTCCAATGACTTTATAATAATCTGAATTTGCTCCTCACCAAAGGATCACAGTGGGAGAGTCCTGTCATAATATGAATGAATCAATCTAAGACATTTTATGATTTACTTGCTTGTAGTATTTGTAGTTCTATAGCTCCTGGGAGCCTTTGTCATGTACTAGGATCTGAGTATGGTAGTCGCAGACCAGGGAGCCATCATGTTAGCTGCTGTACAATGTGTGCACTATTGTCAGATAGAATAAGCAATATCTGCAAGTGGGCATATTGACGGTTCCCTCTGATGGTTCGATTAACTTCTCTAGTGCCTCAGCAGTTAGTAGCTGCCCCTTAAGTCTTGTAGTCACAGTAGACCAGGTTTGGAAGAGACCTCAGGAGGTCATCCAGTCGAACCCCCTGCTCAAAATAGGACCAACCCCAACAAAATCATTCCAGCCATTCCTGGACTTAAAAACCTTTAAGGAGGGAGATTCCATCACCTCCCTAAGTAACACATTCCAGTGCTTCACCCTGCTCCTAGTGAAACAGTTTTTTCGAATATCCAACCTAGACCTCTCCACTTGCTGTGCCAGAGATTGATCTTCTGGCGTTTGATTTAGAGGGTCTAGGTAAGACCTGCTAAATCAAATGCTGAGTGCAGCTCCAGTCAGTGCCAGTACTCCTGGCAGTCATGAGGAGTAAGGGAAGCCGATGGGAGCATTTGCTCCCAGCGGCCTCCCTCTGTGAAGACAGCACCAAGTGTGGCTTAAGGTAAGCCAACTCAAGGTACATAACTCCAGCTGTATAAATACGTAGCTGAACCAGACCTTCTGAGTTTCATGCAGACCTGGCCTAGGATGCTGCTAAAAATCAGGATGGCAGAAACTAGCACATAATGAAAACAGTCATGGCAAACAGCAAACCCGCCCACCATACACAACCCCCAGTAATAAAAGCCATGGTTGCCTTACACATTATAGAAGTCAAGAATTTAGCCCCTTCTATTCTTCTATTACACAATAAATCTGTATCGCTATGGTAGGCAAAATTCTTCCTCCCACAAATTCTGATCATATTTCTCCTACTTGTTCGCATCACCATACGCAAATGTTCTCAGACTTGTCACTCACTCTTGTGCCTGCAGCTTCATTCAGTAAGGTTTCTGGGCATGACAGCTACGTCTACACTGGCATGATCTTGCACAAGAACTCGTTTGCGGAAGAGTTCTTGTGCAAAAACTCTTCCAGAAGAGAGCGTCTACACTGGCATGTGCCTTTGTGCAAGAGATGTGCTTTTGCACAAGAGCATCCATGCCAGTGTGGACACTCTCTTCTACTAGAAAGCTCTGATGGCCATTTTAACTATAGGGGCTTCTTGCGCAAGAAATTCATGTTGCCTGTCTACACTGGCCTCTTCTGGAAGAGCTCTTGTGCAAGAGGGCTTATTCCTCGTGGGGAGAGCAATAACGCTTCTGGAAGAAGCCCTGTTTTACAACGCTATACTGTAAATTTACTTCTGGAAGAATGCTCGTGCAGTGTAGACAGCCAGCAAGTTTCTGCGGAAGAATGGCTGTTCTTCTGGAAGAAGCTGCCAGTGTAGACGTAGCCGACAAGCTTAGTCCAAGTGTAAAATGAAGGGACAGAGATCCGTCAGAGGTAGGTAAAACCCGCCCGGGATGGGACGTCACTGTGGCTGAGTTTGGAACCCCTTGTCAATTTGCCATTGAGGTCCAATATTGATTTGGAGACGGGTTGCTACACAGTGCAGTCAGGGGTGCCAGCAGCCTCCGCAGGTGCTTGGTCTGGGTAGGGGGCGGCTCTGCATTCTTGGAACCTCAGATGGAAGGGATGGAGCCAGGGGCAACCAGGTCTCAGCACCACCCAGAGCACAGTGCGCCCCACCGCCAGCCTTGAGTACTGCCCGGAGCACTGTGGCAGCTGAAAACGTCTTGGGGCTCTGGCTGCCACTGCTGAAAGCATCGGGCCGCTAAGAATCGTCAGGCCCTGGAGTAACTGCCTGCTTTGTCCCACACAAGCCCTGCACTGGCTTTCCTTTCTCTCCGGATCCAGGCAAGTTTTGTGTCTCCTTTTTGATGCATAGCCTTGCCTGATGCCTGGCAGGGGGGGATGCACACTTCTCCTATTACTCGTGACACTGGAGTAGAATGTGAGGCCTTGTTTTGTTCCTGCTGACTCCCATCTCTTTAATACAGGCCCAGTGCGGCGTCCCTCTAGGTCATTACTACCCTGTGATCTGCACAGGAGAGCAGCCGCTCTGTATACCAGCCAGTTAATAGAACCAGACGTTTACTCCAGTACGATTATACCACAGGCTTGCCAATGTTTTCATTAACATGTAAAATTAAATGTCATTCATTTCACAGATAAGCCCAGCGCATTTATGAATAGCGGGATGCAGCAATGCTTAAGTAAGCTATTATAAAATGCATCATTAATGCATATTTAACGGAGGATGCTAGGACAAGCGGTTATAAATCAAGACATAGTCTTCAAATATTTTATTACATGCATTTAAGTTATTATCAACCGTGCTATCATATGCCATATAATGTAATGGCCACCGTTTATTACAAAGGGGGGCCATCATCACAGCTGCCTTTGATATTCATTGTAGTATTAATCATGATTAATTGTGTTTATATGGAGGTAATGTATAACAGGGTAAGAAGTCCATTGTATTGTGGTTTAATGAACAGCCACTTAGAAATGATACTGCAAGTGGAGGTTGCTGTCAGATTATTCCGCCACAGAATGATGGGTTCTGCTGAACAAAGAACTAGCTTGGCAGTCTCATTATTTACACACCACATTCCCCTCTGGTTACACACACAGCTCATTAGCCCATAGTTAATCCGCCAGAGCCAGACAGTCCAACGAGCACCCAACAGGTCCCAGTCAAGCACCTAACGGCATAGCCACGTTTTCGAGGGAACTGGGGAGCCCTCTTTGCTCTCCATGAGATCCAGCCTCCTATATTCCGGGAGATGAGCACTTCTTAAAAATATGGTTTCTGGTGTCTGCCATGACAAAGGGGAAACATTTCGACAAGCCAGCCACTTTAATTGGCCCTGAAACCATGGTATACAAACACCCAAGAGGTCAATATTTGAAGCACACAGTGCAATAGCAGACAGATGCGTCTGGAGCAACGGAGCAAAAACAAAAACCCAGGCATTTCTTCTTCGCATTACTGGTAGAAAGGGACCCATGCTACATGGCATTCTAATGCTAATTGGGAGGGGTTTAAATGAGGGCAACAGAGTTAAATCGGAGTCACATCTCCAGGCCCGGGTCTATGTTGTGCTTTTATTGCAAAATAACCCCCCCTCCTGCAAGTGCAAATTTATAAGCAGTGTGTCCACACTGCCAAGCCCGTTATTTTGAAATAATGGGCCATGGAATTCAAACTCTGTACTCCTGCTTTTCATCAGGAGTAACGCTAATTCCAAACCAGTAAGTTTGAAATAACGGTAGTGCGGATGAGCCATTGCCACTAATTCAAGCTAATTACTCCCTAGTGCTTCCTGGGTCTCTAAGTCGAGGTGGTGCATCCACATTAATGAAGCCTGCCTGGGACTAATTTCGAGGCTTCCCCATAGCGAGGACATGCCAGTTCGATTTTCTTAAATCAGGAGGTAAGTCATTTTTAGTATTTTTTTAAAATAATTACCCAGTGTAGCCATGCCCAAAGAGTGGTGGCAGAATACAAAGAGTCATTTTTACATTTAGTAAAATGAACTTGCCTTTTACACTTGGCCTATTAAAGCATTGTAATAAGAGATTACTCCTGTGTCCTGGTCATAATTCAATGCCCTCCCTGGGATAAATTAATCTGCTTTTCTTTCCCTCGTAAAGTCAGACCATTTGGGAACCAGATCATCACCATATAAAGCCCTTTAGTATTACCGATGCAATAGATTATATTAAAGGTGCCATATAAAAAACAATTTATTAGAAAGTTTTACCCAGCGTTCTTAACAGTAAATTTTTAGGGTTACTGCACGAAATTCCAAATAGCATTCATAAACATTAATCACTGATGAAATGTTATTAAACATGTCTGGCTCCGGGTAGAATCTAAGGGAGGTGGGGCAAATGGATGAAGAAGGCATTGATCAGCGAGTTTAATGCACCCTACGGCTATGTCTACACTGGTGGGTTCTTGCACAAGAACATCTTGAGCAAGGGTTCTTGTGCAAGAACACGTCCCCACTTCCATGTGCTTTTGCACAAGAGCATCCATGGCAGTGTGGATGCTCTCTTATGCAAGAAAGCTCTGATGGCCATTTTAGCCATAGGGCTTTCTTGCGCAAGAAACCCCTTCTGCGCGTCCACACTGCCCTCTTGAGGGCTTACACTTGTTAGAAAAGAGCATAGCTCTTGCACAAGCATCCCTCTCTTCCCACACTTTACTGTAAATCTTCTTGCACAAGAGTGGGAGGGCGGTATGGACACTCTGCAGAAGAATGGCTGTTCTTGCGTAAGAACCCGCCAGTGTAGACATAGCCTACGATTCCTAGTGCAACAAGTATTTTTGCACCATATTTCTAGCCCCGCCAGAAGGAGTAGACTCTTGCAAAGAAGTTTTTTCCCCCTCAAATCCCAGCCTGAGTTCATGTTGACATAGACTGTCCCAATTATATGACGCTTGAGGTGTTGGACCAAACCACAATTCTGAACCTTTCGAGGTTCACATCTCATGCATGTACAGGTGACATGCTGGGCCATTTATCATGGCAGTGCATCTACTACTGAAATATTTACAAGCTGTGGCATAGACTTCTATCCCCACCTGTAACCCAAAGGTGGAACATACTGTACATCTGTAGACTTACGCTCCAGCAAAGCGTTGACCTTACCTTGTCATCCTTCACACTACAGGTTGCACCTCTCTAGCCCAGCACCCTTGGGACCTGGCTGGTGCCGAAGCAGAGAATTTGCTGAACCATGGGAGGTTAATATTGCCTAGCAGCATGACCAACACTTCCACTGCTTGCTGGGCTCTGAGAAGACATTTGGGGGTCAATTAGAGCTAAATAACAGCACAGAACACTGAGAGCCAGGACAGGTGGCAGTCAGCAAACTTTATGGCACCGTGGGAAACTTGGCCATACCCATGATACATGGACAGCTGGCTAATTAACATCATGCCAGACCACAGATGTTGCCGGACCAGAGAGTGCCAGTCTAGAGAGGTTCAGCCTGCTGTGTAAACCGAGTGTCAAACAATACCGTTGAGCGGCAGTATGATTTGGTAGATAAGATAATGGATTGGGACCCTGCTTTGGGTCCTACTCCCAACTGCATCACTGACCTGCTGTGTGGCTTGGGGTAAGTCAGCTCACTTCCCTGCATCCCTGTTTCTCCTCCCATCCTTTGCCTTTCTGGTCTGTTGCGGCTGGAAGCTCGTTAAAGGAAAAAGGTGGCTCTTGCCATGCATCTGCACAACACTTAGCTTAATGAGGCACCGGTCTTCTAGACTATAAATAATAGCACCAGTCTCATTTGATTCAGTGAATCAGGCCCTTAATACTGAGCCTCACTCAGGTGAAAAGACCACAGTGTCACAGGTTAAATCTGAAATGATTCTGAAGGCTAAATTCTGCTCTTTGAAACAGCCATTCACATAGCCCAATATTAGGTAAGTATATTTCCCCAGCAGCGTAAGCAACTAATCTTTACTGATGCAATTAAAAACACAATTATTTTAGCCCCCACCCACCCACACACACCCACTCACACACATTGTATGGACTTAGGAATTGTTGGAGTATTAAGGCTGACTAAAACATATGCTGTTGGTCAAGGCCTGTTTCCCGGAAAGTTAATACACAGACTCAAGTATGCTACAACACTGATCCAGCTAAGAAGAGTGTGGAGATAGGGTGACTCTTTGGGTGCATCTACACTGCCCCCTCTCCCCCCAAAAAAAATCAGCTGCGCAACTTGAGCTATGCAAATCGTGTAGCCCATTTTGTGTCAATTTCGAAATAGCTTATTTTGAAATTTGATGCTGTTGACACAGCATTTATTTCAAAATAAATCCAAAATGTCCCTTACTCCTCGTGGAATGAGATTTACAGGGATGCTGGAATAGCGAGCCCATTATATTTGGAAATAACGGGAGCGTCCAAAGATGCAGAATAGCCATTTTGGGATACCACTGGTATCCTTCAATAGAGCAGCAGTGCAGAGGTAGCCTTTGACACTACCAGAGGAAGATAAGTGGCCTACAACTGCAGGGGACCGTAAACTGGAACGCAAACAACTAATAACCTTTATTTAATATGTTGAGGGTCTCATCAATGCTGACTAGCAAATCCATTTCCGTTTCGAAACGCTAAGCATATGACACAGCTAGAGTGGGAGAGCTGGAGATATAGTGAGGCGCTGCAGTGAGATGTGCTCTGTTAATTACTTTCTTAGGACACTGCACTGATGAGATGTAGCTCTCCGTAGAGGTGAGTGTGGCGAGGGAAGGGAATATTTTGAGTGCCCTGCATAGGGGCAGTAATACGCCCCTTTTTCAAACCTGCCTGATACTGTCTGAGACTAAAGAAGGCACAAAGGCAGGGGTGGGGGAAGCATTTTGGAGTTGGGGGCTGCTGACCCACAGAAAAAATCAGTTGGCGGGAGCCTCACACAAGTGAGAAGCAAAATCCATAAATTAATTAAATGACCCTCTCTGATGTGGCTCCTGATTGAGAAGGAGAAAGACTCTCCCCACATTCACCAGAGCCTAGAGGGGCCCAGGCTCATAATTTTGTGTGTTCCAGCCCAGTGGGGGAATGGCAGGGGGGCTGGAGCACCAGTGTGGATTCCCCAATCCTAGGGGGGGACCCGGAGCCTCGGGGGCTGGATCCAGGCAAGCCGGGGGCCATATCGGTCCCCCAGGCCTTAGATTCCCTGCCCCTGCACTAAGGAGTGTGGGAGCGAAAGAGACCAATTGAGGTCGTTTGTGTTCAGCAGCCTTTGACATGTTACCCCCTTTTCTTTATTTGCTATAAATGAATCCTGCCTCTTCGCTGCCACAAAGCATATTACATACCACAGTCCATTCAGGAATAGCCTCTTCATTTCTGATTTCATTAGCATGTGACTGTCAAATTTAGCACAGATAAAAGCCATTCACTACTACAGAGCCAGCCATGTCGTAGGGGGAACACCATTTAAATGTACAAGTCTGTTTTCAGGCCTGCACTGCTGACAAATAATGAAGGATAGTAACAGAAGAGAGGCCGTGTTCGTCTGCGCTGTTTAAAAATGGCAGAAAATTAAATTAATCTTTGCCACATTCACAAAGGACCAAAAATGGCCTCGTTATTTACAAGCCGATTGGAGGAGATTAAATAGAGACGCTTGAAAACTTTCAATTTTCAAATTCAACAATTGAAAAAAAGGAGCAGGAATTTTTTTTTTTAAGAAAAAAAACATGTTAATCTTTTTAAAAACCCACTCTTAAACATAAAGGAACAATATGGCTAAGTATTATACGAGAGACGCTCTTTAAATGAGATGTTGAACTTAAACTGGTGAGAAGTCTAAACTATTTGCCCATAAATAAGGAAAGATCTAAATGTTCTTACATCTCCACTGAGCCCTGGTCTATACTAGGGAGTTATTTTGAAATAACCCCCCCCCCTTATTTTGAAATAATAAGCGGAGTGTCCACACTACCAAGGCTGTTATTTCTGACTAAGGGGGCTAGTTATTTTGAAAGCTGCGCTCCTGCTTTCTTTGGGGAATAATGCTTATTTCGAAAGTTACTGGAAAATAGCGGTCGTGTGGATGGTCTGGTGCCAACTATGCCCCAGAGTAATTCAAAGTAATTACTCCCCAGTGCTTCCTGGGGCTCTAAGGTGAGGTAGTGTGTCCACAATAACGGAGCCTGCCTTGGACTCATTTCGAGGCTCCCCCGTAGTGAGGACACCCCATTTCAATTTTGTTATTTCGGGAGTTCTTATTTTGACATAATTCCTAGTGTAGACATTCCCTGAATGAAATATTTTATAATGGCCGCAAACCTGATCCAAAGATTACTCTCTATGGGAGGGGTGGGCAAAAGCCAGTCACCGGGCTGAATCTTGCCGACCTAGGGCTTTGATCTGGCCCACGAGGATATTCCAGGCCCCCTCCCCTAGCGCGTTGCCAGGGAATCAGGGCCACGCGAGCCCTTGCAACTGCTTCTGTTAAAAGGGCTTGCACCTTCCCTGTGGCAGGCACATCCCAGGAGCAAATCTGGGAGCAGTGAGCCCCTTCAATAGCAGGAAGTGAAAGGGCTTGCACCTCCCGTCTCCAGCTAATGTGATGCTTGGGCGCCGCAAGGGCGGCGCGAGCCATTTCAACTCCTTCTATTTAAAGGCTCTGCCCCTTCTGTTTGAGGCTCTGCCCTTCCTTTTGAGGCCCCGCCCCTCCCGGGGTGGCCCGCAACCGCTTCAAAAATTTTTGACGTGGCCCCCCGCTCAAAAATTGTTGCCCATCCATGGCCAGTAAAACATATGCCAGATTCTGCTGCTACGCTAACTCAAATATTGTACTTGCGGTAGATAATGCTAACACCTGCCCCCCCTAAAAAGAAAACACAATGCTGAGCAGACAACACAGAAACACCATGTTCATTTGAAGAGTGATCACTGATGTAAAGAACAGCTAAGGCAGAGACTCGGCATTAACCAAAGACATAACGATGTGAGATTCTGCAGTGTACAGTCTCCATGGAGCCGGGGAAGAATAATGAATGGGGGAAAAATGAGCTGCTTCCTTCACTAAAGCACGTAGGGTCACTTGCATAGTCCACTGAATGAAACCCCTGTGAGTCAAGATTGACATAATATTTCCACAAGCCCAAGACTCTGTTCCAGTCAGCTGTTGAGGAAGCTATTGCAGAATGTTTGTCGAGAGGGGCAGCTTTGGTCGGGAAGGGAGACACTAGGGGACGAATGAGCCTGTTTGCTTTAAGGCCATTTGGTTGCTCACACAACTCCTCAGTCCCTTCTGTTGTGACAGGAGGCAGCTGTGCAGAGAACGGCTCTCAGTTACAAACAGCACAGACTAATTTCAGTGGAACCGAATAAATCCCAACTCTGTCTTCTGCCAAGAGGTTGGGTGCATGATTTGTTCATTGTTTCTCCTTTCCGTATTGGCTGGTTTATATTTGTTTGAGGCTGATCCAAGGCTTTACTCAGTTTAAAGGCCATGATGCCTTTATTTGGGTGGAGAATTATTTTTTCCCCTTTGGTAGCTTAAACAATTATTTGCAGTATGGCGTGTGTGAGGCCTAGATCCGTAACTCTAGTGGGGGCCCATACATGTAGCCTCAGATGAATGTAGAACCTTAGTCATTCCCCTTGGGCCAAATGAGGGTTGTTTCAATATTTGGTGGGGTAAGGTCGGAAGGTTGGCTCACGTCCCCAAGCCTACCTCTGTGAGCCAGACTCCCTATTCATGTGTGGAAGGGGATTCATCTGCTTCTAAGACATTGCTACCCAGCCCAGGGAGGTCTCTTTTCTTCTTGTCTCAGTGTTTGGAAGTAGAAAAGACTGCTTGAATGAGGGACAGAGTTAGTGTTCTCCCTGGCTTCTGATGATAGGACAAGAAGCAATGGGCTTACATTGCAGCCAAGGAGGTTTAGGTTGGACTTCTCTAACTGTCAGGGTGGTTAAACACTGGAATGAATTGCCTAGGGAGGTTGTGGAAACTCCACCACTGGAGATATTCTAGAGCAGGTTGGACAGACATCTATCAGGGATGGTGTAGATGGTGCTTGGTCCTGCCGTGAGGGCAGAGGACAGGACTTGGTGATCTTTCAAGGTCCCCTCCAGTTCTTGTGTTCTATGATTCTATGGATGGGGTGATGCACAGTGCTTCTAAACTTTGCCAGCACTTCGGAACTTCTCCCCCAAACTTCCTGCAGCTGTATGATTTTTGACATGGAGGTCCCTTCTCAGGGCGGGTCTCCCAGTGGACTTGGGCTCCGTACGGAGCCAAAAATAGCAGTGCAGACATTCTTACTTGGGATGGAGCCTGGTCTCTGAGCAATCCCCACAGGGCCAGCCCACAACATTTTGGCACCTGAGGCAGGGAGCTCAAATGACACACACCCCCATACTCCCTCGCTTGGGCCAAAACTTTGAAAGATCTCAATTCTCTGGGTCCTAGTGGCACCCCCCCCACACACGCACACACAGTCTGGCACGTCAGGCGGCCACCTCAGTTCACCTCATAGTAAGGCCAGCCCTGTCTCCCCACTTGCTGGATTCTACCAGAACACCCATGTTCCAGCCTGACCAGGCCTAACTATGCTGCTGTTTTTAGGCCTATAGTGTGAGCTCCCACAAGCCTGAGTTAGCTGAACAAGGCTCTGACACTCACAGCCACAGGGTTACTTTTGCTGTTTAGAGATAGCCTTTGTGAACTGAGTAAGGCTACCTCAGAATGTATAGCAGAGCGAAGAAATGGAAATGCCTCAGATGAGCGGCAGATAACAATGGTGCTCTAGCCCGATTCGTTAATTAAATTAAATGTAATTAATAAGCTGGGTGAAATGGGATTTTCATACCAGACTTAGATGCCTCAGAATCAAAAGAAAGAAGTCCAGTACCTTATAGGGAACCCTCAGATGTGGGACAGGGTGGAGTCTGGGGACAAAACAAAGCCAAGGCCACTTTTATTACCACCAGGAAAGACAAGAAAGCTCCACACCATAAAGCTGCAATGACATCGGAGATATCTTTGGTTATCCTTCCTCGCATATGCTTTTTTCCTTCTGGATTCACACCCTTTCTTGGGCATCTGGTGATGAGCAGTGAAAGACCAGCCCTGGCTGCACCAGGCATGTCAAATGAATCCAGCAGTCCAGATGCCAACGCCTGACAGTAGATGACCACAACCAAGAGATGAAGGGTCAGTAACAGAAAGCTCAGCTACCTGGTAGCCTACCCCATTATAGAGTCTAGGGACTATCATGAATATTCATTCAGATGCCCATGACTGCATGACCATATCTCATTTCCTCACCCTCATAATATTGGGGTGCTTTTCTCCTATAGCTCAACATATAACCTTTTAGCTCGTTACCATATAAACTGACTAATACTAAGTTTCTGGTTAAACAACTGCCAATGATTTTATACTAAAAAATCCAAACCTAGCATCACCCAATTGTTTTTTTTTTCCCCGTTGCCTAATCTTGTTATGCTGTAGTACCAGCTTTCCTTATAAGCCAACAATTCCCAGTTCACCAAAATCTAGGTTAACGGTTGGGCCATTTTATCTGTGCTAAGGGTCATAGGCCTATGCTTTGATTATGCTAATTTGCTTATGACAATTTCTGATGGGAATACCAGCACTAATGCCAGGAACCTACAGGCTCAGTAAAATAAAAGGCTAAGTTAGTTTTATGGGTCAAACTGAGTGATGTCTGGCATGGTACCAAAACTGCTCAGTCTACATGTTAGGAGCTGACCCCAGTTCCCCGTGACAAAAAAGATGTCAATAAAACAAAAGAGAGTGTGTATAAGATGAATTCAGCCCATCCTACCGTAAATAACAGAACTGGCCTGCCACAAGCACAGAAACTACAGCCACTCCCCGAGTTACGAACAAGTTACGGACCAACACGTAACTCAAAGTGTTCGTAACTCGGATCCCATAGAGTTACATGGCGACCGTGCTGTTCGTAAGCGCGGATCGCCGTTCATAACTCGGATCTGCTTTTACGGCCGCTTTGGTCGTAAGTGTGGATGGTCGTAAGTGGAGGTGGTCGTAACTCGGGGAGCGGCTGTAGTTGCTTTCCACCATAGAAACGAAGACGGTGAGATGGTCCAATGGTTGGACACTCTTTCATCATTGCTTCATACATAAGTGGAAGCTGACTTTTGCATTTGAAGCACCATCTTTGCTATGTGCATGGAAAAAACAACCTATGCACTCCAAAATTGCAACACTTACTCTTTGAATATAGAATTCAATTTTAACTATTTAAATTAGTCAAGTTAAAATCAGTTTTTTAAAAAAATTGGACCTTGAAAAATGTTTACCTCCTCCTGTCAGACCTTTCTAGTTTTTTTGACCTGAATAATGGCCTATCGCAGATGCCTCAAACTTTATTAGTGAAAATTCACTGAACTCTTGTGCATAGGCCACATGTACATGGGATCTTTTAGCTCCCAGTTCCGCACGCTCCGAGAGTCCCTTCTGCCGCTGAACTAACGAGAGGAGCAGCTGAGAAACGGCTACTGACGAAGCATGCAACAGGTACAAAAGACAACCCCATGCGCTGGAAAGGAAGCAGTATTAGCTCTCTGGAAATGCAGAAACGTAAAACGAGGTCATCTGCTCATAAATCTTTTATTCTTGCGCTGCAGCGAGCACCCAAGTTTTGTTCTAATTGTTTGTCTCCAGAGAGGGAGGTTTCAGTATAGGGCCTCTGTTAGCAACACCGACACCAGACTGGGCTCTGTGTGTGTGTGCGTGTGTGCACCCTAATCTCATTTGGATAAGTGGATGCATATTGTGCAGAAAATCCCTGGGAAATGCAGGACGACTGTATTTTCCTCTCTCTTTACTGGGATAACCAGCTCATTAAATCTTCACATGAAGGTATTTTATTATGAAGTGACAGCTCTAAAGATTTACTTCCCCATTTTTCACCTGCCTTTTCCCTTCTGCTTATTCCTTTGTATTTGTTAATGGCCTTCCTCCAGTTACATAATCCTGTCAAGAGTACAAAAATATCACTCGGGGCTGCTCATTTGGCCTAAATCATTCCTCCGGTAGCAGTGACAAGGAAAAGCATATATGCCAGGCTTGGAGTGGGGAAGGAGGCCTGTCCTAGACTCCGGTAATTGTCACTGTGTGCGAAGAAAGTGTGCGATTTAATAAGGTCATAAACCAGAATGACATGGGCTGGAGTGATAGGTAGTTTTTCATTAGCATTCACCCTACCTGGCTTCCGTGGGATAATAAATTAGAGCAATTGAGCAGAAATGGCCTATTTGATTATTCAACATTTTTTTCCACGCGCCAGCATGAGCGGCTGGGCTGTAAGGACTTTGACATCCCCACCGGATGAACAGAGAGTGGCATGTGGGGGGCAATTGAAGGGTTCCTGAAGGCCACCAGCTTTATCTGGATTATGTCTAGTGTCAAAAGTAAACAACAATCAACCTCCTCACTACAAATGTAAGTGCCTATAACTGGGTTCAGGATTTGAAAGCAAAATCCGCCCTTGAGGGTCAGCATGAGGCCAATAAACCATGCAAGTCCTATTTTAGGAACATAGGAATTTCCTTGTTAGGTGTGTCTAGCCCAGTATCTTGGAAGAGCCCTCAGGAGGCCATCAAGTTCAGCCCCCTGCCCAAAGCAGGACCAACCCCAACTCAATCATCCCAGCCAGGGCTTTGTCAAGCCGGGACTTAAACACCTCTAGGGATGGAGATTCCACCCCCTCCCTAGGGAACCCATCCCAGTGCTTCCCCACCCTCCTAGGGAGAAATAGCTTTTCCTAATATCCAACCTAGACCTGCCCCACTGTAACTTGAGACCATGGCTCCTCATTCTGATCAGAATCAGCTTCTTGGGAGGAAAGTGCAAAGAATCTTGAAGGCGACCTTGATGCCATAACTTGCCTCCTCCTAATTGCTATTAAGTTTGGTGTAAGCCCTAAAATAGTGGGGTTGAGATCCTTTCTGCTGCAGTTCTGGTCTGCTTTTAGCATTTACTCTAAGAACTTTGGATATGCTGTTAATTTTGGAGGCTTACGTTTTTTCATAGACCTGGCACTGGTTTCTTTGCATGGACGTGAATAAAACCCTGCAGGAGTCACTAACAGGTTCCAGCATCCACAAAGAAAATAGCTAATCACCCACCTGGTCAGAGAGATTGTGTGCCAAATCAAGTATGCAATAAAGATTGGACCTATGGAAAGTTTGGCAAAGAAGAGGATAAGAATATGGGGCATGTGACTTTGAGCTGTTCAGAACAGAGGTTGAAACTCTCTAGGCCGGCTCCCTCAGGACCTGGCTGGCTCTGGACCAGAGAATTTGCCCAACCATGGGAGGTCAATATTGTCTGGCACATTACCAACACACCCACTGCTTGCTGGGCTCTGAGAAGACCTTGAGGAGTAAATCAGAGCTAAATAACAGCACAGAACCCTGACAGCCAGGCCTGGTGGCTGTAAACAAGCTTGATGGGACTGCGGGGAACTTGGCCACACCCATGATAAATGGATGTGCGGCTCACTGAAATCAAGCCGGACTACGGATGTCGCTGGACCAGAGAGTGCCGGAGTAGAGAGATTCAACCTGTATTAAATTACTAATGCTGCCTTTTCCATACCACAAGGACACTCCTTTTTGCAACACTGGATTTCAGGCTGAACAAAGAGGCCGAATGCAGGCAGGAGAGGAAATAGATACACAATTATTTAGTGTACATTTAAGGAGTAATGCACCGGGGGGAGGATTATACAAGGTAATAAATCTGGATGATTAAATGCCAACATAAAGCCCAGATTTCAAGGCCAGAGAGGTTAAGTGACTTGCCCAAGGTCACCCAGAAAGCCTGTGGCAGAGCAGGGAATTGCTTCCTGATTGCAAGTTTTAGTCCTTTTCACTGGATAGTTCCCATCTCAAGTTCAGGCATGAGGGCAACTAGACCACACTGACTCCCTTGTGAGGGCAGGGCTTGGGCTCATTTTGCTACCTCCAGGGTGAGTTGTGCCGACCAATAAGTGTCTGGGACACCTGTGTAAATGCTAAGCATGTGCATTTTATTCACCCTGTTATGTTGCATGTGAGTTCTACTGTTCTATGCTAACCCCCGTGTGTGCACCTCAGTTTCCCTGGCCACTGCCCCAAACCCTGGAGGGTGATGGGAATTTCAGGCGTGTAGATGCAGGAAGTGATCACAGTGGCCGACGCCTTTCATAACCTAAGCGCAGGTGGGGGTGCGAGACAGTGACACTTCTTGTCCGGAAGCAGGACAAAGACCAGAGTTAAGCCTCACTGAAGTGCTGGGGCCAGGCTTTTGGGAGTGGAGCTGTCTGGGCTGGCTTGGGGTGCAGCAAATGAGCCAGGCCCTAGCTCTCGGGTCCCTCTCCCCAAGATGGATGGTGCTGACTGTTCCTGTGTTCTGCGCCGACACGTCTGTTCTACCCTGTGTCCCTGTCGGCTAAGGAGCCTTCTGCCAGCTGAGAGTCACATCTGGCTGCAAAAGGGGGGGTGCAGGGCCCGGTGGCTTCCCCGCCCCCCAGTCTTTGGTGGCAAAGCGTAATGATCGTGTCCATGAAGATCAGATGTGGATCACAAGGAGTCATGGTATTTGATTTTTTTCTCGCATTTGGGCTGGCTGAAATCATTCTTTTGTGGAACACACACACAGGCATCTGCTGCTCGCTGTCTTGCCTTCTACCCCCAAAGCATAAGAGCAGCCAGACTGGGTCAGACCAAAGGTCCGTCCAGCCCAGTGTCCTGTCTGCCCACAGTGGCCAGTGCCAGGTGCCCCAGAGAGAATGAACAGAACAGGGAATCATCAAGTGATCCCTCCCCTGTCGCCCATTCCCAGACAAACAGAGGCTAAGGATGCCGTTCCTACCCATCCTGGCTAATTGCCATTGATGGACCTAACCTCCATGAACCTACCTAGCTCTTTTATGAACCCTGTTAAAATCCTAGCCTTCACCACATCCTCTGGCAAGGAGTTCCACAGGTTGACTGTGTGCAGCATGTAGAAAAAGTTCCCTTTGTTTGTTTTAAACCTGCTATCTATTAATTTCATTTGGTGACCCCCTAGGTCTTATCTTATGGGAACAAGTAAAAAACTTTTCCTTATTCACTTTGTCCACACCAGTCATGATTTTATAGATCTCCCTCATATCCCCCTTTAGTCTCCTCTTTTTCTAAGCTGAAAAGTCCCAGGCTTTTTAATCTCTCTTCATATGGCAGCCCTTCCAATCCCCTTATCATTTTTGTTGTCCTTTTCCAGTGCCAAGGTATCTTTTTTGAGATGAGGCGACTACAACTGTACATGCTATTAAAGATGTGGGAATGCCGAAGTGAAAGTGCCAGGGACAGGCTGTCTGGTTGATGGGTAAGAAGGACTCTCAGGCTTTGTCTACCCTGGAGTCTGGCCACGGGGGGGTGAAATCAAGTCCCATCTCCAATGTCTCTGCTTTAGTGATCACTCTGAGCATAGACAGGAGAAATTCTCTGTCCAGGTTTAAAGTGCTGATGAATATTGCTGGGAGCCGGAGGGAGCGGGTAACAGCTTCCATGGTTCCTCAGGCAAGGTGGGGGGTGGCTCCACACCCCTGGAAGGAGCAAGGCCTTGGGTGGAACTGTTTCCCGGACAATGGTGCGGCTCCCTCAGGACCTGGCTGGCACTGGACCAGAGAATTTGCCCAACCATGGGAGGTCAATATTGTCTGGCAGCATTACCAACACATTGCTCCCCCCCGCAGCCATCAGAGCTGCCTGGAGTGTGCACTGTGATGCTCCAGCAGCAATTTAAAGGGGCCCAGGGCTCCAGCCACCTCCGTGGTAGCAGTGACAGTAGCCAGTGCCCTAGGCCCCTTTAAATCATCGGGCCCCACAGCAATTGCCCCCTTGGCCCCTCCCTGAGGGCGAGCCTGCTGGTAGCTGGAATGGAGGCAAATCTCCAGCGAAGGGCAAGGCCTAAACCACCAGCAGGGCAGAGAAAAAAAAACCCCAACCCCAAAGAGGCTGAGCAAGCCGGCTGCCGAACTAGAGTTACAGCCCTGTATTCCCCTGAGCTGAAAATCATCCCAAACCCAGAGCCCACCTCCAGCTGGTATGTCGGTGAACCCGTTTCCAAGCAGACACCTGGCCACTGTCTGAGTTTCTCTGTTGGCCACACAGACTGCGTTTAGGCAAATTCTTCCGGGGGTTGGCTCTGCTTGGTAGCACGCCACGCCTTCTAGTGCTTTATAACTTCCATTTCAACAGCTACAAATTAACTTCTGGCCTTCGTGCGGCAAACCCTTCTGAATTACTCCCCTCCCCCATAGCAGCCCCTGAGAATACGTGCCCACCACCTCGGCAATCTTCCCTCGTCCATCAGAAATGGACTAGTGGAACAGCAACATATGGGTAGCCTCACAGACTTGGTCAGATCCATAAGTCCTTCGAATGCTGCAGGCTCCACTCAACAGATTGTGTGGGTGGCAAGAAAAGTAAATGGGACTCCCCTCCACAGAAGTGGCCCAATGCAAAGAGAAAAAAGGCAAACTGCTACTCTGGGGTGCAGGGTAAACGTCTCAGCGATGCATCACAGATTCCCAGCTAGGAAAGCCATCAGCAAGCGACACATCGATTCAGCTACAAAGTCCCGCGTCCGTTGCACGGCACGGAGGGACTCTGTAGGAAAACATCATGTAGCAAACAAAGTAACTCCTTCCAAAGAGGCAACATGAAAGGCAACAACTCATGGGGGAGATGCACACAGCAATTGTTAAGGGGGTGAAATTGTTAAATTGATTCTGCACAGCAGATAACATAATGTGTATTTCTACAGTGAATAAGAATAACCGCCACGCCACCGCACTACACTAGCGAGGACAAAAATCACAACAGCCAAAACTGAGCCCAGGAGAATGGATCGCATTAATTGAAACAACAAGTAATCCTATGGCACCTAAGAATATGTTTACACAGCTGTGTTATTTCGGAATAACTGATATTATTTAGAAATAACAGAGTGCGTGTCTACACAGCAAGCCGTTATTATGAAATAATTTTAAGATGGAGGACTTGTTATTCCAACTCCTGTACCCCTCATTGCACAAGGAGCAAGGGAAGTCAAATGAAGAGTGTTCTGTCTTCGACTTTCTACTGTGTAGACGACGTCAAAAGCCGAATTAAACTATTTTGACTTCAGCTACGCGATTGACATAGCTGAAGTTATGTATCTTAATTTGACTTTTGCCCTGCAGTATAGACATACCCTTAGAAAACAACCACCATATATAGAATCGTGAGCTTTTGTGAGTAAAACACACTTCTTCAGATGAAGTGGAGTAGCAATAACAGAAACCAAGAAATATATATCACAAAAAAAGGAATCCCTGTCAATTGTAAGACACGTGTTAATGAGGCTAAGTTAGTGGGCAGGGTATGTACCAATCATAGCTTTTGATGTGGAAATACAGATACTAAAGGCAGGAGAAACTGGCTTTGTAAAGCACCAGCTAGTTAATATCTTTGCTCAAGATCTGGGTAATGGTGTCAAATCTGCAGATGAATTCCAGTTCTGCAAACTCTGTAATTGGTTAGTCAAATTCCTTTGTAGAATGGTGACTTTTCAATCCATGATTGAGTGCGCAGGCATGTTAAAATGTTCCCTTACAGGTCTATATGTGTTCCCATTCCTGATGTCCGATTTGTGTCCATTTATCCTTCGTTGTAGAGGCTGTCTGGTTTGTCCAATAGACACGGCAATGGGCCATGCTCATTTTACTGAGCTGTAACACCTCTTTCCTAACCTCTCTTTCCTATTAGTTTGGCTATGCTTTGCTTTGATTATTATAAAACTGTATGTTGTATGTGAAAACCCTGTTGCTGTATCTTTAGATTATTTAAAACAAGCCAATTAAAACCAATTGAAGATAGACTTTATGGGTTGTCACCTCCCTAGATTTGTGGCCTTAAAGGGGTGAATTTCATTCCTGTGTGGGTAGTTGGAAAGAGATTTTTCTCCCCTTCCCTAACATATCTGGTTTCACAGTCAGCAGAGATGCAGTAAGGAGCCCTTGTTTGAAACTTCTTAAGGAAGGATCATTGATGAGATGAACCATGGCATCTCTTTTGGCAGTGGCTGCTACTATCTTCCAAACAAAGGGGGTTTGCTTTTTCACCATTGGCTACATTTGCCATTGGTATCAGAGTTTTCTTTTTGCCAGTTTGATTTCATGAAAGAAAAAACAAAAAGAGAGAGAGAAAAAAAAGCCTCGTTCAGCCACGAGATTCACTTTTAAAACTGCGCCAACATCTTTCCAAAGTCCCGTCAAGATCAAGTGCCAATTTGCTTCCTAGACCAGGTTCCCTTGTGGGCAGTGAGGAAAACCAGCACACACAAAAAATAAAAACAAACTTGAATCCTTCTTAGATCCGTGGGCCTCAGTCCAGACAAACAAAGCCTTTTCCTCCAGTCGAATCTTCCGGAGCTCCCCTTACACAAAGCCTGACCTTGGCAGCCTGGCTAGAGAGACTAGAAGGAAAGATAACAAGGTATAATCTAACAGCGAGCAAAAGCACATCCACCTTAACATTCGTATAACTGGAGCTACTTTTCTGTCGATTCGGACTATCTTGGCATTCCATTAAGCCAGGGACCTTGGAGCCGCCCGCTACCTTCCTTTTATTGCTTAGTGATTGTCACAGAGTCCCAGCCTCACACTGCCCACTCCAAATATTAAATTCTCTTTCCGCAGAATGTGCTGCTAAGTGAATCTGAGCAATGGAAGTGAGCTGTCTGCTTCCGTGCCTTTCTCAACAGAACTGCAATTGCTGCACTTCATGTTCACTCGCTAGCAAGGGATATGAACAAGTGTTATGAGCTGGGGAGGGAGACTTGGGCTATGTCTAGACTACGGGTTTTTTTTTTTTTTTTCAAAAGAGGATATGCAAATTCCACAGGAATTTGCGTATTTTCTTCCGATCTCACTTTCGAAAGAGGATCTTTTGAAAGTGAAGGTAGTCTGGGCACTTTTTTGGGGGAAAAAAACCCTTTTTAGAAAAAAATGCTCTTCCTTAAAAAAGGAGGTTTATGCAGTTTTTCAAAAAAGGGGTTTCCCTGCCCCCCAAAAAAGGCATCCAGACTACTTTCACTTTCAAAAATCCTCTTTTGAAAGTGAGATCGGAAGAAGATATGCAAATTCTCGCAAAATTTACATATCCTCTTGCGAATAAAACCCCTAGTTTAGACGTACCCTTAGGCTGCCCAGTCTTGTGTTGTGATACTCAACAGTCTGCCAGTCTGGGCCATTATTGATCTCAGAAATGCTGAGAGCAAAGTGAGCACCTCCCCCAATGGACCAGCTTTGCAAATCCTGAAGGGTGCATCTCCACAGCAACATTATTTCAAAATAACTGGTGTTATTTTGAAATAACTTAGTCCGCATCTACACAGCCGGCCGTTATTTCGGAATACTGTTGAAATACTGTCAAGCTGGAGGACTGCTTACTCTCACTCTTGTAACCCTCATTGCACGAGGAGTAAGGGAAGTTGGAGGAAGAGCGCTCCATTTCGAAATCAGTGCCGTGTGGACGCTCCCAATTTCAAAATAAGCTCTTTCGAAATAAGTGACGCAACTGACGGAGCTCAAGTTGCATCGCTTATTTCGAGGTAAGCCCTGCTGGGTAGACGCACCCTAAGGTACAAAATGTTAATGCAGCCGTCAGATTAATGCTGGCAATGAAAATGTGGCAGATAATGTAAGGAAATAATGTATCAGGCAGCTTGGGAGGTTGGATGTGAACTGTATTTAAGCATTACAATAACTCAATTAAGCACACGGAGATGCTGGAAAAAAATGGGGAAATAAGTGTTTCATAATCATGGACAATGAAGATTAACATGGTGATCTGAAGAAATAATTTAACATGCAAATAAATGGCACAGAATTTAATCTCGACAGTATTTTCTTTCATTCCCTGTCCTCATGCATCGTGCAGGCAATTGGACTGCTTTGAAGGGCTCACCCTCAGAAATTCAAGATGCCTAAAGTCCCATTGAATTTTGGAGTCTCCCCTCTTTAGAGGCTTTTGAAATCCCAGCTGGAATCCATGCAGGAAAGATGGCTGTATTGTAGTCATGCAGAAGTATGGTTTATTATAAGGAATGTAAAACATTTGGGGATTTTGAGGAGATGAAAGGTACAATAACTGAGATTTTAAAATAATCTCTTTTCAACCGTAATAATAGTTTGTCTTTTTATTTCTTGCAAACATGATCCAGAGAATCCTCTTGTGTCTGGTTCATTTATTAGTAGTATTATTAAACCTAAGGCGAAAAGCTCTCCGGGATACACCATTTTATGACAATTTTGAGATTATCCGCTCTGAGGACTCCAACAGAGCTTGGATCTGGAGCCAAAGTCAATGAGAACATTGCTGACGAGAAAGAGCTGAACATGTCTGTGCCCAAACAGGCCTGGCCCATTTGGCGACCTTTGCAGAGAGATAGAAAAGTGCCATTTTTGTAGCACGGCTTAATGATGGGAAGTGTTGTAAGAGCAGCGTGATTACCCGATGAAGCAGTAATCCAGAGTGGCACAGGGAAAAGTGGTTGAGACATGAAGGAAAAGGATAATGTGTTTTATGTGGCCATTTGGTTAAACTAAAGTGGATGTTTGTTCCAGATAATCATAGAATATTAGAACTGGAAGGGACTTTGAGAGGTTATCAAGTCCAGTTCCCTGCACGCATAGAATCATAGACTCAATCATAGAATACGAGGACTGGAAGGGACCTCGAGAGGTCCTCGAGTCCAGTCCCCTGCCCTCATGGCAGGACCAAGTACTGTCTAGACCATCCCTGATAGACATTTCTCTAACCTACTCTTAAATATCTCCACAGATGGAGATTCCACAACCTCCCTGGGCAATTTATTACAGTGTTCGACCATCCTGACAGTTAGGAACTTTTTCCTAATGTCCAACCTAAACCTCCCTTGCTGCAGTTTAAGCCCATTGCTTCTTGTTCTATCCTCAGAGGCCAAGATGAACAAGTTTTCTCCCTCCTCCTTATGACACCCTTTTAGATACCTGAAAACTGCCAGCATATCCCCCCTCAATCTTCTCTTTTCCAAACTAAACAAACCCAATTCTTTCAGCCTTCCTTCATAGCTCATGTTCTCTAGACCTTTAATCATTCTTGTTGCTCTTCTCTGGACCCTCTCTAATTTCTCCACATCTTTCTTGAAATGCGATGCCCAGAACTGGACACAATACTCCAACTGAGGCCTAACCAGCGCAGAGTGGAGCGGAAGAATGACTTCTCATGTCTTGCTCACAACATTCCTGTTAATGCATCCCAGAATCATGTTTGCTTTTTTTGCACCAGCATCACACTGTTGTCTCCTATTTAGCTTGTGGTCCACTATAACCCCTAGATCCCTTTCTGACGTACTCCTTCCTAGACAGTTGCTTCCCATTCTGTATGTATGAAACTGATTGTTCCTTCCTAAGTGGAGCCCTTTGCATTTGTCTCTATTAAATGTCATCCTGTTTACCTCAGACCATTTCTCCAATTTGTCGAGATCATTCTGAATTATGACCCTATCCTCCAAAGCAGTTGCAACTCCTCCCAGCTTGGTATCATCTGCAAACGTAATAAGCGTACTTTCAATGCCAATATCTCAATCGTTGATGAAGTTATTGAACAGAGCCGGTCCCAAAACAGACCTCTGCGGAACCCCATGCATGACAGAACCAACCATCATTCTAGATCATCCCTGATAGATGTTTATCTAACTGGCTCTTAAATGTCTTCAGTGATGGAGATTCCACAACCTCCCTAGGCAATTTATTCCAGTACGTAACCAAACCTGCATAGTTGACCTATGGAACTCCTTGCCAGAGGATGTTGTGAAGGCTAGGACTTTAACAGGGTTCAAAAAAGAGCTAGATGGATTCATGGAGGTTAGGTCCTTCTATGGCTACTAGCCAGGATCGGTAGGAATGGTGTCCCTAGCCTCTGTTTGTCTGGAAATGGATGACAGGGGAGGGATCACGTGAGGATTACCTGTTGTATTCCCTCCCTCTGGGGCATCTGGTATTGGCCACTGTCGGCAGACAGGATCCTGGGCTAGATGGACCTTTGGTCTGACCTAGTCTGGCCGTTCTTACGTTCTGGGACCTCTGGAGCTTAGTGCATGAGCCTCTATAGCTGGAGCTCAAAGCCAGTAGCTGCTCAGCTAAGGCCATAGAGCAAACTCCTTCTCTCTCTGTAAGTGGTCTCAGTGCCACTTCCTGGGACGGTGAACCACAGCCAGAAGGTGTGTGGATTCCATCTGCAGGCGAGAGCTTCCCTTCGCTGCAGTTCCCCCAACCAAGGGAGCGAGGGAGAACATCAGATCCTCTTCCCCCTGCACCAGGTTTATGCCAGCTCCCCTGCTGCATCCCCCAAATTACTGAATGGGAGGGAGGGGCGACAAAGTCATAGATTGCCTCAGGCACTAAAAACTGTTGGAATAGCCCTGCATCCACTTCAGAGTTTTTAGAAAACCATGCTGTTCGGCCAGGGTCTGTGGCCAGTGGGAGCTGCAGGGTTGCCAGCTGCCTATGAAAACCTGGCCTTCTATTGAGGGCCTGATTAGGAGCCAGTGTCCCTCAACTCCCTGGATCACTCTCTCCTCCGTTAAAAAGAAAACCTGCCTCTCTCCACTTGTTATGTGAAGACATGTGCTTCTTCACTGCACAGAAGCGTGCCTTTGTCTAGAGATACTTTTTACCATTCATCCCCCTGGTCTTCTACTAGCCGTCTCTGAAAGCAATGTCAGATGCAGGGAATGCAGAGAGGGTGGGAAATAAGCAATACACATCCTGCCTTTAGGGAAAAGCCAATAGTACTAATAGTCCACGGGAGAGAAACGTGTTGAAGACAGAGCGAAGAAACCAAAATAAATGGCTCGATTTTCCATGAAGATCCTTAAAGAGTCTGCAGTGATCCGATTAAAGAACAGGTTAAAGTCCAGCACTCCCTGGTGCAGCGACATCTGTGGTTTAGTTAGCCGGTGTCCACTGATCATGAGTGTGGCCAAGTTTCCCGCAGCCCCATAAAGTTTGTTTACAGCCACCAGTACTGGCTCTCAGGGTTCTGTGCTGTTATTTAGCTCTGATTTACCCCTTAATGTCTTCTCAGAGCCCAGCAAGCAGGAGAAGTGTTGGTAATGCTGCTAGAAGGTGTTGACCTCCCATGCCCACGGTTTGGCAAATTCTCTGATCAGGTCCCAAGGATGCCGGACTAGAGAGGTTCAACCTGAATGAAGTTGCAATACAAAACCATGCAGTTTCCCGTGCTTGTGTTTTCTAGATCTCAAAAGCTAGGAATAAAAATGGGAGGGAAAAAAAACTTTTCTTAATTTGTGCTGCTTTAAACAATTAAAAGATGAACATACAAAGAAGAAGATGCTGAAATTTTTCCTGGGATTTATTCTTTCACTAATGATTCTTCTTCCAAATGCTGGCTCCAGACTTGCATTCTGGGACTGAGGCTTTGCAAACAGCAGCCTCATTAAAATAAATACAATAGTGTCTTACAGCGATTTTGGATGTGCAAAAGGATTTGGCCATAAAAATAAACAATACTGTGTGCTTTGCTGATAATCTTTGAGCCACAAGTATTTGTGCTGGATGGTTTGTCATTTTCTGAGCAGGTGAGGGGAGCACAGTAAAATATTATGCACAATTGTGCACTATTTTATAGCCCGGCTTATTTTAATCCTACAGTCCATGGTGCTATTATGCATGCAAAAAGGTAATGAGGCAGGCAAAGGTTATTACTGGGGACACTTTTGGAATGATGATCGTGCTGCCAGTGCAGAAGACTAACCTCAGGCGATCTGAAATTGAAATTTTTGGTTAAATTAATAACTCAACATGAGGCCAGATGGTAATGCTGTCTGTCCCCTGCAGGGTTGAAAACATGTCTTTTGACATGAGGAAAAAAAAAAGGACCCTACCTGTGGAGGAATATGCAGAGGCAATCAACTCAAATGTGTCAATTCTTCCACATTGTGGGCTGGTGGGAGAGGGAAGGTGGAAGGACGGGGCCTCTCCTGAGTGGTGAGACAAGCAGAGTGAATTTTCCTGTTGATCATGGGTCAATTAAACTGGTGGAATTTCTTCCGATTCCTTCCCGTGTCGCACAGAGAAAGGGAAACCCCTTATCGGTTTTATTCTGGCCACACCCAAAAGCATCCTTGGAACTTCGGAGAACTGATCAGAGAGACTGGAAGAACGATCGTCTGATTTAGATGTGGGGCAGCAGATCCCAGCGACAAACACCGTGTCAGGGAACTGAGGGGAAGGAAGGACAAAGGCGAGAGTCGTAACAACCTGCCATTAATTCACTCGTGGTACGTGCCGCTCAGGATGTAACGCGAGGCACGCAACTCCGATATCAGAGAAGCTGAAAGACTCTCTCTCTCTCTCTCTCTCTCTCTCATTTCTTCCAAAGGAAGAGAAGCAGCATAGAGATAAATAAATAAGTGGCACGAGGAAATCAGATGATGCTGGACCATGAAGCTGGCATTGCTTCTGAAATGGCTGACACCAGCTTCTGGCAGCCCACTGAGTCTCAGAGCTATCCCACCAGGACAGATTTGCTGGCGAGCTGAGCACAGGGGTTGAAGAGGGAAGCGGGGGAGGGAGGAAGAGCAAAATTCAGAATAGCGGTGTGGGGAAGAACGAATGAGAATTAAAAATATAAGCAAACTCTGTGTTGGGCTGCTATTGCAAATGACTGAGGTGGATACCCTTAATTCCAAATCTTTTTGGTGGACCGGTGCCTTTTCCATCCTCTTAAGTTTGAAATGGGGGAGGGAGGGAGACAAAAGGGCCCGAGAAAGTCTGGGGAGAGCACGGCATTTTCTTTCTCTTACAAAACTGAGGGGCACTGCTGGATGGATGCCAGCCTATGCTCAGAAGAGGGCTGCTTTCCAGAGGCCGGGGAAGCAAGCCCAAGTATGTGAAATGTGTGGAGAGCCTTCTGCACGAGCAGAATGGGGTGTAAGAACACGACTAGCCTAGGATTCCGCACTGAGCCAAACGTGCAGGGCTGGAAATATGGGAGCAGCCCTTCTCTGACGGTATTAGACGAATGTGCTTCTGTGTGAGGGGTCTGGATTTATTTACACCAGCACAGAGGAAGTGTACAATGGAACCCAATCAGAATAACAGCCCTTCGTATGCAACATTGCCTGATGTACTGCACTTGAATCGCTATTTACAATAGAGAATCAGACTCGATAAGTGAAGAGAAGATGTAGCCTCAGGGGACCACATTCTTCTTCTAACTTTGCCTCTTACAGACCCCTACTTTCTGCCTGGCAAAAGACTCAATTTCCAAACTGGATTCGAGCACGTTCGAGATCTATGGTTTTTACAGTAGTTGTTTGGGGCCAATAATTATTGTTGCCAAACAGCAACTATATTGGCCCGACAACTCATGTTGAAAAAGTCATTTGTAACAACTTGCCATGAGTAACTGTCATGGGAAAAACAAGTAGCAGTCCTGGGGCAACTTAGAGATTAACAAATATATTATATCATGAGATTTTGTGGGTAAAACCCACTTCATCAGCTGGGTTAGAGTGGAAATTACGGAATCTGGAGTATATGTAACAGCAAAAGCAGTTACTTGTCAATTGTAGGATCAGCGTTATTGATGCTAATTGAGTCAGACTGGATGTGTCCCATCCATAGCTTTTGATGTGTAAATGTGAATATCAAAAACGGGGGAAATTGCCTTTGTAGTGTGTTAAGCAGTTAATATCTTTATTCAAGCCCAAGTTAATAGTGTCAAACTTTTAAATAAAAGCGACAAGGAGTCCTGTGGCACCTTATAGACTAACACGTGTATTGGAGCATAAGCTTTCGTGGGCAAAGACCCACTTCGTCACATGCATCTGACAAAGTGGGTCTTTCCCCACAAAAGCTTATGCTCCAATACATGTGTTAGTCTATAAGGTGCCACAGGACTCCTTGTCACTTTTACAGATCCAGACTAACACGGCTACCCCTCTGATACTTGAAACTTTTAAATGAACTCCAGTTCAGCAGTATCTTTCAATTGGGTGATAAAATTCCTTTGTAGAAGGACGGCTACTTTTAAATCCATTACTGAATATTCAGGGAGGTTAAAATGTTCCTCTACTCTCCCCTATAGGTTGAGGTTTGTTACAATTCCTGATGTCTGATTTTTATCCATTAATCCTTTGTCCCAGGGACTGTTCAGTTTGGCCAATAGACATGGCAGAGGAGCACTGCTGGCACTTGATGGTATATATCACAGTAGGTGTATGAGCCCTGATGTGGCTTTCTGGTTAGGTCCTATGACAGTGTCACTTGTGTGGACAGAGTTGGCAATGGGGTTTGTCGCTGAGGTAGGTTCCTGGGTGAATGTATCTATGGTGTGCGTGGCTGTTGTTGAGTATTTGCTTCAGGTTGAGGGGCTGTCTGTAGGCGAGGACTGGCCTGACTCCCAAGGTCTATGAGAGTGAGGGGTCATCTTCCAAGATAAGTCGTACATTGTCAACGATGCCCTGGAGGGGTGTGAGATGGAGGTTGTAAGTGATGGTGTTCTGTTATTTTCCTTGTTGGGCCCGTCTTGAAATAGTGACTTCTGGGTGCTTGTCTGGCTCTGTTAGTCTTTCTTCACTTCCCCAGATGGGCACTTCAGTTTCAAGAATGCCTGATAGAGATCTTGTAGGTGTTTGTCTGATAATTTGTATCATGACAAAGTTTGCCTGTGCATGGACATGAAACCAGGGGGCAGCTTCTTGTTCTTGTGCTCACAATCCCAGGGGATCTGTAAAGAGGCATTTTTGTAGACTACCAGGTAGCCAGTTCTGAGGTACAGTATGTGTGTATGCTCTCTAATCTCATTCATTATTCTATTAGACTTTAATGGTGCTCACAGGTTATTTAGGATTAATGAAACAAATGTCCTCAATCAAGAAGCAATTTAAGAATGCATTGCCAATTCCAGTGAGTTCTGTAAATGAGTTAAATTAATACCAGTTGACCTTTTTATTTTGGGAGATGATTTGTGGCTATATTTTCCTGAGCAGTGCCTTTAAAGCATTATAGCTTGAATGGCTGTTTCTGGCCCAGTGGTTAAAATTAATCAAGTTACAAGAGTGATGTCCAGGCATGCCAGGTGTAGGGCATTTCCTTACAAAAGTTACTGACATTCATCTAGGTGGAGATGGAAGTTGTACCTCTTCCTCGTGATGGGTCCGGTGGGCAAACAATTGCCCTCTTTTTATGCTCGGTAGCATATAACTCAGAGCTACCAATTGATCAAGTCCAACTTGTAAAGTAGTAGTAACATTTTGCCAAAAAATACAGGAACTTTTGAGCTTGGTCTTCCTGGACTTGTGTGACTTTTCAGTGCCGCTGTCGTATTGCAATGCCATTGCAGGCATTCACTCCATCGGTTGGGCCTTCACACAGAAAGAATGTGGAAATGCTACAACCAACCATCATGAGAGTTTTCCTTTAGCCTTAGTGTCAGAGGCACGTGATTTTGGAACGGGTGGTCAAGCAGACTTCTCTACGTGTGGACCATTTATAGAGTTATTGGACAGTTTTCCATATGGTGGGCCTGATTCTTGTCTGTTGGCACCATCTCCTGATTCACAACAGCGTGAAAGCAGAAGAAAGCTAGGTTTGTCAGTGAAGGAAGTTCAATTCTACAGACAAAATTGCTCAGGGTACTTTCTTGGTGTATTCTGCATTTTTTCTCACAGGGCCCTCATGCAATCCAATGAACCAACTTCAATTTTTTGGGCTTGTCTACAATTATCGGGGGCTCAGCGCAGTGGCGATCAATCCGTTGGGGCTCGATTTAGTGGGTCTAGTGAAGAGCCACTAAATCAACCATTGATTGCTCTCTCATCATCTCCACTGCTCCACCGGAACGAGAAAAGTAAGGGAAGTTGGTGGCAGAGTTTCTCCCATCTACCTCCCACTCTGAAGACCTCACAACAATTCGAGCTAAGGTATATTGATTCCAGCGACGGTATTCACGTAGCTGGAATTGCATAAGTTAGGTCAATATTGTCCTGTAGTGTAGCTCTGCCCTCAGTTATACCAGTGTGATTCAGGAATAGCTCTCATGTAAATGAGTACTCTTCACAAGTACAATTGGGCTCAGTGTGATCATTCCACATTTTCTCTAAAGTTTTTGACTAACAACAACTATTTCTGCCAAATGGCTGTCCTCGACTCCCTCCTCCCCTCCATCTTTTCATCACAGCCTCGCATTTATGTCAGAGAGTGCTCTCTCTGCCTTGGGTTATGCCAACCATATGTCCTATTTCCAAGCCATTTGAATAAGATAAAAATTGCACCTTTCTAAGACAGGATCAAGGAAACTTCATGGCTTGCAGAGCAAGGTTTTTATCATAAAGCACAACAACCTGCTTTCAGGCAAAATAATAGATTATATTAGTAGTTCTGCGGCTCATGTAATTGTCTCAGAACCTTAAGAGCTATCAGTTCAAACTTTTCCAAGGACAGCTAATGGAACCATTGTGTGCTTTATTATCCTTTGTCTACGTGCTTGGTGAAGGTTTGGCCTCCATAAACACAGAACTAAAAACAACATATAGTGTGAACCTCTCTCTCTCCCTCTTTCTTTTTAGGACAAATAGGAGCTATTTAGACAATCCAGCAGGGTAACATTGACATTGCTTGGTATCAGATTCTGATCTTTAGAAGTGGTGGGACTCACTGAAGTAAGCTGAGTGACATTGCATGGCTCAGAAATTTGACAAGAGCCATATTAAGACCGCAAAGCACACTGCCATGACAGGCGCACGCATGAGAGTATGTGGGGCATTATTAAACTTACCCCATTCTGAGCTAAATCCAAATGCTACCACTCCACCCACACCTACCTGCAATAGAACCTTTACTCCTCAAAATGAGCCCATTCTTCTACATTCAAAAATAATGAAAAGCAAAACCTGTGGGTCTGATCATGGTCCAGTCTGTAGATCAAAGGTGGTTGATCTTCCAGTGGTTGATTTAGTGGGTCTGGGAAAGACCCACTAAATTGAATGTGAGGGCACCCCGTCAGAGCTGGCACTCCTCACTGTTGTGTGGAGTAAGGGAAGTTGGTGGGAGAACAGTGCCAAATCAGCACAAGGGTATAAGAGATGACATCCCGGACTTAACTCCCTTGCCCCATGTGCTAGCTATACTATTGCTTTCAGCATGGGGTGGGAGAAGGGGAAGAGAAGGCTCCATGGAGCTGCTTTTTTCCATTTGTCCCATGCAGATTAGAAGGCAGAGGAAGATCACTGACTCTCCCCCTCCCTCAATGTGGCTAGGGCAGTGTTATTCTGATTCATCAGAAAATGTAAACTGTGACCAGTGTAACCCAGCATGGGCATAGGCTTTAAAACCAGAATGGAAACATGATGATCCTCTCCAGTCCTGCACATTGAAGGCCGCAGAACCCCACCCACTCACTCCCGAATAGACCCCTAATCTCTGGCTGAGCTGTGGAAAGTTCTCAAATCATCATTTAAAGACTTCACGTTACAACAAATCCACTAGTGTAAGCCAACAAGCGAGCTGTGCCCTGTGCTGCCAAGGCACACAGCAGAGAGGAAAAAAAGTTATTGTTTAAAAATTATTTGCACCCCTAAGTCTAAAAATCACTAAAGTGAACAAAAGTGCTAATGGACTCTGGGTGCCAATGCCTGTCCTGCAGGCCCTCACAAGCCACTTCCATTGCCAGTTTAAGACTTTGTTCCAAATCGTCAAAAAGAAACTAATGGATCAAGTCTCAGGGTATATCTATACTACAAGGATGTGGGAGGGGTAATACGTTTTCTGGACATTCCAGACCAGTTAACTAAAGTCTTTTCACAGTGGTTAACACTTGAAACCTAAACCTAATTGTCTTGCATGTAAGAGTTAAAACTATAGACTTTGGATCTCAGGCCACGTCTCCACTTGCGGGAAGATCGATGCTGTGGTGATTGATCTTCCAGTGGTTGATTTAGCGGGTTTAGGAAAGACCCACTAAATTGAAAGCTGAGGGCACCCCTGTCAGAGCTAGTACTCCTCGCAGTTGTGTGGAGTAAGGGAAGTTGATGGGAGAACAATGCCAAATCTCGTTTTAAGGTATGTCAACTCTAGCTACATTTTCTACATAGTTGGATTTGTGTGCCTTAAACCAACCTTCCTCCATAGTGTGGATGTGGCCACAGAGAGTCCCCAGGTATGCTAGGCCAGGTAAGCCAATGGAAACAGAGTGTGGGCTTTTGAAATGGAAGCAGTGATCTTCCTGTTGCTGTCTTTTTTGTGACCAGAGCAGAACTGGACAGACATGAATTAAGCCAGGAAGCCAGGCATGGAGAATCCAGCAACATCCATGCCTAAGGAAGGACTAAATCTCGGAACTACAGATATATATGTAGAACAGGGGAGGCTGCCTCTAGACTGGCATGATTTTGCGGAAATGCTTTTAACGGAAAAGTTTTTCCGTTAAAAGCATTTCCGCAAAAGAGCATCTAGATTGGCACGGATGCCTTTGCGCAAAAAGTGCTTTTGCGCAAAAGCATCCGTGGCCAGTCTAGACGCGATTTTGCGCAAGAAAGCCCCAATTGCCATTTTCGCCATCGGGGCTTTTTTGCGCAAAACAGTTCTTCCCTGTCTACACTGGCCCTCTTGCGCAAGTATTCTTGCACAAGAGGGCTTATCCCTGAGCGGGAGCGTCGTTGTATTTGCACAAGAACACTGACAATCTTACATTAGATCGTCAGTGTTCTTGCGCAAATTCAAGCGGCCAGTGTAGACAGCTGGCAAGTTTTTGCGCAAAATCTTGCCAGTCTAGACGCAGCCGGAACGTTTAGTCAGACACGATCAGTTTGTTTTCTTTATTTTGGGGTTTGTTGGACTTCTCTGTGCTGAGCACGTTGTGCTACTTCCTTACGCTGTTACTTTGCAAACAATCCCCATGGAGCAATTCTCTGTGTTTCGATCCTTTTTTTTTAAGTTGCGCTCTAATACTGAGCAACCAAGTAACGTTTCACCAAGTATGTTTGTTTTGCTAATAAAAATCAGCTTATGAAGACCGTGATCTGATTCCTGTGTCCTCGAGGGCAGGAGGTTCTGTGTGCACGTGCCTAAGACTGCAAGCCATGGTGCTAAGAAAAATTAGTTTTTCAAGCTCTCTCCAGAGGGAGGGCAACTCACGAGAAGGAATTCCCAGATGCATCTTTTTGGGGTCTCCAAGGGGCTGTTGCATTTGGGTGGAGGCAGCAGAGAATCTGTGACCTTCAGGAGCCTTTAGTGGCAAGGTATTTTAAAAGTCTCCTGCGGGTCCCTACCTTCTGCCTTCAAACCACCAGATTGGGGGACAGCCTTGACAGCTACAAAGCCATAATTAGGCTGACAAAACACTGTCCTGTCTGCACAGCCTACAGGTTTTCTCCATTGAGGTGAGATCACCACATCCCTGCCTGATGGTAGCTCAGGACACAGAAGGGCTCTAATATCAGCTGTGTCTGCACCAGGGATTAGGGTGGCATAGCTACCTCTTGTAGGGATGCTGATTTTTTTGCAGCACTGAGCAACTTCGTTATGTCAATCTAAATTTTAAAGTGCAAAGTGCATACTTCTTCCGTGTAGCATCCCAATTACACACAAACGGTTGTTGTAAAATAGATTATGAACGACAATCCCTAAAAATTGCCCTTCTGCGCTGGTAAGGAGTGGAAAACGTAACTTTGTTATTCTTACTACACAGATGCTACACAATAGATGCCATTGTTAGATTATTGTATCAGGAAGACAAATTAGAACAGGTCAGAAAATGGTGATAATAGAAATCAAATATGTTTTTCTATACTTACAGCCTTTAATTGCGTATTTTTAATAAAAATAATATGTGGGTGATGGAGAAATGGAAGTTTAGAGAATTCTGACAAAATGTTACTTACATTTGGGAGAAAATTCCCCGGGCGATTGTAACAATATGAAAACAGGTCAAACTTTGGGTACTGTTAATTAACCAGCCATTTGTTCTCTGCGCTAGTAGATTGGTCTTAATACGAAGGAGGCAACAATGGAATTTGAGATATAGCTCAGGCAGGCAATAGCTTTGTCTAAACTGAAATGGCTCTTTCATTCTCTGTGTTTTTCATTGTAATTAAAATGGGCCGTGCTGAAATAATGGTAATGGATAACCAGAATTAGTGTTGGTTTCCAAGAATATGAGGCAGATTATTGCTTTGTTCACATTTAGTTTCCCCCCACAATCGTGGTGAGGCTGTGAATTAATGAACACAATTAGATCTTTTTTTTAAAATTTAATATGATAAACCTTTGTAACTATTCATTATTCTGTTAGGGGAAGGTTGCTAATTTTCTTCTAAATTAATGTATTCCTGTTGTGATGTAGATTGTGTTTTATAATGTAATTTAGCTGGCTTTCTCCTACCCTCCTTTGTGCATTGATTTCAACATCCTTTGTTCCTAATGTCATTCAGGTGAGTAATCAACTTTCCAATGAAGACATGCACTTTTACCTACTGACTAATATTTATCATCAAGCCTTGCCTCTTACCTAAGTAACCAAAATGGCAAAAACTACTGGGCCTGATTCTCACCTGTGTCCTGCCTTTCTGCAGTCATTACCTCCAGGACACCGTGGCTGTAAGCTAGGACCATTCCAGTTTGCTAGTGTTTTACATCCACTTTTGACAGCTATAACATAGTGGGCTGTGGCTGCGCTTCGGAGATTAGAGGTAGCCACACCAATGGAAGGAGGTTTTCCAGTCCTGTAGTAACTTTGTGTTGGAGAGTCTCAGAGGGGTAGCTATGTTAGTCTCTGAGGTGCCACAGGACTACTCATTGTTTTTAAAGACACAGACTAACAAAAATATATATAATATTATAGAATCATAGAACACTAGAACTGGAAGGGACCTTGAGAGGTCATCAAGTCCAGTCTGCTGCCCACACAGCAGGACCAAGCACCATCTAGATCATCCCAGATAGATGTCAATTCAACCTGCTCTTCAATATCTCCAGTGATGGAGATTCCACAGCCTCCCTAGGCAATTTAACCACTCTGACAGGTAGGAAGTTTTTCCAAATGTCCAACCTAAACCTCCCTTGCTGCGCTATAAGCCCATTGCTTCTTGTCCTATCATCAGAGGTCAAGGAGAACAATTTTTCTCCCTCCTCCTTGTAATGTCCTTTTAGGTACTTGAAAACTGCTACCATGTCCCCTCTCAGACTTCTCTTTTCTAAACTAAACAAACCCAATCATGAGAGTTCATGGGCAAAACCCACTTCATCCGATGGGGGTGGAAGCCAAAACAAAAAAGTAGTCAATAGAAAGGTCTTCTGTTGCTATGCGTTTTAGTAGTTAAATTCTTGGACTGTCATTGCTCATTATAAGTGCTGTCATATGGGTGGAAAAATGGGTAAATATTTCATTTAATTAATATCAGCAGAACTGACTTACATGGGGCCTGTGTGTTGTGTAGTCTTGCCTTCATCTTTGTATTCATGCCCATCAGGGTGAAAGAAGGTATTTGCACATATTTGCATATATATTTGCATGTATATGCAACCACACTTAAGCTGCGGCCCTTGGCTTGTTCTATGAGTATCATTGTGAGCCCTGGGGCTTCCAAAGTCGAGTAGCCCTGCCCTATAGGTTTGTGTGTGTGACCATTTAGATGTCTGATTTGTGTCCATTTATCCTTTGTCGTAGAGACTGACCAGTGTTCTCCTTGTTCGTTGAACCATTATTCCATTGCCATGACTGCACCTACACTGTTGCCTAGGTCTGCATACCTATGTTGGTCAGGGTGACGTTTTCCCTCCCCTGCCCCTGCTTAACTGATCAACCGTGCAGGCTTTTGGACTCAAGTTTTAGTTTGTGAGTATTTTGCAAAGTGAGGGGTGAAACCATGCCAAATGAACAGGGCAGGCTAAGAATGGATATTTTCCAGCCCCGCAGCAAATTATTTTTACTTCTCCTTTTTCCTCTGTATTTAAACCAGAATCTCATTAGACATCATTGGTATGTCTACACAGAGATAAGCTGACTTAGGCTTGCTGGGCTCAGGTGTCCGGACTTAAAAAAAAATCGCTGTGTAGACATTCAGGCTTGGACTCCAGTCCAATTGGTACGATCCAGACCCCCGTTCAGAGTCTAAGACCTCAGGTTCTACTCTGAGCCCAAACTTCTACAAGGCAAGGGCAACATTTTAGGAGAGCAGGGCGGGAACACCGTGCATACCGGGACACGGCTTCCTTTTCATCCCGTTCCTCTGACAATAAGGGAGCGAGGGAAAAGTACTTGGATTCCATGAATTACTCCTTTGCCCCCTCCCTTCACCAGCCAGGAGTGAGAGGCATGCACGGAATTCAAGTACTTTCTCCTCACTCCCTTATCGTAAGGGGAACAGGATGAAAAGCAAGCCACATCCTGGTATGCACGGCTGCTGCCCCCTCCCCCCTGCTCTCCCGAAATGGTGCCCTTGCTACAAAGCAAGTTTTTAGCCCTAGAGTCCTAGCCAGCTGTGGCTTTTTTAAGTCCCTACGCAGACATACTCACAGTTTCTTCACATATGTCTACACTCACTGCTGATTGACAACACTTTGTCATTCACAGGTGCTTGGAGAAAGGCTGTTCACAGTAGTGATGGATGGCAGAACAAGGAACAATGGTCTCAAGTTACAGTGGGGGAAGTCTAGGTTGGAAATTAGGAAAAACTATTTCACTAGGAGGGTGATGAAGCACTAGGTTGGGTTACCCAGGGAGGTGGTGGAATCTCCATCCCTAGAGATTTGACAAAGCCTTGGCTGGGTTGATTTAGTTGGGATTGGTCCTGCCTTGGGTAGGGGACTGGACTTGATGACCTCCTGAGGTCTCTTCCAGCTCTATGATTCTATGATTCTACAACCCCAATGCACAAACATCAACAACAAAGTTTTGCCGCAGCACGGAAGAGTGAGAACGCTGCTTTGCTGGCAGCGGCGCTCTCCTGCCAATGCAGCGGAACCCACCCCCTGGCGCTGGAAGTATTTTGTTGGCAAAAGTGCCGACAAACGTCTCACTTCGCAGACACTGACTTTTAGCGACATGGTTGCGTCGACGCAGCCTTGTCGTTTAAAGCTGCATCGTGTTTACACAATCCCCCAAGCTACTTTCGCATTACAGGGATGGTTAGGCAAACTTCAGCAAAGAAACTTCTTTTAAACTAATTCCAATTTCCGAAACACTTAACTGAATGCAGCCAGCCTGCTTTCGACAGGTTGCTTAGGTACCCAGACAAGTCTACTAATCAATAGGGCCACAATTTAAAACTGGATCACAGCCATGTTTCCCACAATACCTGTTAAGAAAGACACAAGCCATTAGTTTGAGTATAGCACTCAGACGGGAAAGAAAAGCCCAGAAGAGCAGTCGATTGGGAAGCAGGTTTGAGCTGGGGTAGCCAAAAGTGTGTGTGTGGGGGGGGGAGGGGGCAGGACAGAGCGGATCTGGGAAAAGCAGAGTTCGCTAGAATCACAGGAGACTCCAGTAGAATGTCGGAGTGGTAAGTAGTAAGGAATATAGTAGTTAAGCAGAACCGTGTGAGTCTGAGTGAATGAAACGAGTCTTGGTCAATATCACCTGCCCCTTTCAGTTACTTCATCCTTCCAAAATTCCTTTAACCTTCTGCTCTCTCTGGAGACGAACTTCCCCCCTCCTTTTGTAAGAGAAATAGGAAACTTAAAATATACAAATATTAGGCAGCAGTAGCAGGGGAAAGAAAGGCCACCAAAAATAAGATGCCCATCTGTGTGCGTGGACATAGGTGCGTGCATGTGTCTTTTAAGGCAAGCATTTCCCCAGGATTTTAAAAATGTGCTCAAATGTGAATTCAGGGGACACAGAATTAAGGTTAATGCACCTAAAGTAGATGCATCATCTGGGCATTTGTCATCAGGTAAACACTCTTAAGGTAGCTCTTGCCGTAGCTATAAATATTTAGACCTGCTCTCTGTCCTTTCATTCTTTCTCATTGACTTTAGTGCTGCCCAGTGTGACTCCCCAATTACAGGCACTTTGAAGGCTGCCACTGGTGCCAGCTGGTGAGATTCTAGGGCTGAGAGACGGCTACTCTGAGAGTCAAATGCTGAGATTAAATTAAGCAGACCTGCCTGGGAAGGAGGAAAGAGTCTGGTGCAAAATGTCAAACATGCAGAGAGAGATTCACAGCGCTGTTAGTGCAGTAATCATGCTACGGGGCTGTAACGTTTTTGCTCATGAGGGGGTTAGTGTAGTTGACTTTTACTTATTTATTTTTCTAACATGAATTTCCCAGCATTTAAGGTGAATATTTTATGCAGTGTATACTTAGTCCTATGACACTCAGTTCCACAGGCTTAGAGAACTGAATACTTGCTGCATTTTTAAAGAGACAGGGATATTTTATAACCACTAGCTTTTTTTTTTTTTTTTGCAAGACAAAGGAAACTGAGCATCATACTTCCAGGCCTAAGTGATTGTATTGGGGATAGGACATAATGGGGCCCTATCCCGTTATATATACACCCGTGCCTGGTTAACAGGTTCATCATAGCATCATTGGGCCTTGCAATTAAAGGCACAATGCTCAGGACTCAGGCGATCTGGGTTCTCATTTCAGACTTAGAGTGACATGGGGTAAGTCACTTCATTTTATTCTAAAACAGAGAACACTGCATTATCTCAGAGGCGGGTTTTTTTGAAGGTCACCTAATAGTTTTACTCCATCCAAAACATGTTAAAAAATAAATACCTCCTTTTTCATGCAAAACCTCAGTTGAGTTAAACACATTTGCAGTTTTTAAACCTCCTTGCTCATCCATCATTCAAAAGTACTAGAGGCAAGTCTAAATGGATAGTTTTTTTGTTCACTCATTCCCAGTTATGTTCTTTGGGTAACCTTTATTGGATTTAACTGGAGAACAGCTTCTTGCTATACACAGTCGGATTGGATTATTACTCCTTGAAGATTTATGTAATGAAATGGACACATCTCCTTCTGCCTTCATTCTACATTCTTGCTTTTAATTATACACATTGTCTGTTATGAAACCTTGTCATGTTGTCACCAGTGGCCTCTCTGCTGAACTTTGCCTTGTCAAGATAGCTTTATCATTCATAAATATTTCAACACGAACCAAAGACGGCTTATAAATGATTGATTCCTTACAGTTCACTGACCCTCCCTCCGAGGCCTTTTATTAAAATTAAAGTAAACCCCATCTTAGAGATCTGACCATTAATTGTTAATATTATAGGCTGACTGAGACGCGGTGTCCTCCAAAAAGAGGAATGGCATCGCGGGCGTAACTTGATGCATCATTGTGAAAATTAAAGGCGATCCACACAGATTAGATATGTTAATTTTCAAACCCAGGTCCCAGCCAATGGCTTTGAATTACATCAGGCAGGTTTGAGTGCTTCGGAGGCCTCTTGTCAAAACGTGGTTCTGGAATGCTGAGCAGCAACCAATCAGATGCGGCGTAGGCAGTAGCCAATGACTCAGCCACATGTCTCCGCTGCCCACATTTTCCAGCTAATGGCATTGCTAGGATAATGCTTTTTTCCTTTTTGGCCATCAATTCAGCCACAGAAAACTGATCGATCATTGGGAATGGTGAGACAGAAACAGCTCAGGTCCATCAATTTTCAGGCCTGATTTTCAAGAGCAGCTTCTACTCAAGGGCCTAAACAGAAAAGACAGAGAGTGTGTGTGGGTGGCAGGGGAGAGGGAACGGGATTATTAATTTCACTTAACTGACTAACTGAGGCAGACAGAAATAAAGTGATTTGCCCAAGGTCTCACAGAGGGGGCTGTAGCAGAACCAGAATCTGACCCCTAATCTTCTGAATGCCTTAACCACAGACCAGACAGATCAAAAAATTATCCATTTAAGTGGTTGCATGTTTGCCCAGAAGTACAGGAGAAATTATTTGCAGATGCAAACCTCCTACTTGGGCGAGTGTGGGGGGGTGGTGAGGAAATATGGAGATTCTAAAGTCTAAGCTTCTCAGGGCAGAGACCTGGGTTTTGTGCTTGTTAAGGTACCAGAACTGCTGTGTAAATAGTACATCATCGCACTGACTGAAAGCACCCTGGGTGAGGAGTTGCCTCTTTGCCCGTCCCATTCTTCTTCAGTTAAAAGTATTTTGCATTTAACAGTAGCTTGGTTCCATTTCTCCATTGAGTTCTCCCTTCCTGAAGAACAGAAGAACATCAGAACGGCCATACTGGCTCAGACCAAAGGTCCATCCAGCCCAGGATCCTGTCTTCTGACAGTGGCCAATGCCACATGCCCCAGAGGGAGTGAACAGAACAGGAAATCATCAAGTGATCCCTCCCCTGTCGCCCATTTCCAACCTCAGGCAGAGGCTAGGGACACCATTCCTGCCCATCCTGGCTAATAAGCACTGATGGACCTATCCTCCATACATTCATCTAGGGTTTTTTTTAACCCTGTTAAAGTCCAGGTCTTCACAACATCTTCTGGCAAGGAGTTCCACAGGTTGTGCATTGCATGAAGAAATACTTTTGTTTGTTTTAAACCTTCGAACTGTTAATTTCATCTGGTGACCGCTAGTTCTTATGTGATGGGAACAAGCAAATAACTTTTCCTTATTCACTTTCTCCACACCAGTCATTATTTTATAGACCTCTCTCACATCCCCCTTTAGTCTCCTCTCTTCTAAAATGAAAAGTCCCAGTCTTTTAATCTCTCTTCATATGGCAGCCGTTCCAAACCCCTCATCATTTTTTGTTGCTCTATAGCTCCTCAGGAAATCTCTAAACATCACAGAAGAAGCTTCAGTGATGGCTGAATTGAAGGTGTGATAGAATTGCATTTGTCTTCCTCCCCTGTTATTTACTAGCTCACATTGTTTTGTTTTAATCCACAACAGAATAAATATTCTGGTAGTTCCAAGAAGTTAACCAAGAGCTGTAAACTTAAAGCTAACCTGATACGGTTCAATTTCTAAACATCCTCCTCTACCTTTATAGGTTGCACAAAGTTTTATTAGCGGGACCCTCTGCACAATAGTTCGGTAAGCGGGGAGGAAATTATCTTCTTAAATGTCTCCCTTAAAGCGGAATCCATTTTAATACAATCCTGTCAGGAATCCAGACTTGGCCTAGTTTTCGGTCTTATCGACTCATGATATGCCAGATGGCTTGACAGCCATTTGGGAAGCACTGAACGCTGGTGTGCTTACCTGAGGTAACTACAGACAGCAGGGCTGAGATTATCCTATCTGCTTTCACCTCTGCAGACATCTGAATCGCAAACACAACACAACACAGGAGGCTGAGGAGTTATGGAGGGGAGGCCCAAAGCTTCCAAATGATTGCGGGTGTTTTCTTATCACCAGTTGAACTGTGGCAGGCACAAAGCTTTTGCCCTGGAAAAAAAATAATCAGGATTCCTCTCAGTTATATTTATACCTCCTTTTTTTAAAGATCAGGGAAATCAATTTGAAAATACACTGGTATTTTGAGAAGATAGTTTGAGGTTCTAGCTTTCACAGCAGTCTAGGTCAGTGTTTAGGGTTGCCAGATGGTTGAAACAAAAATACCAAACACAGTCCACCCCCCCCCCCCGCCCCCCAAAAAAAAAACACTGGGAAAAAATTCTGTTGAAGGGAAAAAAAAGCGGGGTGGGGAGACCAAAGTTGTTAAGCAAAAAAAAAAGGACTCCAACACTTATTAAGCAGGGATAGGAACAGGGTCAGCAGCCATTTTGTGCTGGCAGCCTTGAGGAACCAAGTAAACATGGGTGCTGGGGGTGTTGGGGGCGGGAGGGGGAGCTCGGGGTGGGGAGGCTGGGCATAGAGTGTTTGTAGGGTTGCCAGGTGCCCAGCATTTTTGCCTCCTGGCCGGGGGAAAAAATCAGAAAATGCCGGACATTTTAGGTGTCCGGTATTCTCTGAATTTTTTTACCAGACAGGAGGTGAAAACACCTATCAGTGTTTCTTAAACTTTTTAAGACTGAGGAACACCAAACAATAATATTTTTTATGAGGAACACCAAGGATTTTTTTGAATTCTGTTGTTTTTCACGGCACACCGGTGTGCCACATAACACAGTTTAAGAAACACTGGTCTAGGTGCTATTCTCTCTCTCGCTCACTCACTCTCACACACACACACACACACACACACACACACACACACACACACACACACACACACACACACACACACACACACACTTGATCTGAGGAAGTGGGTCTGGCCCACGAAAGCTCATCACCTAATAAACGATTTTGTTAGTCTTTAAAGTGCTACATAGTCCTGTTTTTTGTTTCTCTCTCTCTCACACACACACACACACACACACACTTCCCACATAATTTTCCCTCTAAGGCTCCAAAGTCTGCAGACCACCGCTTTCCTAATATTTATTTCCATTGGAATCCACCAATGCAGACTCATTGCCCTAGTCTATACTAGGGCTATTTGAAATAACCCCCCTTAAGCTGATTTTACAAGGGGAGCATTCACACTACCATGCCTGTTAGCCTGTTATTTTGAAGTAACGGGCTGCTTATTTCGAAATCTGTACTCCTGCTTTCCTCGAGGAGTGGTGCTGATCCTGAAGGAGTTATTTTGAAATAGCGGTAGTGCGGACACTGCTCTTTCAAAATAACAACTCCCCAAGGTAATTGGAACTAATTACTCCCCAGTGCTTCCTGGAGCTCTAAGTCTAGGTAGCGCATCCACATTCACAGAGCCTGCCTCAGATTAATTTTGAGGCTTCCCCGTAATGTGGATACGCTAGTTCAATTTTGTTATTTCAAGAGGGATTAAATCAATTTTCATTATTTCAAAATAGTTTCCTAGTGTAAACCTGCCCATTGGGGCCTAAATAGAAAAGACAAATTGTGGGGAGGAAAGTGGTTATTAATTTCACTTAATAGATGAACTGAGGCAGACAGAAATGAAGTGAGTTGACCAAGGTCACATAGGGGAATCTGTAGCGGAGCCAGAATCTGAACGCCTTAATCACAGACGATACCTTCTTCCTACTATTTCTGCTGCATAGCCAACTAAGAGACACCTGGAAAATAACATTCACTGGGCAAGTTTTGCACAGCTCAAAATGTTATTTTATGTGAAAGGAAACAAAGTTTGTCATATTTCTGCATTTATAAGCAATGGTTCAATAAACAGGGGGGAAAAACCTGCAGCAATTAACCAGTGATGCTGCTGATATGTAGAACTCATAATACTCTGGCTTTAGTAGGAATACTCCCACTGAACTTTGTGTAAAAAAAAAATCAATCTATATTCAAGGGATTGATTGCTGTGCACTAATTTCATCAATAGAAGCCCCATTTTCGGAGAAGGGGGTTAAGCTAGATATTCCACTGGGCTTGTCATTTCTGATGTGCAGAAACTGAGCAGAATATAAACAAACTCATTCCCCCCCTCCCCTTTCCTTTTCTTTCTTCTGAAAAAAACAGGTTGTAACTTTTCACCCTGGACCAGAACATTTCTTTTCTGGTGAAAAAACAAACAGGAGCACTTTCCACCTCCTTGATTACTCATGCATAAGATTTCATTTCTAGAGGAGCCATGAGGCTTCGAGCTTTGACAATGAGAAGCAAATTGACGCTTGAAAGTCTTGATTATAGTGAAGTTCTGATTTCACGGCGCGAATATAAATAAATGGCACAGTTCTCCATTATTTAGCATGTATCTCATTTCAGGGGGAAAGATTGCGCCAGGAAGATAAATCTCTGAGTCTCTCCGCATCTTGAGGCTGGGAGATTTGAGCCTGAGCATCGAGCATCAGATCCTGAGAAGGAAAATTTAGAACAGGCATACAGGAAAAATGAGATCTAAGCTGTGTTAACACTGTTAATTGCACTGGCTAAATCTAGGTAGGCTGAGACAGACCTGCAATGATCTATGTATGCCTGGCATATCACACTCTTCATTAGGGAATGAATGTGTGGATTAGTTCATTGTTGTAGGGTGTCTTGTGTATGCTGGGCACATCATATTATCATAGGTTTGCACACACATGCTGGGTTGCTGCTTTGTCATTTTATAAGTGTGGGCTTCTGCAGCTCTCACTATAACAGCTGAATAACCCACAAGCAGTATCTACAACTACATTTATCTGTGAGGGAAGAAATACAGACTGGATGGTCCAGTGTTTAGGATGCTCACCTGGATCTCAAGAAACCAAGCGTCTGGTTCCAGCTGTACCACAGGCTTCCTATATGGCCTTGGATTAGTTTACTTAGCCCCCATACCTTACCTGTGAAAAGGAGACCATAACAGTTCCCTAACTCACAGGGGGTCATGAAAGGATAGATGAAAGAATCTGAGGTTAAGTGATTTGCCCAAGGTCCCACGGGAAGTATGTGTCAGGGTCAGAATTTGAACCCAAGTTTCCTAAGTACTGGTCAAGTGTCTTTATAATAACAAATAAGTGTGGCAGGTTGCAGACACTTCTTTGCTCAGATCCTAAAGGACTAACACAACAGTCAGTTAATTATGGTATACTAGAGAGCAGGAGAGATAAGGACTGCCTGTGAGGTAGCAGAGGGGACCAGCTGTGTATGAACTGGAGCTCCATTCAGAGATCTGTATGGGCAAACAGCTGTTTGCAGTTTGGGCTGTGTTCTGTCAGGATGCTGAATAAGTTCTCATAAAGGGGTGTCTGGGAAGAAGGGATAACAGATAACTGAGGACTGCCTGACTTTTACTTCATGGGCCAGGAAACTCACACCAACTCTTCACCATTACAGTCTCGCACGGATAATAATTTTAAGAGTGGTGGCAAACTATAAGTCAACACCCAAGTGACATCAGAAGCTAAGTATGGGATGCTTCCCGCCCACTCAGGAAGGACAAGAAGCAATGGGCTTAAATTGCAGCAAGGGAGGTTTAGGTTGGACATGAGGAAAAACTTCCTACCTGTCAGGGTGGTGAAACACTGCAATCAATTGCCCAGGGAGGTTGTGGAATCTCCATCTCTGGAGATATTTAAGAGCAGGTTAGATAGACACCCATCAGGGATGATTAGTGCTGGGTCCTACCATGAGGGCAGGGGACTGGACTTGATGACTTCTCGAGGTCTCTTCCAATTCTAGAGTTCTATGATTCTATGATTCAATTAGCCTCATTAGCACCAGCACTACAGTTGACAGTCATTTTTTTCCCTCCTCCTCTTCCTTCTTTTTTTTGTTTAAATTGGGAGGTTCCCCCTTTTTTCTCCACTCTATCTGAAGAAGTGGGCTTTGCTCATGATACTATATATATATATATGTCTCTAAAGTGCTCCAGGATTACTCTTTTTTTTTTTAAAGTTACAGAATAACACGGCTACTGCTCTGAGACTGGCAAATTATACAATATAAAAAAAGTAAAATCCCCCCTCAGCAACTTCAAAAGGGAGCAGTAGATGCTGCTTCATCATTTAACTCCTGACTCAGATGGTGCTACAGGACATCTGGAACCCATGCACTCAGCATTCTTCAATAATGCAATTAATTCAATTGAGCGAACTTCAAAAAGGTGTGTTAAGTGGTAATGTCTTGGGTCATTAACTTTAACAATGTCAATGTGTTCTCACCATTACATCGCCCATAATTAGAGTACATATTATTTAATAGCAGGCTAGACACAGGGAGAACTTTCTTGACTCAAAGTCAATAGCCCAACCCTAGCCATATCAGTGGTGGAAAGCCGGGCACATAGGCACACACGCATGTGCACACAGACACAGCACAGCTCCTGTTATGTAGACACTATTCTAGCCTTCCTCTTTGTAAACAGGAGAATACAGGAAGCTGAGCATCATGAAAGAGGATGCTAAAACCATACAATAAATATAGTTCCTTGCTAAAAGAGCAATTCCGGGAATATAGATACTGTTCTGATGGTACATTTTATATATAAGTTGTGTGTATATACATACTTTAAAAAAACCCTCTAGTGTGTATTGGTAGGAACACTCCCCTAGGAATAATGTTGCTTAGCAATATGTCTGTACCTGAAGCTTATTCCCAGTGTAAACAGTACAACTGCGTGGGTGATCGGCAGGGCTTGAGGTCCAGCACAGATTTGAATAGAAGCAAGAACTCTCATTACTAATATCAATAGTAGATTCTTATCCTCCTCTGGGGACCAGCCTCTACAGTGGGGTATGACTCATGGACCATGTCTACACACACAGGGAAACTATTTCAAAATTAGTAAATTGGTCTTAATGACTCCCAATTTCACAAATTTGAACTAGTGCATCCACACTACAGGAATGAGTCCAAGGTAGGTCCCATTAATGTGGACTCAGAGCCCCAGGAAGCACTGGGAAGTAATTAGTTTAAATTACTCTGGGGAGCAATTATTTAAAAAATAGCAGCACCGGAGCGTCCACACTGCTGAAATGGCTATTTCGGAATTAGCGTTACTTCTGATGAAAAGCAGGAGTACAGATTTCGAATTCCGCAGCCCGTTATCTCAAAATAACGGGCTTGGTAGTGTGGACATTCCACTTACAAATTCAACCGGGGAGGGGAGATTATTTTGAAATAAAGTCCTAGGGTAGACCAGGGCATTCTGGGCGTGTGTATGTTCTGTCAGCAAGAGAAGGCAGGCCACAGCGAGCAAAGAGGTGTTCTAAAAAAGGGAGCCAAGCGACAGAGGGGGGGAAAAATCCAGATTATAATCTCTCTTCTAGCCCAGCATTCAGTAACTGCATTGCGAGCTATCTCCATGTCTGTGCTGTGTTTACCACTTTGGGGTAGGAGCGCCCGATTTGCACTTCCCTCAAACCCAAGAAACAAAACTCCCTTCCCTTCACATCCAAATGAAAAACAGATGAAAAACTGCATTTGAATCACCCAATCCTTCAGGGCTCCAGCCTCTCTGCCGGCCAGGCCCAGAATGCTACTTTTGCTCACAGCTTCTCCCCATTTCTGTCCTACATGTCTGAGCATCTGGAGCAAACGAGCACGTCGGCATCGCTCTTGGTGAAGACACAACATTCTTTCCCTGCACGAGAGAGTGCCCTGACGAGGTTACAGGTGGTGTGTGACACCCCTCCCCCCCCCCCAATGTTATGAAGAGTCTGGATCTCAGGCAAGACTCATACATTCCACCAAAGGGCTTGGCTCAGTCAACTCAGTGAATCAACACATTCCCCTGCGACACAGAGAGGCTGGCAGGAGAAGCAAGCACGTTGCTGTTGTCTTTGCCCACAGCGTCCCATGGCAAGCTTGTCGGCAGTGCAAGTGTAACAAATTGCATCCGCTTATGGCTGCTGTTGTCACGAAGGTGACAATAAAAGCCATTTAAAATTGCATCCTTTCCTCCCTGATGCACATGCGTGCGTGTGCACACCCGCACTCGCTCTGTGATTGGGGCTGTAATGGCGAGGACCTTAGGCTTTATAAAACGCATGACGGATTCCACCATAGATCAAGTTGGTGCCCCTCGAGGCATCTATAGAGAAAGCCATGGGATGCTAGGCAGCTCTTGTGGTTTGAATGTGGCACTTGTTGAGTTAGGGTCCAGTGTTAAAAGTTTCTCTCACCTTCTTATTTTAATTGATTCAGTGGCTGTTTGCCCTACAACCCAATGTGACAAATGATTTAAGATGACTTTTGACTTCACTCACACATGTGGCTTTTGGCTGGAACTCAATAGGTGAAAGAAAGAAAGGTGTTGAATATTCCAAAAGCAGAAAAATAACAGAAAGAAAGAAAGAAAGAAAAAGAAAAGACATAATTTTAATCTGTCCCTGAGCAGGCAGTTATTTCCCGAGGAAAGCATGGGACTGACAATTAAGGACTAGAAGAGGCAGATGAATTCTGAGTAACTGAAATATACTCTGTCAAGCTTCTGGGGAGGGAGAGCAAAAGGGATGAGGTGGGGTCAGGTGAGGGAAAGGAAAACAGTCACAAGTAGTTCCATATCATAATGAAGAGCAGGATATAGTCCTAGCTCCCTCCTTGCTTGACTTGTTAACAACTGGTAGCAAAGAGGTTTATTTTTTTAAATTTCTTCACACCCTCGAAACGGAAAAGACTTCAGTTTCCGCCATGATTTATCTGCCTCTCTCTTCACTAGCACTACCTGCAAACAGTCCCCTGAAACAAGCCCCTTGTGTCCCCCTGCAAAGGAGACTCCACTCACCACACATGCACCTTCTGGGTCTGGGAATCAACTCTCACTCCATCTGGTGCCCCTTCCGCTGGTTGGTCTCTTCGGGACGTGGCCCTTCATCCATGTTACTTTAGAGTCCTCCTTCCAGGCTAACAAAATCCCCCCCGAGCTGTGTGTATGCCAGGACAGTAGTCTTCTACTCCAGCCCCTTCTATTCCTGGGCCACTGGCTGGTAGGGCAAACCAGCTCTCCCATCGCTCCAGGCGCCAGGCTATGAGTAGAAATCCACCTCTACTCCGTCTAAGGGCTGTTTCTCTGGGCTCCTTTCTCCCCCACCTTTCTGGCTTCTTGCCTGTCTTTGGGGTTAACGACCAAAGATTCCTCTTCTCCCTGCAGTCAATTTCACCCTTCTCAGCCTCTTGCCCCAGTCAAGGGCAAAATCTTAGGATTTACTCTCCTCCTAGACAGGAGAAACAACTGTTTCCCTCCAGAGAGTGAGCACACACCTTCTCCTTGCAGCATACTAAGCAGCTTGCTTCTGCCCCACTGGGTTTCATCCAGGTGCAGCCAAGTTCCATAATTGGCCACTGAGGCTCATGTTAGAACCTGTGTGTGTTACACACCCAGCTCTGAAACCAAGTGTGCACCTCAAAACTTCCTCTCTGACGGGCCAAATCCAGGAAAAATCTGAATCTGGATGACAGCTGGTCCAAAAGTACTTTTTTAAAAATTCCCCCTGCAGAAAGCTGCCATGAAAACACTTTTTTTTTTAATAAAAAAGTTGAAATTCACATGCAAAAATAAAAAATCCAGTTATCAAATGTTCAGGGTTTCAACAACAACAAAAAATCCAGTTTCCTGCAGAAAGCAAACCCTTCTTTCTCACACGGGCATTGTTGAAAGCCTGACACTGAAAAATTTCTCAATGTCATGCTTCAGGGTATACACTGACCTCTAACTAATAGAGGTTGGGAAGAAACTTTCCCCATGGGCAGGTTAATTCATAATTGCCTCTTGCAAGTTTCTTCCTCCTTCCCTGGCAAGGATCGGGGTTTCTCCGTGATTAGAGAAAGGATACTGGACTAGAGGGGTGTTTTCCAGATGTGGCCACCAAGGGGTTTTCCTGCTGCCACTACAGCCTTGTGAACAGAGAGCGGAGGGGGAGGGGGCTAAGCAGAGGCTAAGGGGGTTGGTTTAATCCTCTCCCTCTTCCTTTGGCCTTGGGGCTCAGGAGGCTCCAGCGTTCAGCCCTCCCTCAGCTTCAGCCCTCCCCCATCTCCCACTGGCTCCAGCTATGGGACTCTGACTCTTGGCTTCACCCCAGGGTTCTGGGACTTTAGCAGGGGCCATGGTCAAGAGGCAAGGATTGGGGTGCCAGGCCACAGAAGGGAGCTCAGGGAGATTGTGGGGGGAGAACGCAGTGGGGCCCGGGAGAGGGTAGGAAGAGGAGTGATGGGGAGGTCAGGAGAGGCTAGAGGCACCTAAATACAACTGCCCCTTATTTTTATTATTGAGACTGCAAAAAAAAAAATCCCACATAAATTACAATGATTTATCATAGAATCCTAGAACACTAGAACTGGAAGGGACCTCGAGAGATCATCAAGTCCAGTCCCCTGCCCTCATGGCAGGACCAAGCACCATCTAGGTTATCTCTGGCCGGTGTCTCTCTAACCTGCTCTTCGATATCTCCAGAGACGGAGATTCCAACTCGGTTTAGATAGTGTATGTTCATACTTAGTGGTTTTCCTTAAAGTTTGTTAAGTATTTTTGGAAAACGTGTCAGAGCAGCCACTTGCAAGAGTTGGTGGCCCCTCTCTGAGCCCGCCAAAAAAAAAAAATTAGTCACGACAGACCCTGGAATAGATGAGCCTGTTCTTTGATCTGGGATTCTGTGTGACTATTCAGAAGGCCAGAATGAGGGAGTACCTGAGACCCATTCTCATATTGCCACCGAGCGAGCATCTCAAAATTTGGTGCAATTCATTCATAGGTTGACATTTTAATTGCGTGCTGAGTCATTTCATGTTACATAGAATCATTGGACTGGAAGGGACCTCAAGAAGTCACCAAGTCCAGTCCCCTGCCCTCATGGCAGGACCAGCACTATCTGGACCATCCCTGACCAGTGTTTGTCCAACCTGTACAGGCGGCTGAACACATGGAGGTGAGCAGAGAAGAAACACTTTTATTTGTTTAAGTGACGAGGAGTCCCGTGGCACCTTATAGACTAACAGATGTATTGGGGCATAAGCTTTCATGGGCAAAGACCCACTCCGTCAGATGGGTCTTATTTTATTTTATTTGTTTGAATTTATTTTATTTGTTTGAATGTGGCCTGTCGGTGCTTATTTGTGCATGTGGCCTAAGTTTCCAAATGTGTAGATGTGTGAGGTGAGCTCTTACTAAGCACCCGCCATCTGCAAACCCGAGCCCCTTTGTGCATTTACTGAGAATATAACAGTTGCGTATGCTTTTCAATCACTCACACACACAAACACCATGCACAAAGTCCCCCCAGATGATGTCATAGTTACCAGTCTGTATCAATCTAGTGACCAGCTAGATCGAACACAGAGGGGGAGCAGGGCCTTTGTCGGTCGATCGATCCGATGCTCCTCTGGAGTTGGTGGCAAGACGAACCCAAAGTTCCATAGCAAAGCGCCCTGCTTTTATAATCCTTTTCTCTGTTGCAATCAATGGATTCCGCTCTGTCAGCCTGTGACCAGAATGTTATCTTGTTGATGTCAATCGTTCCCAAACATCTCTCGAAGGCTCATCCCTAATCGTCTTTTGGGGATGCCCGCTCTGCTTCAAGGCTCGTCAATCTGCCAATAGTCCAAAAACTCCTTATTATGGCTAAGGACGCCGGGTAGTCTAGTTTTCGCCCACACTCAACCTCCTTCTTTGGCCATCTGGTTTTGAGCAATAACTTTTGCACCTTATCTTGACACATTCATACCCTTTTTCACACACATAAGCAGTGTTACAAGGGCTCTCAAGCTTACGTGGCACAACATCAACATCTGCATTGGCAAAGCAAAGAGACATTGTAAATCAAGCAATTAAGGCCTCAGCCTTCAACATCTCTTTAGTCTAGTAACACAGACACAATATCAAAACTATTTTTTTACTTAGGCCCATTTACTAAACTCACTAACCTTTAGAACATAGAAATAGACATTTAACTAAAAGGGCTTGTTCTGATATTACATTATTAAACTACATTACTATATTACTAACCCTAAAATACAAATATAAAAAGAATAAAAACTTTCAGTTCCAACATTGGTGCCTCCAATTGGAGACTTGTCAGTTTGGGGCATTTGGATTTAACCCACCCCCGGCATTAGTTCATGCCCTTCACCACAGTCAGGGCTGGTGAAGAGCAAAGTGGAAACTGAAATCCATTCCACTGTCCACTGTCTGTTTCTGAACATTTTACGTATACATGCTGCGGACGTAGAACCCTCTCCTGTCGCCCATTTCCAGAGAAGCAGAGGCCAGGGACACCATTCCTATCCATCCTGGCTAATAACCTGGACCTAACCTCCAAGAATCTATCTAGCTCTTTTTTGAACCCTGTTAAAGTTCTAACCTTCTCCACATCCTCTGGCAAGGAGTTCCACAGGTTGACTGTGCACTGAGTGAAGGAAAACTACACCGTTACGTAAAACCACTTGTAACTCAGTATTTATAGCTGAGTGCTGAGTTCTTGGGCAGATGATTTGCATGGATCCGGCCCCAATTCCAATCACTCTGTAGATGTATGGAATGTCACAAACCAGGTTGTAAGTGAGATTTGTGTGAGTGAAAGTTGTTTAGGTTACAGTCGTTCCCACACAGCACAGATCCAGCATGGAAGTATCAATTCAAGATGTCCTCGGGGGTAGTGTTGGGTGGAGTAACAATTAAAGTCATTTTTACACTTTGGCACATTTTGTCTCGCAGCTAAAAGACAACAAAACACCTGTTGGGCTTGTCCCCCCTCCTCACCCCCTCCTGCTTCCCTTTCCCAAAGTAACAAGTAGTTGACACACTTCTAAATATTCAGCAGAGCGAGTGTTTTGTCATTTAGGCTCATCACGTTGCTACACTGTGGAAACTCTGGCTCCATTCACCTCTTAGATTTCCCAGCAGAAATAACACCAGAGTCTGGTGTGAACTGAACATTTGCGATAAGCAAAGTTCCTCCTGCTGTTCATGAACTGAAACCTGACACAGACAGCAATGAGTCTTGGGTTTTTTTTCCCCCCCAAAGTGGCTGTCGTTTCCTTGTCTTTGCCAAATGATCAGACACTTTGAACTCTCACGTCCCCCACCCCCACGCCTTTCTTTGCCTCCGCCGTCTGACAGGCCCCCCCAAACATGATACAGAATTCCCATAAGGGGAAGGTGAGCAAGTGACTTTGAGGTGGAGGTCCAGGTGGGAGGAGCCCTTGTTTATTTAAATCAGGGGAGGGGACCCGTTTTGGGGGGCCGCCCACTCACAGAAAAATCAGCCGGGGGCCGCACACAAGTGGGAAGCAAAGAAAACAAAACCCGCACTGACATGGCCCCTGACTGAGGAGAAAGACACTCCCCACATTCCCCTCACACACCAGAGCCTGGGGGGCAGCCTAGTAGATTTTGTGTGCTCTAGCCCTGTGGCCCTGGGGGGGGGGGGAGCTGGAGCACCGGTGTGGGCTCCCCAATGCTGGGGGGATAGGGCTTGCACCTCAGGAGGCCACATCCAGCCCCCGTGCCTGAGGTCCTCCCCCCTCCCAATTTAAATATGACTGGGACCCTGCTAACTGGGAAGATGTAGCTCTTTACACCCAACGGCAGGAAAGAAAATGAAACCGAGATTGAACCGTGTCTCCATGCAGAACTATTTTATCACCTTGAGTCTCACCAGCAGGGATGGTTGCTCCGCCGTTAGGCTGACATCTGGCTGAGAGGTTGGGATAACGATGGAGCGGAGAGGAGCCTTGTGAGAGGTTGCCAAGAAGAGGTGATGGTTCATTTCGCTGACAGGGGATCAAGTGTGTCATCAAACGTCAAGTGCCAGCTTAACTGATTCAGAGAAATGAAGGGGAGGACAGCCCAGTTTAACCTCCAGGCTCTCCGCATGATGTGGCAAAACGGTTTTTCATTTCTCTTTTGAAATGGCTTCGCGGACATGCCCCCGCCGTCAGAGCCGGGCCCAATGGCTAGCCAGCTGGGTAGCTGTGCCTGGTTGTTACCTCAAGCAGCTTGTCGATAACGCAGAGAGTGAGCAGTTTGCATTTTGATCACGAGGAGCTAGAGCTGTGTCATCCCATCAGTAGACGGAGAGGTATGGGATAAAACAGGGCCTGGATGCTGAACTCTTCCTGCCCTGGATCGGACGTGTCCGCAAAACCCAAATCCCTGATTGTGTCCAGACCGTCCTTTTGTATTGAGAAATGATAAACGAAAGAATCTGAAAATCACAAGGTAAGAACGTAACTGCCAGGTGATCCTAGATAGGTTAATTGGCTACTGAGACACCAAGATGAATGAGGGGTGAGCACAGACACACGGCTTATTTTGTACAGCACCTCCAACGTACATGGGAACCCACGGCACTTTGCAGAGAGCATGGCGGTAACAGCAAAGGGAAAGGAAGATCACTAGAGCAGGTACAGGAAAGGTACCTTCAACATCATGTTTGAAATGCAATGAGGAGCAGGAGGGGACAAGGCAAAACAGACACACAAAGGCTGACAGGAGAGGCGCAGAAATTTCTCTTTCGCACCAGAGTGAGGTTTTGTGATGCCCCAGAGAGGATGTCTTTCAGACATACACTCATTATAGTGCCTGAGCTTCAGACATTTTATGTCCCCTTCATAGCACCCTGGGGTGTGTTGAGACTACACCTCTCTGTCGACAGAGAGATGTACATAAGAACATAAGAACATAAGAATGGCCATACTGGGTCAGACCAAAGGTCCATCGAGCCCAGCATCCCATCTGCCGACGGTGGCCAATGCCAGGTGCCCCAGAGAAGGAGAACAGAAGACAATGATCAAGTGATTTATCTCCTGCCATCCATCTCCTGTCCTTGTTATGAAGGCGAGGGCACCTAGATTAGGCACATCGAAATTGATAATGAAGCCGAGATTTAAATATCCCGTGCCTCATTAGCATAAACGTGGCTGCCGCTTTTTTTCAAAACGGAGTTTTTTCGAAAAAAAAAAGTCAGTCTAGATGCAGATCTGTCAAGAATAAAGCCTTTTTCGACAGATCCTGTAAACCTTATTTTTTGAGGAATACAGGATCTGTTGAAAAAGGCTTTGTTTTCAACAGATCCAAGTCTAGACTGCCGTTTTTCTTCGAAAAAAACTCCATGTCGAAAAAAGCAGCGGCCATGTTTATGCTAATGAGGCACGGAATATTTAAATCCCAGCTTCATAAGCAATTTCGACATGCTTGATTTGCATCCCTCTGTTGACAGAGGGATGCAGTCTAGACATAGCCCGGTCAGGTTTGGAAGATCATTATCAGCTTGAGTTTACAGGTGGGGGATTGAGGCAAGAGAAGGCTAAGTGGCATCTCCAAGGTCACACCGCTGCGCCTGTAGCAGAACCACATTTTCTGAAGGCAAGTTCCACATCTTAGCCACAAGACAATGTGTCCCCTCTCGTTATCATGATTCATTTGTAGTTTGGTAGCAGCCATGAGGCTCAGTCATCAACCAGGACCCCACTGCGCTAGGACCTGTGCAGATATTGAGCAGAATCTATGTTCAGAACAGACAAACAGAGATGCTGGATAAAAAAACAAAATACAGGTTGAACCTCCCTAGTCTGGCACCCTGACCGGTTCTGAACCAGAGAATTTTCTGGACCACGGGAGGTCAATATTGTCTAGCAGCATTACCAACATTTCCACTGCTTGCTGGGCTGTTAGAGGATATTTAGGGGTACGCTGGAGATAAATAACAGCACAGAACATGGAGAGCCAGGATTGGTGGCTATAAGCAAACTTTATGGGACTGCAGGAAACTTGGCCACACCCCATGTTAAGAGAACGTCCGGCTAACTAAAATCATGCCAGATGACGAATGATTCCGGACCAGAGAGTGCCAAACTCGAGAATTTCAAACTGTACTTTTTTTCTGGAAAGCTGCAATGTAACATTACTTGGTTTCTGAAAATCAGAAAAGGATAAAGCAGGCTACTCCCAAAGGCAGAGATGCACAACACAATCCCGTTTGTTTGGGGATGCCACCAAACTTGACTTGAAGTAAACCAACTCCAGGTACCTTTTCTACATAGCTGGAGTGGCATACCTTAAGCCGACCTTCCAGATCTAGTGTAGACCTGGCCTAAGTGAAGGATCTTTACAAGATTGGAGGGCCAAGCCTGCTTCTATTGAAGTAAATGGAAATTTTATCACCAACTTTAGTAGAAACAGATTTCGAGAATCCAAGGCCATAAGGAATCATTATTATAATCTATGGTTTATAATATGGGCTTAAACTGCAGCAAGGGAGGTTTAGGTTGGACATTAGGAAAAGCTTACTAACTGTTAGGGTGGTTAAACACTGGAATAAATTGCCTTGGGAGGTTGTGGAATCTCCATCCCTGGAGATATTTAAGAGCAAGTTAGATAGACACCAGTCAGGGATGGTCTAGACGATACGGGGTCCTGCGAAGAGGGCAGGGGACTGGACTCGATGACCTCTCGAGGTCTCTTCCAGTTCTAGTGTTCTATGATAATCTAGTTTGACCTCCTGATATAACCCAGGTCATAGAACCTCCCCAAAATAATTTCTAGAGCAGATCTTTCAGAAAAACATCCATTCTCAATTTTAAAATAATTGCCAATGATGGATAATTCACCACAAACTGTAGCAAGGTGTGCCAAGGGTTAATTAGCCTTAATTTTAAAAATTTACACCTTATGTCCTGTCTAAAGCTGTCTTACATCTGTTTCCAGCTGCTTGGTCATGTTATACTTTTCTCAGCTAGATTGAAGATATTAAATACCGTTGCCTATGTAAGTACTTGATGACTAATCAAGTCATCCCTTAATTAACCTTCTCTTTATTAAGCTAAATAAATTGAGTGCCTTATCACTATAAAGCAGTTGCACCAGTACTAAATACGGAGGTAAAATAATAAACGCTCTACTCCGATTTGATTCCTCTGATTATGTACTGCACCAGTACTTTTGGCTACAGTTTTTCCCTGAAAGCTCATGTCCACTTGATTATAAGACCCCTGAATCTTTGTTTCAGAGTCTCAGCTTCCGCGGACAGAGCTCTCCATCCGGGAAGTACGGCTGACATGCTTTTCTCCTACATGTACACATTTATATTTAGTCATATTTAAAACACTCTGCTTGCCTGAGCCTGGTTTATGAAACAACCCAGTTTATCAGTGACCTGCCTATTCCATTATTTACTGCTCCCCCTATTTTTTTACTATTACAAAACCTTTTCAGCTGTGATTTTGTGTTTTCTTCCAGGTCATTCATAAAATAGCATAGGGCACAGAAGTGGCCCCCATTAGAAATGCACCTGTTCAATAATAATTTCCATTTACAATTAAATTTGGAGAGCTATCGGTTAGCTAGCTTTTAACCCATTTAATGTGTGCAATGTAAATTTCACATCTTTCTAGTGTTTTCATGAAAATGTAATGTGGAACAGAGTCAAATGCCTTGTAGGAGTCTAAGTATAGGCTGGCCCCTTCTGTTTTCATTCTCTCAGTGTCTGGATACTTTTCTTTCACTGGCTGAATAAACAATCTAGGAATGTGTTCAACTTTCCAGAGTTTGTCTTCCAACTCATGCTCCAGGCACTTCGGCTAGCTTGAGGCAACATTCCTGAACAAGCAGCAAATGCCAGAAAAATTAGTGTGGGGTTATTTTTTTCTTCTTCTATTTTCTTTCTTTTAAAAAAAATGAGTACACAGCTGAAATTCAATATACACTTAAGTGAACCACTTTGCTGCTGAGTGACCTTTGGGACATTTTCTCTGCCTACGTGCACCAAGACAAACTGTTCCACCCCTTAATAACTACAAAATCAAGCATACAGTCTGTGGCAGGGAAAAAATGGGGTGCTCAGGTAAGCGACAGTTCTTATTATTAGTGGGAGGCTCCTTAAACAAAAGCACTGGGATTTAGTAGTGAGATGCATGATAGATGGTTGCTATATTTAGGAGCATCGGCAAAGCATTGACTGAATGCCCAAAGTCCCACTAGTATTTAGATTATTGCTGCTCAGCTCATATCCGGGCCCTTTTACTGCTAGGAGCTGTACATGCTACAGAACCATCCCTGCCCTGAGATCTAAATCTAACCTCCTGTCTTCAATGTGCTTTGGGTTCAATAGAAAACCTGGCCTGGATTCTCAAGAGTCCGGTCCCTTCTTTTTTGTTCTCCCTAAGACATGGTGAGGAATCCGGAAGGATGGGGTTCCCCCCCAGGATATTGTAGCCATAACCTGTCCCAGAGCAGAGCTGAAGTGACAGCCACCCTCTTCTGCAAACTCTTCCCAACGACTGCAAAGCCTTCAGGATTCACTAGGATTTAAGACTGAGTCCATGCATGTGTTACAGAGCTGTGCTGAATCCTGACGCCTGATCCATACCCAGAGCCTCGAAAACGGATGGGGGGAGGGAAAGAACAATGTCATTCAAAGGACATGGCTGCCATTTTTTTCCTGACTTGGAGAATCATATTTTTACTCTTTACATTTTGACTTATTAACTTTCTCCAAGGCCAAAATGGAAAGCTGCATCTCCAAATGAATTTCCATTCACTCTGCACTCCCCGTGTGTCTCACCCAAACCCTTCCCCCAATGCAGCTGAGGAGATCGCCGTGTGTCTCACCCAAACCCTTCCCCCAATGCAGCTGAGGAGATCGCCGTGTGTCTCACCCAAACCCTTCCCCCAATGCAGCTGAGGAGATCACCATCTGTCTCACCCAAACCCTTCCCCCAATGGAGCTGAGGAGATCACCATCTGTCTCACCCAAACCCTTCCCCCCAATGCAGCTGAGGAGATCGCCGTGTGTCTCACCCAAACCCTTCCCCCCAATGCAGCTGAGGAGATCGCCGTGTGTCTCACCCAAACCCTTCCCCCAATGCAGCTGAGGAGATCGCCGTGTGCCTCACCCAAACCCTTCCCCCAATGCAGCTGAGGAGATCGCCGTGTGCCTCACCCAAACCCTTCCCCCAATGCAGCTGAGGAGATCGCCATGTGTCTCACCCAAACCCTTCCCCCAATGCAGCTGAGGAGATCGCCATCTGTCTCACCCAAACCCTTCCCCCAATGCAGCTGAGGAGATCGCCATGTGTCTCACCCAAACCCTTCCCCCCAATGCAGCTGAGGAGATCGCCATCTGTCTCACCCAAACCCTTCCCCCAATGCAGCTGAGGAGATCGCCGTGTGTCTCACCCAAACCCTTCCCCGAATTGTAGCCGACGGAATCAAATGCCAAAGCAATTTTCTCTCTCTTGTTATTCACACTGCCTCATCAATTGTTGGAAACAGGCCACATCTACCCTGACTGAATTGGCGTAGTTAGTACTGGTCCTCCACATAAGATACCGCCCTTGTTTTCATGTGCTAGGATATTTATGCCTGCCTCTGTTATTTCCATTCCAATTCATCTGATGAAGTGGGTCTTTGTCCAAGAAAGCTTATGTCCAAATAAATCTGTTGGTCTTTAAGGACTCCTCGTTGTCAAGGCCAGTTTGTTATTGCTGCTTGCATTGGCTGCTTTTTTTAAAAAAATGTATTAATAAAGACAGCCAAAAGCGTGTTCCTCCCCACTCCACAAAAAATCCCAAACCAAAAGAATTAGAGATTATTAAAGTAGGTCTAAGATTTTTCAGATAGCTCTGGGATTAAAGGGGGGGATAAGGAAGAGCCTGTGTAAAATTTAGGCCCACAAGACTAAGGCATTAGCCAGTAAGACTTTTAGTACCATCTCAGCACATAAGATATTCTTCTTTGCAGTGTATGGCACAAAGCCAAGAGGCAGAGCAGATCCCTGCAAAGATAGCACAGGTTTGTGAAACAGGAAAATAAAATAAAAAGCACTCTTTGCTTCACTACCGCCTGTGAAATCTGTTAATCCCCTTTTCCCCTCCTGGAATGTGAAAAGATTTTATTTTTATTTTTCTGAAGTACAGTAGCTTCCATCCCCTTCCTGCCCCAGGCTTTTATTGCTGTCCATGCAGAAGAATAATCAATAGTTATTTTTAGCTATTTAATACACCATGAGATTTGTAATTAACATGACATGGTCCCTATGAAAGGCTATGCTGAATAGACAAGGGCGATATTTGGGGTGGGGATTCCCTTTGTCTTTTAAATACCACCACTGCCTAAGGTAAACATTTATTAGTATATTTCCAACTCATCACCTGCAGCTATTTAAAATAGTTGGGGTCCTCTGTCATCGTGCAAGATACACACCACACCACATGGCCATTTGAAAGGAAGAAAGCAGAGCAGATCATTATGAAGAGAGGGCATGAAAGCGAGCTAGTAGGAACCAGGTCTACCACAGAAGAGGAGAAAAAAACAGAGAAAGATGTAATAATACCTAGGCCTTGTCTACGCTGGCAGGTTTTGTCGCCAAAGACTGCCTTTTGGTGACAAAGCAGTGAGAGCGTTTACACTGCAATGCCACTTTTGTCAGGACAAACACCCAGATTTGGCCAAAAAAAAACCCCACCCATCCACCTCGTGAGAGACTTTTGTCTTTTCCCCTCCCTTTACTGTTGACAGTGCGGACTCTGCAGTTTGTTTCATCAAGAGATCTGGCTTCTGCCAGTATCCCACAAGGCCGGCCCTGATGGCTCTGCTCAGTGTTTTGTGAGCTCTGCTGCCCTGCAGGCCTGCGTCCCCTTCCCTTTCAAAGATCTGGGAAGTGTCTGACAGTTGAGTGAGCTGCTCTATTTGGGGAACAAACAAAGAACAAAGAATTGGACTGCTCCTGTTCTGCCTGGCTAGGAACCCAGTGGCAGGCAGGCTGCTGCTGCAAGGGGAGCGCTGGAGAGACAGCTGTGCTGCTTTGACGTTCCTCAGCATGGAGAGCTCTCAGAGCTATGAGAGAATCCCAAGAAGGGCAGGGATCAGCTCTGCCTTCCCACCGCACTGCCCTGTGGGATACTTACCCACAATGCTTTGCTCTGTCGACAAGGGAGCTAACCATGTGGCCATGAACTGTAAACAATGGGGAGCAGAAAAAACGGCTTGACCCGTTTTCACTTTTGGCGGCTTTTGTATGTCGGCAGCACTTTGGTCACCAAACCGCCCCAGTGGAGACACAGCCCCCATGGCTCTTTAGCAGACATTGTAGAAGAAAGAGGAAAAAAAAGTGATTCACTTAGTAAGGAGACGCATCTATAGTACAAGAAGTGTTTAGGAACATTAGCCATAAGAGCTTGTATTAATAACAAAGCTGACGCTTCTTTGTTTAAATGGAGGGCAGATGGTAAGCCAAGCAAGTTCAATAGTTTGCCTTGTGCAGCAAGCCTTCGTTTGCCGTCTGTCAACCTGGGTGCTGGAGGAGCTTAGCTAATTTGATATTTGGCTACGTGTGCGAGATGGACAACCATATCTGAGACTTCTGAATTCTTTTTTTCAACACCATCTTGCCATTAGAATGATCTGCTGCTGACCCATTAAAACCATCAGTGGAAGACTCCGGAACATTATTACCATGTGAACAGCTGACTAATATTGGGAAATGATGAAGCATGAGTGGCTCCAGATGTGCCCATCTTGCCGGCAGACAGATGTTCACGTTACACGCCATTGAGGACTCCCCGGTGCATTTAAGTACAAGCTGATCTGGAAAATGGCTAAACACGAGGGCGAACTGGAGAAGCACTTAGAAAAAAAATGTCCATGTGTCCCACAGGACAGAGCAAATATTCTGCAGAGAAAAAGGCATCGTGTCACCTGTCCGTCGCTCTCAGGCTCTAGTCATGTGCCTCTCATCAATTCAAGCCCATCAGATTTGGACCCCCCCTATATAGAGGAGATAAACCGAGGTACACTCCCTCCCAACACTGTTGACTTCCCTTTTATCAGATCCTAAGCAATATGTACAATGATTTGAAGGCATGTGCTCTTCTCTCGCTGCCAGTCATGTCCTTAGACATTTCGCCAGCTCTGAGTTGCCTGCTCCATCACTAAGTGACATCCCCGTCCATTTGTTTTCTTGCTGCTGGAGCTCTCGTCTTCTTGGAGATTATTTTTCCCCTCTATTATGCTTGTCCAACATGGCACTCAGACTTTAATGTTTTATAGATAAAACGGTCTCTGTCAGTCCATACTTGTCATGCCTGGAGAAGATTTTACTGCATCATAAAACTGTGTAATGCCCCAGTGTTTAAAAAAGATCTATCACTCTCTCATCCGGTCTTTATAGTCCCTGCGTACATTGCTTTGCAATGCAAGGACGGCTCCCAGAGCAGACGAGTGACAGAGATAGATGGAGCCGTGTTGGCTAAGGAATGTCAAGAACTGTGTTAAATTCATACTCCGATATTATTTAATAGCTACAGAAATGTGCAGAAACACTCACATCATGTCATTAAGAGTCATGAAGGGGAAGGGGAAGTGTAATAGGAACAAGACTTTCTTTTTTTAGTTTCTAGCCTGTTAATAGAAGATGGTTGTGCTTGGCTCTTGTATTTCTATTTCCCATCTCTTCAGCACTGAAAGCAAGTGTGGTGCTGGGTGTATGAGTCCACTCACCAAATCATAGAATCCTAGAATCCTAGAACTGGAAGGGACATCAGGTCCAGTCCCTTGCCCTCACGGTAGGATCCAGAACCATCTAGACGAGTGTTTCTTAAACAATCAGAGGTGTGCCACGGAGAATAAGGGGCAGGTGACCTTTTTTTTTTTTTTTTTTGCCCAATAACTTTTCCCCCGACCCATTTTTTTTCCTCAACCAAAAAATCCTTGGTGTTCCTCATAAAAAAAATTTTTGTTTGGTGTTCCTCGATCTTAAAAAGTTTAAGAAACACTGCTGTAGACCATCCCTGATAGATTTTTGTCTAACCTGCTCTTAAATATCTCCAGAGATGGAGATTCCACAACTTCCCTAGGCAACTTATTCCAATGTTTAACCACCCTGATAGGCAGGAAGTTTTCCTAATGTCCAGCCTAAACCTCCCTTGCTGCAGTTTAAGCCCATTGCTTCTTGTCCTATCCTCAGAGGCCAAGGAAAACAATTTTTCTCCTTCCTTCTTGTGACACCCTTTTAGATATCTGAAAGCTGCTATCATATCCCCACTCAGTCTTCTCGTTTTCAAACTAAACAAGCCCAATTCTTTCAGTCTTCCCTCATAGATCATGTTTTCTAGACCTTTAATCATTCTTGTTGCTCTTCTCTGGACCTTCTCCAATTTCTCCACATCTTTCTTGAAATGTGGTACCCAGAACTGAACACAACACTCCAATGGAGGCCTAATCAGCACAGATTTGGGGCTGAAAGTTGTTTGATTTCCCTCCTCTCCCCTCTCCTTTCACATAGCCCAGTCAGTCCCTTAACCAGCAGCTGGTGTGTACTGGGCTCAGAGTATTCCTAAGAGAAGGAAACAGAATTTCTCCCTGTGCTTGTGGGAACAATTCATTTTGTGACAAGGTGAAGCAAGGTGGCCAGATCCTGTAGCCCTCCAGGCAGCAATGTTGCAGGAGGGTGGATCACAAAAAAGACTTTCCTCCTATCGCACTGCTGATCCGTTCTCTCCTTCCCTGTGTTCTTCTTGGTTACAGCCGGTATTTGAAACAAGCACAGAGCCCCTCAGCTTTGGCTACACAAGCTCAGGGATGTTCAGATCCGAGCCCATTGGCAAGAAAGGCCCTTATGCCGCATGGTTTGTGGCAGGGAGAGATCAGAGCTATCCTACATTTCAGAGAAGGGGTAAGGGGAGGGCAAGGATCAAGAGTCCTTCATCCAGCTCACCCGATCTCCTGCCCAGCCTCCATTCTCTGTCCCCAGCTCCTGAAACACCTCCTGAAATGCCAGCTTGGAGATGTATAAAGTGTGTGACTACGATCTTTCCTGGGGGGCCCTCAATCCAGCTCGAGGATGTATTTGCACGCCAAGGGGCACTGCAAACGAGAGGAATGGGGCCCATTCTGTGTGCATTTGTGTGCCATGTGTTCATCCTCACGGGCCGCCACAGGGCTGGGTGTTAATGTGTGTTTCTGTCTCTTGCGGCAGTGCTGGATGGATCCGGAGGTCTCGTTAGCTGGTAGAATGGCCGCTAATCATAATTTTCCTCCCACCGCTGCCGCAGGGCCTGGCTTTGAGGCTAGGGATCAGCAGCCATCTGGTGGGAGTGAATTGCATGTTTCGACCTCGGGAAAGGTGCCAGCTAGAGCCCTGGGACTCGAGTGGGGTGCCCCTAAGAAAACCAGGAGCGTGTCAGAAGGACAGTTAACGCAGGAATTGTGACACCTTCCTCTTTCTACGTTTCAAGTTCCTCACCTGAGAAATGGAGATGATACCATCATTAGTGGGTGATTCGATTGTTAGAAACATAGATAGTTGGGTTTGTGATGACCGGGAGAATCGTATGGTCACTTGCCTGCCTGGTGCGAAGGTTGCGGATCTCTCGAGGCATCTAGATAGACTTATGTGTAGTGCTGGGGAGGAGCCGGTGGTCGTGGTACATGTAGGTACCAATGACGTAGGGAAGGATAGGAGAGATGTCCTGGAGGCCAAATTTAGGCTGCTAGGAAAGAGACTGAAATCCAGGACCTCTATGGTGGCATTCTCGGAAATGCTTCCAGTTCCATGCGCAGGGCCAGGTAGGCAGGCAGAGCTTCAGAGTCTCAATGCGTGGATGAGACGATGGTGTAGGGAAGAGGGGTTTGGATTTATTAGGAACTGGAGACACTTTTGGGAGAGGGGGAGCCTATACAGGAAGGATGGGCTCCACCTAAACCAGGGTGGAACCAGACTGCTGGCACTAAACATTAAAAAGGCTGTAGAGCAGTTTTTAAACTAAGAGATGGGGGAAAGCCGATTGGTGCGGAGATGCACGTAAATCGGAGGGAGACTTCTCTTAGAGGAGAATCCATTGATAGAGATTCTCTAAGCTGTAGTCAGAAAGAGAGGTGGGGAGAGGGCAAACCATGGGCCAGAGCAGACAAACAACCGCATATAAAGGAATCCAATGCACCAGGGAAGGGCAGACAAATAAGCAGTGGCAAATTTTTAAAGTGCTTCTACACAAATGCTAGGAGTCTGACTAATAAGATGGGTGAACTAGAGTACCTAGTATGAGAGTACCTAGAGGACCTAGTATTAAATGAGGAGATTGACATAATAGGCATCACTGAAACCTGGTGGAATGAGGAAAATCTGTGGGACACAATCATACCGGGATATAAAATATATCGAAAGGATAGAGCAGGCCAGGTGGGTGGCGGAGTGGCACTGTATGTGAAAGATAATGTAGAATCAAATGAAATAAAAATATTAAGTGAATCAACATGTTCAATAGAATCGCTATGGATAGTAATTCCATGCTCCAATAATAAGAAATTAGCAGTAGGGATATATTATCGACCACCTGACCAGGACAGCGATACTGACATTGACATGCTGAGGGAGATTAGAGAGGCTACCAGAATAAAGAACTCTATAATAATGGGGCATTTTAATTATCCCCATATTGACTGGGTACATGTCACCTCAGGAAGAGAAGCGGAGATAAAATTTCTCAATGGCCTAAATGACTGCTTCTTGGAGCAGCTGGTGCAGGAACCCACAAGGAGACAGGCAATTCTCAAGTTAGTCCTGAGTGGAGCGCAGGATCAGGTCCAGGAAATAACCGTTACAGGACCGCTTGGGAATAGTGACCATAATATAATAACAATCAACATTCCTGTGGTGGGTAGAACACCTCAGCAGTCCAGCACCCTGGCATTTAATTTCAAAAAAGGGGAATTACACAAAAATGAGGAGGCTAGTTAAACAGAAATTAAAAGGCACAGTGACTAGAGCCAAATCCCTGCAAGCTGCATGGAAACTTTTTAAAGACACCATAATAGAGGCCCAACTTAAATGTATACCCCAAATTAAAAAACATAGCAAGAGACCTAAAAAAGAGTCACCGTGGCTTAACCACCATGTAAAAGAAGCAGTGAGGGACAAAAAGGCATCTTTTAAGAAGTGGAAGTCCAATCCTAGTGAGATAAATAGAAAGGAACACAAACACTGTCAAATCAAGTGTAAAAATGTAATAAGAAAAGCAAAAAAAGATTTTGAGGAACAGCTAGCCAAAAACTCAAAAAGAAATAACAAAATGTTTTTTAAGTACATTAGAAGCAGGAAGCCTGCTAAAAAACCTGTGGGTCCCCTAGACGATCGAACTATAAAAGGCGCAATCAAGGACGATAAAGCCATTGTGGAGAAACTAAATGATTTCTTTGCTTCAGCCTTCACAGCTGAGGACGTTGGGGAGATTCCCAAATCTGCACCGTCCTTTGTGGGTGATGAATCTGAGGAACTGTCCCGGATTGAAGTGTCATTAGAGGAGGTTTTGGAACAAATAGAAAAACTTAATGTTAACAAATCTCCGGGACCGGATGGCATTCATCCAAGGGTTCTAAAAGAACTCAAATGGGAAATTGCTGAACTATTATCTGTGGTTTGTAACCTATCCCTTAAATCGGCTTCCGTACCTAATGACTGGAAGGTAGCCAACGTGACACCAATATTTAAAAAGGGCTCTAGAGGCGATCCTGGCAATTACAGACCGGTAAGTCTAACTTCTGTACCGGGCAAATTAGTCGAAACAATAGTAAAGGATAAAATTGTGAAGCATGTAGAAGAACATAATTTGTTGGACAAAAGTCAACATGGTTTCTGTAAAGGGAAATTCTGTCTCACTAATCTATTAGAGTTCTTTGAAGGGGTTAACAAACATGCGGACAAGGGGGATCCAGTAGATATAGTATACTTAGATTTTCAGAAAGCCTTTGACAAGGTCCCTCACCAAAGGCTCTTGTGTAAATTACATTGCCATGGGATAAGAGGGAAGGTCCTTTCTTGGATTGAGAACTGGTTAAAAGACAGGAAGCAAAGGGTAGGAATAAATGGTAAATTTTCAGAATGGAGAGGGGTAACTAGTGGTGTCCCCCAAGGGTCGGTCCTAGGACCAATCCTGTTCAACTTATTCATAAATGATCTGGAGAAAGGGGTAAGCAGTGAGGTGGTAAAGTTTGCAGATGATACCAAACTGTTTAGGATAGTCAAGACAGAAGCAGACTGTGAGGGACTCCAAGAAGATCTCACCAAACTGAGTGATTGGGCAACAAAATGGCAAATGAAATTTAATGTGGATAAGTGTAAAGTAATGCACATCGGGAAAAATAACCCCAACTATACGTTCAGTATGATGGGGGCTAATTTGGCTACGACAAATCAGGAAAGAGATCTTGGAGTTATCCTGGACAGTTCTCTGAAAACTTCCACGCAGTGTGCAGCGGCGGTCAAAAAGGCAAATAGGATGCTAGGAATTATTAAGAAAGGGATAGAAAATAAGACCCAGAATATCTTACTGCCCCTGTATAAAACTATGGTACGCCCACATCTCGAATACTGTGTACAGATGTGGTCTCCTCACCTCAAAAAAGATATTTTGGCCTTGGAAAGGGTTCAGAAAAGGGCAACTAAAATGATTAGGGGTTTGGAACGGGTCCCATATGAGGAGAGGTTAAAGCGACTGGGACTTTTCAGTTTAGAAAAGAGGAGACTGAGGGGGGATATGATAGAGGTCTATAAAATCATGAGTGGTGAGGAGAGGGCCAATAAAGAAAAGTTATTTATTAGTTCCCTAAATAGAAGAACAAGAGGACACCAAATGAAATTAATGGGTAGCAGGTTTAAAACTAATAAAAGAAAGTTCTTCTTCACACAGCGTGTAGTCAGCCTGTGGAACTCCTTGCCAGAGGAGGCTGTGAAGGCTAGGACTATAATAGAGTTTAAAGAGAAGCTAGATAATTTCATGGAGGTTAGGTCCATAAAAGGCTATTATAAAATGGTGTCCTTGGCCTCTGTTTGTCAGAGGCTGGAGAGGGATGGCAGGAGACAAATCGCTTGATCATTGTCTTCGGTCCACCCTCTCTGGGGCACCTGGTGCTGGCCACTGTCGGCAGACAGGATACTGAGCTAGATGGACCTTTGGTCTGACCCAGTACGGCCATTCTTATGTTCTTATGTAAAACACCTCAACAAGGTTACCGGCAGATATTTGTGAGGCTTAAACAAACCATGTTTATGCAACCGCTTTGTGATCCCTTGATGAAAGTCCCCTGGCTGGATTTTTAGGTGAAGCAGAAGCCTGGGGCTTCACAGAATTATGAAGGGAAGTTTGGTTATTTGCATAATAGACATTGACTGCATATTTACATGAAAAATCGCAGTAACTTGGGCTCATTCTCCAGGGCCCTGCCCTTAGTGCGATCTTGACACCTGTGCTGAGTGAGTGTGAAAAGCTACACTCAGTAGTGATCTGATAGAGTTATACACCCAAATTGCAGAGATGACCGAAAAACACATGAAAAGCAATGTGTTCTCCTGTGGCACCTTCTAGACCAGTGGTTCTTAACCTGGGGCACACGCACCCCCTGGGGGTGCAAGATGCCTTTTCTGGGGATGAGAGACATGCCAGATTTTTATGATATAACTTAGGTTTAAAGAACTGACCTATGTCAATGATTTTTAATAAGGGGTGCGAGAACATATTTTGAGAACCAAATGGGTGCAGGCTGTAGTAAGGTTAAGAACCACTGTCTAGACTAACAAAAATATCATAGAATACTAGGACTGAAAGGGACCTCGAGAGGTCATCAAGTCCAGTCCCCTGCCCTCATGGCAGGACCAAATACTGTCTAGACCATCCCTGATAGACATTTATCTAACCTACTCTTAAATATCTCCAGAGATGGAGATTCCACAACTTCCCTGGGCAATTTATTCCGGTGTTTGACCACCCTGACAGTTAGGAACTTTTTCCTAATGTCCAACCTCAACCTCCCTTGCTGCAGTTTAAGCCCATTGCTTCTTGTTCTATCCTCAGAGGCCAAGATGAACAAGTTTTCTCCCTCCTCCTTATGGCATCCTTTTAGATACCTGAAAACTGCTATCATGTCCCCCCTCAATCTTCTCTTTTCTAAACTAAACAAACCCAATTCTTTCAGCCTTCCTTCATAAGTCATGTTCTCTAAACCTTTAAGCATTCTTGTTGCTCTTCTCTGGACCTTCTCCAATTTCTCCACATCTTTCTTGAAATGTGGTGCCCAGAGCTGGACACAATACTCCAACTGAGGCCTAACAAGTGCAGAGTAGAGTGGAAGAATGACTTCTCATGTCTTGCTCACAACACACCTGTTAATGCATCCCAGAATCATGTTTGCTTTTTTTGCAACAGCATCACACTGCTGACTCATATTTAGCTTGTGGTCCACTATAACCCCTAGATCCCTATATATATATATCTGTGTGTGTAGCTATAGTATCATAAGCTTTCATCGGCAAAACCCCCTTCTTCAGATGTTAGGGTGTTAGTTCTGGGTGCAACTGGGATTTTGTGGGCTTTTTCCTCTGAGCCTCAAAGTAACTGAATATTATTATTAACATCACCCAGAAAAGCAGCCCAGTCAGCCCTGCCTGTTAATGTACTCGGAAGCAGGAACAGAGAATGAGGTTTGTACAAGAGGAAGCAATCTGACAGTCACCAGAAAGAACGAGCCTTATGTTTTATATCTTTTCAATTTCCTTTCCTTCTCTGACATGAAACCCGCTAGCTCCTACTCTCTGACTGGTCACTCAGTCTGGAAGTCTTTCCTTCACCTTGCCCATAATTCTTGCTGTACTAACTCCTGATATTGTCCGCCAATTGCATTCTGTCTGATGTTGACAGCTGACAACGGGTCGTCATCTCCAGAGGAAAAAATAAACAAGAGGAAAACGTTCACCCACACCCAGAGATTACAGATGACTGACAATCAGCCCTTGTCCATCAGTATCTCTCCTTCCTTTTCTTTGTAATCTCACAGAATGGAGATTACGGTTGTTGCCGGCGGGCAGATAAAGGATATGAAACAAATAAAATGTGGCTCTTTTTCTTTGGAGAAAATCATTCTGTTACTAATGGACTCGCTGTTCTTTTGTTGCTCATTCCACAGTGATGAGAAGTTCAGCTAGGTTAACGGCAGCAAAGATATTGGACCATGATTCAAAGTCACTTCTTACTGCTATAAGTCAGGGAATCAATCTGTCCTTAACTGACTTGGTCAAGGTCACACGGTGAGTCAGTGGCAGAGCGTATGGAAATATGAGGGCACATGTGGGCTCACAGGTAGGCAGCTGCTCCAGCCTGCTCATTTTCTCATGCAAACAGTTGAATGATTTAAGTCTCACAAGACATGTTTAGGAAACTATTTCGAAATAACTACATTTGAAATAACTCCCAAAATATCAGAATTAAAATAGTGTGTCCCCACTATGGGGGAGCATTGAAATTTGTCCAAGGAAGCACTGGGGAGTACTTATTTCAAATGACTATGGGGAGTCGTTATTTCGAAAGAGCAGCATCAGCGCATCTATGCTACCGCTATTTAGAAATAACTAAGAACATAAGAACATAAGAATGGCCATACTGGGTCAGACCAAAGGTCCATCGAGCCCAGCATCGCATCTGCCGACGGTGGCCAATGCCAGGTGCCCCAGAGAAGGAGAACAGAAGACAATGATCAAGTGATTTATCTCCTGCCATCCATCTCCTGCCCTTGTTATGAAGGCTAGGGCACCATACTTTATCCCTGGCTAATAGCCATTTATGGACCTAACCTGCAAAAATTTATCAAGCTCTTTTTTAAACCCTAATAGAGTCCTGGCCTTCACAGCCTCCTCGGGCAAGGAGTTCCACAGGTTGACTGTGCGCTGTGTGAAGAAAAATTTCCTTTTATTAGTTTTGAACCTACTACCCATCAATTTCATTTGGTGTCCCCTAGTTCTTGTATTATGGGAAAAGGTAAATAATTTTTCTATAATCACTTTCTCCACACCATTCATGATTTTATATACCTCTATCATATCGCCCCTCAATCGCCTTTTTTCCAAACTGAAAAGTCCCAGTCTCTCTAGCCTCTCCCCATATGGGACCCTTTCCAAGCCCCTAATCATCTTAGTCGCCCTTTTCTGAACCTTTTCTAATGCCAATATATCTTTTTTGAGGTGAGGAGACCACATCTGCACGCAGTACTCGAGATGTGGGCGTACCATAGTTTTATATAGGGGAAGTATGATATCTTTTGTCTTATTATCTATCCCTTTTTTAATAATTCCTAACATCCTATTTGCCTTACTAACTGCCGCTGCACACTGCGTGGATGTCTTCATAGAACTATCCACTATAACTCCAAGATCCCTTTCCTGATCTGTCGTAGCTAAATTTGACCCCATCATGTAGTACGTGTAATTTGGGTTATTTTTTCCAACATGCATTACCTTACACTTACCCACATTAAATTTCATTTGCCATTTTGCTGCCCAATCACTCAGTTTGCTGAGATCTTTTTGTAGTTCTTCACAATCCCTTTTGCTTTTGACTGTCCTGAACAACTTTGTGTCATCTGCAAACTTGGCCACCTCACTGCTTACCTCATTTTCTAGATCATTGATGAACAAGTTGAACAGGATTGGTCCCAGTACTGACCCCTGGGGAACACCACTAGTTACCCTCCTCCATTGTGAAAATTTACCATTTATTCCCACCCTTTGTTTTCTGTCTTTTAACCAATTCTTGATCCATGAAAGGACCTTTCCTCCTATCCCATGACCACCTAATTTACGTAAAAGCCTTTGGTGTGGGACCGTGTCAAAGGCTTTCTGGAAATCTAGGTATATTATATCCACTGGGTGCCCCTCGTCCGCATGTTTATTAACCCCTTCAAAGAATTCTAACAGATTAGTTAGACACGACTTCCCTCTGCAGAAACCATGCTGACTTTTGCCCAACAATTCGTGCTCTTCTATGTGCCTTGCAATTTTACTCTTAACTAGTGTTTCTACTAATTTGCCTGGTACTGATGTTAAACTTATCGGTCTATAATTGCCAGGATCTCCTCTAGAGCCTTTTTTAAATATTGGTGTTATATTGGCCATCTTCCAGTCATTTGGTACCAAAGTGGATTTAAAGGATAGGTTACAAACCACTGTTAATAACTCCGCAATTTCACATTTGAGTTCTTTCAGAACCCTTGGGTGAATGCCGTCTGGTCCCGGAGACTTGTTACTATTCAGCTTATCAATTAATTCCATAACCTCCTCTAATGTCACTTCAATCTGAGTGAGTTCCTCAGATTTGTCACCTAAAAAGGCTGGCTCAGATTTAGGAACCTCTGTAACATCCTCAGCCGTGAAGACTGAAGCAAAGAAATCATTTAATCGCTCCGCAATGGCACTGTCTTCCTTGATCGCTCCTTTTATATCTTTATCATCCAAGGGCCCCACTGCTTTTTTAGCGGGCTTCCTGCTTCTAATGTATTTAAAAAACATTTTACTATCATTTTTTGAAATTTTGGCTAGCTGTTCCTCAAACTCTTTTTTGGCTTTTCTTACTACATTATGACACTTAATTTGGGAATGTTTATGTTCCTTTCTATTTTCCTCACTAGGATTTGACTTCTACTTTTTAAAAGCTGCCCTTTTCTCTCTCACTGCCTTTTTAACATGGCTGTTTAGCCATGGTGGTTCTTTGTTAGGTCTCTTACTGTGTTTTTTTATTTGGGGTATACATTTAAGTTGGGCCTCTAGTATGGTGTCTTTAAACAGTTCCCATGCAGCTTCCAGGGATTTTAGTTTAATTACTCTCCCTTTTAGTTTCTGTTTAACTAGCTTCCTCATTTTAGTGTAATTCCCCTTTTTGAAATTAAATGCCAGAGTGTTTGACCGCTGCGGTGTTCTTCCCAACACAGGAATATTAAAAGTTATTATATTGTGGTCACTATTTCCAAGCGGTCCAGTAACAGTTACCTCTTGGACCAGATCCTGCGTTCCAGTCAAGACTAGGTCGAGAATCGACTCTCCCCTTGTGGGTTCCTGTACTAGCTGCTCCAAGAAGCAGTCATTTAAGGCATCAAGAAATTTAATCTCTGAATCCCGTCCTGAGGTGACATGCACCCAATCAATATGGGGATAATTGAAAACTCCTATTATTACTGTGTTTTTTATTTTGGTAGCCTCTCTAATCTCCCTTATCATTTCAGCATCACTATCACTGTCCTGGTTAGGTGGTCGGTAATATATTCCTAATGCCATATTCATATTAGAGGAATGAATTGTTATCCATAATGATTCTATGGAACATTTTGATTCCTTTAGGATTTTTACTTCATTTGATTCTATATTATCCTTCACATATAGTACCACTCCGCCACCCGCACGACCTGTTCTGTCTTTCCGATATAATTTATATCCCGGTATGATAGTGTCCCACTGATTGTCCTCATTCCACCATGTTTCTGAGATGCCTATTATGTCAACTTCCTCCTTTGATATGAGGTACTCCAGTTCACCCATCTTATTAGACAGACTCCTAGCATTAGTGTAAAAGCATGTTAGAAAACTACCACTATTTATATGTCCGCCTTTCACAGACACATTGGATTTTTTTATGCACGATTGTTTCACATCTGATCTTGCCCATATATTATTTCCCACATTCCCTATCTGACTAACTTCTAGGGAATCCCTACCTATGGAGCCTCGTGTAAGAGAAGTCTCCGTCCGATCCAGGTGCTCCCCCGCACCAATCGGCTTTCCCCCACCTCAACTATTTTGAAATAAGCATTATTACCTGAGGGTGTGCCTACACAGCACCCTAAACTCAAAATAAGCTACGCAAGTTGCACAATGCAAATTGTGTATCTTATTTTGAATCTATTTCAAAATAGCTTATTTTGAATTTTGGTGCATCTACACAATGCCAAATTTTCAAATAACGTGCTATTTCAAGCTATCCCATATCCCTCGTGCAACGAGGTTTTCTGGGATGGCAAAATAGTGTGCCCGTTATTTCGAAAAATATTTCAAAATAACAGGTGGCTTGTGTAGACACAGGGTAGCTATTTCAGGATACCTCTGGTATCTCGATATAGCCATGCAGTGTAGATGTACCTTAGGAAAGCCGGAGTACAGATTTCAGAATAACCAGCCCATTATTTCGAAATAACAGCCTTGGTAGTGTGGACACTCAGTTTATTTTTTCCTTACTGTAGCCCAGGGCACACAGAGCTCTGTATTTCACCATATTTATCCCCAGGCCGTCAGTGGACACTAATCATGGGGAATAATTTATAGAGTTGATCAGAATAACACAATGATTTATCAACACCAAAAAGGGGGGAAATAGCCCAATTTCTTAGCAGAGACTGGGAGAAAGGAATCCTTTGGGTCTAAACAGATTGCACCATTTAAACATGAAAATATTTCCTGCATCTATAAAACTTACCGTGAGCGGGTATTTTAATTAATCACCGCAGTTGCTATGGAAACCGTCCTAACTCAATTATAGATCTACAAGGAGGTGCAGGGTATTTATGATTGGGAAGCAGGTAGTGCTTATACTGAAACTAAAGTGGAAGGCAGACTCTGAGGAATTTAAAACGTTTTGATGGGGTCATTATTAGCAGCTACATCACATGGATTTTTGTTTAGTGTTGACTGATTCTTCCCACGCCGCAGTCTCCTGAGGGAGCATGGCTTGGAGGGGGTGGGGGGAAGGACATTTTCAATATATTTGTGCCATGCCAACCGAATAAGAAAAGCTGATTTCAGATGCCTCCTGCCTGAGCCCATGCTGGCTGGTAGGGATGATGATACAACAAGTGGAGCAGTGGTTTTGCATTGGAGAGGGGTACCACGCCCTTGTCAGGAAGTGCGGGCCTGTAATTATGGCCTTGTTAGGCCAGTAGAGAGCTTCAGAAAGGAGAAGTAGTGTAACTCCTGGAGAGGTCTCTGGATGTAGTCATAACAGACTGGGATTCAGTGTCTAGCTCTGCCACAGATGTTGTGTGACCTTGAGCAAGTCCCTTAATCTTCCTTGTGCCTGAATTCCCCAACAGCAAATGGAGGAGTGTACTTCCCTACCTCACAGAACTGTTTTGAGCGCTAAAAACAAATGACACTCCAATGACTAGAAGGTGCCCAGCGGCTGAGGTGTTGAGAGCTCTTTTGAAGTCACAGTTCAGTCCAATGGTACCGAAGACCGGTTTATTTATGACTCACTAACGGCTCTCCTAGAATACTATGAGTTCACCAACAGAGGCTCAAAGAGTCAAAAACTCAGAAGTCTGATGAAGGCCATTTGAATTTGAAATACCAGACTCAGCCATTAGCCATGCAATTCTGTATTCTGGCTCCAGCAATGCTCCAGGACCAGATGTTCCGAAGGAAGGTGCAGACTTACCCATCTGTGCAGTATCATGTTGCGGGGAAGAGGGAGAAAATAAAGAGCGATATTTCTTCCTGACCACAGCCTGTGACTACTTTATTGTTTGGGAGAATGGGGATTGGTAACCTCACATGTGCCATAAAGAAATATCTTGCCTCCTAGGACGGCTTTCAAACTCTTCTGTGCATGGGTTGCTGCTAGCCTCAATTCTCTGGCAGCCTTTGCTGAAACAAGAACTTTATTTGACTAAAAACCCAGTTCTTTTCTTTTCATGGATCTGTGTTGCCATTCGGCTCAGGTTCTGTTTTTAATCACTGTTGCATTCCCCTCTCCCAGAAGAAAAAAATGGTATCACTTACAGTATGTATCCTTTTCTCCTCGTTTATGTTAAATGCCTGGTTAGATATTTCCAAAAGTGTCTTTATCAAAATGCAGTGATATTTCATATCTGCCCTGCCCCTGTCCTTCAAGGTCATAGACTGAGCTTTCAGCTTGTTTCTTAAAGGTTAAGTGCAAGTTCCATAAGAACTGCGTGAACTTTGGAGATGCTTTAAGCATTAAAAAAAAAATCAAAACCTTCAGAGAATAAATATTGTTCCATGAGGAGTGGTGAATCTGAATGATAAACTCGCCGTTGAAAAAGCAGGGCAGAAAATACCAGCCCACTGTCAGAAAAGCTACACTTTAGCCTCTTTCCAAAACACTTTATTCCTTTTCACCTATTTTTTTAAGCCTACCTTGCTCCAGTGAACATTATAGCCTGAAGAGCTGGAAGATGTCGGGGGCTGTCTCTTCGGCCCCTGGTTCCCACTATGATGATGCTCCCTGAAAGAGGCACAGCGTTAACTCTTAAGATACTGGCTTTTGCTAGATTGGCAGCCACATGGCTACTTAAAGAGATGTACAATATTAAAGGGTTCAGAGGGGTAGCCGAGTTAGTCTGTAACAGGAAAAACTTAAACAACATCAAATAGTCTGGTAGCACTTTAAAGACTAGCCTAACATGTGGATGGTATCATGAGCTTTTGTGGGCAAAACCCACTTCTTCAGATCTGAAGAGGTGGGTTTTGCCCATGAAAGCTCATGTTACCATCTACATGTTTTGTTAGTCTTTAAAGTGCTACCAGACTATTTAATATTAAAGGGGTTACATGGGTTCTCCTCTACTGTTAAAGAGGTGCTTTGAAATTATAAGCTCCTATATAGCGTTCCCCGGAAATACTGATCTCACTGTTTAGAAAAACGTTTTCTAATTATTCAATTTTCCTTGGCTCATTTTCATCCCATTATTCCTTGCCCTAACCCTTCAGATTACATAAATTATGTCAGGGGTAAATGGGAGCAACTTCGCAGCCTGCGATATAAAAGAGGTCAGAGAAGATGGTCTGATTTCCCCTGCTGGACTTGCATTCGGATTCTCTCAAGTATGACAATATACAGTCCATCCTTCTTGGCCACACCCATCACACACACCAACAGAGGAATTTTGTTCTCAAACTAGATTGGTCACAAGTATGGATGAACAGATGCAGTGAGAGCGTCGATAATTCTGTCTCTCTCTCAATCACTTCTCACCTGAAGATCTCAAGTTGCTTTACAATTCCAAAAGTCGCTCAAGATTATCCTTTTTTTTTTAAAGCGAGTAAACCAAAGAAAAGGAGTAAAATGATTTTCCACTACCACTAAGTGGCATCACCAGGAACAGAACTTAAGAACCTCCCATTTCTGTCCTCACATTTGAACCATTTTGGTCAGGAGCATACCACACCCCTCAGTGCCGTCCAATGAAGCAGAAGCAGCAGCAAGGAGGAATTGGGCAAAGACAAAGGAGGCCCAACAAAGAACGGAACCATGTTTTATGGAAGCTAAGAACATTCTGGTTTTCAATTTGTTTTTTCTTAGATGTTCAGCATGATTTCTGCTGTGTCAGTCCTGGGATCCCTCCACAGCTCTACCGTTGCTCTTCACATCTGGTCTACCATTCCTGGGCACCTTTTCCATAGCTCTACAAATCCATTCCCCCTGTTCTGATCTGCAGCAAACTTGTCCCTTTTACTTCTGGACCTCTGGGTTGCAGGGAGATCATTATGTGGTGATTACCATATAGGAACAAGTGGAAAAACACCACCAGTTCAGACTGTATGGCTAGGCAAGCTGCCCCATCTTTAAAACAAGGCAAGCATCAATTTTACTATAATGTATTGGGAACATGGAACCACAGATCCAAAAAGTGCTAATTAAAGCAGCTATATTTAAAGGCTTCTTTTCATAAAAGAATGAAGTGCACTATAGATTAAAAAACGGTGGGTAATTAATTACTTTTGCTATGGGGAAGGTGTATAGGGCTCTATTTACATAGGCAAATTTTCCACGTCATAGTAAAATCCTTCAAATATGTCAGACAAATACAAAATTGCTCTAGACTAAAGGGCTTGTGTATATTTTGTTGCATGCATATGATTTCCCATTTATGCTAACGGGAGCTACTGGTATCCATTAAGGGAATAGCTTTCTTGCACGTAGTTGTCTGCTATCTTCTCTGAACACTCGTGCACTTGATTTTTTTACTGGCAGTTATACATGCAAATGTACTAGTCCCCATTAAACTCAGTTTGTGCATGCAGACATATTGATTGCTGTTTGTATCTACACATTAGTATTTACAAGTGCACATTTATTTATTTAGATTTTAAAAGTATGGAAAAAGACGTATCAAAGGATCCAGGTGCTCTAACATCGTTCGCATCACAATTAAAATCCCAGCAGCATTACAGTAACTATTTCATGGAACTCTGTCTTCCACCATTTGGTTGGTCTGAGAAGCAAACAGTGTCGCCTAATGGAGAGAGCACAGGGCTGAAATTACAAGTTTAGTGAATAGCAGAGGATGAGTTAAAATTGCTTTGGTATTTTTGACACCATGTTCTCAGAGAGAAAAGTTCACAGAGTTGAAGAACCGTGGCTTTACTTGGGATTCTCAGAGTTCATGACTTTTTTTTCCAGAGCTTAAACTAATTGATTTAAAGAAAGAAAAACAACCAGCAACTCCCATCCCTGCAATTTATATGCGGGGTCTTCAAAGCACAAGAATACTTTTATGAATTTTCCTTTCACGACCTAGATTCTCTGATGTCGTGTCGTCTCGATTATTTCAGTCCAAGAAGAGAAACAAAGTTACAGCAAGTATTTACAAGATGTTTTCAAGTATTCAAACTTGATATTTTTTTTTCTTGGTCAAAAAAGAGCAGTGCACAGTAAGACAGAAATGTGGGGTCTGCATTGATCTGAAACAGCATGATGCTACCTTTTGAACTAGCTGATGTATGCTGCTGACAGTCAAAAGTTGAAAGGCGACTAGCAAAACATCTTTCACTAACAAGGAATCAGGATGAATTGTCCCCGGAGGCGGGGGAAGAAGAGAGCATGATTTGGAAAGTCCTTAGAAGTGTACATCAATTGTGAAGAGTTCAGGAAAGTTGGGATTCCAACCAGAGGTGTGGTGTGTCAAGGTGACCCCGACAGCAGGGGAGAACTGAAGACCCCCCTCTCTACTTCTCATTACTCAGGAGATTAAAAATAGGTTTGCCTCCAGCTCTCTAGTTCCAAGCCAGTCGAGTTAGCAAGATTGAAAAATACCGTCTGCTTTTATCTAATAGAGTATCCTGCCCCATAGCAATGCAGTATAGCTAGCTTGCATCCTTAGTCAATTTTTATGGCTGTTTTCCCCAATTTCTGAGCCCCTTGTCTAGCATCTGTCTCGTCTGTTAGTTTTCTCTCTCATCCTCTCCCCAAAGAGAAATTGTATTTTAACTCTGAATTTCCATAATTTCAAAACACTGGATTTGGGGGGGCAGGTTTCAGTGGCTCTGGAACTATATTTAAGGTGCGGGGGCTTAGCTGCATCACGTCTGACTTGTTTGCACCCCTCACCACTTCAGAATGGGGTCCCACCTCTGGCTGCCAGCTCTCCCACACTGAAAGGACAGGATGCTATTGCGACAAACAGTGTCCAGTAGTCTGGTCCGGGAGAGTTGGCAACCTGGGATCCTGGGGATAGTCTGCGGTGGGATGCTGAGGAGTGGCAAAGCCAGCAGGGCTGGCAGGATCCCAGGGTTTGTCTACACTACAGCGTTATTTTGAAATATCTTATTTCGAAATAACGTGTCTACACACAAAATGCATTTCGAAATAGCTTTTTGCTATTTCGAAATAGCGCGTCCACACTGATTGGATGCTGAATTGCATTTAAGGCCAGCCGGAACTGGTTCCGGCAGGGCATGAGGTCAGATGTTACCTTGTGGCCAGGGCAGCCAGCAGGGCACCGTGGGAAGGGCTGGAGGCCCTCTATTTCGAAATAAGTGTCTACACAGTACTTATTTCTAAACAGCAATTTCTAAATTGGCGCTATTCCTCATGGAATGAGGTTTACCAATTTTGAAATAAGCCCTCTGCTATTTCGAATTAATTTCGAAATAGCAGTTGGCTTGTGTAGACGATGGGAAAGTTATTTCGAAATAACGGCTGTTATTTCGAAATAACTTTGCTGTGTAGACATACCCCCAGAAGGGTTGCCCAGAGGCTGGGACCTGGAGCTAGTAAAGCCAAGGGCAGGCCTGGCCCCTGGGCATGAGGAAGCCGGGCGCAAAACTCCAGCAGCCTCTCTCCTCCTGCATTCTGTACCTACCACAGGCTTGAATTGAATTCGGGATGTAAAATCCCAGTCAACAAGTTAACCAGTTAAACGTTACATTTAACCGGTTAGCCACTTAACTGGGATCCTGCCGACGGGGAACCGCAGACCCGGCTGATCTGGAGCAGCCCCCCGCCCATGGCGCTTTAGATCCGGCTGGGCTGGACCAGCGTGGGGCTGCTCCTGCCAGGCCGGGCCTACACCGTTTCGGGCAAGGAGCTACTCCAGCCTGGCCGGGCCTACTGCACTGTACCACAGGAGGGGATCTGCTCCAGCACAGCTGGGCCGCGGGTTAACCAGTAAACCAGTTAAACAGTTACATTTCTAACTAGAATCTGAATATCTCAAGTTTCAAAATGAACATTTTTGAAAATACACATTCAACCCAAATCATTGATGCCTGACATCATAACCTCACCCTCCCAAAGATTTTGCCAGGGGATACTCTCTGGGTGTGTCTAGACTATACCTCTCTGTCGACAGAGAGATGTAGATTAGGTATGTTGAAATTGCTAATGAAGCAGGGATTTAAATATCCCACGCTTCATTAGCATAAACATGGCCACCGCTTTTTTCCGACACGGAGGTTTTTTGGAAAAAAACGGCAGTCTAGATGCGGATCTGTCGAAAATAAAGCCTTTTTCAAGAGATCCTGTAAACTTCATTTTTTGAGGAATACAGGATCTATTGAAAAAGGGTTTATTTTTGACAGATCCGCATCTAGACTGCTGGATTTTTTTGAAAAAGCTCCATGTTGAAAAAAAGCAGCAGCCATGTTTATGCTAATGAAGCGTGGGATATTTGAATCCCTGTTTCATTAGCAATTTTGACTTGCTTGATTTGCATCCCTCTGTCAACAGAGGGATGCAGTCTAGACATAGCCTCTGTGTGTACCATCAATTGTTGTTTGCCCTGTTTTGCTTATGGAGAAAGTGGAAATCTGTTGCTCTGTAACCCATGCTACCCTGTTAATGTAGTTCTAAAATATGCCATCCATGTGGACATGTAAACCAGGGAATGCCATCCCATAACCACCACTTCATACCCAAAAAGAAACTTGTGTTTTGTTATATTTTTTTAAATAAAAGTCTTAGCAAAGCCAAAATCCAGATTGCCAGGGGCTGAACACTGCTGTAGTGAAGTCTATCTGGCCAAAGTTGAACCACATTCCTGTGAGCAAAACTCTTGTGCCAACACTGTATCGTTCTGCACACAGTTCTGTTCTGCAGAGCAGTGGACTTAAGGCTTCAGGAAAAATAACATAGTACACTTCAACAGGCCCTTTCCCTAAAAAGGGGTGTAAATTTGGATCTGAATAACTCTACTAACAATTAAAAGGTCCATTGAAAAGAACTTAGTGTCGGAAAAGTACCTAGATAAACTTTCAAGAGTCTGCAGTGTATAATACACACAATAGCTTTCACAATGCCATGTTCACTTTAACTCAAGGTCAGTAACTAGCATTGACTTGGCTGCCTCCTCATTGCCGCTAGCTCATTTTGTCCCTTTTATGTCTTTTAGGGAGATACGGTTTACAAGCTTAAACATCCCAAAAGCTAATGAATTTTAAAAATGCCTCTCTCTGTAGTAGATGAATCCTCCCTTTCTGTAGATTAAATTAGTTTAGATCCTGAGTACTAAGGCCAGGTCCATACTATGGGGAAATGTCGGCTTAAGATACGCAGTTCCAGCTATGTAAAAACCATAGCTGGAGCCGACATACCTTAAACTGAGCTTCAGAGCTGTCCTCACAGCGGGAGGTTGATGGGAGAAATGTTCCCGTCAACTTCTCTTATTCCTCGCTGTTGCGAGGAGCACCAGTGCCGACGTGGGTGCCCTCAGCATTCAATTTAGTGTGTCTTTACTAGACCCGCTAAATTGAATGCCGGAAGATCAACCGCCACAGCATGGATCTTCCCACATGTAGATATGTGGCCAAAGTTGCCTTCCCCATAATGGGCTAAGCATTTAGGGAGATGTTGGTCAAAAATATTTCTTCTATCTAAACTCCTTTTTTGGATGGAAATTACCCTTTCGACCAAAACAAAAATTTTCACACACCCCCCCAAAATAATTTTGGTCAAAGATTTTCAACGTAAAATTTTAAATAAAAATGTTTCTCTAGAATAGAAGTGGAAAAAAATCTACTGAGTCTTTAAAAAAAGAAACAGCCAAACAAACTCCAAAACGTTTTTCCACTGGAAAAAATTGAGAAAAAGTATTTTTGTCACCAAATTAATTTTTATTGGAAAACCGCCTCTGTAATATAAAGCTTAAAATAAATCTTTGAAATTTATTTTGAAATTTTTCTCAGAGTAGGGCTACCATTTTTCAGCCAGCTCAACCTTTGTGCATACTACCCTCATCGCCGTGGCACCTGGAGCAGAAAGATACACGCTATTAAAAGGGAATATCTATAGTTAAATATCCATCTCCTTCTTTCAGCCTTGATAAGTCTACCAAGCAAGCACAGGACTGAGTACCCATTGAATGCCGAGCTAAGAAATCATGACTTGACTCACACAGAGACAGAATGTATCAAAGCCAGAATGTTTAGCACCAAACATACCACTTGAACTACAGAAATTCCTGTAGCTGAGAGAAAGTGAGAGGCTTCATGGCCATAGGAGACAACCAGAAGACAGGTCACTGACCACAGACAGCAGGCCACCATTTTGTATACACCCTATGAATGAGCTTTTCCCAAACATTCCATAATGGTTCCAGTTGCACCTGGGGCCTCATCTCACCAGGAAGAGTTTCCATGGCCTTCCGTGGAGACTTGAGCCTCAAAAGCCCAAGTTCCTACCACATTAGCTAAAGGAGCACTCCCATTAACTTATAAGAAAGCATAGTCTCTAGAGTCACAGAAGTCAGACAGCTGGACCATTGTCATTCTTCAGCCAGGGTAAGGCACGGAGGTTGGACCTTTCTTTAGACACATCTGGATCTTTCCAGAGCCACCTTTAATTTAAAGAATCATCTTGATGCTGTTGCTGTTGTTCCACTTTTGCACTCTTTAGACAACTCTGGTAATTGGGCCTGATTTCTACCTCAGCAGCATTTGCGGAAGCAGTATCTGGTGGGGAATTAGTCCATGCCTTGCGAGCACGGAGGCAGTCTCTGAGGGCCTGGATTTATCAGGGTGAGTCTAGCAGCTAGTTCCGTTACAGCACATTATACATGACTGGACGTCTCTGAGGAGGCAGAAAGTGCTGCCAAGCAATTCCAAAGGCATCCTGCTGAAAGACACATTGCGGGAATGGCATTCTGTTTTCTGCATCACATTATGGCTTCAGCAATTTAAAATGACAGAGCTAATCTGTTGCAGGGATCAGCCAGGATGCTCAGTTTATTTTTGCAAGTTCAGGGATGACTACCACTTTATAAATTAAAAATTGTTCCCCCACCCTCTTGGTGAGCTCATCTACAACATTACAATCATCACTACGAAAGAAGGTTTTAGACACTGGAGACTGTTCTCTTTAATAGAGGAAACATGATAGATAGACAGACAGACAGGCAGACAGACTGGGTATGTCTAGACTACATGCCTCTGCTGACAGAGGCATGTAAAATAGGCTATCCGACATAATCAATGAAGTGGGGATTTAAATATCCCCGGCTTCATTAAAATAAAAATGGCCGCCGCGCTGTGCTGGCTCAGCTGATTGTTGGCACAGTGCGCAAGTCAAGATGCGGATCTGTCGACAAGGGAAGCCTTTGTCAACTGCTCCCTTATGCCTCGTGAAACGGGGTTTACAGGAGCAGTCGACAAAGGCTTCCCTTGACGACCGATCCGCGTCTTGACTGGCATGCTGTACCGATGATCAGCTGAGCCAGCACAGCGTGGCGGCCATTTTTATTTTAATGAAGCCGGGGATATTTAAATCTCCGCTTCATTGACTATGTTGGGTAGCCTATTTTACAAGTCTCTGTTGGCAGAGGCATGTAGTCTAGACATACCCATAGATAGATAGATAGATGGGGTGTATGGGAATGGATGGATAGATAGATAGATAGATAGAAAGAACATAAGAGAAGAAGAAAAGTCACCTCCATTCCCAAGCAATATATTATTGAGATGCTTAGAGCTTATCAGAATTCAGACAAGTATTTCCTAGTTCCATTGACCTTAAGGGCAGAAGGACCATTGGATAATCTAATCAGAGCTTAGTTTTTACACCTGGGACATTTGCATGGACAATGAGAACACCCACAACTGTAAGAGTTTAGTTTTTAAAAGCTTGCTTCAAGGCATAAAACATCTTCCAAAGGATTTGGAAGTTCTTTTCCTGGTGATCGAGTCTTTTTTCCTAAATGCAGCATGGTTTCTTGCACCTTCCCATGAAATATCTAGCCTTGGGAACTGTTAAATGCAGATTACAGCCGCTCCCCGAGATGCGAACGGTCGAGTTACGACCGTTTGCACTTACGACCAAAACTCCCATGGAGCGGTCGTAAAGATGGTCCCCGAGTTATGAACGCGACCTGCGCTTACGAACAGTGCGGTGGCTATGTAACTCAATGGGGTCCGAGTTACAAACAGATCGAGTTATGGCCAAGTGTTTGGTCCGTAACTCGTTCGTAACTCGGGGAGAGGCTGTACTTGACTAGATAGCTGATGAGGTCAGTTCCCATGGTCGTTCAGAAGTAGTTTCACTGGGTCAAAGTTAAGGAGGAGATATAAATGTATGCCCCATTCTGAGAAGTGTCTGGTAATACATGTCAGTCAGGGAAGAAACCATCTTCTCCATCCCCTTCACTTTTCTTCCCATGAAAGCAGATAATTTAGGCAGATGACAGAGAGCCAGAGAATTGTGATAAGGGAAAGAGATGCAAAAGCTCACAAGATCTGCCTGTGATGGAGGGGGTGGACTAGGCCCAAGCCTCCTGCGGGAGGCTAGTGGCCTTGTTCCACCCTGCCCCCAGAAAAGAGCATAGGAGAGGTCCTCCAGGCAAATTAGAGTGGCTGCTTCTGCTGCAGCCAGTCAGGGCCCAGAAAGCCGGTACAAAGAAGCTGCTGAGCCAGGGTCTGGCAGCTCCTCACTGGAGCTCAAACCAGACAGACCCAGGAATTAACCAGGAAGGCAGCAACTCCTCGGACAGCTCTGGGTGTGAGCTGGATTGCAGACCCAGCTAAAGCCCAGGGGCAGTGGCTGAAGACTGGCTAATTGCAGAACCCTGGACAGGGTGCTGTGAGAGTTTTATCTCCAGGTCCTGAGAGAGAGGGCTAGACAGCTGCTTCTTAGGGAGTGAATAGCAGTGGACATTGAGGCTACTTAGGGTGTGTCTACACTGCACCGTTATTCCAGAAAAACAATATTAGCATTCACACAGCAATTGCTTTAATTCAAAAGAAACTCAAAGTAACGGAGGGCTTTTTCTGACATTGGTAAACCTCATTCCACAAGGTTTAACACCTCTTCCAAAAAAGCTCTTTCAGAAGAGGGCGTGTGGACGGTCAACTGGTGCTATGTCAAAATAGCTCCTCACCAGGGACATTCTAAAGTTATTCCTCCACAGTGCCTCCTGGGCTCTAAGTCAACATAGTGCGTCCACATTACGGGAGGCTGCCTTGGACTCATTTTGAGGCTTTCCTGTAGTGTGAAAGTTCTATTTCGAAATAAGCTATTCCGGAAGATGTCTTCCAAATGGCATTTTCCGAAATAAGCTTGCAGTGTAGATATACCCTTAGGGTGTGTCTAAACTACAGAGTTTTGTCAACAAAAGTGGACTTTTGTCGACAAAACTATACCTGCGTCTACACTGCCGCTGAGTTCTGTCGACATAACATTGACAGAACTCAGCAGTTTTGTCGATGGCGGTAAACCTCATTCTACGAGGAATAACGCCTTTTGCCGACAGAGTTCTGTCGACAGAAGGCGTTATTGCATCTACACTGTCCTTTGTGTCTACGCTGTCATGTCGACAAAGCGGCTTGCTTTGTCGACAGAACTGCATGTAGTCTAGATGCTCTTTGTCGACAGAAGCTTTGACGACAGTATCTGTCAACAAAACGTCTGTCGACAAAAGCCTGTAGTCTAGACGTACCCTTAGTGGGTAACTGCTACTTATAGGGTGCCTGGGTCAGGACCCAGAGAAGTGGGCAGGCCTGGGTCTCCTCCAACCCCAGAAGCTACACAAAGGGACTAGGAAAGAAGCCTGTTCCCAGGCAACCAACAAGAAAGGGAATCTGGGACACCTCCGCTCCCGGAGCCAGTCCGAGCAAAGGAGACAGTGGACACACGCCCTCGGCCACAAGGGGGTGATCACAAGAGGGTGAGCCCCATTATACTGCCTGAGATAGGAGGGAAGGGGAAAAAATGCTGTTTGGATTTCGAAGTGAAAACTCCACAAGCATCTGGGCTGGGGACGATCTTTCCTATTCCGACCTCCAGCGAAAGACGTCTCCGGTGTGAAATAACAGCACAATGAAAGGCGCACACCCTGCAGATTCTACCGTGCTTTTGGTAGAAGGAAATTTCTCTTCTTGTATTCAGCACAGCATATCTGGACTCTCCCTTTCCTCCCACAAAGAATACACCAGGCCAACCTTTAGCACTGATATATCACTTCACCTCTTCCCGCTCCTTTACAAACTGCTAAATAAACCTAGCATCTCTCGGATGCAGTAACAAAGGTAATATTATTACTGGAACTCTGGTTTTTCTTTTTAATTGCAGCTTGTACTGTACATTTTATAGGCCAGATCCTCTAACTCAGCACTGAAGTTTGAAAGCACCTATTTAAGAATTTATAGAAGATGATTAAGACAAGTACAAAACGCAGTTTTCATGTCTCTTATCTTCTACCACATGACTTGGAAAAACAAAGATGCTGATATTTGGGAATGCAGTGAGTGCTCCTCAAACATTATCCTGAATCTTGGGACATTACAATTGTCAAGGTATATTAGTGAGGACAATAACTAGTTTTATTTTATCTTCTGTTTTCTTTTAAAAATTCCATGGAATCAAACTACAGTGGTGGGTAGTGACTTAGAATTTCATTATCTCATCCACACTGACAGTATTACATCACAGTATGAAACTTTTGGAGAATGAACCCAACTCCTGGGTCCTGATGCTGAACCCTGAGGTTTAAGTTAATAGACTTTACACTTACAAAGATTGTTCTGTATAAGCAGTAAAGGGAATTTAAGCAAAGCTTGTAAACTGTACACTAAGGTTCAGGGGGTAGCCGTGTTAGTCTGTACAGGATAAACTTTAAAACCAACAAATGGTCTGGTAGCACTTTATAGACTAACAAAACATGTAGATGGTATCATGAGCTTTCTTGGGCACAGCCCAGTTCTTCGGATGACCAGAATTTTGAGTTTAGGATGTGCAGACCCAGAATAGAAGTGGGCTGTGACCACGAAAGCTCATGATACCATCTACATGTTTCGTTAGTCTATAAAGTGCTACCAGACCATTTGTATACTAAGGGTGTGTCTAGACAGCACCCTTCTGTCGGAATAAGCTATGCAATTTGCGCTACACAAATTGTGTAGCTTATTCTGAGTCTAAATTGAAAAAACTTATTTTGAAATTTGGCGCTGTCTGCTCAGTGCCAAATTTCAAATAAGGCACTATTCTGAATGGAATGAGGATTACAGAGACGCCGGAATACCGTGCCCATTATTTCGGGAAATAGCAGTCGCTTCTAAAGACACAGCGTTGCTATTTTGGGATATTTCCGGAATCCTGAAGGTGCAATGCAGTCTAGATGTACCCAAAGAGTCACAAACATGGGCAAAACAAAAGGAATGTGTTGCTAGGATTCTCCAGCAAGTGCTGAATAACGGGGCAAGGAATTGCTGGGCATGACTGACCTTATTACATATGAACAGTTCATCTATAATGCATTTAATTCAAGTTCTCCTTGTTCTCAGGAATTAACTGCACTCCAGTGGACTGCCACTGAGAACTCGTTTGGGAAAATAGCTCCAATAAAAACCACATCAATAATAACACCTCCAAACCATTTAACAACCAGCAAATGCTTAACCGGTGATTTTCTCATCTTTCTCTTGTCAGAAAATCTTAAGGAGATGTAAACATTCCACAATTATATTTTTAAATACAGTGTATTTTCCACATTCAAATAAAGGAAAAGCGCAACATAATTGGATCTTATTTCTTCTTTAGATTTAGAATATAACGTCCTTTTGTTTCTTAATTACTCCACTAGAGAAAATTTTATCTTAATGAACATTTGCAACTGATGAGATTATGGTATGTGAATCTTCTTAAAGAAAGGCAGTGGGAACATTGGCCAAACTTAGCAATTGTTTTAAGGAATTAATTAGGCCAATCTATATAAAATGGCATTCCAGTGTTCATTTCATTATTTTTGCAAGTTCCCCCAGTGGGATCATACTGTATTACTGATTGTATCACTGCAACAGCCAGTGTGCAAGGTGCTATATTCATTTATAGCAAGAACTCCTTCCTCAGAGAATGCAGAATCTAAGGTGCCAGTTTGGGAGACCACTTGCACATGCTTCATTTTAAGCATATGTTTAAGGCCACATCTACACAAGGGAATAAGTGCAGATTAAGATATGCAACTCCAGCTACATTAACCGCATAGTGGGAGTCGACGTACTTTGATTCAAACTTTGGAGCCGTTCCCACAGTGGAAAACTGATGGGAGAAATGCCTGTGTTGTCTTACTCCTCGCGAGAAGTAGGCATACTGGTGCTGACGGCGGCACCCCTGGCATTTGATTTAGTGGGTCCTAACTAGACCCGCTAAATCAAACGCCAGAAAATCAACCTCCAGAGCATCGATCCATGGGTAAGTATAGAAGTGGCTGAAATGCCATTGAAATAAATTTTTTTTTTTTCTGAATTGGGCCTAAGTGTTTGTAAGTATTGATTGATATTTGCATAAGTGCGGGAGCTAGAGGATGCGGGGGGTACTGCAGAACCCCTCCGGGCTTCCGACATAGTGCCCAGGATCCTGGCTGTCACCTCGTGCACTGTGGGCTCTGCTGCCAGCCCCACACCCGGGGGACCAGTTTCCACCCCACACTCTAGGGGCTCTGCACCCAGCTTTGCACCTGGGTCCCAGCTTCTGCCTCACACATATGGGGCTCTGCTTTGGCCCCAAGTGCTGGGGACTCTGTTGCCCGCCCTGTGCCCTGGGTCCCAGCTGCTGCCCTACATACTAGGACGTTGTTCCTGGCCTCAGCTGCAGGTGGGGTGGGGGTGCAGGGCAGGGTAAGAAGGATGATGTCAACACCCCCCGCTCTTAAAAATGTTCCCGTGCCACTGGATATATGGGAATCATCCAGGCTTCACTGTACTTTACCCAATCAACGAGTATTTTGACATCGTTTTTACAACATCTCACCAAACACCCCAAACGTAGGGTCATGCATGGCAGCTGTTCCTACTTTCATAGACTCCAGGGTCAGAAGGGATTGTTGTGATTTGACTCCTGTGTAACACAAACCACAACTTTTCCCCCAAATAATTCCTAGACCACTTCTTTCAGGAAATGATCTGATCCATTTACAAATTGCCAGTGATATAGGATTCCCCACATACCTCTGCAAACTGTCTCACTAGGTCATTATCCTGGCTCTTAAAAATTCGTGCCTTATTTTCTGTTTAAATTTGTCTAACTTCATCTTCTGGCTCTTGGACCAAGTTGTGCCTTGCTCTGCTAGACTGCTAGGTATCCGTGTAGGTATGTGTAGACTGGTTGTGTCACTCCTTACTCTTCCCTTTGTTAAACTAAATAGAGTCAAGGAACTCTATTATTTCCCCTCTATTCAGCACTGCAGAGGCTACATCTGGAGTACTACATCTGGCTTTGGGTACCCCACTACAGAAAGGAGGTGGACAAATTGGAGAGACCAGGACCAGAAAAATGGTTAGGGAACTGGAGCACTTGAAATATGAGTCCAAATCCATCAACCTCGCCCTGTAAGTCATGTGCTCCAGCCCCCCGAATCATTTTTGCTGTCTTCCTCTGGACTTCCTCCAATGTGTCCACACCCTTTCTGTAATGGGAGGCCCAGAACTGAATGCAATACTCCAGATGTGGCCTCACCAGAGCCGAATAAAGGGCTATAATCACTTTTCTAGATCTGCTGGCAATGCTAAGTCATTTAAGCAGTCATCAGGTAGTAACAACTCCCAAGACTACCTATTTAGGATCTGATTTGAGGTGGTGATTTAAAATGTCAAAGTATCTCCCTGGTCCCTTCCCAATAACTAATAAACTCTGTTGTCTGTATTGCCATTTGTATGCAGAAGCAATTCAGTAAGTAATATTTATTTATTCTTGTTAAAAGGCGATTTCAGGCCATTTTCTCTTTCTACTTCAAATAGATTATTGTCAAATTATTATCTGGGTGAATGAGTTCTAAATGCGCTGCCTTGTTCACTCATTATGTCTTTGTTTGCATTCATCGCTCCGTCGATGCCTTTCCCGCTGACTGTAAAGACACAGTGACAACCGGGGTTAAACTTTGTGCACGAGGCTCCTAGAACTAGACCAAGCAATGTGCACTGTATGATGCAGGTAGTCGTCTGATGCCCGTTGCTCTCTCCTTTTAAGAGAGATCCTCTAACGTCGAGAAATTTCTGAGCAAAAAGGAAACCAGCGGTGTTCAAACTGGGATGCAGGGATCACTTCTGGAGGGCTAACAGTTCTTTTTCTCAGCTGTTATATTGCATCACAAGATGGTTAAAAATGCATTAAATAGAAGCATAGAATCATAGAACACTAGAACTGGAAGGGACCTCGAGATCTCACGGCAGGACCAAGCACTGTCTAAACCATCGCTGACAGGTGTCTGTCTAACCTGCTCTTAAATATCTCCAGTGATGGAGATTCCACAACCCATGTAGGCAATTTATTCCAGTGCTTCACCACCCTGACAGTTAGGAAGTTTTTCCTAATGTCCAACCTAAACCTCCCTTGCTGCAGTTTAAGCCCATTACTTCTTGTCTTATCCTCAGAGGCCAAGGAGAACAATTTTTCTCCCTCCTCATTGTAACACTCTTTAAGGTACTTGAAAACCACTGTCATGTCCCCTCTCAGTCTTCTCTTTTCTCTTGTCTAAACACATTCCTACTATTACTTTCTTTGTCACTGGCATGGCTATGCAATTGGTAAATGGGAGGGAAGGCAATTCAGGAAATTGCAGGACGGACTGTGGCGTACGCATTAGCCTTTTTTAGATATATTTTGTATGGGTTTTCCATCTGTCACCCGCTGTATTGTTCATTTATGTAAGAAAATAACTGGTAGTGTTCTTGCTGTTTACTGGTCATGAATAAATTATTAACGAATCAAATTATGTTTGTTATTCGGGTTAAGATTTGTATTTTCTTTAACATTTTGTGCTTGTGTGCTTTTGTGGCACAACGGGAACTGCTGGGAAATAAATCATAAACATTCCAGTGTCTTCTGGGATTTATTTTCAGGCCTAGGGTACATCTACCCTACGTAGAAGATCGACCCTCCAGAGGTAAATCTTCTAGAGTTCGAATTAGCGGGTCTAGTGTAAACCCCCAAATGGAATGCTGCGGGCAGCTCCACTGGCGTCCTGTAGTCCCCATTCTGAGAGGAGTAAGGGAAGCCAACAGGAATGCGTGCTCCCGTCACTTCCCACAGTGTAGACGCTGCGGTGGCTCGGCTGAAGGCAAGCCGAATCCAGCTATGCATTTTGCGTAGCTGGATGGCGTACCTTAAGCTGACCTGCCTGGTCTAATGTAGACCAGGACCTAGATTTTAGACCCACTAGGCCCAATTCTTCCGTCATTCCCTAAAGTGAATTGGAAACAATTCCACTGCACACACTGGTGTTAAGCCAATTGAACCATTGCGTGCCAATCATCAGAACCAAGTGGTTTCACACAGTTCAGTTAAGTTCATCCAAACAGGAGCGGAACACAGAACAACTGAGGTTTAGGCACTAGCTTTTGCAAGGGAGAATCAGGATGGTTCTCTTGGTTTACTTGTGGCTGACAGAATGCAACTGTACTGTAGGAGCTATCCCCTACTAACACAGGAGTTTGGTTCTATCCCATGAATACGTTTCCATCGGTGGCTTCTGGGTAAACCCCGTTTTCACCTTTCACAGTTGGTTAGTTATCAGCCTGGAAATCCAGATTCCCTCCCCTTCCCCACCTGTAAGCACAAGCCATAACATGCGAGTGTGAAAGCTGACCACAGAAAATCAATCTGTGGTCCAGCTATCGTGAGATTCAGTAAATAATGAATCAAAGGCACATAGACAAAATACTATCTGGAATGGCTTCACACTTTAAACTGCTCTGTGGCATGCCTGACAAATCTGTAACCACCTTCTAAAGTGCTGCTTGTAATTTAGTTTAATAGACTTAACACATTCGTAACATTGACCTTTTGGGCTTTAATATTAAACTGCTGGAACAAAGTAGAAAAATTAAATGATTTTTTTTTTCTGTGAAGCAGAAATAATTCGCCTTCATGTGACCTGTTTTTTATACTTCCTGCTATTTAACAAGTACTGCTTTCATTTCCACACTCTGATAAATTTCAGTTTGAGTCCAGCAGGCCCCTTTCACAACCCAAATGAGGACGACAGTAGAGACTGTGGAATACAAAAAGAATAGGATTTATTTTAATATTGTGCCTTTACAGTCAAGGCATCTCAGAGTAAGGTAGTGAGTATGCCTAAGCAACTGTGGAATCCTTTAGGCCATGTCTACACCAGGAAATTATTTTGAATTGAGTAAATTCGACTTATGGACTCCCGATTTAACAAATTCGAACGTCCGTGTCCTCACTACGGGAAAGAATTGAATGTAGTCTGAGGCAGGTTCTATCAATGCGGCATCCAGTCTGGCTACCTCAGACTCAGGCCCCCAGGAAATAATAATAAATAATAATAATATATGGCGATATACCTATCTCATAGAACTGGAAAGGACCTTGAGAGGTCATGGAGTGCAGTTCCCTGCCCTTACGGCAAGACCAAGTACCATCCACTCTGGGAAGCTGCAGGAGGGCTTCCGGAGGCCAATTAGTTTGAATTAGCGGCACCGGAGCATCCACACTAACATTGTTTTGGACTTACGAGTTCGGGCATTAGAGGTTGAATTCCGCAGCCCCTCATTCCGGAATAACGGGTGTGGCAGTGCGGATGCACTGCTTACCAATTCAAAGTTGGGGGGGCATTATTTCAGATTAAGGCCCTAGTGTAGACCAGGCCTTACAGAATCAGAGATATAGTTTACATAGAATATGTGAGTGAGTGAATACAGTGCAAGGATGAATAGGCCAGAGAATCACTGTCTTTCACCAAGACTTATATCCAACCACACATGCTTGTATTTAACCTGTTTCTGTATCATCTTTTTCTTACTCGACTTGCTTCCCTCATGTGTACGCTTCCCCCTTTTTCTCCCAGACATTTCCTGGCAGCTGCTCATGTGCCTACCAGCAGTCAGCACCTATCCCTTTGTTATATTGTGTCATGCCAGTGAGCTGAGTAACCAAGAGTAGGAGGAACAAGAACAATGACAAAGTTCTTTGTCATTGTTCTACATCTCTGTGCAGCAGAGCTCAGATCCGATGCTAATCTGCTGTCTAGATTTAGAACCCCCTCTCACTTATCTTTTGAAATAAATGCGTCTATATTGCCATACACAAATGATGTACAACTCACAGGGGGTAGGTGTGTCGTGAGCATCACACATTTTGTATGCTTATGACTTCTGCCTCCGGAAAGCAATTTTCCCATTAGTGAGGCTAACAGAAAAGACAGTTAAGATCCAGCCTTTCCCGCAGTTTGAGAGTGTTCAAGATGTGGGGGGGTTGCCGAGGGTCCTAGATAACTTAGCCCAGTGTTTCTCACTTTTGTCATGCTAGTGATGCTTTCCTCAAAGTCAGAAATGTTCATAACTCCACTTATATTTAGAATAAAAAAAGAAGTATCCCTGAGACCAATGATAAGTCTGTAATGTGTGTAAGGGCATGTCTACACTCGGAAATTATTTCGAAATAACTTATTTCAAAATAATAACTCCTGAAATAACTATTTTGAAATAAGCTTATTCCCCAAGGAATGCAGGAGTTATTATTTTGAAATAACCAGCCTCTTATTTCAAAATAATGGGCTGGGTAGCGTGGACACGCCGCTTGTTATTTCAAAAGAAGGGGAGTTATTTTGAAATAACGCCTTAGTGTAGACCAGGGCTAAGAGGTTGACACTGAATACTTGGGCTTGAAGGGAATGGGTGTGCTGGGTGTGAGGGAGCAAGGTTTTCTTTGCTTTAGAGATATTTAAAATACAAACAACTCCCTTGATTGGCTTTCTGGACCTTCCTGGGAATCACATGAGAGAAGAATTCCTGAATGATAGCATCTCAAATCATGACTGAGGTGCACGGATGCTACTATAATATCAATAATACTATAAGGTACTGATTTTGGAAGTGGACCTAAGGGAGAATTCTATGCTGCTTAAAATCTTGTCCCTTCGACCAACAGAAGTGGGTCCACATATTACCTCACTCATCTTCTTTCCCTCGTTGTTTTTAAAGCCATTTTTAAACACACACACACACACACACACACACACACACTTTTCTTGTATGTTTCCTCTTTCTGGCTCATGAAAGCTGAAAAAACAATGAGTCATCCTGTGGCACTTTAGGCCTGTTCTACTCTAAAGGGGAAGGTCAACTTATGATACGCAACTCCAGCTACGTTAATTACGAAGCTGGAGTCGAAGTATCTTAAATTGCATTTTGGCACCATCCACACGGCGGGAGGTCGACAGGAGCACACACTCCCATAGGCTTCCCTTACTCCTCATGAGGAGCAGGAGTACCAGGGCCGATGGGAGAATCCTCTGAGTGCGATTTAGCAGGTCTTCACTAGACCTGCTACATCGAACCCTGGAAGATTGACTGTGGCAGCGCTGATCTTCTCCATAGTGTAGACAAACTCTTAGAGACTAACCAAAATAGTAGAATTATGAGCTTTCTGTGGGTAAAACCCACTTCATCATATGAATTGGATGGAAATAACAGCAACCAAGAGATATATATAACAGCAGAAGTACCTGTCAATTGTAGGACCCGTGTTAATGAGGCTAACTAAGTGGGCTGCGTGTGTCCCACACATAGCTTTTGAGTGGAAATGCAGATGTTAATGGCAAGAGAAATTGGCTTTGTAATGCTCCAACTATTCTGGAGTAATTTCTGGTTCTGACAAATCGGTATAATTGAAAATCCCAGGAGTAAGTGGGAGATATCCAGATTGATATAAAAACCAAGGAGATTAGGCTAAGCACCCAAAGTATCTATGCCTATCTGGCCAGAATGGATCCACTAAATCGTAATCTACAGTTGATTTTAAATGTGATTATTTTAATGTCCTATTGTTGTCCTATGTCAGAATATGAAGAAACATCACCCTATCTTAGTTATATATCAGGTACCACTCAGATCTTACAACAGACACAATTGAGATAGGGCATGCTGTTTGACGCTTTTATGCATTTAAAGCATTATTCAGATGTGTAGAGTCACATGGCTTATCATTCAACAACATCTGTCTCTGGGGGTATGACTAGACTGCATCCCTCTGTCGGCAGAGGGATGCAGATTAGGCAGGTCGACATTGCAAATGAGGCAGGGTTTTAAATATCCCGTGCCTAATTTGCATAAAAATGGCCACCACGTTTTGCCGACTCAGCCCTTTGTTGTCAAAAAGCTGCAGTCTAGAGTGGGATCTGTCGAGAAAGAAAGCCTTTTTCCACAGATCCTGTAAACCTCCTTGCAGGAGGTATAAGGGATCTGTTGAAAAAGGCTTTCTTTCTCGACAGATCCCCCTCTAGACTGCAGCTTTTTGATGACAAAGTGCTGAGTCTGCAAAACGTGGTGGCCATTTTTATGCAAATTAGGCACGGGATATTTAAATCCCTGCCTCATTTGCAATGTCAACCTGCCTAATCTGCATCCCTCTGCCGACAGAGGGATGCAGTCTAGACATACCCTGGGATGGACCATTTCTCTCCAGCAATGCTACACGTGGTTCTTCAGAGAGGCTATTTAGGTGGAAGCTCTAATGGGTGATTCAACAGGCAGATTGCACTGCAATTTCATCTACCCTTATTTTTATAGTGAAGCTGTCAGAGAAGTTTGAAATACAAGCAGACGGGTTTTTATTTCCTTCAGCGTTCCCCCTCTGGAGAAAGTATCTGATGACTTTTCTGATGACGTCTCTTTAAATTGAATTGTGTATTACCCAAAGAACATAGGACAACTTCAAAGGGCAGAGTTTGGAAATATTGTAATGTAATAATGTGGTTTTGAAGTTTGCACTGAATGAATATAGAAGCTGGAGCATTGATTGGAGATGGTGATTGGTATCAGGTGACCCTTTGGAAACCACCCCAAGAGTCCAAAGAAACATTGGTCTTTTGGTCTTCCATGAGTCTTGATGAACTATTTCTAGGAGTTTTAAGTTGCAATCATACAAGTACCGCTTTGTAAGTAATGAAAGCGACTCCCTGGTCATTGTTATTCTACTCCATCCCCTGCTATTGTCTGCAAGCTCAAATTGGCTGTCTCATCTATCACACGTAGCCTTCCTACACACTCTCTATCTGGGTAAGCAAAGAAGCATATAAAATCATCCCTCCACCAAGTTTTTTTTTTTTTTTGTGAGGGTGCTGCTCGGATTCTGAGACCGTTCATTTTTTTTTCCTTCTCAGCATCTCCAGGCTGTTCTCCATCTGACTGTTCATTGGGTACTATGGTTGGAAGGAGGCCCTAAGTGGAAAGCTTTTGGGTTGTGTTGTTTTGTTTCCTTGCAGGTGTGTGTGCGACTCTGTGTTTTGGAGATTTCATACTCACTCTCTTTTCCTCCGATGCCTGTGACAATATAATGGGCTGTAATGGGATCTGTTATACAAGGAAAAAGCATTGAAGAGATGCCATGAAATTAAAAAATACAGCACAGGAGTGGTGCAATTATTGTTTATTAAAACAAAAATTTCCCCAAAGTTCTTTAAATGTGTTGCACTTTGGGGTATGGATGACAAAAAAAAAAAAAAAAAGCAAAAAGCTCTCTCCTTTCTCCCACGTTCCAACAATGCAACAGTCTGAAGAAGATCTGCAGGACTGGGCTGTATTTTGGAAGACTCTTTCTTTTCCAGTGCCCACCCATATGAGATGCCCACAGCTTTCTGTGCAGTTCTTGACTGGAGAACTGGCCAATGGGACCAGGAATAGAAACTAGAACCAAGAGGTCATCAAGTCCTGTCTCCTGCCCTCTTGGCAGGACCAAGCACCATCTAGATCATCCCTGATAGATGCCTGTCTAACCTGGTCTTAAATATCTCCCGTGGTGGAGATTCCACAACCTCCCTGGGCAATTTATTCCTGTGTTTAACCACCCTGACAGTTAGGATGTTTTTCCTCCTGTCCAACCTCAATCTCCCTTGCTGCAATATATGCAGGATTGAGAAGATAATCCTTGCTGGGCACAATACTCCCCCCGCCATTCCTCCTCCCCACCTTTTGTGGCTCCGGCATGGCCCACATTGGCATCCACAATAGAATCAAGATGCCCAGATGTTCAGTTTCATGCACACAGCCTTTAGGCTCAAGGTGGATTCCTACCAGCGCACACACGACTCCTCCACAAAGAACATTTTGCCCAAGGTTTGAACAAAAGATGCAAAATTAGCCTCAAGCCCGCAGCTCCTTAGTACTTAACATCCTGAACACTGGATCAGTTTCACCCAGACGGGTGCAACGAACGCACAACTAGGGGGGGTGGGAACCATCATCAATAACTTAAAAAAACCCAACCCTTCATGTGACACAATCAATGGGTGAAAAAAGCAATGAGAAAAGCAGCATGTCCATTTCATATGCATTCCTCTCCCTAAAGCAGGGAGATTACAGAAACAGATGTAGACTTCTGGAAAGCAAATGAATCAATGTGCCGCTAAATTACACAACCCATAGAAATCAATGGAACCCCTAAGATGTAACACAAGAGGTGAAAAACCCTGCAAATAATATGAAGAGCAGAGCCATATTTAGGAATTGCCTTGATCCGTGTCATCTGCAGTGCCCAGGCGCACTGTTGGCACGGTCCCAAATAAATAACGACGGTGCAAAGATAAAAGTCAGCAATACAGCTGTCCAGAGCTCACCTCCCCCCAAGCTTCTCATCACATGCCAAATATCCTCAGCGCTTGTAGTCATCTGTCACAGAACTCAGTGTCTCTGACTGCATCACACTCACTTTCTTCCTTTCCCTTGTAAAGGCCATTTTACCAAAAGTATCATTGGGACTAAGGTTTGATCCAACTGCATATGCCTAGCAATGAGTTCCTCAGATACTAAGGCCCTATTCTCTGATCCTAACGTCTGACATGGGGAATTGCATGTATATTTAAAATGGTGTCTTCTTTTTGCAGCTAATTTCTTTTCCAGGAGGAATGGAGAGAGAAGAAAAGACTTGCACCATAAACAACCCTACTGCCATGAAATTAATGCTTGTTATATTATGGAATGCATTATTTATGCGGTTTGGTCATGTGATTTCTGCAAAAAAAATCACACCATATCTCACTGGTTCTATTTCATTCCCATTCTTTGGTAACAATGGTATTTTTTTGGTTGTCATGATCTCCTGAGTCATTGTGGCCCTGGAAAAGCATGTAAGCATTGATAAGTACAAAATAATGCACAATGAGAAAAAAAAAATCCCCGCTACACATTCAAAATAATAGGTTCTAAATTGGCAGTTACCACTCAGGAACAATCTTGGAGTCATCATGGAGAGTTCTCTGAAAACACCAGCTCAACGTGCAGCAGTAGTAAAAAACTAACAAAAAGGAAAACTAGCCAAGTGACGTTATATATACATCCATGGCACATTCCCCCTTCCCTCCCTTGAAAGCTGTGTGCAGTTCTAGTCACCTCATCTCAAAAAAAGAGGGTATTTTAGAATTGGAAAAAGCACAGAGAAGGCCAATAAAAATGATTAGTGGTATATTATTGGCTTCTGTATGAGGGCTGTTTGCGTTACAAGAGTGATGACTGAAGGGGGATATGATACAAGTCTATAAAGTGAGGAACGGTGGGGAGGAAGTGAACAAGGAAGAGTTATTTATTCCGTCACCTAACAAAAGAATCAGCAATCGTCCAATGAAATTTAATAGGCAGAAAGTTTAAAATACATTTAAGGAAAAACAGGTTAAGCCTTTCTAGTATGGTCCCCTCTGGTCTGGCGACATTTGTGGCCTGGCATGATTTTGCTTAGTCTGATGTTCACTTATCGTGGGTGTGGCCAAATTTCCTGCAGTCCCATAAAGTTTGTTTACAGCCGCCAGTCCTGGCTCTCAGTGTTCTGTGCTGTTATGTAGTTCTAATTTACCCCTAAATTTCTTCTAACAGCCCAGCAAGCAGTGGCAGTGTCGGTAATGCTGCTAGACAATGTTGACTTCCCACGGTGTGGCAAATTCTCTGGTTCCCGAGGATGCCAGACCTGAGAGATTCAACTTGTACTTTTTCACAGACAACCTGGGGAATGTGTTGTTGAGGGATGTTCTGAATGCAAAAAGTATAACAGGGTCCAAAAAAGAATTAGATCAGTTCTTGGAGGGCTATTGGCTATCAGACAATATGAAACAAAGGAGGTTGATGTAAAATCTTTTATTGGACCAACTCCTGGTGATGGGACAGACAGGCTTTCAAAAAAGCACTTCTTTTTTTTCTGATAAGCTCTGTGTAACTCAAAGGCTTGTTGCTCTCACCAACAGAAGTTGGGGCAATTAAAGAGATTCTTTCACCCACCTTGTCTTTCTACTATCTTAGGACTGACATTGCTACATCAACATTGCATTAGCCAAGATAATCAGGGATGCAACCAACCCCACATTCATGATGTATGAAGGAAAACTGAAAGAATTGGGCTTGTTTAGTTTGGAAAGGAGAAGACTGAGAGGGGACATGATAGCTGTTTTCAGGTATCTAAAAGGGTGTCACAAGGAGGAGGGAGAAAAATTGAGGATAGGACAAGAAGCAATGGGCTTAAACTGCAGCAAGGGAGGTTTAGGTTGAATATTAGGAAAAACTTCCTAACTGTCAGGGTAGTTAAATACTGGAATAAGTTGCCTAGGGAGGTTGTGGAATCTCCATCTCTGGAGATATTTAAGAGCAGGTTAGATAGACACCAGTCAGGGATGGTCTAGACGGTGCTTGGTCCTGCCATGAGGGCAGAGGACTGGACTCGATGACCTCTCGAGGTCCCTGCCACTAGAATCTAGTGTTCTATGATTCTATGATTTGGGGTGTCCCTAAATTTCTGACAGCCAGAGAATGGCACCGAACGATACGGGATGGAGCACTTCATAATGACCCTCTTGTGTGTGTTTGCTCTGAAACATCTTTCTCTGGCCAGAAAACAGGATTCAGTGCTAAATGGATCATTCGTCCAATACAACACAGCCATTTCTGTGTTCTTATGTGTTTTACATTAAGCACATCAATAGGCCCATTGATTTCAATACAACTAAGTGAAATTATCCTTTAATTACATTTATTCTCAACTACCTTCCAGCATTGTTGTAAGTACAAAGCTGCCAACTCTCAATTTTGCTGACAGTCACATAATAGTTTGTGTTTCTCTTAAACACTCCTGGATTCGTGTGAAAATACAAGATTTGGCTTTTGTTTTGTTCTTAAATACATTTATAGCCCACATGGATATGAAGAATAGCTTGAAAACTCAGCACAAGGGCTCCTATAAGGGTCCTGAAAGCAGATGGCAAATTAAAAAGCCCACAATGGAATATACTTTTTTCTCAAGCTCTCATGGCTTTGGGGAGCCTGTCTCATGATTTGTGGATGTTTGGACTTGACAATATTGTAAGTATTATCCTCAATTTACTGATCGGAAAAATGAAGTTCAGAAAGGCTAAGTAAGTTGCAGAAGGTCACAAAGGGACTCTCAGACATAGCCAGGAAGACATATTCTCTGTTAACCCACTAGACCATCCTTCCTAAAGGAGACAGAACATTAGTGCAGTTTGCATATACATATGTAAATAACTAGTTCATAAAGTGCCAGGAAATGGAGCTCAAGAACAGATATTATAGGACTTATAAAACTTCTCGTTGTGCACTACAAAGGACGTCCTCTGTGCAATTCTTAACAGGGGAGCAGGAAAGACACATTTACATTGCTTCATGAAAAGGGAAAACTCCTGGACAGGTGCAGAGCCAGCCAAGCTATCTTTGGAGAGGTTTCAGCCCCTCTCCAGCTTCCGTCCACGTGCACTGCCATTAAAGCGACACAGACCCACATCTCCCAGGCAGATGGATGTGTGGTATAGAAGCATGTGAATGGTTCTGTGTCTGCAGTACGTTGTATCTCCAGGGTAATCTATGTTGCATGCGGCCGGGGGAGGGGAGGCGTGTTTTGTTTTTAACTAGCTGTTTTTGAGATATTGGCAATATGCAGGGTCTACCCACAATGGAAGAACACACATTCACAAGGGGGAATGAGGGGGGAGGAATATCATCCGGACGATGATGTGCATTCGCCGGGAGGAAACACAACAAGCACTGGAGGATGTATAGCAATGGCCTGGACTCATTGGAAGAGGTTTGCAAGGTGTTTTTCACTCTCTCTGCTCTGTGTCTGGTCCCTCCACAGGCACAAATGTGGATGACAGCACTCAAGTCTTTTCCCTGGTGCTGCGACAATGCCTTCCCCACAATTTCTTGTCCTCTGAGATGTGGATATGACATGCCTGTAACTCTGCATTTCCCCGTAAGAAAATGTGGCAGAGCCATCTGCTTCAAGCCCCATGCATGTTACTGCAGCAAAACTAGAGGCCGGAAAATGATTAATAACATCTAGCAAAACAGCAGGAAAATGAGCAAGTTTTAATAAATACCATCCACGATAATCTGTTCTCTATTTGCCACTGTATTAAGAGGTGGCTCACTAGCACAGTTCCCTCAGTGGTTTTGCCTGCCCAGTTAGCTAGGTTCACTACAGGTTGAACCTCTCTAGTCCGGCACCTTCGGGACCAGACCAGTGCTGAACCAGAGAATTTGCCGAGCCACGAAAGATCAATATTGTCTAGCAGCATCATCAACACTTCCCCTGCTTGCTGGTGAGGTAGGAGACATATTTTGCTATACCCGATGACCAAGCCGAAGCTCAGAGATAGACAATCTGTCCAAGATGGAAGGACAGGTCCCTGGCAAAGTTGGGACTTTCATGCTGAACTCTGAGTCCCATAATCTGTATCATCTGTGAGTGAAAGCTCCTTCTGGAAGGATATTAATGGGTATGTATTCTATGTTCTCAAAGCAGAAGCAGAATACCACGGTGCCATTCTAGCAATCAAGAAGTTATATTCATTGCAAGGCACCTTCGTCCAAATTAGAGCAAACTAAATATAAATTAGCCAAAATATTGCCAAGTACATTACTCATTAAAAATAATCACGCTACCTGGGTATTTAAACAAGACATCACTGTGACATCTGTGCTATATTATGGCATTGAAATGAATACATTTTGCGAGCGAGATCGCTTGATCATTACCTGCTCGGTTCACTCCCTCTGGGGCACCTGGCATTGGCCGCTGTCGGCAGACAGGATACTGGGCTAGATGGACCTTTGGTCTGACCCAATATGTCCATTCTTATGTTCTTATCTTCTCTCTATTGACTATCCCAGCAGAGATAATGGATGGTCTGGACTCTTGGGTTCTACTCCTGGCTCCACTGTGTGAGCCATGGGCCTCAGTTTTCCTTTCTCTATAATGGGGATAATCATACAATCGTCTTGGAGACAACTGCGTGAGCTCTATGGACTGTCTGCTATGTTTGAACCACACCTATCACAATGGAGTCTGAACTTTGGTTGGTCCCTAGGCATGACAGTACTAAACATAGTTAACAACATAGAGCAACAAGCAGACCTAAGCATTAATAATTATTATAATAAACATCTACAAGAATTGGATTCTGGAAATCTTCTCAGTCTTTCAATATTGGTTTGGCTGAGAGGGTTTGCTCCTGTCAAAGGTCTGTTGCATCTTTTTTGTTTGTTTGTTTGCCTGGTTCCAACGAGATTTAAAAAAAAACAACCATAAAGGCAATGGAAGTTTTGAATTCTTTTCTCATTATCTTTTCATACGTTGCAGGGCTTAAGTCCTGTTTGTGTGATAGCTGCTAATGTTAAAGCAACATTTACCCTTCAGCTTTCATCAATTTTGCAGAACCGCTATTATTTTTAACCTGCTGCCGGAGGCAAATCTTCCAGCAGATGACGTTGCAAATGGAGCTGAGAGAGGCTAGAAATTCCCTCTTAAGCAAGTCAACTTTATTTATTTGCCAGAAATAAATTAATGAATAATATTAATAAAAAAGACAAGCCTCTCAAACTTCGGGAGCCAGGGGAGAGTTTACCTGGCTGTATCACAATGTGATTTCAATGGATTTTTATGGCTGACACAAATTTTTGGCACAGAGGGGAAATTTATTTGAGATTGGGGTAATCCACATCTGAGATGAAGGCAAGAGACTGGTAAAGGGATGGCCAAGGCTTGGAAGAAGGACCCAGACCTTTTTATAACCAGGTTGCCAATTCAATTCCAGCTCTGATAGGGGCGATACGTCATTTTCATTCTACAGGCCCGTGACAACTGTGATGGAAGGGTCTCTATGAGTCCTTAAAGGAAAAGGGCTTCACGTCAAAATTACCGTATGTACTCGATCATGAGCCTGTTAAGCCACCCCCCGCCCCCAAGTTAAAAAAATGTAAAATCGCAATGAATCATTCATAAGCTGACTCTGTGTTGGCTGTTTGCAAATTTCCAGTCCTGGCTCGTCAGCATAAGCTGCTGGCAGGTCAGGACAATTTATTTACCTGGAGTTTCTGTGGGCATGGAGTCCTTTAACTCCCAGTGTCTGTGATTCGCCGTTTCAGGCCAACAGGAGTGGCGGGAAGAGGCAGTCAGCAGATCCCTCAGTCACGCTGCTTCCTGCAGCTCCCATTGGCTGGGAACAGCGTACAGCAGCCAATAGGAGCCGAGGGGCTCCATGCCTGCAGATGCTCCAGGTACATAAAACGTCTCAGCGTGCCAGCGGCTTGCCCTGCTGGGCTGGGAACTGAAGTTTGCTGATCTGCCTCCCCACGCCGAGTTAAAAAACGGTAAAAATACAGTGAGCCGTTTGTAAGCCGACCTGTGCCATTTTTAATCGAAACAATTCAGCTTATGGCCGAGTCTATTCGGTGCATCATGCCATGTGCCCTGGAACTGGCTCCTCCTTTTAGGAACTCTGAGGAGGAGGCCCAAGGATTGAATGAACCGTGGGAACTCAACTCCCTTTCCCATTCAAAACCCCTCCATTTCAGAGCCCTAGGGGTAGAGCAACCTGAGGGAAACTGACCTTGCACACGGCTGTGGAGGATCAGAACTCCCCAGTGCCCAGGGCTGTTAATTCAGCAGACTGGTCCCTCTTCCCAGACGGATGTCTGGAGAGCACAGAGGAGCTTTTACTGGAGAAGAGCGAGAGAGCATGGAGCTGAACTATTTCAGATTCAGAGGGTAACCATGGGAGCTGAATGGGCCATTTCTTTCTTATCCTGTCCCATGGTACAAGCCCAGGAGGTCAAGCTCATTAAATGTGCGTCCAAAGCCCTAGTGTTCACTGCTGTAGGAGGTCATCAAGTCAAATCCTATGGCTGGATAATTTATAGGGAGAATTAGCACTGGAGAGTGACGCTAGCAGAAACAGGAGCGATTGAATTTTATGTGATAGGGCAGAAACTGATCACCATAAAAACAGAAGGAGGAAATACACACACACACACACACACACACACGCACCCCGTCCCGTCCCGTCCCGTCCCGTCCCTCCACCCCCAGACACCATGTGCAGTAGTGGGTGCAGGATGGTAAATATCTGACTGGTTGAGCCTGTAGTACCACACGTCCTCCACCAATTGGTCCCCAGCCTGTAATTGTGCTTGGGATTCTTCCATCTCAAGTGCAGGCCTCTCCATTTGTCCTTGTTAAACCTCATCAGACTTCTTTTGGCCCAGTCCTCCAATTTGTCTAGCTCACTCTGGCCCCTATCCCTGCCCTCCAGCATATCTACCTCTCCCCCTAGCTTAGTGTCCTCCGCAAACTTGCTGAAGGTGCAAACCATCCCTTCATCCAGGTCCTTGATGAAGATGTCAAACAAAATGGGTCTCTGGACCGTCCACTGAGGCACTCACATATGAAATTCTGCAGTCTCTTTTGAGAGGCGCATTTGGTGTCTGAAGTGGGGAGGGGATTGCTCTGTGGGGGAACTGGGCCGGGGGAGGGGAACGCCACGACTTTTATTTCCAGTTCCAACTCTGTTTCTCAGATGTGAATATGAAGCTGTGAAACAACCTGTGGAACTGCATGGGGAACCAAAGGACAAAGACAGTACTCCCCAAATGGGGATTTGGCCAGTGCACCTGTGTCACCCATCCCTACTTTTCTCAAAAGCACCACAGTATCCTTAATGCCCATAAGTGGAGAGGACCTCCCTTTAAAATGGAGGGCAGAACCTCTAGCCCCTCTCCACCCCTCTGCACAATGCTGGGGCATGGGTGGGCTCCATACGGTCTCACAGAGAACCTTGGTTAATTAATCTCTATGAAGAGAGATTTAAAAGACTGGGGCTTTTCAGCTTAGAAAAGAGGAAACTAAGGGGGGATAGGATAGAAGTCTATAAAATCATGACTGGTGCAGACAAAGCGAATAAGGAAAAGTTATTTACTTGTTCCCATCACAAAAGAACTAGGGGCCACCAAATGAAATTAATAGGTAGCAGGTTTAAAACAAAGAAAAGGAAGTATTTCTTCACACAACACATAGTCAATCTGGGGAACTCCTTGCCAGAGGATGTTGTGAAGAGCAGGACTTTAACAGGGATCAAAAAAAGAACTAGATATATTCATTATTAGCCAGGATGGGAAGGGCTGGTGTCCCTAGCCTCTGTTTGTCTGGAAATGGATGACAGGAAAGGGGTCACATGATGATTGCCTGTTCTGTTCACGTCCTCTTGGGTATCTGGCATTGGCCACTGTTGGAAGACAGGATACTGAGCTAGATGGACCTTTGGTCTGACCCAGTTTGGCCATTCTAATGTTCTTATGTTTGACCTCATTTGCCCAGCAGAAATAAATTACAGTCAAATTAAGCACCTTGCCACTCAGAACTGAGAAGCTCTACAAACCTATTACAGGTTAACAGCTCCTGCTCTTGTTCTGTGTAATGCTCAAAGCCTCAGCATTCTGCATTTTGTTTAAATTAGTCTCTAAAATAGTAAGTTATTTTGGAAGCTATAACACAGAGTCATTAAAATGTACAAAAGACTTCATCTCTTGGAAAAAAAGAAATATACGCAGAGTGTGGAGGGAGGGGGGGGGAAACAAGCTCCAATATAAGAAAATGACAGCAGTTTCCACCTTAACCTCTTCAGTTCTGGTTGCTAAGTAACCATGACACACCACCGTGTGTTTTCTGCAGAGTCTGGGCGCAAGCCTGACAGGTTGATTAATTCTTCGGAGTATCAAACCTGCATAGTGAATATTTAAAATACTCCAGCATTTATTAAACCCCCCCCCACTCCATTATTATCTATGATTTATACAATGTGTTTTATCATTAAACTGCCACATATCGGTGGGAATTAAAAAAAAAACAAAACCTTTTCTAATGTAAAAAAGTCTAGGCAGATTACTCACTGGTTTCTACCCCGTCTTACATTTTACCCCATGCTAATACAGGTTAAACCTCTCTAATCCAGCACTCTCTGATCTGGCAATATCCGTGGCCTGGTGTGATTTAGCCAGATGTGCACTGCTCATGGGCGTGACCACACTTCCCGCAGTCCCATGAAGTTTGTTTACAGCCGCCAGGCCTGGCTCTCGGGGTTCTGTGCTGTCAGTTAGCTCTAATTCACCCCTCAGTGCCTTCTCAGAGCCCAGCAAGCAGCAGCTGTGTTGGGCAATGCAGCTAGACAATATTAACCTCCCGTGGTTCGGCAAATTCTCTGGTTTAGCACTGGTCAGGTCCCGGGGATGTCAGACTAGAGAGAGTCAACCTGTAGAGTTGTCTTTCCCCCTCCCCCATGCTAATCTATGCATTTTGCTTTGAATGCTGTCTAGGGCAGTGTTTCTTAAACTGTGTTGGTGTGTGGTGGAAAACAATACAGAATTCAAAATGGCCACCTTTAAAGGTGTAGGCAACTTTTTTTTTCTTTGCTCAATAACTTTCCCTTGACCATTTTTTTCCCCAATCACTTTCCCTCTGACCCTTTTCCCTACCAACCTTTTTTTTTCTCAACAAAAAATCCTTGGTGTTCCCCATAAAAAAATAGTGTTTGTTGGTCCTCGGTCTTAAAAAGTTTAAGAAACACTGGTCTAGGGCGTTTTAAAGAAACGATGAGAGAAAGCTGCTTCTATTGCCTTTCTCCCTAAGAGCCTATGGGCTGATCTACATTGCTGCTTTAAGCTGATGTAAGTTACATGTTGGTCATGAGTCTGAAAAAGCCCCCCCACCCTCCCGACCCATGTAAGTTACACCCGTGTAAGCGCGCTTCACATTGGTGTGCTCTCAGTGGGACAGCATCTCTTACTGACACAGCTTCTGCCGATTGCAGGGGGGGGGGGGGCAGAGTCGTGATGCTGACGGGACAAGCACCAGCCCATTGGCATAACATGCCTTTCTTAGGTGGTTCACAGTGGCACAGCTGCAATGCTTGAATGTACACATGCCCTGGGTCTCCACATGAAGATGTCCAAAAAGCCAATTAATTTTACTACTTTCTGACAAAACAGAAGGCAAAGACTTCAGACATGTCTCTACAGACATTGAATCTGTCTATGGGGGAGGTCTAAGTTGGATGTTAGGAAAAACTATTTCCCTAGGTGGGTGGGGAAGCACTGGGATGGGTTCCTTAGGGAGGGGGTGGAATCTCCATCCCTAGAGGTTTTTAAGTCCTGGTTTGACAAAGCCCTGGATGGGATGATTGAGTTGGGGTTGGTCCTGCTTTGGACAGGGGGCTGGACTTGATGACCTCCTGAGGTCTCGTCCAGCCCTAGGATTCTACGCTGAACCTCACCTGTTCTTCCCAACTCTAGCACCAAAGTTTCCTCACTTGGCCACAGTGGACAGAACTGAACATAACGCTATTTAATATTTTACAGTTTAAAACCCTTGCATCCCAGAAGACCTCAAAAGTGTAATGCCCCTTGACTCCACTTTTTGCAGACTGCTTCGAGATCTACAGGGCACAACTGTTAAAAACGAGGGTATAGATTTTTGTATTAATAAGCAGCACCCCAAGGGAGTCACTGTATCAGCCCCTTGAAATGCAGCCAGCTTTGGGGTGGAATCACATGTCAGCGCACAGCCATGTACAGAACAGTGTAGGAGGAAGAATCTTGCCCCCAGCTGAATGTTCAGGAATAGCTTAAGGAGGCAAAATGGAATTTTCCCAAATTGGGGCTTTGACCAGGGCACTGAAGCTAAAATTGCAGCCCTGAAAAGGTGCCATTGATTGAATCTTTAATGACAGAGAATAATCAAGAAAGCTTGACTCATCTTACATTTTCAGTTCTATCAAATAAGAAATAGACTGGTTTGCAGCATGTGATTAACCATAAAAAGTCCCTGAGCTCTTGAGTTTGAAATATTTGTATCGTATACAGAGCAATTAATTTCCCTTGTCACTGTATTCCCTTTATTCCTGAATGCAGGTCTCAGTTAAAGACACTGGGCTCCAGAAGAATCCATTTTCACCTTCTCTTATCCCTGCACTGCATGCATTATTTTATGCTTATGAAGTCACAGTCTGTTGCCTTGACTCTCATGATGACATCCTATATCCACCCTTATCCCCAAAAAGTCTGAGACCAAAGCAAAGTTTGCTGGCGAAAATAGCTATTCTGCCTACGTATTTAACAAGGAGGGTGAGTTCTAATGCGACCCTGTTACATTTTCTCAGAGTGCTTGGATAAGTAATTTTAACCTCTCCATGCTTCAGTTTCCCAACCTCTAAAATTGGTGTAATGCCCCTGAGTGTCACCCGAGGATTGAGAGTGAGGGTGAACTCACATGAAGGTAAAATTGTATAATGGAAGCAAAAATTCAACATGGAAGGTGAGCAGTGCTCTATCAATTCCACAATGAATTACTAAATATTATCTCAATGCAGAGCAAGTCAGCAGCAAGGAAAATATGTAACTATGTAAATGGCATTGACATTTTGACTTGTTTGAAGACTGTTCTCTGAAATATTTTCCTACTCTTGAAATTTCCTTTTCCAAAGGTGAGCTCAGAGCTGATGAAAAGTAATCTAGAAGGATGAATGGATTTTCCTTTACTTCACCTAATGGGATAGGAGTGTATGGGGAATACATCTCCTCCTTCCAAATACTTTTTTCAAATTGGAAACAGGCCAATCCTTGCTCTCGGGTTATAGAAATATAGAAATATGGGACTGGAAGGAACCTCAGTAAGTCATCTAGTGCAGTCGCCTACACAAGGGTGGGCAATAAATGGTCTGCAGGCCAGACGTGGTTCACCAAGGTTATCTCCTGGTAGGCCATTGGTGGTTTATTTATCTGCCTATCTGCAGATTTGGCCACTTGCAGCTCCCATTGGCCACAGATCACTGGTCCCATCCAATGGGAGCTGCAGGAAGAGGTGTCTTGTTCTGTGTCGATTCCCACAGCTCCCATTGGCCGGGAACCGTGATCTGCAGCCAACAGAAGCTGCAAGCGGCCGTACCTGCCAATGCACAGGTAAATAAACCACCAGTGACCCACTAAGGGCAAACCCTGAAGAGCCATGCCTGGCTTATTGCCCACATCTGACCTACACTCAAAGTTGGACTAAGTAATGACTAGACCTTTACTGACAGGTGTTTGTCTAACCTGTTCTTAAAAACCTCCAGTGATGGGGATTCCACAACTTCCCCAGGCAATTTATTCCAGTGTTTAACCACCCTGACAGTGAGGAACTTTTTCTAAATGTCCAACCTAAACCTCCCTTGTGGCACTTTAAACCTATTGCTTCTTATCCTATCCTTAGAGGTCAAGAAGAACAATTTTTCTCCCTTCTCCTTGTAGCAACCTTTTATGTATTTGAAAATAGTTATCCCATCCCTCCTCAGTCTTCTCCTCTCCAGTCAAAAATCCATTTTTGAAAATATTTCTTCACAAATCATGTATTCTAGACCTTGTATCAGTTTTTTTTTTCTTCTCTGGGCTTTCTCCAATTGGTCCACTTTTTTCTCAAAATGTGGTGCTCAGAACTGGACACAGTGTTTCAGTTCCAGTCTTACTGGTACAAGATACTCCATTGTGTTTTTTTTTCTTTTAAAAACAATACCTCAAAATAAATAAATATTGTTAGGGGCTAATTTTAGAATTCAATTATTTCCCACAATCGAAGTGACACACTGATTAAAATCAGTGCCTCTACCATTTTTCAGGATCTGGCTTGATGGATGCATGCATTTTCTCTCCTGAAATGAATTCCATATTATAAACTCCACATATTCAGCCTCTTCCATTCTTCCTGTAATCACTATTTTTCCTGCTCCGCTATGATGCTTATAGGAGTTGATTCTAACAATGCATACATCCAGCCCTGCGACGTGGAGGATTGTGTGTGCCTCCCTCTTCTGCTTAATAAATACATGGCCCTGCATCTGTTTACTCCTGTAATTCAAGGGAAAATCTTTATTCAAAGTGCTTTATTCAATTTACAACCTCTCACAGATTATAGCTATCTCTTTCCCTCTCTGCTTTTATAACAGTTTATAATAGCAAAGACGATTCTGTCTAAAGCAATACCACCAGGGGAAGAATGGATGTCTTGCTCAAAGATTTTTTTTTTTCCTGGCTCAGGACAAAGTTATTGGGGCTGGTAGCATCCTACTAATATGGCAACACGAATAATTCCTTCCACAGCATGACTTAACGGATAGAATTCTAGGCCCTGGTTGCAGCGGTGAAAATGGGCGGGTAGGACATATACCATTTAGAAGAGGTCACCAGTACCAGCCCACACGCAGCCGACAAGGGGGGCAAAAAGGAGAGTGACGTTAAAGTGTTACCATGGCGGCGCTGCTATCCTATCGGCAGGGCTGCTGATGGGAGGAGCCAGGGCTGCCAATGACAACGGGGTGGCAAATGGGTCCTGGCCATTTTAAAGGGTCCAGCAAGCTCCCACAGCTGCTGCCAGTACTGCAACAGTGTCCAGAGCCCCCTGCCCTTTAAATCGCTGGGAGAGCCATACCGTGGAACACTGAACAGATGGCCAGGGGACACTGCTCCCAGCCCCACCCCTTCCACCCAAGGCCCCGATCCTTCCAAGGGCCCAGAGCCAGGCCCCCATGCCGGAAAGATTTTTAACTTACTTTCACCCCGCCTGGGTGTTTTACTAGAGGGTCGGATGAAAATAACCACACCGGTCCCATTCTGACCTTAAAGTCTGTGTCTGTGAAATTGTTTTGGCTTTTGCGCTATACACACACTAAACTGGACAGGCCCAGTGAGGCTCTGAACTACTGTGTTTACTGAAGAGACACAACATAGAGGGCCTAGCAATAGACACACACTGAGACTCCAGTCGGGCTCCGGCATTGTTACTGATACATTTCTTAAAGAGGCCAGTAAAACTGCCACGTTCGGGCATCCCCTTATGTAGCACAATCTAGTGCTCCAATGAAGTACTCCACCATTCGCATGAGGGTAGAAATGGTTGCACAGTAGAGAGCAGTAGCAAAGAAAAAAAAATGTTATAATTATGATGCTTGTTAACCACTGATAGGCTCATGCTGCACCGGCACAGGGAAATGATATTGTATTATCTCCATCCCTGCGGAGCTTGCCTTGTAAAAAAGACATTTTTGCTCAGATTTCTCCCCCTGCAGTGTCAGGGAAAATGCTAGCCCATCGTTCCCAGATTGCTTTCTTCGGACCCGTAGCCACCCACAAAGCCCTTGCTGGTTCTATGATGCCATTTCTCCCCATTGCTTTACTTCCACCTGAGCAAAGACAGTTAAGCGCACACTAAACATTCTCCTAAATATTAATTTTCAATGTCACCAAATGTCTTAAGTGTCACAGGGAAAGGATCAGGAGAGGAAAGATCTGTGAAATTGCCCCTCTGCTTAGAGGTGGCCCATAGAGCGCATTTCTCTAAGACTCTTCGCATTATACCACTGGGGCTAATAGCTGTTCTGAGAAACCCATCTCATTCTCTCTGAGTTACACTCTTGCCGAGTAACCGTAAAAACGGACTCCCCATGTGATTCCACTGTAACACAATTGTGCCATTCTTGCTGCTAAAGGCAGTTTGATTTGATTGACTAATTAGGCAGTTATGGTTAGCATTGTTAGAGCAAACATTCCCTTTCCTAACTGCAGTAATCACTACATACGACAAAGACTACCGCCACAAATGGGAACCATGTTCCTAATATTCATTGCTTTCAATGGGACATGAAGCTGGAAGATACCTTTATGCATCAATATTAGGAGTGTGAGCTAGTACAGGGACTGTTACGGTGCCTCACAATGTAAGGTTAGTCCTAACCTATGCTCTAGGAATTCTTAAAGGCTGCTCCCTTCAGAGACACCTGTACAAACCCACAGATATCGTAATAAAACTAAGATCACAAGTCATTTTTACTCATTGGCTGTTTTTGTCTCTTTTCCATCTGCCAGGTAAAGGAACAGCTTCGAAGGGGAGCCAGATGGAAAGGAAAACTGACCCTTAGTTATGACCTGCCCTTCAAACAGAAGCCACGCACTCACAGAGCAAACAAAACAAACCGAGGAGCAAAAGTGATGAATCTTAGCTACAACGTTAATGTCTCTGTCAACAGGAGGCATTCCCTACCTAAAAGAAACCTCTTCCAAACAACCAGAGCAGCTGTGCAGTGTGGCCTGTATAGCCTCTTCAGAGTTTCCCCTGAATTGCTACAGAATCAAAGGACTGGCGAGATCTTGGGAGGTCATCTAGTCCGGTCCCCTGCACTCACAGCAGGACTAAGTATTATCTAGACCATACCTCACAGGTGTTTGTCCAACCTGCTCTTAAAAATCTCCAGTGATGGAGATTCCACAACCTCCCTAGGGAACCCATTCCAGTGCTTCCCCACCCTCCTAGGGAAATACTTTTTCCTAATATTCAACCTAGACCTCTCCCACTGTAACTTGAGACCATTGCTCCTCATTCTGCTATCCGTCACTACTCAGAACAGCTTCTCTCCATCCTCTTTGGAACCCCTTTCAGGAAGTTGAAGGCTGCTCTCAAATCCCCCCTCACTCTTCTCTTCTGCAGACTAAACCAGTGTTTCTCAACCTTTTCTTTATAAAGTACCCCTTTTGAAAATAATAATAATAATTATAAGTACCTCCAGTACCTACAGTTTTCAGATACACAAATTTTTTTCTACCACTGCAACACATTTGTTGAAACAACTTAATTGTAGCCGGGCAGGCGACGAAATTTTTGGGTGTAAAAAGTACAAAAATAATAAAACGCTGTAAAACTTTTAAAAAAATGTCAGTTTTCTCTAAATTTCAGTTGTATTGATGAACCCCCCAGATTTCTCTCGAGCACCCCAAGGGTACTGGTACCACTGGTTGAGAAACACTGGACTACACAAGTACAAATCCCTCAACCTCTCCTCGTAAGTCAAGTGCTCCAGACCCCAAATTGTTTTTGGTCCCCTCCGCTGGACTCTCTCCAGTGTGTCCACATCCTTTCTGTAATGGAGGCCCCAGAACTGGACACCAGACTCCAGATGTAGCCTCACCAGTGCCAAATAAAAGGGAATAATAATCACTTCCCTAGATCTCCTGGAAATGCTCCTCCTAATGCAATTAGCCTTCTTAGCTTTTGACTCATATCCACCTTCTTATCCACTGTAATCCCCAGGTCCTTTTCTGCCAAACTGCTACTTAGCCAGTTGATCCCCAGCCTGTAACAATGCTTGAGATTCTTCCATCCCAAGTGCAGGACTCTGCACTTGTCCTTGTTGAACCTCATCAGATTTATTTTGGCCCAATCCTCCAATTTGTCCAGGTCACTCTGGACTCTATCCCTGCCCTTTGGCACCTCTACCTCTCCCCGTAGCTTAGTGTCATCTGCGATACAATAAATGGGTCCCACCCATTCACCAAGACTAGCAACCCTCTCCCTCCTGCTGTGATATTAACAGAATGTCCGGGATGCTGCGTGATGCTTTGGGGAGCTCTGATGATGTTATGTTTGTAAACTTTCAGCTCTTCTTTTATTTCAGATGTCGTGTGACTCCATCTGGCCCGGCAGGTTCCAAGTCACCTTACAACATATGAAACTTCCCACCAGTGCCATGCTGTGACGTATTTTTGCCTGGCCATTTGCTCTGAACAGTAGTAGGCCTGCTTTCTCCTCTGCCCCCTGCTACCATCTTCCACTGATGTCTATTACAAATTGAGGCTCCCGCTGCTCTCACCTGGCTCGTTGGTTCATGCCACATTGTGAGGCTATTTCCAGCCGTACGGGCTGCCTCCCCTCACGCAGTTTACACCCCCCATTCAAGTAACCAGCAACGAGACAGTGCCGCATTATGGCTGAATATTGCCATCCGCTAGGCCGGTGCCTGAACAAAAACGCAAGGGCCTGGCATGAACGATGGGAGAAAACAGAAATAAAACAACAGATGTCAACAGTGGGCAAAGCACGAATCCACACGGGGCCTTGTAAATAATATGTGGCTAGTAGAGAAATCGTGAGAAAAGTAACGTGTCATGAGTCTGCCAGAGTAGCCTTTCTACCACGATCTGTATCACCTGGATGACTTAGGACAGGCTTGGGCAAAATATGGCCCGTGGGCCAGATTCAGTCCGCCAAGCCCCTGGAGGCAGCGGGGAGCCCCAGGCAGGCTCCCCTGCTTGCCCCACAGGCCGGGCAGAAACGCAGATGCAGGGCTCCATTTCTATTTTGAAACTGGAGGGAAGGGGGAGGAGTTTTAGGAGCTGCCCTCCCCCCCCCCCAGTACATTCCCATTGGCCAGTTTCTGGCAGAAACTGGCCAATGGGAGCTACTTGTTTGAATAACAAGCAGCTAAGAAGAATCATGCCCCCTCTCCTGGCTTAGTTATTCATGAAGCACATGGCCAGGCAGGCTGGCTGGCCCGGAAACATTGTAAGCTCTGCAGGCAGGCAGGGTAGTTTGGCAGCTGACAAGTAAGTCTCTTGGCTACAGCCTGCTTCTGGCACCTCAGCCCTTTCCTGCCCCAACTCTCTGCCCCCCCCCCCCCCCAACATACCCAAACCCTATGTCCCTCTCTTACACCAACACCCCCTCCCAGATCTGTCACCCCAATCTCCTGTCCCAGATCACAGTCCCCTCCTACCCTAGGTCACATCCCAAACCCCTGGACTTCAGTCCCCTGCCCTAGGTCACAACCACCTGCTTCATCCCAACTCCCTCCCAGACGCCAGACTCCCTCCTGCACTCCAGTCCCTTACCCCAAGCTCCCTTCTGCACCCAACCTCCATCCCAGACCCCGCATCTCCTCCATTCATATCATGGAAGAGTGCGGCCCTTGACCACTTTCCCAAATCTTGGAGTGGTCCCCCCATCAAAAATTATTGCCCACCCTTAGCTTAGGATCTATACAGGGGTTAGTTCATAGAATTAGTAAGACAGATATGAAGTGGGTTACAGGATGTGCAAAATAATAACGTGAGAGTCTGTTTTAGAATATCTGCAGAATCTGATTTAGCATGAAGTCTGAGGGAGCTGTGTTGCCCCCGACCCTATCCCCACTACACCTGGGCCTGATCACTTCCGGTGTATGAAATACCAGGAGACAAACTACAGAGATAAGCCCAGCTAGGAACCGTGTTTAGATTCCAGAGACATGGATGCAGTGATCTCCCAGAACTAGAGGAGGTGTTCTGGGCAAGCCAAGTGGAAAACATCTCAGATGCAATCCCCAGAAAACTTGCAGCATAATTCAATACGATATGCACAAAGAGCAGCATAGCAACTTGATTTCTCCTGGCAGGGCAGGGGACCTGGGCAAGGTGTGTGTAGGGTGGGGGTGGGGATTGGCTCTGTGCTCTTGGAAGGGGCAGAGCCTAACTCTCATTGGTTTGAATAGGAATGTATTGCCTAGGTATTTCTGAAATCCCACTAGGCACCTATCTGAATCATCACAAGCCTAAATGCCTTTTAAAAATCCATATGCAAGTGATCAGATATGTCCTTTCCTGCCTCTAGCAATACCTCAAGTATGTCCAAGAAAAGCTATTACCACACCCACCTTGTGTCTCATTCACCAACGACTCGGGTTATTGAAACGACAGAAACAACAACTGATCTCAGAGGCTTGATTCTGAAAGGGGCCGTGTGTTCACAAATCCAAATGAGATCAGTGTGCACTGCAAGTCCTCAGCACTTCCCTGTATAAGACCACGACTTGTCTGAGAAGTTGCACAAAGTCTTTGCCAAACAGTTCAGACGTTCTACTGCCCTCTTCCCAAAGGCTAGGGAGTCCACTCCCTGCTATATTTATGGGACGTTCAACTCTGCCTTCCTTGCACATGATCTTCCAGCCTTGCACAAGAAGAGATTTGCCTAGGAGGGGCTAACTGATCAAAATAGGGCACATGGACAAAAAAAACTTGGTAACCATGCACTGATGTTTCAGCAGTAGGCCTTGCTCGGAACAGTTTCTTCCTCCCTGGGCAATAAAGCTCTGATCCTGAAAATATATGTGCATATGGCTCTCTGTAATCATGTGGATAGCTCAACCAAAGTCAAAGGGTGAAATCTGGCCCTGCTGTAGTCAATGGGAAAATTCCCATGGGGAGTTAGTTCGGATTAAAGTCCATGTCTTGCCCCCTGAAAGATTCCCATTGGTTTTCAGTGAGATATTTAAAGGCAGACTTTAGAAGTATACAGGCACCTGAAGAGGCATGAAGATATCTACAAGGATGCTCAGAAGCACCTCCCATAGGAGTTAGGTGCCCAGGCGCTTTTGAACATCCTACTAGGCACCTACTTGTACCTTCTGGTGTCTACATGCTTTCAAAAATCTGATGCAAAGTACCTAGGTCGCTTTTGGCAATGGGCCTTAAGTTCTTAACTAACTTATGTGCTTATGGAAACGTAACCCTATGAGTTAAAAAGCGTGTTGAAGCAATGCTCTCCAATCAACCGGCAACCCTGGTGTGTTTTGTGGCTGAATCCTATCGCCTGCCTGAGGTAGATTATGAACACCTGGCTTCCTCTGTGCATTGTCAATGCCTAATCAATACTGAGGTAAGACATGTACTCGGGTTAAGGTTTGCTAATCCATACAATAAGTAAACAAATGCCTAAAGATTCCCAGAACCAGCATGTCTTCCTAGACAGACAGACAGACATATAGATAGATAGATACAGACAAACAGGCACGCAGGCAGACAGACGGACAGACAGACAGACTGAGGGTATGTCTACACTGCAGAGTTTTTCCAGAAAAACAATTCTTACGTCCACACTGCTATTGTGTTCTTTTGACAGAAAGTCGAAAGAATGGAAGGGTTTTTCCGATGATGGTAAACCTCATTCTACAACGAAGAAGACTTTTTCTGAAAAAGCTTTTTTGGAAAAAAAAGTGTGTGGACATGGAAGAGTGTGTTTTTTTGAAAGAAGAGGCCTTCAGGAAAAAACACAGGTGTCCTGGTGGGCACTCCATCCACTGTAATCACAACTTAAATGTGAGATAGCATCCATTCAATGTGTATGCTATCTTTCAAAAAAGCACATCACTTTTTTGTTGCGCTTTTGCTGTGTGGACGTTCTCTTTCGAAAAAAGATTTTCCAGAAGATCTCTTCTGGAAAAGCTTCTTCCAAAAGAAGCCTGCAGGCTAGATGTAGCTAGATAGATAGATAGAGTATCCCCACTTCTTCAGATGATCTGGAGAGGAATAACAGAAACCCAGAATTTTATAACAGAAAAAGAAGGGGGGGAAACCCTGTCAGTAGTTAGATTGGTGCTAATGAGGCTAATTGAGTGGGCTGGACATGTCCCCCCTACTAAATTTTTGATGAAAAATGAGGTGTTCAGTGCAGGGCAGGCTGGCTTTATAATGAGACATTCAGTTAATGTCTTTGTTCAAGACCAGGGAAACTGTCACATTTGCATATGAAGGTCAATTCCGCTCACTCTTTCTCTGTAATTGGCTGGTGACATTCAAAGTTCATGTGTACACACCGGATGAACCTCTCCACCCTATTGTCTTTTTCTAGATTTTGCCAAGATCTGTTACCATATGACCTGCAGTTCTCTTCTTTCCATACCCAGCTTCAGCCCTTACAGATTTTTCCTTCCTCTTTGGGGCAGGATACACGAATCCTCCTGACAGCTTTCACTTCCTCCCCATGCATTTTCCTAACTCACACATATTTGCCTGCATAATCAACAGCAATCCAGCCAAGCAAGGAGGAAGACTGTTACTTGCTTGGGTCAAGCAGGTTTTCCTCAATCTGATGGGTGAGATCTAAAGCCTTGCTCCCTCATCTGAAAATCATTTTCGTGATGCTGTTTTTCTGATTTCCCTCCACTGATTGAGTTTCAGAGCGCGTCTCTGGGCTCTCAAATATACTATTATGGGCATTCCTGAAATTCATCCAGGGTGAAATGCCATTGGTTCCACTGGAGAACACAGATACACAGAGCAATATTAGCAGTTCTTTGTGGAGTTGCCCCAGACAGAAATTCGGTATTTTTGCAGCGGTGGGTGTTAAAATAACCATTTCTGTTGTCTCTGAAAACTGTCATCTCCAGAAATACATTCAAGGCAAAATTGCAAAGTGGTTCCCATTTTTGCAAACGAACTCTTTCATGCCCATTTTTTGGTGTCTTACTGATAACGGTCTCTCCTCATTCTGTTCAGGAGCCTTTCCCACTCAGCAGTGTATCAGTGAGGAGCTCTCACTGTACTCTAGCTTTCCGCTCATTACCTGCTTCGCCAGCAATCTGGGATTATACACTGTACCCGCATTGCAGCTTTCACTGCCACTAGCTCTGCTCAGCAGTTTATGTGCAGCCCTTTTCCCGCATCGCAGTTCACCTTTTAACTCCATCTCTGAAAGCAGAGCTCAAAACTTGGATGCCTTGTTACTAACACATATGTCTTGAAGGTGTGTCCCCTTTCATCTGAGGATCTCAAAACTCTGGGCAAACTCTGAGCCTCACAATAGCCTTCTGGGGGAGTTAAGTGCAGGCCTTCCCATTCTGCAATTAGTTAAACTGAGTTTCAATCCGTGACATCAGTGTGTGGTGGATCTAGGAGGCAGAAACTGACACTATAGACCTGGGGTTGGCAAATGGCTCTTTTGCAGATTTGATGTTCAGCTAATAGGTTTGGCCGGCTTTGACACGTTGAAGTTAACTAGATCCTCTCTGGAGGAAGCAGAGCCACAGAACAGGGACAGAAAGGTGGACATTAGGACGTAGCAGTGCCCCAAATTTTCAGGTGCCCTACACAACTGGATATTTTGCTTAAGGATAAGTCTGGCTCTGGATTAGGAGTGAAAGGGTATGTCTAGACTGCATCCCTCTGTCGGCAGGTCGACATCACAAATGAGGCAGGGATTTAAATATCCCATGCCTAATTTGCATAAAAATGGTCGCCGCATTTTGCCGATTCAGCACTTTGTTGGCAAAAAGCGGCAGTCTAGAGGGGGATCTGTTGAGAAAGAAAGCCTTTTTCGACAGATCCCTTATGCCTTCTGCAAGGAGATTTACAGGATCTGTCGAAAAAGGCTTTCTTTCTCGACAGATCCCCCTCTAGACTGCCTCTTTTTGCCGACAAAGTGCTGAGTTGGCAAAATGTGGTGGCCATTTTTATGCAAATTAGGCACAGGATATTTAAATCCCTGCCTCATTTGCAATGTCGACCTGCCTAATCTGTATCCCTCTGCCGACAGAGGGATGCAGTCTTGACTTACCCAAAGTTACTGACTTTTAACTTGTAAAAGATTTACTGGGGCCTATTTTAGAGCTTTGCCATGGAATCCCAACACTCTTCCCCACTGGATGGCTGTATTTTTCAACCTAGAGATAGACTCGAGTGTTTAACTCTATTCTGCTAATTGATTGAACAATATTTTTCATGCCTTTGTGCTCTCATCTGTTCTTGATCAAAGTACTGATTCATGTTTTGCTTCTCTAACTGCACGCTAAAATATTAATATTGTATTGGCTCCATTCTGACTATAACACAGCAGAGCTTATGACATTTATATGGAGTGACATACCTGAATAAGCCTAGCATTGAGTCCTTCTCTGCCCTTTAATGGTATCATGATGAAGGTATTCCTTCCACTGACTGAAGAATTACTTTACTATGACATGATCAAAAGCTGGGGGGGAACACAAAGCTGGAGTCTTAGTGCCCGAGAGAAACTCAAATTAATTGCACCTTAGGAGGGTTGATCTCTTGATTCTTGTTAGCAGTATGCTCCGAGGAGGGGCTGCTGAGACAGTTAGAAAATAATTTTCACTAGTTGCGAAACATAGTAGTTAGCTAGTGTATTTAACGAGAACCAAAGAGGCGTGGTCTGATCGATAAAACACTGAACTAAGGCCAGGTGTATACTAGACCCCAGAATGTCGGCTTAAGGTACGCAACTTTAACTACATACATAACATAGTTGGATTTGATGTATCTTAAGCCAGGCTTGGTGCCGGCTTCACAGTGGGAGGTCGATGGGTGCAAACACTCCCATCGGCTTCCCTTACTCCTCGTGAATCAAGGTGTATCGGCATCAACCTGTGGGAGAGCCTGCAACATTCGACTGAGCAGACTAGACCTGCTAAATCAAACGCCAGAAGAATGATCTCCGGTGTGGTAAGTATAGATGTGACCTTAGAGTCAGGAGACCTATTTTCTATTCCCAACTCTGCTGCTAACCTATTGTTGTCAGATCACTTCTGTCTATGCCCATGTTTTCCAATCCATTTTGTTTGTTTCAATTGTCAGCACTTTGGGGTAGGGACATGAACAATATAAAATCCCACTTTCCGGAGAGAAAATTCAGAACCGGGTGGCTTTGATCACTATTCAAAAATTCATTTTCATCTCTTTCCCTTTCATTTCCTTTTTTAACTACACCCTGATTCACCAGATAATTAACAGTGAGTCTCTTTCTCCTGCCTCACTTCCTTGATGACTTCATTTGGTACTCACCAGTGAAGGATTCATTGCCTTCTATTTTCTCCCTTCTCCTTCTATGGCTAGCTTCCACAGATACACAGATACCTTGCAATTATAGTATAACCTAGAATGGAATGGAATGGAATGATTACTCCCCAGTAAACATTTCTCATTCATTGACTTTCTGACACAAAAGTCTTATCTATCCATCTGAGGTTTTGCCTCTCTCCATAGCCATAAGGAGGTCATCTATCAACACTTCAAAAACCATTATTAAGCTGTGGCCCAGGCCAAATGATGTGTGTGAGGATGTTGGCATAAATTAGGCACTGCTGGTCCACAGTTATCACCATGCATTTGCAGACTTACATTCACACTGAAGTCCATGAAAAGAGTACTTGTGACTTCAGTATGCTTAGGATCAATAGAGCGGACTAAAAATTGGACTTTCCACCCTCAAAAAACAAAATAGACCCTCTCACCTAAATATTTAGAAAAAAGAAGTCATCCTGAAGCAGGAGAAAAAAACCCCCAAAAATGTTGAATTATTTTTGTGAATTGAAATTCAGGAAAAATGTCCTTGGGGTGAGTGAAAATGTTTTGTTTCAATAAATGTCAAATGCTTACTTTTATTTTTAAAATACAGAATAAAGTAAATTTTGAAACGAAAAGTCATTTAAAAACAAAACAGAAAAATCAAAACTTTTTATTCCCCAGAAGAGTGAAATGGAACATTTGCACCTTTATTTTTAAACATTTTTTCCATGCGGATGTTTCATCAATTTTTATAGTTTCCATATAAAGGTAGGTTTTGTCAAAATGGCATTGGTGATGGAAAATTATTTATAATTTAAAATGTCCCATCAACTAGCTGAGTCAAGCCTTTCTTTGATTTACAGAGAATTCCCATAACAAGGGGTGAGGCTCTAAACTTTCCTCAAGTTCCAGACAATTGGAATGGATCAGATGAGATCCAGCCATGAAGTTTAGTTCCACATCAGAACTTTCCAATGGTCCTGGGTGTTTGGAAACATGGCTGACCCTGATCTGATCCATCTCTCTTATCTGGAACTTGAGGAACATTTAGAAGACAATCAAGGGCGAATCAAAGACGTGATGAACAGACCAAATATGAGAGGAGATCAAAGAGACCAATTTGCACAATAGCCAGGCATACAGTTGTAAGTTTGGGAAGACGATTATAAATATTGCCAATCCAGGATAGAGCGGTGGCAAGAAACAAAACTAATAATAGTGTTCAAGTCAAGGTTACATAGGAGCCGACTGGCCAACCTGGGAACAGAATCCTTTTCCATTTGATCGCAGACTCTCCCGTGACAAAGTCTGTTCTCATGAAGCTTCCTGCACACCTTTGAAGAGCCGAAAAGGTACACAGAATGATTGTGTAAGGCTCTAACCGGCAGCTGCACCTGAGAAATGTATCCCTCTCCTGTGACCACTCGAGAGCAGCCTGCCTCCCTTAGCACAGGGCCCGGCATCTCCCGCGGAGTGGTGTGCACCCTCAGAACAGCCCAAATAACTCAGCGAGAGCTGGGGAGACCTGGCACCCGGCAGGAGCGCACCTGAAGTGGTGGAAGGCAGCTGGGCTCTGTTTGGCTGGAATGATTGGATAACTACTGCGTGGCAGCTGCTTGTGTACGAAGTGCCGGTTGCACTATTCAGCCTAAGTCCCTGAGTTCTAAGGAACAACTGAGATCCACTCATGGCTGGCTTAGCCTTGCCACGAAGAACTGGGGAAGCTGGGTAATGCTCCCCCATTCGACGTTAGGCCATGGTCCCAAAGCGTAGCGTTGTAAGCCTCAAATTACAGCCCATCTCTGCCTTTGTATAATCCTATTGCCTCCCCCTCCCCCCTTCTATGGTATCTCTTTTCACACATTTCTCCACCGCTTTGGTTTGTTTCTGATAAAGAGCTGGTCATAGAGAACTAAACAAAAGCAAAAGCAGGGTCAACGAGCGCTAATGGAAGATACTGATTGAGCTAATACAATGCCCCCTTCTTCCCCGCTTGCTTAGCAACTGGTTGTATAAGAGATTGGTGACTGCTGTAATCCGGGAAGTCAGAGGGCAGCTCTCACCATGAAAGGCAGCAAAGGATGTGCTGATGAGTCCAAAGCATCAGAAAGACTGTATTCATTTATTTTTATCTTTTTTACATAGACCTCTAGATCAGTGTTCCCGCTCATCTTTTCCATTCACGGGATGATTTTTTCCCACCCATGTGTGGAATAAATTTGTTATGTGTACCGGGGCATGTGCAAGTGTGCACCACCAGTCGGAAGAGAAACCTAGCGGTGGGTGCTCTGCTAATCTGCTCAGCAGCACTTGACTCTCTTGTGAGCGGCTGCAGAAGTGCACCGTTTACAGGGAACGCTGCTAAGGATCAAATTTCTCTGCCTGCATAAATTGGTGGAGCTCCTTTGACGTTCAATGTATGGAGATTCCCACGAGCAAAGGATTGGGTCTCTCGTGTCCTCAGTTCACATCAGGAAACAGACAATATCTGAGGGGGGATATGAGAAGCCAAGGTCTTGTCTACACTGGGGGATTTGCCCTGATTCCAACTACTGGTGCAGCTCCTACTGTAGACAGGAAATCCATAGGGCTTAGTGGTGCAAATTCCCCAGGTAAGATCTGCAGGTGCAAATGGCAGCTTTGCCCACACTTGGTGTTTACCCTCCTGCAGTGACATCAGTAGTTGCAATCCATGTGAATTCCCAGTGTGGATAAAGCCTCAGCTTGTCCAATAATTGGTCCTCTTCAGCTTCCGGTCTGCAAGGGAAATTCTTGCTGTGAAGCATCAAGTGTTGGCTGAAGGTGGGTGGTCATGTTTGTTATGAGAGAAGGGGGTAGTTTGTGTGTCCGTCAGAGGGTCCTCATCTTTCAGGGCCCCACAGTATTTGCTGTGTTTATTTGCACCCCAAGTTACGGCTGGACTGTTCTTATATGAGCTTCAGCCAAGCCCGAGGAAGGGACACGAAGTCGGTGTAGCTGTTTCTATGCAAGATGCCCGCCGTTTCAACCAGCATAGATGTTGTGGCTGGGGGAGAAAGCAGGCATGCACTACTGCAGCCTGTAACAGAGGGAATACTTTATAGCACCCTGTGATGGGGTGGACTAGGCCCAAAGCCCCCTGCTGGAGGCTGGTGGCCTTGCCACACTCCAGCCTAGGGAAAAGAGCTGAAGGTAAGTCCTCCAGGAAAGCTAGAGTGGCTGCTTCTGTGGCAGCCAATCAGAGTCCAGCAAGCTGATATAAAGAAGCTGCTGGGCCAGGGCCTGGCAGTAGCTCAACCCAGTCAGACCCAGGGACTGACTGGAAAGATAGTGACACCTGGAGAGGGAGCTGTGAGAACTTGATCTCAAAGCCCTGAGAGAGAGGGCTGGACAGAGGAGCTTCTTGGGGAAGTGGCCCAAGGACAGAGTTAAGAGTGGACAGTGAGGAGACTTACTGGGCAACTGCTACTTACAGGGTCCCTGGGCTAGGACCCAGAAGACGGGGGCAGGCCTGGGTCCTCCCAAACCCCCAAAAGCTACAAAAAGGGTTAAGAAGAAGCCTGGTCCCAGGTGAGCCAGAGGAAAAGGCACCTGGGATACCTCCCCTCTCAGAGCCAGTTGGAGCAGAGGAGCTTGGGGACACACATTCTTGGCCAACAAAGGGGCACGTGAGAGAGGGGAGCCCTTTCCACACCCTTAAGCTACTTTAATTTAAGATAAGGGACCTTCCCTTCCCAGTGTGCAGCCCAGTTCCATCCTTGTCCCCCTCCTGGCTGTGTGGTGTGTTCCCCGGCTGCAGTCATGAATCTGGGCTTATACGACTGTTGTGATGCATGAAAAGGAACTTGCATCTGTAACACTCTCCTTCCAGAATGCTTTTCAGTCTTCTGCCTTTTAATTAGGCTTCCTAATAGATCTATTCTTGTCCTCCCCAGACTGACTAATCAAGTGCATCATCAGGAACCAGAAATTCCACCATAAAATGGTTGCTAATGTGCGAGGGGGGATTATTAAATTGTGGTTCTATTGTGAGAAATTGACAAAGATCAGGGATGAATGGTGTTCGTGCTGGAGTCTACTAGCAACAGGCTCTTCTGATTAATGAAGTGACATTTTTATGCTGTGAAGAAGCAAAAGGACTTGACAAGACTCACGGTTTTGCTCATTGACTCTAACAGTTGGAATGATGTTTCCTAACATTCTCTCAAAGTTTGTCAGTAATGTATTGTCCTTGTCACAATCTCCTCGGAATGGATTCTCCGAGAGGAAAAAGCAGCGGTGAAGTGAGTGTCAGGTAAGCCACTGGGAATCAGAAGGCGAGCTAGTAAGAGTTCACGGGTGCGTCCCTCTCCCTAGTTCTCTGACTTGACACAGATAGGTTTCCGTCACATGGAATTAGCATTGCTTTTATTTTCTTGACGGAGAACAAGGGGCATGCGGGAAAAATGTGATGCATCTCTGAGAAAAAAAGAAAGAAAGAAATCAATGGTTTCATTGCATCAAGGATTGAGTCGCAGAGTATGCTATTGTGGGTATTTCTTAAGAAAGCCTTTGTTTCTTTATACAGCGGATCTGATGCGGTTCTCATTTATAAGGGTTTTACACCAGCATGACTCCAGAGTGGTATGAAGCTATTCTGATTTACACTGGTGTACATGTGATCAAAATCAGAAGTTCTGGCTATTTTGAAAAAAACCACTCTCACACATAGGACCACACTAAATAGTAAAGACCCACTAAATCTACTGGAGTCAACTCCAGTAGTCCACCAGGTTGCAAGGAGTAAAGGAAATTGATGGGAGAGTTTCTCTCATTGACCTTCCTCGGTGGACATGCCACAGAAATTCGACCTAAAGTATGTTGACACCCGCTACACTATTCACACAGTGGTAGTTGTATATCTTATGTTGACTTCCTCCCCTAGTGCAGACGTGGCCTCCATAACATCTGTAGAAGTGAGCGTTCCTGGAGAAGTGTGCCTGTGCATTTTGGTCTGGGCAAGAAATGCAAGAAGAACAGCTTCTTACATCATGATCAGCCTCCTGCCACAGAGCCCAGCTGAAATGTAAACACAAAGGGCCTGATTTTCCAGTACTCTGTACCTTGCACAGTCATTTGCATGCCAAGTGGATCGGAAATACTAATAAATCAGAACAGTCGTGTTTCACTTTTGCATGTGGTACAGTGTAAGCGGCTGCACAATTTTTGCGTGCAAAGAAACATCTGAAAGCATCAGTTCCCCTTTACAGATGTGGCAGTCACACCTCGAGCTGCAGCCAAGTGTAACCCCAAGGTCATGTGTCTAAGATTTGGCCCATCCGACTGTTCTATTGAAAGCAAATGGTTATACATGTAAATTTCAAGCCCCATAGAGCTTGTCCATGGAGGAGGATTTCTGGGCTTGGCAAGGTTGTGTGGTAATTATCTAGACCCAAGCACAGTTTTCATTTCAATGGGGAAGGTGTTTGGCAGTCACTATAACAAATTCCGACCAGACCACATCCTTTCACAAAGACCGAACCGCCAGCTACAGGGGCTTAAAAGTTAATGAAGTCACCCATCCATTATTTCCATTCTTTGGCACCAGAATGGAAGAGAAACCTGAGGCTGTACTCATCAAGTCCCTGGAACATGTTGGCAACTGGATTTCACGGCAGTACCCCACTGACTTGATGCACATCAGAATGTTTCCAGGAACCGGAACACTTTGCAGCCAAGAATGATTTTCATCTGGAGGGAACTGGGGATGGAGGCTAATTAAAAGAAACATGTTCCTTTGATTAATTGAGTCTATGGTGAAGAAGCAGAATATATTTCACTGTAGTCATTTGCTTGATGATGGGCTTTGCATTTGTTAACAGAATTCTGAGTTGCTCACTCTAAGCAAAAGTTAATTCTGTTTTTTACACCCAGGAACTGCTAAGGCCTTGTGTGCCTGGCCTCATTTGCTAATGGCAGCTAATATTCAGAGACCTGATCAGAAGTGGCAAATGTGACGAGGCATGGTCACAGAAGATTCCTTGGGATTGTTCCCCAATGTGTGGATTGTGCCACTGACGCCCACCTTCTTGCTCTTTGGGTCTCCCCACCACCTTGTCCTGTTGGGCCAGATCCCCTGGTCTCCCCCAGAGTTGGGGTAACCACCCCGCTGCCGAGCAATGCTAACACTCCCACTTCAGCTCTGGGAGGATGTAGTTTTAGGGCACATCACCCAGGAAACCAACCCCCAAAAGAAATCAAAACCCCAAATAAATCTGTCTTTCTCTGTGTAAAGAAAACACCGCCAAAGCACCCCAGGTAAGCTGCCTTTGTCAATGAAAGAGATATGCACAATGGTTGCCCTTCCCAGATAACAATTATTTACATTGGGCCTGAAAGTAAACAAAAGTGTAAAAAGTAGGATTTAAGTGGTCGCAAATGAAAACAGACAGTTCAAATTAAGTTTCCAAATTAAAATGAATAGTAAATGCATAGCTCATTCTATTTCACCAAAATTCTACATGCAAATTCTTATCCTAAACAGCTATTCTTGTTTCAGGCATAATCTTCAAGTCAGAGATGATTTTTTACTCTGACTTGGGTCTCCAGTCCTCTTTAAAGTTCTTTTTCGTCTTAGATTATGTCTAGACTTCAGCACTTTCCCGGGAGACCAGAGATATTCTGGAAAAGCAAAGCCACATCCAAGGAGCGCGTCCACTTTTTCGGAAAATTTTTCAAAAAAGTGGACACGCTCTTTTGCCATTTCTGTAAACCTCATTTTACGAGGAAAAAGGGATATGTTGAAAGAGGACTTTTTAATGAAATTTGGTGCAGTTTCTTTTTCCGATTTCTCTTTGCAGTGTAGACCTAACCTTAGAGTGTGCCAAGCACTTTCCAAGACCAGCTGAAGACGTAGAACTGATAGCTTCCTGTTGCTTAAATAGACCTTTTTCCAGGGTGGGAATCCATTGTTTTATATCCCCCACTTCAATGGAAAAATACCACAGTCAAAATAGATTTCAGTACCAGGTGGTATGGTCACATGTCTTTCTAGACCAACTACCTTCTGGATTTATGGGGCAAACAAGTCTGTTTACAAGTCCTTGAGTTGATCACCAAGCATTCAGTCTTCTGGGGCACCAGTAGTGACTTTCATTAGCACATTTAAAACTATAAACAGTTAATATTTCTAACTTCACATGCAAGAGTGATTCATGCGCAAAAATAAGATACACAAATCCAGCAGATTATAACTGTAAAACTGCTATGTTCCATGACCTGTTTTGTATAAAGCATCTTCAAGTTATGCATATTCATAGTCACAAGCCAATTTTCATAAAGCATGGAATGGGGAGAGGAGCATCACATCTTACCTTGGCTGCACCACCTATCATTTTCCAAGTCCTGAATATAAGGTATTCAAGTTTATCTCTAAATAGATGTAGCTGTATCGAAGTAGATGGGACATCTCACATGCTTCGCATGTGCCTCAATGCCTCATTGATCAGGTCTGAGATCAGGAAATCAGGATTAGTGTCACTCTTTAGGAGTTGCGAACACCATTTCCTTGTTGAGCCTCTATTCTTAGATGTAAAAAAAGGCCAAGAAACTCATAGTGAAAATACAGTGGCAAGGCACCCACTTGTGGAATGCCGTGTTCAGATATGGCCACTCTACCTTAAAGAAAAGCTATAGAGGAGAGACAAGATGATCAGGCACAGGGAATGGAAATTATCAGAGCACTAGGGTGATATCTATATCAGGAAATGTTGACACGACTGTAACTCATTATTTAGGGAAGTAGAAAAAAGGGGTCATAACAGGGGGAGCATAATGAATGGTATAAAGGAATTGGATCAATCACTCCTATTTATACTTCCTTATCACACAAGAGTAAGGAAACATCATGAAGTTAAAAAAAATCCCAGATTTCAACATGAACAAAGATAAATCCTTTTTTTGCACACCACAATCTGCGGAACCCACTGTCACAAGGTATCACTTAAGAGCTAAGCTGCAGTACATAAAAAAGTATTGCACATTTATATGTATAATGAGATCATGTGCAATCAGATATGGAAACAACAGGAATGTATGTTTTTATGCAAAAGCGAACTACTAATTCCCAAATGGTGGATTATTCCACAATAACCATTTTCTTTGACCTTCTTCTGGAATATCCAAGACTGGCTGCTATCAGGACAAGAGAATAGAATAATCTGGTTTTCTGATTCCTTTGCTTCTAGCACCTTACATCTTATTTTTTGGTATTATACTGCAGAACTTTCTCTCAAGTTTGTTATACAATCCATATTCCTATAGTATCTGAAGACCAATGTATCTGAGATGTTCAAAAGAATTAGGTATCTGTCTCGACTACCTACTAGGAAACACAGTACTATTCCTTCACAGCTGGTGGCTCCCAGAACCTTTTTAATAAGGATTTATTAAAGCTGTCATTTCCTGGCAGTTTATCATCTAAATTAAATTGCCTAATGGAATCAAAACATTTTATTAAACTTTATGACTGCAGTAATTACAAACCTTCTCCACCAATCCAGCATTTTAGACTGATTGACAGATGGTCGAGAGTGTTTGTTTCTGTGACATGAGTCCAGTATTAATTTATCGGCATGTTTAAACAATATCATCCTTCAGGAGAGAAAATATTTCTATCTGTATTATAAATGGCCCTAAATTATCACCCTGAGCTAAACAAAACCAGAATCTGGAGGACTTGACTTTCTCACTTGATGGCAGCACACAAATTATGTTCGTGCACATGGATTTGTACCTTCAAATCATTTGGTGAGCAAAAAAAATGCAGATGCAAATTAGCAAGAGGAGGTGGATTGGAAACTTGGCTGAAATATAGGAGACTTGGATTCCATTCCTGCCTCCTCCACTGGTTTGCTAAGTGACCTTGGGGAAGTAATTTCTCTTTCTTGTACCTCAATTTCCTCATCTGCAGAATAAGGATAATTTTTAGGTCTGGGTGGGAAACAATTATTCTGTCCCATGAGAATTTTTGAGATTTTGAAAAAATTCCCATTCCCAATTCGGCCAAAAGGCTGCAAACGTGAAAAAATTCTCAAACTGAAAGAAAAATCACTTTCAGGTAAAAGATGATTTGGTAATTTGGAAGTGTTTAATGTTCAGTTTGACTTTTTAAAATCTTTTAAAAATATAGACTAAGTGAAATTTTGAAACAGAAAATCATTCCAAACTGACAAACTTTTATGTTTTAAAAAAATCAAGATGGGATTTCTGAGAATTTTTTAAAAAGTTTTCAAGTTATTTAAAAGTATTTAAGTTAGAAAATGTGTCAAACACAAACCCTTCCCTGGGCAATGTGCTTCTTTTGACAAATTGGCATTTTTTTTCAGGAAAAAATGGTAATTATGTGAAAATCACCACTCCTCCATTAAAGCTCTTTGAGATCTGCTGACAAAAAATGTTATGGTAAAGCTAGTTATTTTTATCATTGTCCAAAAGCAAGGAAGGATGCATATATCCTTCCTTCCTTCCTGTTCATCTACTCTTCCATCTACCCATCCGCCCTTCCATCCATCCATCATCATCTCTCGCTGTCATATAGCCTTCCAAAATTGGTGTAGTATGTACATACATACAAAATTTTGGCAGGGCACAGTACATAGATTCTGACCAGAAAACCCACACATGACACTTTGGAAGTTTTCCTGCCCTGATTGAAAGCTACAGATATGCTTCTCCGCAGGTCCCCTATGACAACTCCTCTATTCCCCTCAGTAGGGGCACTCAAATAGATCTTTAATTAAGGACAGAATGTTGGTGGGGTTTCTCTCTTCCTCCAGGGCATGTATGCAGCATTGAATGTCCCAGACAACTGACTCAATGGCCTATTTGTCTATTCTGGTACAGGTTGAATCTTTCTAGTCCGGCACTCTCTGGTCCAGCAACATCTGTGGTCCGGCATGATTTTAGTGAGCCGGATGTCCACTTATCATGGATGTGGCCAAGTTCCCTGCAGTCCCACAAACTTTTTTTACAGCCACCAGACCTGACTCTCAGGGTTCTGTGCTGTTCCTTAGCTCTGACTGACCCTTTCCAAGAGCCCAGGTAGTAGGGTCAGTGTTGGTGATGCTGCTAGACAATATTGACCTCCCGTGGTCCAGCAAATTCTCTGGTTTGGCACCCGTCAGTTCCCCAGACAAGAGAGATTCCACCTGTATGGCAATCACTCTACTGGGCTGTGCATGCGGGTTTGCACAGCTAGCAAGTACCATTGAAAGTGCAGTTCTCAGCACTTGTTAAAGGGATTTAGAAAGACCAGATGCATCTCCTATTGTGCCAAAACCACAGAAATGCCTCCATGCTGGGACCTCCAACTTCTGTAGACCAGTGATGGGCAACAAGAAGATCACAAGACACCGTCGGCCCTTCAGAGTTCTATGTGTGGCCCGTGACACATTTTGTTTGTGTTTTGTCCATGCACAAAGTTACCAGATTCAGCTGGTTTCTAGCCACAACGTTTTTTGCCTACCCGTATTACTGAAGTGACACATGCGTAAAGCCAGGGCACATGAAATGAGATGCATGTGGATTGCATGCAACATGGACTGTAAGAGCCATGTGCTCCCTCTGCCTCCAATCACAGCGCTGATACAGTTCAGTCGGCACATCCCACAAATTCTAGGTACCCAAGCACAGTGAGAAAAACCACCCTAACCTGAGAGACCTTCTTGGTCCCGACAATCCTGCAGCCCACTGAGATGAAGGAGAGCCGCTTATGTCGATTTCCACAGCTACTACCTCACTGCTGGGAGCTGGGGTGGGGTATTGCTGCAACACACCATGTGTGAATATTCCAGGCATCGACTGCTAGGCACTAATGGACACTGGCAAAACCACTTGCTGCAGGGTGGGGAGTGTCTGCTGGTCCAGCCAAATCTCTCTGCATGTGGAAGATAACAGACTGTGTCTCGTGCGAGCCAGCTCAAAATGATGGGAGAGCAGAGGCTGCTTCACATGGAGGCACAACCCAGTATCCCTACTTTTAGAAAAACATCCCTGTGAACATTTTCATCCGGTTGGCATGAAAAAGCCGATTAAAAAAGACAGAGAAAAGCCCACCTCTGGAAATGAAGCAGGCGGCTGCCCCCTCTCTGATGAGCCCCCAGGACATGTAAAGATATTCTGCAGTTTCTGTAGGTGCTTTGCCAGGCTTTGAGCTGACACCATGTGGCACAGCGAAGCAAGCGGCCTTTATGTTAATTTCTCTAGCACAGCCTTTCCTGATTTATAATGTTTTCACTGGCGAGCTCTCTGCTCATTCTGAAAATCTGTTCATTTTGCAGCCATTATTACTAAAGAGCAACAGGGGAGGGATCACTGGATGATTCCCTGTTCTGTTCACTCCCTCTGGGGCACCTGGCATTGGCCACCATCAGAAGACAGGACGCTGGGCCTTTCTTTGGTCTGACCCAGTCTGGTTGTTCCTATGCCTCTTGACTATCTCTAGCCCTATTGCGCGCACTCTGCGAACACAACCCTTTCCTGTGGCCCAGAGGACTGAGTTAAAATGAACAACAATAATAACTGCAGAAAGCAAAGAGATTTGTTTTCAGATGAGATTTGAACAGAAAGCGGATCAGGCCCTCTGTACGTAGCGATTTTAAACCAACGCAGGAGTGCCAAATGCATGTCTCTCACAGGGTGGACATTTTTTAGTCTCCAAAACTAGCACGACAAAAGTCGCACTGCAGCGTAAACACCCTCACTTGTTTGGAGCCAAAACGTGGCAGGGTAGATAAGGCCCTCGTGTCTGTCATCACCGCGAGGGTGTCTTGTGTAAGTAGTTGGAATTAGTTGGAAATCAAGCCAAGACTTTAAAGTGAGATACACTAAAAATATACATATTTTACCTTGGATAATGTGGGAAATCTTGGCTGGGCCCCATGGGTCCCGCGTTTCTGGCAGACAGGGTTTGCCTCAGAGACTCACTGTGCCTCTCCACATGCTGGCTTCTCTCTGTCGTCCTAGTCTCCCCTCCTGGGGCAGAATCTGCAGTGGCGTAGAAAGGGTTGGGGAGGGTGAGGCAAACCCAGGCCCACCCATTACTCTGGGGTCCAACCCACGGACCCCAAGGTAGCAGTAACAGACAGAGTTACTTCTACTCCCAAGTTTGGCAGCTTTTTCCCTGGGCCACTTTCCCAAACAATCCCTCCCAGTGTCTTTTCTCCAGTACCTGGGCAAATTAGTTCCACCCACACACTCCAGCAATGCACTTCCTTCTTCCAGTCCTTCCCTCTTTTCCTTCCCCCCTTCTTTACCTGAGGGGGAACCTTTTAAAACAGCTCCACAGGCCTTAATTGGCTGCAGGTGTCTGATTAGGCTGCTGCTTCCAACAACTCTTAATTGGCCCCAGGTGCCTTCCTGATGGTGCTGCACTGGGCTTGGCCCTTGTTAGGGAAAAGAAAACTGTTCACCCAGGCCCCAGTGTGTCTTCCCTCCATTCGTCTGTGGTAGCCAGCTGGTCTGGGACTGTCACAATAAATGAAGAAGAAGAATTCACACTGCGGATGCATCTGATGGCATACTTTTGCAGAATTGCTCTTAGCAATTAGCAATGGAGGGCTTCTGAGTAGTCCTAATTCCAAACAAGGCCCACAGGTCCTGGTCAAAATTGATCAGAACAGCAGTGGCCACTAGCAATGTAGCTGGCAGTCTCAACAGAGAGGCTGACCAATGAAGGGAAGAGATCTTGCTGGCCCGAGGTCTAGTGCACACTGAAAAGAGGGTCAGGAGTAGTTTGTACTGCTCCCTTCTCTGCACGGTGCCTGTGAGGACATTTTGGCTAACTTGTGGCCTTTAGTCCTGTGGCCCCTTAGAGGCTAACAAAAATACATATGCAGTATCATGTGCTTTCATGGGCAAAACCCACTTCATCAGATGGGTTTTGCCCACGCAACATCATGATAATATAGATGTTCTTGTTAGTCTCTATGGTGCCACAGGACTACTTGTTGCTTTTAAAGTTACAGACTAACACGGCGACCCCTCTGAGACTTGTGGACTGTAGTCACTATAGATTAGACTACACTACAGAGAAGATTGACCCTCCAGAGGTCGATCTTAGAATCATAGAATCCCAGGGCTGGCAGAGACCTCAGGAGTCATCGATTCCAATCTCTTGCCCAAAGCAGGACCAATCCCAACTCAATCATCCCAGCCACGGCTTTGTCCAGCCGAGATTTAAAAACCTCTAGGGATTGAGATTCCACCACCTCCCTAGGGAACCCATCCCAGTGCTTCACCACCCACCTAGGGAAATAGTTTTTCCTACTATCCAACCTAGACCTCCCCCCACTGTAACTTGAGCCCATTGCTCCTTGTTCTGCCGTCCGTCACTACTGAGAACAGCCTCTCTCCGTCCTCTTTGGAACCCCCCTTCAGGAAGTTGCAGGCTGCTATCAAATCCCCCCTCCCTCTTCTCTTCTGCAGACTAAACAAACCCAAATCCCTCAGCCTCTCCTCGTAGGTCATGTGCTCCAGCCCCCTAATCATTTTGGTTGCCCTCCGCTGGACCCTCTCCAATGTGTCCACATCCTTTCTATAGTGGGGCAAGGAGGGGCAGAATTGGACGCAGTACTCCAGATCTTCTAGCATTTGATTTAGTGGGTCTAGTGTAGACCCCCAAAGAGGACACTGAGGGCAGCCCTGACTGGTGTCCGGTACTCCTCATTCTGTGAGGAGTAAGGGAAGCCAATGGGAGCATGTGTCTCCTGCAGTGTAGACCATGCGGCAGCTCGGTTTAAGGTAAGCCGAATCCAGCTCTGCATTTTGCATAGCTGGGGGCTATACCTTAAGGTCTACATGCAGGCCTACGTGTGTTAATTGACCACCTTTCAGCATCTACTAAACATACATTAAAATGTACAATAAAGAAAAAAAAGTCCTCTTATATTTTGTTGTGTAGACATAGATCTCTCTCTGAAAGTTTGCAAACCATTGAACTAAGGCCTGACATATGTTTAATAACCAGCCCCCACCCTGTAACCAAAGGAGTGTTTTATCCTTGAAAATGTGGGCTATGTTACATTCAATTTAACCACAGATGTCTCAAATCATCTTAGGCCCCAGTGTGTATCCGTGCATTCCTTCAGGGGAATGAACGGAGCTTAGAATTAAAAAGCTAATTCATTCACAACAGCTGCAGGTAAAAAAACCCCCAAAACACAAGGTGCATTTCCAGAAGAAGAGCGGAAGGTGTGCAGAGGTGGCCCATTATGTGCCGTGCTGAATATGGTAAAGTCCTTGATGAGTTAAATGTTAAATGAATTAATCACAAAATAATTAAACATCTCGGGCATATGGAACACAAAGTAAGTGGGACATGCTTGGTTTTCCTGCACATGAATTCCTACTGATGAGGCACTTTCGGCTGTGGCACAGAAAGAAAATCAGGTCTCTCGGCGATTCAGTGCGGAGCCAGCAATTAATTCCACATCTATGGGATTTTGTTTTAGATCTTTAGTTTTCTGAAAAAGCTTCATTTGAATATCTATGGAACTGATAACAATTCCCCCCCTCCATCTCCCATAGGGTGAGCAGGGTGAACATGTTTTAGAAGCAAATCAAAATACTTAATCCAAATAGCCGCACATCATCAATTATTCTTTAGTAGGGGTGAGTGGTTGGCTACGGGAACTGGGAATGAAATACACAGTCTGTCATCTCTGCATAAGTCAATATTCAGAAATTGGTTCTGGACTGATACATTCATTCACCTCATATAGTTGCCAGGCAACAAATGAGCTATAGTTTATGATAATAGCATTATAATATTTACAATAACCCAGTACATCCTAAGTGGTGTTCCATTTGCAGGGAGATGAGTTTTAAGGAGTGACTTGAAGCAGAAAAGGTACTGGCTTTACACATCTTGAGTTGAGGGTCAATTTCATGGGCTTCCTTGGAAGATGCTATTTCTGCTATTTAATCTAATTACACTTCAAAATGTTTTGATCTCCCAATATATTCGAAGGCTGAGTTTTACCTTTACCTGCCTGCCTAACTCTGTTTGACGCATGAGTGCAGAGCATCTCTGAATACCAGGCCCTAGACAGACCTAGGATTCTGCATCTAAAAAGCAGGATGCACCCAAAATTAGATAAACTTAAAAAACAACAAATACTCTGGTAGCACTATATAGACTAACAAAACATGTAGATGGTATCATGAGCTTTCGTGGGAACAGCCCACTTCTATTTTGGGTCTGCACGTCCTAAACTCAAAACTCTGGTCATCTGAAGAAGCGGGCTGTGCCCACGAAAGCTCATGAGACCATCTACATGTTTTATTAGTCTATAAAGTGCTACCGGACCATTTGTTGTTTTTTAAGTTTATCCTCTACAGACTAACTCAGCTACCCCCTGAAGCTTCCAAAATTAGATGCTGCTCTTGAAAATCTTCCTACCTGTCAGGTTGGTTAAACACTGGAATAAATTGCTTAGGGACGTTGTGGAATCTCCATCACTGGAGCTATTTAAGAGCGGGTTAGATAGACATTTATCAGGGATGATCTAGATGGTGCTTGGTCCTGCCATGAGGGCAGGGGATTGGACTGGATGACCTCTCGAGGTCCCTTCCAGTTCTATGGTTCTATGATGTCCCTGTCCTATCCAGTGACATATTTTCCCTTCTGCAGAGCAGTTATAATGCTCATCTGCATGACAGAACTTAGAAGGGTCAGGAAAGTACTTTGAGCCCCTTGGAGAAAAAGCTGCAGAGCAGTGGAAAGTATTTTTGAATGTTTATAGATTTTAGCTCCGGTAATCAAGCAACACAAGTAAATAGATTTTGTCCCCAATGCAGAACAGCGTGGTCCACAAGAAGCTAGCCTCCCCTCTCCAGTGTATGTGTGGTTGTGATAAATATAGTTCCTGACCTTTAGTGGAAGCTAAAGTTATAAAAAAAAAAAAGACAGGACATTGGCTATGCTGTGAAGGCAATAGCTTATTTTACAACGCATCCCCCTGCATCGATCGGCTGTGCAGGCCCACTGGTGAGAGCAGCTTGGCCACTCCTTGATAAATGGATTTCATTTTTGCTTTGAGGACCTCACACAATACATTAACAACATCAACTCGAACGAGTCAGTAAAGACTCTTGTGGTGGCAGGACGGCAGGAGAACGAGCGTGCTTTTGTCAGTGTGACTGGTTTGTGTGTTTCCCGGCTCCCCACAGGGCTGAAGGCAGTGCAGACCTAGCCTGACCCAGATAAAACGATATTCTTAGCTGACCAATAGATGATTCCTGCAGGAGAAAAGTCAGGTTTCTTTCAACACAGCCAAAAGAAAGCGAAATGTGAAACTCCTTGCATTTGTTCCTCCCCTTGTGGTTCCAGAGCACCAAATACAGTATTTTAGGATCCCCAACAAAAAATATAGATGAACAGAATCTGTTGTGGATTCATTCATATTCCTTCCCTCGCAGACACAGCAGGGCAGTTCTGTCAAGTGTATGAATGTAGGAAGGCCTTTACAATGAGATGCCCTTTCCACTGTGGCTTAGCCATCCTAGAAATAGTGGTTCCCCATAAGAATGGGCCACACATGGTCAGACCAAAGGTCCATCCAGCCCAGTATCCTATCTTCCTACAGTGGCCAATGCCAGATGTGCCCCAGAGAGAATAAACAGAAGAAGGAATCATCAAGTGATCCCTCCCCTGTCGCTCTTTTGTAATAAAGTCTGCAAAATGAACAGATTTTCAGAATGAGTAGAGAGCTCCTCAGTGAAAATGTTATAAATCAGGAAGGTCTGTGTCACCCATTTCCAGCCTCTGACAAACAGCAGCAAGGGACACCATCCCTTTCTAGCCTGTCAAATAGCCACTGATGGACCTGTCCTCCATGAATTTATTTAATTCTTGTTTGAACCCTGTTCAAGTCCTGATCTTCACAACATCCTCTGGCAAGGAGTTCCACAGGTTGACTGTGCACTGCGTGAAGAAAAACGTATTCCTTATTGCTGTGAGAATGAATTCCACAATGTAGAACTCATCAGTGAAAATGGTCTGTCCCCAGAACTCCACAGGTAGGGTGGTGTCGGTTTTGGCATCCTCTGATGAGCAACGGGACCTGCTTATTCTGTTCCATTCTGGTCTGTAGCTCATGCTCACCTTGGGGTGGGTCTTCCAGCAGGGCACTGAGCAGTGTGGCCATCCTCTGTCACAGAGGGCTCGTTCCTTCTCTCGTTGTTTCCCCTCCAAGAGACAGCCTTTAAGCCTCACAAACATCAACATATTTTAAGCCAGTGAATATGGGGTGGAATTCCTCACTTCGCTTCCACTGGTCTGAGTGAGCAAGGCAGCTTGAGGGTGTCCTGGTAGCTTAATGCATTTTTTTCCCCCGCCTTGTTTATTTTAAGTGGCTTTCATGCTGGGGAAAGGCACGTTTCTAAGCCGGGAGACAGAATTGGAGCCTCATTGGCAGCAGTCAGGAAAGTTCCTCTCACAACCTTCTACCCTCCTAAATGCTGGCGTCATTGCCTTTGTATTTCCTGGAGCGACCCCTGAGCATCGTTCAGTCTCATACAAGCCTTGGCTAAACACACGAAGTACAGACAGCTGGGGTGCTGGTTTTGTAATGTGGACGTCTGCCCACTGGGTTGTCGGCTGAGCTCTCCATTTCAGTCCCTACCAGGGTCAGATCCATTCCAGTATCAGAGGGGTAGCCGTGTTAGTCTGAATCTGCAAAAATGACGAGGAGTCCTGTGGCACCTTATAGACTAACAGATGTATTGGGGCATAAGCTTTCATGGGCAAAGACCCACTTCGTCAGATGCATGTAGTAGAAATTCCAGAAGCAGGTATCCATTCCAGGCGCCCTTTAATTTCAACATCGCTGAGTGCTTCCTCAGGCAAAACTCCTAATCAGTCTCCCATCCAGCCTGCAACCAGCAAGTTCAATTCCCTGCCAGCCTGGTCAAGAATCAAACCATGGAAAAGCTTTCTGAGCTGTCTGGGGCAATCTGCTCCCCAAACTGGTGGCTTTTTGGGTTTGCCAGAATTTTGCTTTGAGGCCTACGCACACAGCGAATGAGTAGTTCTCAATGAGAGAGAATGACTGCTTCTTGGAGCAGCTAGTACAGGAACCCACAAGGGGAGAGTCGATTCTCGACCTAGTCTTGACTGGAACGCAGGATCTGGTTCAAGAGGTAGCTGTTACTGGACCGCTTGGAAATAGTGACCACAATATAATAACTTTTAATATTCCTGTGTTGGGAAGAACACCGCAGCGGTCAAACACTCTGGCATTTAATTTCAAAAAGGGGAATTACACTAAAATGAGGAAGCTAGTTAAACAG